>OX493331.1:5030000-6280000 GCA_950371115.1 Anania fuscalis | reverse complement strand
TAATCAAAATCGTTTATTTCTGCAAATTGGCCATTAAAGGCTCTTTTACACAGTAACACGTCTCAATATTATAACGACGACCTCCGTAGCCGAGAGGCGAGTACGCCGGACTATAAATGGCGCTGCCATCTTTGAGGTTCCGGGTTCGATCCCCGGTCGGGTCAATGTAGGAAACGAACTTTTCTATATTAGCTCGGGTCTGGGTGTTGTCGTACCGTCGTTGTTTCTGATTTCTATAAAACAAGTGCTTTAGCTACTTGCCTTAGGATCAGAGTAAAAAAAAAATAGTTTTTCCCTACCACTGCTTCGGGACAATTTGTGGGCTATCTAATCTCACGATGTAACGTAAAATGTAGTCAAAAATATCGACTTAATAATGCTATAAAATAAACCACTAAAACATTTAAGTTGTCGCCAAGAAAATCAATGCCATTCTGGTTTCATACACTTCAAGAAGGTAGCTGGCCCCTGCTAAGAGTTGATGTGCGTAAAACCGGGAATCTATCACTCCGTTTATTGCAAATAATATAATATTATCAAATTGAATAAGCAAAAATTCTTACCAACAATTTTGTCAGTTCGTTTAAAACTAAGAAGTCATTTTATGGATTTTAACAAGCTATTGCCTTCAGTTCTGTTGACAATGTTAAAAATAAACTCTTTTTGGAAGCGAAATTGCGAAAACACATTAGGTATCACAACAGTGAAACGATGTGTGTTCGGTTATGCAATATTCACACTACCTCGTTAAGTTTTTATGTGCAGTGCATCGGACGTGGAGTTAAAAGTCTAGAACAGGCATGAATTTTTTTTTGCATAAGCCGATAGGCACGTAAATGACAGCTACGCATTGAGTGCTGTAATCGAAAAACAAACATACGTTGCTCAAAAAGTGTTTTGTGAATGTCTTTTCTAGTATATAGTATACAATTCAATGTAGTCAGAAAATAAATTCGAGGCATTATCAGCAACCGCACGGGCCGTGTTTACGACGCGTAACAAGCAATAAAAATGGGGTGCCATCGTTTTGAAATCACCCTCCGACTACTGTCTTCTGATGAACCCAGAAGACTTTATTTTTGTCTATAAAAAATGTTATGTGGTACACGCATCTTTGACAGCTCATAGTCGCAATAGGAAGAACTCAGTAAGTTGACATACGTATGGTACCTATGCCTCAGATTACCTGTTAGGACATGTACAAGTCAAAGAAGGATCGTGACGAGTAGGCCTCTCCTCCTACCTATCACATAACTGATGATTCAATCGGTTTTAGAGATCTTGATGTAATTTACCGACTGTTTTGGCTGCATAATCCTTAATATATGAAACAAAGTCGGGTTTGTTACAATACTTATAACTCTAGAAAGGCTAGACCGATTTTCATGGTTTATAATTTGTTGGATTTGTAAAATTTTGTTTTTAGCAATTCCATGCAAGGTTTAATTAAAGATAAATAATACTTGAAAAAAATCATCGACCTCAGGTGGGACTTCAACCCACGTCCCATCGCATTCCGGGCGAGTGCTTTACCAACTAAGCTACCGAGGACGTCACGTGACACGATGAAATTTCTCAAGTGTTTCTTCTCGCTGTCGAAGTTGTTGTTGGATTTGTATCCGCCCCGAATAGCAGAATAAATAATTAAAACATTATAAAAGCTGACAAAAAAAATACTGTTAGGCGGTACAAAGTTTAAAAATTTCGTTTTTTCGTTTAGAAATATATATTAAAACATTTCGTTACTCATTCTGTAGTCTATTTGTTTAAGCAAGATAAAAATTAAAAAGTAATAATACTTTCATATTGTAGTCGCATTCGGCAACAACATTTTTATGTTTCAAGACATTACACACCTGTCAAAAACAATGCAGGTATTTTTTTATCGCTTAAAAGATGTGACAGATCAAAATTGAGTTACTGAACGGTCCCAGCACTGTGGTAAGATGAGCAATTCTGATCGTCACGTCTTGGTCAGCGAATGTAATGAGTCGTAAAGCCACTGAGCGGTGTCAAACACTAGGACCCTCGTAAATATCCTCCTCCCGTGTAGTTACATTTTACTATCCGTTACGGAGGTGTAAGGAAATGATCTTTGAGATGAAACATATTGGCAACTTGCAGTGTAAAAGAGCAAAATAGTCATACAAAAAAGGTTTCAAAACTACCTATTATTTGGAAAAACAGAACATAATATTTTGTTTTGCCTATATTAACCGGTCATTATTCTTATTGTTAAAATAGACATCGTGTGAAACTACTGCACTGAGTACAGTCAGTAGCACACACATCTGATTTCATTGCCACCTTAGAGCTTTTGTAGTTAGCCGTATATTGCTGGCGACTGTTTGTAACCACGTTTTGAACTAAACAAAAATTTCTCCTCATTTATTTATTTATTCATTCACCTACCTTTCTGATTAAAGAGAAAGGTATAATTATTATAACTATTAAACTAGTATCATTGATTGGCCTTATTTTTCAAGAAATACACGGTGTTACTTTGCATCCTTGCCATTTTACGGAGGCAACTATATCACTGACAATGATAACAAATCAGTAAAAAAAAAGACCTAAATTGTTTTTTTAAATCTTGAGTATTTTATTTTATCGTCAATCTATGAACACAACACGGTTCTTTCTTATTCATCAGCACAAAAAACTTTGTAGTATTACTTGATTAGTGACCGCGTACCGTTCGAGACAAAATCGGTTTATTCCTATGTGTACTGCAAAACCAAATTTACTATAAACTTAGTGTGCTTTATTTATGGGAGTCTCTAGTTTATCTAAACAATAGGTATTGTTCCCTACTTTTATCTCTGTGAATATGGCAAGGATGCAAAGTAACACCGTGTATAAGATGTTTTTTACAGAGCTTTATAAACCTTGATCTGTTTCTAAAACTTAGCTACTGTTTAGAGTTCATGATTAAGGTCATGAAAATTGTTTCTTCATTGACTCGATTAAGATTAAATCTATTAATCTATGCAGGTACTGATTGACACAAATACAAGCTGTCCCTAACATCCCCTGTCAGTTTCACTTCCAAAAAATCTTCTTAATTGTATCCTTAAACATCCAACAGGAAAGAACTACTTTTCAATTAGTTACCTCCAGGGCCATTATTTCGCAAATCCAAAGATTTTTCTAACAAAGGGTACATTTCCTTAGGGGGTGTGTCAGTCCCCTGTTGCGTCGAAATTAGTCCAATCGGGGCAAATTAAAAAAGAAATCAGGCGAAAGTTATTTCAAAAAGTTTTAATTACGTTTATTTTAGTCATCGAATCATTTCGCCTTAATTAATTTACAAGAGGGACTGGATTTTTTTAGTAAACTGAATAAGATGCTCCTATATCTTGTTATTACTATATTTCTCACACTCAAGGACTTTAAATGTATTAATTATTTATAAAGTGGGTTTAAGCAGCTGTCAATGTTTGTCTATAACTAAGTTTAAGGTTTTTGTTTATTAATCAAGGTACTTACCTACCTAGTACCCGGAAACAGTTGCGATTGTCGAAACTCGAAACTAGGGTTGCTCCATCTGCACAGTTGCTTAAAATAAAATAAAAATTAATAGGCAGAAGTTGCGAGTTGCCCATTGCCGCAACACTAAAACTACAAGTTGCTCCATGTGCAAAGCGCCATACACTAACATCGTTTAATACATTAAGTATCCGAAAATCGAAAGATGTTTCAAGATAATGCGGCCATTAAGAAATGTTCCGCGCAGTCGCAGGGCCCAGACATCGTAAAAGTGATATATTATCGCCGCGTTCACTGAATCTGCGAGAATCGCTGACTGTGGAATAGAAGCCTTAAATCATGCAAAAGCTTAGACCGCTTCGACACCTGTGGCTCTTACGGCAAATACTTAGATACCAACTAAGATTTGAAATAAAAGAAAGCACTGGGGTTAACCATGAACTCTTAAAACAATCTCAAATCTGTCAATTTCGTACGTTATTACGTATGAAATTTGACAGATTTGACAGATTTGAGATTGTTTTATGAGTTCACGCTACCCCGTTGTTGTTTTATTCAAAATAAATGTGTACTTTATGACTTATTGGTTTCGTAGATCGTATGGCTCTTTTTCTCATCTATACTTTCTGAGTTCTTAACATAAACTTTGTAAACTTTCACCTGCATTAAAATTGGCGTAGTACTTATATAAGATGAGAAAGGCCTCGAAAAGTAAATATGCTAAGGTTGACGACTTCTGGCGAGAATGTAGCGACTTGATAAAGGCGGGCGGGCGGTATAAAATGCATGTAAACACCTCCTTTGCAGTGTTCGAGGACTAAAGCTACTACTACGAACACTCGGATGAAAATGGCCAGCGATATTTAGTGTTAAAAAAAACAATCGAGAAAATTTCAGTTTCGTTTATCTATTATAAAAAGTTTGTTTGAAATAATAGAGAAGGTATTTGTTGGTAAAAGATTGTTTCAAACGATCGAACAGATAAACTAAGTTGAACTTTAAGTTGAAATATTTTTGTTTGTTTGTTGTTTAATCACGCTTTATTGAACGAACTGATGTCTCAGCAGACTTATCCTTTTATTTAATTTGTGGCCTAGGCAAACAAAGTCGCGGGCATAAGCTATTATGTTCCATAATCTCGTCCTCGTTTTGTACTATGTAGTAGGCACCTTTGTGTAACTACGCGATCTACAATGTTTAAAGTATAGCGCCTTAGAGCGCTATTTATACTGAAAAAAATAAAAAACACAACCAATGGCATCCTGTCCCTGGTGTCACGTTTGACATCTGTCAATATTAATGTCATTGTACTTTTTTGTACGCTGCGCGATCGTACGTAATTTTTTTCACACGCGTTTATTTTTAGTATTTTACTGGATAAGTAACGTGTTTAGACTATTAAATATTGGCCAGTAAGGTTGACGAAGTCTCAAGAAAGAAAGAGTGCCAATTGGAGATGTTTTAGAACTATTTGTGATTCAAAACGACGTCGACACCGCCTGTCTATTGCAGTCCCGCTTCTGCTTGGCATACAGTTTCTTTTTCAGCCGTGTTTTTGAAGTCGTCGGTCCGTGGAGTTAAGAGAAGTCCTACACTACGTTTACCGAAACATGACCTCCATAACCTGCAAGAATTTAATCAAGAAAACAAGGGAGTGCTACTATGCTGACTTGACATCGGGGCTTTTACGAGGATTTCCTCGTAATCGACAGCCACAACCAATCGGCCGTGATGATAGTATGATCATTTTAGCTGTTCACCCCACATTCAACATAGCCTGTGAGAAATTAATCAAGAAAACAACGGAAGTCAACTCAGAACCAATGATCAATGACGACCCGGAGCCTTCACGGGAGGTTGGCCGTGGTGATCACATGTTCATTCTAGCTGCTGCGTTGTCTCAGAATGACTACAAAACAGAGCCTTGATGGTGGATTGGGCTATTCATTCTAAAGTGTCATCACAAGATATTGACCTGAGACAACATGACATCGGCCCTAGTAGTCTTGATGAAGGGTTGACCGTGAAACGAATAAATGTCTTGCACCACAAATATACTACAAAGGATTAATAATATCAGCAGGTAAGCTGTAAACATCACACATTTGTTCCTGCTTATTTGATGTCGCATAAATAATTACCAAAAGAACAGTATAATTACCTTTTCTATCTCGCAGCAGAATTTTACCACTTCCACTTGCTTTCACGAGGGGTCAGCTTGTGGCTTAACATTATTAATTAACATATTGTGGATCTGCAATTCATTATATAAAGCAATCATAGACTGACTTCATCAATTGAAATTGAATATATATTTGAATACAAAATGTCAAGGTGACACTGCTCCTTGAGCACCACTGAAGCTGAAGAAAAAGAGGAGGGGGTAAATATTGGTACTGAGACACCAAGACAGTGTCCACCCTCGACCTTAGCAGTTTTTTCTACCCAACATTTTGACTCAAGAGAAATCACAGAAAGAAGCTCCTTTATCAGCTGATATTAAAGGCTAAAAGACTTCTGAGTAACCAAGTCACAGACTCATACCCAGACAATTTCAATTAGATTTAAAATTTTTGACATTTTATATGTTTCTAATATATTTACTAATTTAGAATTGGGCCTTCCACATATATTAGGCTACCAAGTCTCAGATACACTTGGCCTTTTTTGCTGCATTCACATACATACAAGACAATGAAATAGCACTTATACCAATTGTGACTTCTCGCAGTGTGGATTTCCATCTCAAGCATTTAATATTATTGATGTACATCTTGATGTTGGCCCAAGAGGAAGAACATTATAAAGCATAGCCAGTTTATAATAGTTGGCATACACATACTTAAAATCTAAACCACAGTTTTGTGTTTTTTAATATATATTTTTTCTTTCATAAAATTGTATGTTTGAATAAATAAATAAACATAACTTGCAATCACTAAATAATATCTGTAATCAAAGGATATTCTGTTTACCAGATTGGTGTAGTGGTTTAACATTGGAAGTTACAGGGTTTGATTCCCAATCGGGTCGGGCATACTGCCCTTGGTCATATGCATAATCTTGTACCTTGTAACATGGGAATGCTTTGCATAGGTCCTTGCTTGAAGACCATTACAATTGGTCTGTTAACTAGTGCATATTTGTGCTATTGTTTCCTATGTTTCATAAGTTATGTGAAATCCCTTTTTTAGACTTACATTAAATCTAATACATTAAGTCCTAAACAAAATTCTAAGTTTTCATAATAACCTATAAATGCACTTAATAATACCTATTCTAATAGTCTGGCTGAAAGTCAAGGCTAGGCTACTTGCCTTCATCAAGTGTGAACAATTCAAGAGAAAGGCACACTCATCTTATTGGTTACAAATAAAAGGTTTATTTACTCTTTGGCAATAATATAATGTAACCATTGTAAAAAGCATTTTATAAACACTAATCACTGTATTCCAAAGTTTTTAGAGTCAGTCAAAAATCCATGGCAAGATTTATGAAGCCTTATTAATAGGCATTTACAAAAATGATACACAATTATATGACCCTTTACACTTGTTATATGGTTTTGTAACAAATAATTTTATTTTACAGTTAAATAGACCATGGAAGACTAAAAAACATTTTAAAATCAGTTCAGTTTTTGTAATACCATTTTATGACCCTTATACACTTGTCATATGGTTTTGTAACAAATAATTTTATTTTACAGTTGAGTAGACCATGGAAGACTAAGAAACATTTTTAGATCAGTCCAGATTTTGTAAATAGAACATAAAACATCCCAAACAAGTTAAAATTGTCTTAATATAATACCTACTAATTATGTTTCATAAAAACTACAAGCATTTATTAAGCTCCAAACTTAAGAGTACCTACCTGTATGACATGTTATTTTATCAAAGTAGCAAGTATATGGAGATGATTAAAATGAAATGAAAATTTCAACTGAAAATTTGAAAATAAACCGAATACAATTGGCAATCAAGGCATTGGTGACAGCTGGCAGTAGTTGACAAATATGTTCACACTCCTCGTTATTGGATTGAGGCTGTCAGGGTACCAGACTGATGTCTGGACCACAGAAAAATTCAAGTTTGAATATTTTTTCTATCTTATTAGATGAGACTTATTGGTAAGTTTTTATTTTTTATTTTATCAGTTGAACAAGCATTGATCAGTTAAGTGTTGAATCTTTCTCTTATTAGGTTTCAGAAACTGTGTTGTTTCAGTAACCTATTATTTCCCCCCTGGAAATCCACATACAGTGCAGGAGTTTCACACTGATTTCCAGTTGTATATTATTAATTTGTTTTCTATCAATGGTTTTCTAACAAGATTAATCAAAAATTAATCTCATTAACTATAATAATATTGAAACCATTGTTAACTAAAGGAAACTAATCTCAGTCTACGCGGAATCAGTGGGTTATTCCTTGCCAGTAAATATGTATGTGATTCCCTCTCCGACTGAATCAATACTTGCAGTATTTCTATTAGTTTTATTTTTTATTTAATAACACATAACCCTATCAAGCTTCAATTGCCCCACCGGTTGGATCGCATAATAGATTTTTTATTGTGTCTCTTGACCTTGGCCTGACAGGCGAAGTATTTGCCATATTAAACACTAATATTGATTTATTTTGAACCATTGATAAGTACAGACAACAGCTCGTCGACCTACCACAAATCATCGTTTTTATCAATTGAAAATGATTTCTACAAGTCAGGCTTAAAGTTAAAAATCTGTTGAAGAACTTTTAACTTTTTGGGTGGTAACTTTAAACGTGCTGTTTACCGTACATTGAACAGATGGTTCATTAAAGTTATTTACCAAGATTTCTATTTGAATATAATAAAATAATCATTTTTATAAAATTATTACCATATACCACTTGTACTGGGGTAAAGTTACCTTTTTAAATACCTACCCATTTACTAAGTATGTACATTCTTTTAGATAAATGAGACTAGGTTTAGCTTAAATCATTTTCTTGTTTTCATGATAACATTAAGCAAGCTGTTGCCCGCGACTCCGTTTGTGTGAACTTTAGTTTATGCATAAATAATTTCTATTCGAAACTCGCTATTGCGTCAGTTTCATTTCCCATTTCCATTTAGATTACTTTTTTCGAGTTTATGAGTGATTTGCTTCTTCTTCTTGGTTCACCTGTAAGTATGGTACAACGGTCGTCGGTGTCATCAGTTGACTGCATCAATATACAGAGTTGTATTATCATACGGGGCTGTACCTCCATACAGGGTGGTACCATCAAACAGGATTGTACCATCATACAGGGTTGCACCGTCATACAGGGTTGTACCACTATACAGGGTTGTCCCAGCATACAGGGTTGTAACATCATACAAGGTTGTATTATCATACAGGGTTGCACCATTATACATGGTGGTTACATCATGCAAAGTTATATTATCATACAGGGTTGTATAGATCTGAAGATGTTTTGATATTCAGAGTTGATTGATTAATTCCAATAATGAATCAAACAACTACACCCGCGTTAGATAAAATTTGAATGAAGTATCTACTTGCTAACAGATACTTCATAAAATAACACCTAAAAATTTTTACATCTCAAACTTCAGCAAATCATTAGGTATGTGATCATAATAAATGATTTATTGATTTTGCAACACAACTTTCCTCTTTGAACATCTACATAGTACAAAACGAGGACGAGATTATGAAACATAATTTATTGATTGGACTAACTTACCTAGTGACGTCCAATCCTAATTATGTGAAGTAATCTCGTCCTCGTTCTAATCCCAGCCCAGCCCTGATTTCTAGGTTTTTTAGAAATATATATATACGAATTTATATATAATTATATATATAGTCCTTAATATATGTATACGCTTTTATGACCCCTTTTTTGATGTTAAAAGTTGTGTACCTATTCTTTGAAATAATGACATTAATATTGACAGATGTCAAACGTGACACCAGGGACAGGATGCCATTGGTTGTGTTTTTTATTTTTTTCAGTATAAATAGCGCTCTAAGGCGCTATACTTTAAACATTGTAGATCGCGTAGTTACACAAAGGTGCCTACTACATAGTACAAAACGAGGACGAGATTACTTCACATAATTAGGATTGGACGTCACTAGGTAAGTTAGTCCAATCAATAAATTAATTAACATAACTTTTAAGCAAATTTTTAGATTAATTTACTATTCCATCTTAAACAGCCAACTTCTTTCCAATGGTATTTAAATAAAATATCTATCAGATAAAATAAAACCAAGCACAAAACTCAAAGTAACAAAATCTAAGAGCAAAATGTTGATAACTTTGATTAAGTAGGTACGACACGATACGCCGTAGAAATGAAAACTGTAATATGTTTAGAGGAAAATATAACAGCGTTTGATGTCTGAATGCGAAATTGCTTGTTATATTTACCGAGTGATTACACAAAAATAACGCTAGAGAGAAACATTACTCAAAACAGAATTTATTTTATTTATATCAATAACAAAGCAACATGAACGTTCAAAGTTAATCTCGGCTATAGCTTGATACTTCGTGAAGCCTAGTCAAAGACCTTATGACGTCTTGATTCCATTTTAAAGTAAGGTTTATTCACTGGCCTTACCACAATCCGTCATCAATCCATCCTGGGCTTGCGTGGTGGGTGGAGTGTGGCCGTACTTACAATTATGTAATGTAAAAATACTTTTCTTTTCTTTACCAAAGAAATAATGGTGTGTCGCGGTGACTTGCAGACCTAAGCCCCTTGGTGTGGCTCTACCATTTCCATTGGTAGGCCGTCAACAGAGGTGGCATGCTTGGGAAAGACGTATACCTAACGGTGAGACTGGGACACCATAGGGTTATATAAAAACTAAGACCTTTTCTCGACTAATTAAAGTGATTTTATTTGCACTGAGACACGTCTCTACTTCGAGGTCGGTGCCGTGTATCGTAACTGTTATTAATTCCTTATTTTTAGAGTAGGTATGACAGTTCTTAGTGTGTTGTATGTCTATTAATAATAAATAGTATGTTTATTTGGAGGCATATCTAATCGGTCGGTCCATAGCTCGGCAGTCAGCATACCGATTTGAAGATAAAGCCCAAACCATTTTTACCATCATATGTTTCCTCTCGTACTCTGTGTTCTCGACGCAAAGAAAAATTCGATTACTATTTTTCTTCTAAATAATAAATCTCCATAAATTACTAATATTTATTTTATAATAAGCTCTTTTCTGGGCACTAAGACGCGTCCCAGAATAGGTTTGCCCTACTCGTACCACCAATTTAGGGGCTACTTATGATAGTGATTGGGAAAAGAGGCTCAAAAAACGGAATACCTTTGTCACTCTGTAGTTTACAACATAAATATCTTCAAAAGTTTTGCTGGAACGACGGCATACTCACAAAGTAATTACAGACTTTTTAACAATTAGACACAACTGAATCACCTCACCTTAAATTTTTTGTAGATTAAAGTGCTATTTATAAGTCCCGACGCAACTGTGTATAAACTATATGAGATATATGTTTTGTTTGCCCATGTATTGGCTGTTTATTCCTAGCTGTATAACTGGCGAGTTGCACAAAATTCAATCCGTTAAGAGGCTGTCTGTTACCCTTCAGCTTGCGTGGTGCACTGACGGCAATCATTCTAATGGTGCATTGCGTCGGCCCGAATTATTTCTTTTCAAACCCCATCACTGAATTGAAAATGTCCAGACGGACGGACAACTTTAGTTTTCATATTAGATAGGGGATACACAACTCTTGATGTACCACACATGTGTATAGTGCTTTGGGATGAGGCGAGGATAGAACGTATATTTATATATTCTTTCAAATTAAGAAATAGTAAAATTGGGTTTCTTCTTAAAATTAAGTTTTTAATTGTCTAGACTAACCTATCATAGGCTAAAAGATGCTATAAACCAATTTTATGTATTAACTTTCTATAAATAAATTCATTCAATTCAGAAAAAAACAGAAACTCATCTTTTCTCTTGCATAGCCTTTTAAATGTTACTGTATGTATTAAGTATGAGTACCACCTTAGTAAAAATATTTAATCAAACAGGAAAGCATACTTACTTTAATAACTTAACTAACGCACACGATAACTCTAATTGATAACAGTCTAAATCCCTATAATTGCCATAGTAATACGTCATTAAAGTCTCAAAAACCTGATTTCCTTCAAGGCACGAACGTGTGTTAAAATCATAACGTTCGAGTTTCGATTCTCGGTAATTCTCACGTATGTAGCGATAAAAACTTCGTAGACGCCTCGGGCTCTCATTAAAGGTAAAATAATTTACGCGATGGTACCTACTAAACCAATTATAAAGCTACTTTAGTACAGCCAGCATCATAAAATTTTACCAGAACCGCCGCTTGATAGGTTATAACTTACTATGGTCCCCCTGCCAGCCATCTTTGGAAGATGGCTGGCAGTGGCTGTATGCAAAAAGCGAGAGATCGTACTCTTTGGCAGTCTCTGGAGGCTCACGTCCAGCAGTAAACTGAAACAGGCTGATGATGATGATGAGAATACATTCTTCAAAAAATTGGGATTTAATTTGTTTAAATTAGCAAATACAAACAAACGTGTCTACATACTCTTATGCATGTGTTCTTAATGTTTAAAGAGGAGAAGAATTAAGCAGCATCATAGCAACAGAATTTTACTTTTTGTCTCGACAGAAATTCTATAATTTCTTTTCATGACCAGTATTTCGCCTTATAATGCCGCCAGGCTAATCGGTGGCGCTTAACAGGTCTTCGCATGTGCCCTGTGCAGCTATCAATACATGCAGGACATTAAAAGTGGATCATGGTTTGAGGGAAAGTACTACAATCACCAATTGCCATCCATGGGGCCCTGTAACACAAGGATGTTACAGGGCCCCATGGATAACATAATTCAACTTTCTGACCCTGACGTTTGGTGTGTTGTCTGACGCATCTTTTTAGGGTTCCGTACCCAAAGGGTAAAACGGGACCCTATTACTAAGACTCCGCTGTCCGTCTGTCTGTCTGTCTGTTTGTCTGTCTGTCCGTCTGTCACCAGGCTGTATCACAGGAACCGTGATAGAGAGTCGAAATTTTCACAGATGATGTATTTCTGTTGCCGCTTCAACAAATACTAAAAAACAGAATACAATAAATATTTAAGGAGGCTCCCATACAACAAACGTGATTTTTTTGGCCGTTGTTACAGGTAATGTTACGGAACCCTTCGTGCGCGAGTCCGACTCGCACTTGGCTGGTTTTTTATTCAAATATTTAGGCACTAGCTAATAGCCAGCGACTTTGTTCGCGTGGTCTATAATTCACATTGATCAGACACCTTTTCCGGCTTGCGCACAACAACTTACCAAAGTTTTCTCATGATAATGAAGAAGATGAATCGTTTAGTAAAGCATGGAGGACAAACATACAACAATTAATATTTTGTATGGAGAGATTTTTAGATTTTTGTTGCATTTTTATGGCCGACTGTACTAGGATCTACTTTTACAGATGTTCAAGAACAAAAACAAGATAATTTTATATGTATGTTATGATTAGATACTGTAAGTAATAAAAGGTAAGAATTAAAACTTATTGTTTAGCGCAATAACGTTACCATAATTAACGTTTTAAAAATTTAAACATTATTAAAATTTGTAAATATTAGGAATTTGATTGATAAAAACATACTTTACCGTTCCTCTGAAACAAAATCATTAAATTTTATACTTGTTTACATTTCATTAAGTTTTTTTCAGCTGCTGTTTTTTAAATTGATTTTGCTTTTAAATAGAATAATAAAAGATTTGATAATTCGAGCTCTTCATCTTCATCATATTCATAACACGTCTATATAACTGCTGAACAAAGGTTTCCGGTTGGAAGCGGCCTGAATAAGCTGTTGCCCGCAACTTCGTTCTAGTAGTCTTCAATTTACATCAGGCACCCCTCGGTATGCGCACAACAACTCATCAAAGTTTCGTCATAATCGGATAAATAGTTTAGGAACTAATCGTTATCAGCTTTGTTCAATAAAAAAAAAACTTGTCTACACAATGTCATTATTTTAAACGGCGTAAAATTTCCATAACGAACCCTAAAAACTTAATTCACAGGTGTTAATTACACTGTCATAGACAAAATAGAGATAATTGTAGGTTTCGCTACCACGCATGATTAGAATCAGCTAGTGTTGGCGAATCATTTTATCGATATTTCAGTAATAAAATTATTGTCGTTCTAAGTCGACATGACGTGTTTGTGCAGAATTATGTTTTAGTACATGATTACCGCAGGACTTATGATTGTATGTGCTAATAAATACAGGTTACATCATTACAAGACTTAAGTAAGTTTTAATTCAAGCAAACAATTACCTAATCAAGTTTATCCCTACTACAAACAGAAGATTTAGACAAGCTGGTTACACAAGATTAAACGCTTGTCATATTTTTAACATTCTTTATGGTAGTGGCATAGAGATAGAATTATACAGTGGTATTGGTCATATTATGATTGATCTGTTTTTTCATGTTTGTCAAACTAGACATACTATAAAATAAAATTGCACATTTGAACAACATAATATCGTAAAAAAATCTACATCACTAACATTTCGGTTCAAGGCTCTACGTGCGTTATAGCTATGGGCTGTATTCAAAACAGTGGTCTATAATTAATCAACCCCAAACATCCTTCATTAAAAGTATTTTATAACAATAAATTAAAACGTATAAAAAAAATATTAAAAAAATATGTAGAGTGAAGTTGATGTTTTCATAGCAAAAAATTAACAAGGTTTTATTTTAAACATGCTACTAATCCATGTAAATTTTGATGGTATAATTACAATAATCATATCATATGAGTTGATGGTAATTATTGTAATGGCTTTTGTTTGGCCTTAGGCCTACAACGCTTTATCCCAGCCGCAATACGTCGCGTCGTTTCTATAGGCCGCAAATCTGTTTTCATACGGCAGGGGCTTAGTCAAAGTAATTATTTAAAAACTAAAGAAGTTTGAAAATAGTACAATGTATGAGATTAACATAATTATGTCATCGTGAAATCATATGGCAAATTTTAATCGTTATAGTTACATATAAGGCTGCTCGCCCACGTGAGACTTTTTGTAGGACCGATATTTGGGCCGATTTTCCATTGGATTTCTGACTAAGTTTTCATAGGACGTGTGCGTTGCATTAATCAGTACGTTCTATTTTTCTTCTACAAAAAATCGGCCACCGATTATCGAACGTGGGTGGGCAGCCTTTCAATTAAGATTGATTAAGTTAACTCATTGACGAATAAATGAAAATTTACCAAGTTACCTCAGTGACGAATTTAGATTTTGTATCGCTATGCAGCTATTGCTGCTTGTTTGAGCCCCAGTAAGTTTAGCTGAGCGATGGTGCGTGCCGGATTTTAGCTGACCTAATGGCGCATTGTAGCATTATAACCTAGCAACAATCAATAACTCCTCGAATCCTTACGAAAACAGTATGCTGATTGACCGTCCGTCAAATGAACTAATATTTATTATGATAGTAACAGAGCAAAATGTGCTTGTTACATTTGCCGTTTCACATTTGAAACCTTTTAGGAATTCTTAACCGCGACTAGTTAGGATTATGATAAGCCTAAAGGGAGCAGGTAGTTAGAGCCATGTTAAATAGAAACATTGACTGAATAAGAGAAATATGGCAACTTTATTACATCTTCATTTGTTGATAATTGCTCAAAAGTTTACTCATAATATCAGTAACCATTCCGACTAAGTAAAAATAATTACATACTAAACCATAAAAGTAATATGCTTAGAAACAACTTACATTACATCATCATCCTAAGACAAGTGAAAGCGTTAAAGCGCATTAGACGATAAGATCGCTTATCACCCAGGATTGGGGTTCAAGCGCGGCCCGCAACGCAATAACGCTTGCCGTGAGCCTCTGATATTAACGACCTCTCCGACACACTGATAAAGCTTTCTCGAAGATCTAAGGTTTCATTTTAGCAGCTGGAGATTTAGTCAAATAAAAACAGGTGACCTTGTGCAAGGTTTTGCAGTTTTTTTTATTCACACATAAACGGCGTAGACAAAAGAATATACTTAACGCTCGTTCAAAACCACGAAATCAGGTGCCTAGACTCTGTAAATGTAAAGATCATCTTTCACTATATAAGATCAACAACGAAATCGTAAAAAAGAAATGATGCTCCACTATCATCGAAGTGGTGCGTTAGTTAGTCTCTAAGGAGGAGTGTCTAAAAATACATTTTTTTGTCGCTCCTTTAGTTAAAGTTGTTGCAAATGAGCAATTAATTACATCGTTTAAAGTTGTTGTTTTCTTTCGAACATCCTGTATAAGTGTTGCAGAAGTAAAAAAGAGAATTTGTTGATAAAACATTTTCGACGTTTCGAAATTTTTCCTTAAGAAAACCTAGCAGACATTCATTGTTACCATAATATGCTCGCCTTTCGTACCCTTAAAATTAAATGGTGTAAAAAACAAATTCTGTCTTTTGCTGGCGCTTCAAGGCACTAAGTATGAATATCCATTTGATGAAATGCTACGAATCAGAGTTTACCAACCAAAATACCAAATCACTAATAATTGGATTATTATCAGTTTGACGCGTTGAAACCAATTTGGGTGGACGCGGACTCGGCGTTAAATGGGAAATATTATCTGACCTCAGTAAATATGCGCTATCGATTGCCACCGAATTTGCTTGTAAACGCCTTAGGATGATTGTATATATTGAATAGTCTATTTTAAGGGTGTTATGTAATACTAACTTTAGGACCACAGCTAAACGCCTGTAAACATCTTTTCTAGCTACAAGTAAATCTCCTTAATAATTATAGAATTGCTTTTATCGTTCTACATAGGTGAGGCTATTTTTTATTTTATTCGTCAGAAAAGTGTGTGGGGCGCAATTTTTTAAAATTATGAGACATTTCAAAAATACAAATTCATTAGAATTCTAAATTATCTTAAAAGCAGTACCTCCCTATTACATTTGTTGGTAATTATTTAATCCGTTGTGTTGAGGCTTCCCGAGAGTTTAGGTCTAGAACTAGAGAAATATCGGGGGCGGAGGAACTCAATGATACAAAAGATCAATGTGGGTGCTTAAAATTATGGCTAAACCTACGTCTCAGGCTGCGAAATGCTTAGCAGAAATTATTTTGAACCCTTGAGTTCCTGCCGCTTGTGCAACTGTGTGTATTAATAGATTAAGGTACGATGGGGATCTATGGCATGTGATATATCAAAAAGCCCCAACATAAATAATGAAAAAAGGTCTAGAACTAGTGTAGGTACTAACTTAACCCTTTGCGTTTTAAAAGACATCGGTTGTACTTGTTCATCTTTTATATACGTTAGTATGCAATCCTGAAAACACTATACAATTCTTTTCCCCATTATATCCACAAGCAACACTGTTAAAACGCGCAATAAGTTCGCAGTGTCGCTTTACGATTTACGTTCATACGACGCTTTTAGGTGTTTACTGCGCAGTCTAGACAGATGGTTTACGGCATCGGGCTAATGTTTCACATTTGAGCTAAATTTCAAGATCTGCGAGATATAATCTGTAGCTGAAATGCTTTAACGGCTTCCATACCCGTTAAAATGTTACACAGTGTTTTTAAATTTGTGTTCTGCTATCACAGATTTCCTACCAGATTTTCTTATGTCATAAATTGCTATTGATAACGGTCAATCTTTTTTTAATGACAAATACAGGAGCAGAAGGGTTATGGAGAAAGCTTTTCTTGGCATTTCTATGCGAAATAGGATCCGAAATGAGGAGATCCGTAGAAAAACCAAAGTAAACGACATAGGTTTAGTTCTATTTCTGGCGTGAGTTTGTAGGGTCATGTCATGATGGCTTACGAACTTACGATCCCAGATTATATTTATGGAACGAAGATCCAGAACTTCTATAGGTTTTCGATGTTCTTTCTTATTTTGGGTGCCAAATCAAATAGGCACCAATTTATTTATTTGCCAGCAGCCGGTCCAGGTTATTTCAAATTCGTGCCATCAGATGAAATAATTCCTCTTTAGCTGAATTCTGAAGCCTCCGCAGAAGAAGTCAAGGGCAAAAGCAAGTGGCTTATTATAGGACTCCGTGGTTGTCGGTACTTTCAACCTAAATATCGGGATTAAGCTTGAACGATTTTCACCTCATACAAAACTATTTTGGACAAATCTAATGATAAACCGGTGTAGCGTAATGGCGCGGTGATTAACCTAGCCTTCAATGCAAAGGGTTCGTTCCCGGTTCGGGACATTATGAAAATGAACTTTCCTATTTGGACGCGGGTCTGAGTGTGTTATGAGACGCTCTGGCAAAATTCACTGCCTGGCATCTTGTACGAAACACATGGATTCTTTACAAGGCTATGCCAATTTTGGTACCAAAATTTATTTCAGGATTTGAGGTTCTGTTTATTTAAAAATCCCACTAATATTATAAATGCGAAAGTTTGTGAGGATGTTCAGATGTTTGTGACTCAATCACGCACGCGTAAACGGCTAAATCGATTTGGATGTAATTTTGCACCCACTAATATTGTAAATGCGAAAGTTTGTGAGAATGTTTGGATGTTTAGATGATGGATGTTTGTGACTCAATCACGCGTAAACAGCTAAACTGATTTGGATGTTTTTATTTTTTTATTATTCCAAACGTCCTGTGGTTCACGTAAGCGAAGTTGCGGGCACAGCTAGTATACTCTATAGAGGAACAAATTTCAGGAGTTTCGCTTCTTCAAAAATACAAGGCTCCCATAGTCGCTAAGGAGTAAAATCTGTCGCTATCACGTGTTGTGGTAGGACTCGCCTCGTAAAAATAATTTAGTGCGACGGTCATTAGCGCCCGTCGCACCATCTGCCGGGCACGTAATGCACTTAAAACGACGGAACATGGGATGCTGTTTTTGTTTCGTTTTAGTTCAGCGTTTAGAGAGAGCCAGCGTGAAGTGCATTAAGAGTACTTTGATATCAGTGCATAATTTCTGGAATGGAACTTTTTCGAAGTTACAAAGATGTCCCTGATGGAACGAACCATATAGCAAAGGATGCTGGGGTAAACTGGTTACATAAATATGTTTCATAGTTAAAAAACTTTTTATAATCATTATCATCATTTCAGTTATAGGACGTCCACTGCTGAGCATAGGCTTCCAACCGGCCAATCTCGCAGTCTCGCCCCCAGTGACTTCGACATAGGCCGGTTGGAAGCTGCCTGCATCTAGGGACTTCCTGCAACCGTTACCAGGTCGTCTGTCCACTTTAAAAACACTTTTAGAAATGTACTTTTATATGTTTTGAACCCGTCTAAACGAATCAGATGAGCCCAAAATACAAAGGTTCTACCAGTAGTAATTGCAGAATTCCTCAATCTTGTCTCCATCATCAGATCAGCGCGATGCTATCAAATTACTGTATTATAATTCTAATACTATAAACTTACAAAGTTTTAAATCGATACGTATATAAAAACGACTAAATTGTCAGTGGAATAAGTAAAGCTAATACGATTGTGTTAAAAAACTTAACGCATGCTTCTCAATAAATATTCAATTTATAATAAAAAGGAATGAATAATAATCATTCGACGGAACCACTAAAGCAGTAATCCTATGTAATATAATTATGACAAGCTAGTTCAATATCTAAAGGGTGTGCAAACGCTTTCGTTTCTGACGTTTTATAAAACCATATCAGTTGTTGAACCACGCCAATATAAATACCGGAGCAACATCGACATCGAAGACTCGTAGGGTTTCGCACCATTATCTATAAAAACGAGAAAAAAACACGTTTGCTGTATGGGAGCCCCCTTAAATATTTATTTTATTCTGGTTTTTAGTATGTGTTGTTATAGCGACAGCAGAAATACTTACATCTTCTGTGAAACTTTTAACTGTCTAACTATCACGGGCCATGAGATACAGCTTGGTGATAGACGGAAAGACAGACACACAGACGGACAGCGGAGTCTTAGTAATAGGATCTCGTTTTACCCTTAGGATTTTTTACCCTAAAAATAAGCTCTTAGAAAATAATTAAAGTAGTGTGTTGTTTGCATACCTAGGTATACAAACTTAACGTGTGTATAGAACATTTAAATGTTTTTGCTTAATGGTTTCACTTCATTGTAAAAGGCAACCATGACCGCTTATAAAAATAGTAGACAGCAAAGTGGTTTTACGGCAAACCCTGTAGAAAAAAGATTATCTACCTAAAAACTTCTACACGAGATTGTTATTGATTGTTATTTTTATGTGTTTTGGGATGTTTTATCCTTAGGGCGAGACTAAGTAGTTATTACGCTCACAGAACCTGATTTTACATCGCTTTTCTAATATTCAGTTTAGACGGCGTAAAGCTAGCGCTAGCACACAAACTGAGTTATTAAGAGCAAGGCAGCTGCGTCCGAACTTGCGCTTGCACCCACGTGATCAGGCTTTATGGTAATTACATTGGAAGACGGGTACGTAGGGCTGCCAAAAACAAAGCTAATGAATACATTGATACGGGAATTGACGCGATCATAATTTACGTACAAATGTTACCTCCTATTTGCCTGGCGTTTCGACCGGGTTACACCGACCGTGGTCATAGGCTGACTGAATGTTAATTATGCAACACGAAAGTTAAAAAGTAATTAAAGCTTATGAAATAAGAAACTTTTATTAACGGCTTAGTGGTTCTTATTTTGAACATCGAAAACCAGGCAGTCACGAATTCAAAACCCGCAACAATGTCATGATCTCGAGCATATCACTGTTATTGATGTAATAATTATTATGTCTATTCGTTAACCGGTTGCTATAGAACAAAGTTCTGCTTAGTTTGCGATAAGATTGTTAGTACTTAGTAATTAGCCGAATTAATTCTAATAGTATATAAAAGTAATAACTTAATTGCAACAGTATTGTTTAAAAAAAATATCCATGTAGGTACAGTTGTTAATAATATCGGGTACTAATAATTACAAACCGGAGCTACACCGTGTGAATACTTACAGCTATATAGAATAGCAGTTCATTAAACGTATATAAGGATTTTAAAAACCGATAAAAAAAACCGGCCAAGTGCGAGTCGGACTCGAAGGGTTCCGTACATTATCTAAAGGCTAAGTTATATGTTGGGACGTGTACAAGTGCCCGGAAGAGGGCCTACAGAATAAAGAATTTCATTTCATTCATTTCATTTCATATCTATAAAAAACGGCAAAAATGTAACGTTTGTTGGGGAGCCCTCTTAAATATTTTTTTTTCTGTATTTTAGTATTTATTGTTATAGCGGCAACAGAAATACCTACATCATGTGTGAAAATTTCAACTGCCTAACTATCACGGTTCATGAGACACAGGCTGGTGACAGACGGACAGACAGACAAACAGACGGACAGCGGAGTCTTGTAATAGGGACCCGTTTTACCTTTTGGCTACGGAACCCTAAAAACGAGTGCGAGTTCTTTTTCTGTAGGTAACATTAACTAAACGTATATTTAATAAAAACAAATTATGCAAACATTTTTTTCTACTATGCCCGGGGTTAAAAAAAAAACATGTTTTTTTATTTTATCAAAAAAATCTGATTTTTTAAAATTAATCACGGTTTTTTATTTTTTTATGTTTATGATCATTTTCTGAGTTCTCCTTGCGGGAAACATTTTTGTTTAGGTAGAACTCATGTATAGTCCAGATAACACCACCAAAAAATAAAGAAAAGTCACATCGACCGGAAAAAACGATTTGAGGTTAAGTCAATTCAGTTCAAAATGTTGTCTTTATTTATTTATATTTAGAATATCGGTATCTGTCTATTTCAGTACATATAGAAAAGATGAGTGTTGGTAGGAAAAAAGATCCTATTTGGAACAGTTACCACGAAATATCGAATGCTTGATTTAAATCAATGATTTTTATTAAAAAAATCATGCAATAAAGATCGTGATTTAAATCATGCAACCCTGTAATGCCCAATTTTAAAAATGCACCTGATATGATCTGATCCGTGGAAACTCGACAGATGGCAGCCCTAATGTTCTGTTGTAAGGATAGATTACCCACGTCTCTGTAGTTAAATCGAGTGCGAAATGTCTTTCTTTGTGAGTGATTGGTTTTTATTTTATCACCTACGTCACGGCCTTTTTATACAATAAAACATAATGGAATGGCTAGAATGGTATACCTACTATGTATACAGACAACGATCATGACATAGATGGATATATCTTTTACCTCTGTTATAATTATTTCTAAATTATGCATACTGATAGTTAACTACAAAATTAGTTAAAAACCTTTCGTGGAAAGACTGGGTGAAGGTGGCAGCCTGATGATTCAAACGTTTTGAATGCTAGTTGCTAAGCGACAAAAATATAAATAATAAAACACTACATCAGTTGATGGTCAAATATTAACACAGTATCTATGGAAATATGAGAATTCAGATTATTTTAAAGGCTATTTCACGGTTCATAGAATTTGACATATCAGTTTATACTGCTACTGCACAAACACAAATACAAAGGAACCGCCTGTACAATGCAATATTCTGCTTATAGGTATATTCTAACCTGCCAATGCCCTGCTTACAGAATACAATGGATTTTTTTAACACTGAAAACTGAGACGAAAAAGGTAATTGTTTGTAATTCGGATCCTTAAAAACTACAAACGTAAGCTGCGAAAAGCAATGATTAAGTTTTTGCGACTGATCTTATTTTGTTTGCGGTGCTAGTTAGACTTAATGAAAGCTAATAAAAAGCTGAAGCGAAGGCTGAAAGCAAAAGTTAAACACGGCAAATTAAACGCGACGGTGCATTATAGGACTTGACGATTCATCGGCGGTCTCTCGTGAGTGCATGTCTGGGGAACTGTTTTCGTTGAACCACGACAAATAAAGTAAGGTGGGTTTCCACCAAAGTGAAAAAGAGAGGGGAGGAGCTGTATTTTCATCCAATTAATGATCAATAAAGTGTATTCCTCTCGTGTCCGTTCTGGTTGTCATTTGTACGAAACACATCTCCTAGCTCTCCTTACTTTTAGGAACACCGTTCCTAATGGTGCGGTCGATTGTCGGTTATGATGAAAACATACAAACAAACGTGCAATTTCAATACGATTTTCTTCCTCCTAAAGCTTGTTCGGTTCCTGACTAGTAACTGACAGGGGATAGCTTGATAATAATTTAAAATGTGGCAAGTATACGGTTATGAAGCAGTATTTTTTTTATATTAATGAAAAATAAGCAGTTTTAAATCATTCTAGAATGTCGAGGATTGCTTAAGAGCCAGATTTACTACTTAACGGAAGTTTTCCAGTTATAATATGGACTTTATGCAATAGTTTAGCGTTACACTAATCCGATTTTAAATCGGATCGTATTCAACAGTGTCACCAGAGTCTACGGCTCCTCTTAGTTAATAACACGGTTTACGGCGGAGTGACGTCGCCATTAGTTTTATGTACGTTTACGTTTATTAGCGGGCACGATTCGCCAGGTTATTTCACACACGGCTGCTTCTGGCAGCACTAGACAGAATATAGCTTTTGTTAAGAAAACGCTCACGTTTACAACTCACTTTGATGCTTGTAAAATATGACGCTTTTTATTACTGGCCGTATACAAATATCATTTGGGAATGTATTTAAAAATAGAATTACCTTGTCTGTTTAGTGCTGAAGAGAAATACAAGTAACTCCAACGGGTTATTCGTTTTCAAAATAAGTATGCAGACCGCATACTGAGTTCTGCTAAGTGTTGTTGTGATACCAAGCCCCGATATGACTGGTTGCGGTTGCAGTGACTATTGTGGTCAGCCGAGAGATGATCACGCCGGACTTCTCTCGGGTTCGATTCCCGGTTGTGTCAATGTCGAAAACGAGATCTCCCGGGTTTGGGTGTTGTTGTACCGTCGATGATTCTGGTTTCTATTACACTAGTGCTTTAGCTTGCTACTTTAGGTCCAATCCAAAAGCAATGTATGGAATGCTGTCCAATATTAATTTATTTAAAACTGCGCATTAAGTACCTCCTTACTGGAAATAAATAGATATGTAAATAACAACAAGGTTCGACAACCTCCGAAGCCGAGAGGCGAGCAAGCCGGACTTGGAGTCGTCATCTCTGAGGTTCCGGGTTCGATTCCCGGTCGGGCCAATGTAGAAAATGAACTTTTCTATATTGGCTCAGGTATGGGTGTTGTGGTACCGTCATTGTTTCTGATTTCTATAACACAAGTGATTTAGCTACTTACCTTAGGATCAGACCAATGTATGTGATGTTGTACAATATTTTAAAAAAAGGTGATAATTATAAAATCATGGCACTTACCTAATAGTCATAAAAATGCATCACTTATTAAATATTACTTGCCATGATTCACAGCCCCCCTCCTTTTTATTCATTTTAATCCTACTCGCCATTATTCAGCCGTCGAATCGTTACTATAAACAAGTCGGATTAGCCCTAAAGCCTTTATTATCGTAAGATAAAAAACTGAGGGTAATTTTAAAAAGACCTCTCGTTTTACTAACAACGTCGTAATAAAAGAAGTGTACAGTGAACAATAACCAATTTGGAGGGAAAACACCGCTTCTGGATATAGTCCATTGACATAAATAAATAATTTTCCTCGGCTTGGCTTACAGAAGGTACAGTCGGCTAAGTAAACTGATGCATGAGCGTGACTGACGGATGACACATTCAAAATCATTGAACTACTGCTATACTTTTCTCTTTGTCATTAAAATATGAATAGAATAGGACGTTATGTACATAACACAAGAATTTTTATGAAAAAATAAGTTTAATAAAAAACTAAAAACCTTCGCTTTTTAGTTTCATTTTGAAGTCGGTTTTTAGTTTTTTATTAAACTTATTTTATTTCACAATTTTAAGTCTTGAGTCCTCTATTTTTCCCCTCCTAACTCCGCCAAAAATGACTTAACAGCAAAGTGACCAAGACAAATGTTGTTCTTCTGTGGACCACCCACCCAATGGTATAATAAAAATAGGGTGCTATTAATGATCAATTTTTCGACGAAATTTATTAAAAGTCCCAGACACCATTAAAATAAGCTTTAGTTTTCACCTTCCAACTCCGCCAAAAATGACTTAACAGCAAAGTAGCCTTAGCTAATGTTGGTCCTCTATGGACCCCCCATCGAATGGTATGATAAAAATAAAGTGTTATATTGGGTCAATATTTCGACGAAAATTTGTAAGTCTTAAGGAAAGGGTTTTCCTACACTCCAACCAGAACGGCGGTTATTTTGGTGTCGTTACCATAAGATAAGGTCTGGCATTAAATACCAAATCAATTTAAGAAAGGAACTTTTAATTTTTTTTTCGTTACTGGGTGTGCGGGTACCCCCCAGTAAATAAAAATTGGCGGTCTGGTACCTCATAAGCTCAACTTCTGCTCAACACACTGCGCAATACGTTCTGTCGACAAAAAGCAGTATGTAAAAAGCAGTTCTGTGGCTTCCATCATTAGGTCAGCAACATGACATGATGATTACCAGACCCAAAAATCAGCATTGAGTCAGAAAATATGTGCAAAACATTATGGGTGCCTATAAAAATTTAGGGTTGCTCTCGATTTCACAAGGATCCCATCATCAGAATCTGACTTGGTGTAAATGGGACCACCTCAAAGCATACCCTTTCAAACTAAAAAATAAATTTTGAAATCGGTCCATAATTGACGGCGTAATCGTGTAACAAACATACATACAAAAAAAAACAACATTCAGACGAATTGAGAACCTCCTCCTTTTTTTGAAGTCGGTCAAAAATTCAAATTCGATTTAAAATGCGTAGCTTTTAATTTAACACAAAAATTACGCTCAAGGTAATGATGTATTTTACTTGGATGGACTTAGCTATGATGTTTTTTAAACACATTTTTTAGTATGATTCGTTTACTTTTTTTTTAAAGTTTGCCTATTACAATACATTGTATGTAATTGTTTTATTTGACATGGTGTATGTACCTACAGGTCTTTAAAAATCTTCTTTAGGTCTTATAGTTATTTACTTGTAGTCACTGACATTATTAATTATTTAACTTGAATGGTGTGTATAATTAGTATTAATGTTAACATAAATAAAAATGACGCGTGGTCGTAAAACTCTAAGAACATGTATACGATTATATTGTCTCGGAAGATAGAGATTTGAGGAATTTTTTTTTTCCTTAAATATTGCGGCTGACTGTGCCGCATTTCAAAAACGAATTTTCATTGTTACGGCGCCACAAAAGAAAAAACTCGAAACGTATTTACTGCGCACTCGAGCTTTGTTAAAAATTAATTCGATACCTTTATATCAAATTTCTTAGGGGTTGTATTTAGAAAAATCTCATAAGAAATTTTGATGCCCGGACACAATACAAGATGTCGGTTGTAATATAAAATGACTACAGGTTTTTCTGAATTGAATACATTAAATGAAAATTGTAGAAAAATATTTTATTTTAGTTTTCAATAGTAACTCTCGAGAAAGTTATTCAGTCTTACGAATTATTTAATTGCGTAGAGTTCAGAACCTTTTCACAAGTTTGCTTACTAAGTTAGGAACATTGAAAAGTAAATATTTTCGAATAAGTTAATAAAGGACCCAAAATCATTGAAATAAGTTAAAGTTGTTTACGAAATTCCTTTATGTGTGTACTATGATGATAATCCAATTCTTTGCTTTTAAGATGCATGTCCATAACGTAGATAAGTATTCTATGAGGTAACTAACGTTATTATAAAAACAATATCTGGGCCCTAACCATGAACTGTTAAAACAATCACAAATCTGTCAAACATTATCATTTCTGTCAAATTTTGTATGAAATGACGTACCAAAATTGACAGATTTGACAACTTTGAGATTGTTTTATGAGTTCATGGTTATGGCCCTGGGCGGTAACCACGAACTCTGAAAACAATCTCAAATCTGTCAAACATTATCATTTCTGTTAAATTTTGTATGAAATGACGTACTAAAATTGACAGATTTGACAACTTTGAGATTGTTTTAAGAGTTCATGGTTATGGCCCTGAAGTAATGTATTGCCAATCCGTTTAAAATTTAGACCAAACGGCTTCAATAACGTCATACTAGGTGGACAATATCGAGTTATAATAACAATATATTTTACTCATCAAGCCATTTCTCGGTTCATTGAGCTAGGGCTACACCACATATGCCAAAGCGTGGTCTCCACTTATGTGCCTTACTTCACCTTGAATTGGTTCTGCGACGGATGAGCCCGGCCCACCAACACTTAGGCTCGGACTATACCAGCCGGAATCCACAAGAATCCGTTCATAAAACGACTTTATTGCATAAGTGATGGATTGAATCCGGGCTTACCCGGACCGGTTTCTGGCTGGTTATAGCCCGAGCCTTAGTTTGCTACATTTTTGGACCATGTCGATTATTTTGGTCTTCTGCCGGATGACCTCGTTCTAGATTTTATCCCAGAACGTGATCCCAATCGTCGGCCTATACTTATCTTGGTAAATTAAAATATGTTGTTTTTTCAAAAAGAATGAGGTTCATTAATACATTATATTAACGATAATAAAGTTAAATTGCAAAAATCGCTGTTAATATTCGTGTAAAGGCACCAATAATGCTGTAATAACTCTACAAGTCTAATTATATCGGAAAACCAAACCGCAACTTCGCCGAAGCGATAGACAAAATTGTTCAATACCACTTCGCGCCAGATAAAGTTCTGTTATCTTTGAAATAATGAATCCAATTACCTTCGCTCGAAGATCATCTCTCACTTGCTACTTCGTTATTAACTTAGAAATTTACGATCGGAAAATAAAGCCATAGATAGATATAGTATTAATATTAAAGATCTTAAGAAGTGATTATTGACTGTCTGCGCTCGATTGCGATTATAAGATTATCGTTATCTCTAATTAATTTCAGTAGGTGCTAAGATCATCCGTTGTGTGATCTTATAAATAAATAAATAAATATTGGACAACATCACATAAATTGTTCTGATCCTATGGTAAGTATCGTGTTATAGAAATCAGAAACAACGACGGTATCACAACACCCAAACCCGAGACAAATATAGAAAAGTTCGTTTTCTACATTGACCCGACCGGGAATCGAACCCGGAACCTCAGAGATGGCGGCGCCATATATAGTCCGGCGTGCTCGCCTCTTGGCTACGGAGGTCGTCGGATTATATATTATAACATAACAGTTTAGCTTTACAAAAATGTTTGTAGCCGGTTTCGAAGAGTTAATCAAATGGCACCATTCAAAGGATTTCATAGTACCATACAAATAATAGAACACATAAAGGTAGTGTTATGTTAGATCATAAAATCTACACCTCTGTAACAACAAATTTTAAGCGCAAGTTCAACTCATACATGACTGGATTTTTAATATATTTGTTGTTTTAATGAACCCTATGATAGATGGATGAGATAGATTATTTTTTAAGAGAGTTTGTCGTTTAGCGTTCGTTCTATGAGCGCATGCAGGCCGCGTTCGAAAGACTTGTGAGTTCCTACCTTAAAGCTATAAAATAACTTGATTTCTGATTAAGATAACCTTTATCGCTAAAAGGAAGGGATTGTTGAACGTGTTGATGTAAGTTCTAGGTTCAACCAATTGGTTAGGGTTATAGATTGATTGAATTTATATAACAATCTGAACTGAGTAGAATTGCTTTATTATTTTGCTAGAAAAGTAGGATTATAACGTCTGTTATTAATATGTTATTCATAGTAAAGTAGGTAAATGTAAGTGTATTAATAATGTAAAAACAAATTATTGTTGTATAAAAATCTTTTATTAAAAAGTTTTTTATATTATGTGACAAGAGTTAGATATAAATATATGAGTGAGGTTTTTACTTCAATATCGTTACAATAAGATGTTTATAGCATAGCTGATTGATTAGATACTTATTTTAATAAAATAGCATGCGATTCGCACCTTAAATTAGCACATCTAAACACTAAAACAAAGTTGCCAGCTATAAAATGCATCTAACGATTTTTTTCATTAAGCTTAGCCATAATTTAAAACTTAAATAACCCTTTCCCTGCCGCAGGTGAAAGTGTCAGCTGTCTCCGGAGCGGATGAATCGCTAATTACTCTATCACCAGATTTTAACATTTTTAATCTAACTCCTTCATGAGAGGGTTAAAAATTGCGAAACAAAGTAGACTGTGAATAAGTTTTTATTTTTTATTTTAGTTGAAATTAATGGTAGTCGACCCTGGACGTCAACATTATGTGTTTATTAAAAAAGAAATAACACGTTAGAAGCTCGCGCTAATAGATATAAAGTCTAATATATACATACCTCTAGACCGAGGTCTCGACTATAGCGGTGATTCGAGCGAGAGTGGGAGCGGTAGAGATAGCGGAAGTAGTGATCCATTGCGCATTTATTGAGTAATCAGCTGGCTTCAAATCAAATGAATGAGCAATATATCTAATATCATATTTTATACTCAATAAGTTATGTAATAACAATCAGTTCAGATGAAACTGTCTTCTCAAAAATTGCGTGTTTTGCATTTAAAATAATACTATTCGTGAATTGGATTCGTTAAGTTTTTTCGCTACTTTTAACTCAAGAAATTGGGCCGGCAAACTGGTAAGTTTCAGATCATTTGTAAAAAATAATAATAGTAAAAACAGTTCTAAAGTTATGAAGTCAAATTCAGTGTCATTATTTTCAAAGTTTCACGTAGAGGGATCGTTTTGCCTGCAACTGTATGACCTCACAATTGTAAGACCTTATTGCTAATATGAATAACAATAAGTTACTGAGTAAACTTAAACATTTAACAAACCAACAAACAATATAGAGACCGACCAAGTTTTGGAACTAAATGAAGAAATACGGTTCCATGAAATCTTTGCAGTGTGAGACTTAGATTCGTATTGTTTATTTTGTATAAAGCCATTTTCAGGACTTTTTAATATCATCAACATGATCCACATTTGGAAAGCCATTTATTAAGCTTATTTCCCAGTTTTAATTTGGTGTTATTTTTGAGCGTCCAAAATGACCGCATTTATCTCACTATTGCAAATTTATTATGCGCAGATGTTACGTTGCAGTCCTTTTTATAATTCCTGAGTGCATTTTAAGCGTTCCGATTGTAACATTTTCGTTAAGTGCAAAACAACATGCTGCAAGAACCCGCTGACATTTTGACCTTACATACCAAAATTTGATATAACGACATTGTGGCAATGAGCAAAACGAACCATGTAACGAGAATTTAATTTTGGCACAATAGCACAGATTATACGGAATGTTAATTTTATCGAAGGTTTGTCTCTCGTTTCAGAAGGACACGCTTCTACAGTATTGTCATTTTCAGCTGATTAATTTTATTATATCAGCTGAAAATTATATGTTCAGCAGTTCCCATCGCTAAAATAATCATTAATGATAATTACCTTGTCCTATAGTAGAAGTTTGTACCTATTTACGAAAAGAACTTGCCGAAGAGTGTCCCTCATCTGACTTATACTCGTAAAGTTACGTTGAATCAATACGGCAAAATGTATTTTGGCTAATTTAATAAAAACCTTTATTTTTAAAATAATGGATTTCGACTTTATTGGCAATCGGTTTTTTAAGACTGCCAAGAATACCAATTGGCTGAAAGATAATCTTTCCATATACTATTTTAAAAACACAAATTGGCTGAAAAAAATCTCCCATATACTATTTTACAAACATTTTATTTTATACAATAATGATGAATCTTAGAAGCCATAGAAAATAATGTTCCATAAATATATACTTAACTTTTACAAGGAAACGTTGTTATGATATAATACCACAAAAGTGGTTTCATAATCTGCACTTTTCTATAAAGTAGAATAGCATGCTCGGTCATTTTAAGGAGTCCCTAATATGTAATTACAAGTGGCGGTGGGTTTTAGGCGTCGAAGCAGACATTGAATCCTTACTAATATTATAAACGCGAAAGTTTGTATGTATGGATGTTTGTTACTCTTTGCCGCAAAAACTACCGAACGAATTTTGATGATATCTTGCACACTTAAAAATAATACTAGTTTTACTCGCAGCTTCGATTGGATTTTGAGTGAATTCTCTATACAAATTTGAACCCCTGTTTTACCCTTATAGGGGAGTTTTGCAAAATATTTTTTATATCATCATAATATTACATCATAATTCAGTGGTTTTGGCTATGAGTTGAGTCACTGATCGACTTGACTGATCTATCAGTGGGTAACTGTTATCTTTTATAATATACAGACAGAAGAAGATGATTTGAAATAAAAACATAATAGGATAATTTTATCCCGGTTTAATTTTCCCGTGGTATATTATTTTGTATAATTATTGTTCTTTATTTGAACGTTTGATAACATACCAGACATCCTGTAGACTACGCAAACGAAGTTGGGGGCACAGCTAGTCCTATATCTGAGATAGTGCCCACGCCAAGACGAGCAAAACGAAGTCCAAGGGCGCTACCTAGTTATGTCCCCACGTCTGCCCTCACACATTGTAGAGATGCCTAAGTAAGCACTTTCGCTTATTACTTCGTGGAATAATAATCCCTTAGTAAACACCTTTAGACAAAGGAATAAATTCGCTAAATCAGCATCCGGTCAATACTTGGAAGACGCATCACGTCTCTTGCACAACAACTAAATAAATTGCTTAATTAACATTTTTGATTACGACTTCTTAGAACGAAGTCTAGAAAGTTCCATTAGAACAAAGGACTGATTATGCTTGATCAGCATCCGGGAATATTCCAGGTAGACGCTTCACGTCTTGGTCACAACAAGTGACAAGTATAAAAGGCACTGTGGGCTCAGGCATGGCGTCTTTCACACTTCGAAACTCCGCTTAGCTGTAGGTCTGCTCATCGAGAGCATTAGTGTAAATTAGTGTTAGTTTTATTAAATTAAAGTAACTTTCAAAATCAAAGTTTATTTTCTTTTAAAGTCTGCGCGCTGTCCCGATTTGACTGGCGCAGCCGGTAGGATCTCGCGTCGCGATTCACGATTATAAAGATTTTAGTGTCTGTCTTCGAGTCTTCGCGGCTGGTCTTTCAAGGCCATAACAGCGGGATCCACGAACCAAAGAAATAAGTCTCCGGGCGGCCCAGGCACCACCAGCAGCAGCAGCAGCAGTACGAGCAGCAGTATCCGCAGCAGTACCAGCAGCAGCCGCAGCACCACTTCAAGAAGAATGGGTTTGAGCGACCAGTGAGTAAACCTCTTCACTTTCGCTTTACCAGTCTATCCTTGACCCTTTTAATGTTATTTCACCCCAAATCGTGAGAAACGTTATTTGCTCGTAGTTCCTTAACTTCAGGATTACGCCAGCGCTAGTTTTAAGAATATTAATGAACAAATAATAAATAAAATAAATAAAATTAAAAATAAAATAAATTAAAAATTAAATAAATTAAAAATTAAATAAATTAAGTAAATTAAAAATTGAAGAATTCAAATTAAAAATTGAATAAATTTAATTAAAAATTGAATAAATTAAATTAAAAATTGAATAAATTAAATTAAATAATTTAACTATAATAAAATTCAATTAAAACGATTGAAATTTTTTAATAAATAATTTTTGCGCAATTTTTCCCCAAATCGATCATTGCAAAATATATTATTGTATTAACTATTTATTAATCGTTTATTAATTATAACTGTGTGATTGAATGTAATACATTTAATTTTGATGAATAATTATTGCGCAATTTTCCCAAAATTGATCATTGCAAAATTTGTTATTTTATTAATTGTGTATTAACCGTGTATTAATTGTTAACTGTGTGATTGAATTTTACTGTGTAATTTCCCGTGTATTTAGCAGTGTATAAAGTGTAAAGTGCGCAAGTGTTATCAATAATCAAAATGCAACAAATTAACCTCATTCCAAACGAAATTCTAAATATCGTACCTGAATTCGAAGGTGACGGTCAAACATTAAATCTTTTTATTAAAAAATGCCAATACATAATAGACAACTATAGAGGAGCTGAAACAGATATCGCGCAAAATAATTATGTATTTCACGCGATAACCAGTAGATTAACAGGTAGAGCCGCCGCGCTACTAAGTGAGCGAGACGATATAGAAAATTGGTATGTGTTAAAAGCACTACTAATCCAGAATTTTGGTCCAGAAGTACCTTTCAGCATCCCTATTAACCATAATAGATTCAACAATAATCAATTTGGTTATTTTAACTCAGCGCCAAATAATCAATTCGAATTCGGCGTTGATAATCCCCCTCTTGCGCAACGCCCTGCATACAACTTAGATACAGATGTATCAATGCGTACAGCGCCGCCTATACGTCACAACTTGCTCTATAATCCCGAGAACATAGAGGAAGTGTTCTATGACGAGGGCTTAGATGAAATTGATAATTGCGATTATAATAACTATCAGGAACAAAATTATTTTGATGAATCGGAGTTAACCGATCAACAAAACGACAATCAAATTCCCCGTAACGAAAATTTTTTCTTAGAAGCCTCTACGGAAAAAGACCGTAAAATAATAAATTTAAATTACTACAACGAAATATTAGGACTACCATATATTAATATTCCCGAAATCAAATCAAAATTTATGATAGATACAGGCAGTACTCGTTCTTTCATAAGTCCGAAAAAATGTAAGGAATATTTTAACGCATACAAGTATGAAGAACCGTTCGAAGTCATTAGCACACATGCACGTAGCAGCCATAACGAAGCTATTTACATACCACTACTAAGATCGTTTGCAACACCCGGTAGTCACAAGTTCTATGTGTATAATGTGGATGATAGGTTTGACGGTTTAATAGGCAGTGACCTTTTAAAACAATTAGGAGCCACCATAGATATGGATAAAGAGGTACTCAGGACACCCAATACCCAGTTACCTATAATTTATAGCCCACCATATGAAGTTCGTGCAAACCCGCAAGCAGAAACATACGTGAAGTTGTCTACAGAGATAACAAACAGTAAGGCGGACGCGCTAGCACGTATAAGATTAAATATTTTAAAGCAAGATGAAAAACATTCAATGCAAATAAATGCTGACAAATCCCGGAAACCGGAAATTGTTAGCATATCAACAGATTCAGGCAGTTTAAACAAATCTAACTTTGTAAAATCCAACAAACTAAAAATTGATAAAGGATTTTATGGTCAAAAATCAGACAACAGCACGATTTCCGCACCGGAATCGGCTACCGCACACTCAGCTAGAGATATCGATACCGTAGGTATCCCCATATTAAATGACGCAATAGACACCAAACCTAATCAAATAATTGTTGATACGTGGCAATTAGATGATTTAGGAATCAATCATGCATCAAACTCAAAACAACGTATTTTAAAAGTAATTTTGCCGACATATCGACCGGACCTAATAACTAAATTTTTAAAAGAATACACAAAACCTAAACTAAAATATTTTGTTCACTTTAGTAATCCAAAACTTCGTAAATATTTTATAGAAGCCATAATTAGATTATTTAAAAAAGACACAGTGCGATTTTTCGAATGCACTAAGCTCTACCTAAAGATAGACCACGTTTACAAAAAGCCTAAATTTCGCTCTAATATAAACCGCAACATAGTCCCAGTAGTTTCCAAAAATAGGCAAACTAAAGTCTCAGTTAAAAACATCAAACGTCCTCCGCAGGTGCCTCCTGCTGTCGATGCAGATGATCCTCGTCCTGGCCCTTCAAGTAGACAAGATTGAAAGAAATCCTGGACTTCTACCAATTAAGGAAGGTCAAGCCATCATAAGTGATGACAATTGGACTGTTATCAAATCCCTAAACCTATCCAACATACAGGATGATTTAGAAACGAACATACTAGGATATAATGAATTTAAAACACATATAACCAGTAATTTTAAGATAGGGAACTCTTTAGAATATAATAATATTAAAATACAAACCGATAATATAATGCTTATCACAATGGAAAAGTTTAAACAAATAGTGCCGGTTAGCCGCAAAAGGCGAGGTTTGATTAATCCTTTAGGATCATTAGTTAAGGCTATAACTGGAAACTTGGATAATGATGATGCAATTAAATATGACGATATGATAAAACAATTAACAAATAGACAAGACGCGATTTTAAATAAGGTGACAATCTTATCAGAAATGGCAGGAATTATCACTAATAACACAAATGTAACAAGTAACAATTTCGTGCAAATTAATAAGGAGTTATTAATTATTAAAAAGCAATTAAATGAGACAACAACTTTAAAAATAGAAAACAAAATTATTCACATATTTGATTTATTTTTACATAACTTCCAAACTATTTTAGTACATTTGGACGAAGTTGAGACAGCAATAGGTTTTAGTAGAGTTAAGATCTTGCATGAATCCGTGATCGATAATAAGGAACTATTAGAAATATTACAACAAATAGAACAAACTAATAAATTAGTTTTTCAGCTACACTTGACAATCTCCTCAAGATTGAACAAACCATAGAATTAAAAGCTTATTTTAAAGAAAAACAAATAACGTTTATCATGAGCATCCCCCTTGTAACCCCAGAATTGTATAACTATTATAGAATCCTTCCCTTACCTGTCCTTAATTCACGTAATGTTACCACTATCCTTGCACCCAAATTTCCCTTTATACTGGTAAAAGAGGCGAAAACTTGGGCGCTCCCCACACCGTGTCAGGAAATTGACGAAAACCTGTACCTGTGTCGTGATAATGAGATAGCCACACATGAACAAGATTCATGTACTTCCGATTTATTAAAATCCGAAAATAATATAACTTCATGCCATCCTATTCCAGTGGAAATAAGCGACTTGTATATTATGTCTTTCCACGAGAATTGGTGGATTGTCTATTCCAGGAAACCAGTTACTCTAAAGGAAACATGCAAAGGCGAAATTACCCGCAAGGAACTGCATGGCACTTACCTGATTGGCATGGATGGATCCTGTGACATTCTAATCCAGGATACATTACTTAGAAGACATCATTCTGGTACTTCCGAATTGAAATACCAGAAAACTGCAAAAATTAATTTACCTCAGCTATCACATTTCATGGAAAGCAGCGACAACCTGAAGCCTATCAACTTGGACAACGTTAACTTAGAAAATCTCCAACTTCTCTCGTACGCTTTGAAGCGATCCGAGATTCCAGAAAAGCCCAGTGTAGTGAATGTGAAAAGTGTTAGTGTCGGAACAATCATTTTATATATTATAGTTTGTGTTAGTATTATAACCATTGTAACCATTAAATTTAAGAAAATGTACCCCAATTGTAACTTTTGTATTTGTATTCGAAATCCTCGGATTCCTGTTAGAACCGATGATTTCGAACTTAAGGAGGGAGGAGTTATGTCCCCACGTCTGCCCTCACACATTGTAGAGATGCCTAAGTAAGCACTTTCGCTTATTACTTCGTGGAATAATAATCCCTTAGTAAACACCTTTAGACAAAGGAATAAATTCGCTAAATCAGCATCCGGTCAATACTTGGAAGACGCATCACGTCTCTTGCACAACAACTAAATAAATTGCTTAATTAACATTTTTGATTACGACTTCTTAGAACGAAGTCTAGAAAGTTCCATTAGAACAAAGGACTGATTATGCTTGATCAGCATCCGGGAATATTCCAGGTAGACGCTTCACGTCTTGGTCACAACAAGTGACAAGTATAAAAGGCACTGTGGGCTCAGGCATGGCGTCTTTCACACTTCGAAACTCCGCTTAGCTGTAGGTCTGCTCATCGAGAGCATTAGTGTAAATTAGTGTTAGTTTTATTAAATTAAAGTAACTTTCAAAATCAAAGTTTATTTTCTTTTAAAGTCTGCGCGCTGTCCCGATTTGACTACCTACCTATCTTTTCTCGAAGCGCTGCGTCGTTTATATTTATTATGATATTTTATGGTGGCCCCGTGTTACCTTTCACAATACAAACCGCTTTTGTCTTATCATTATTTTTAATTTAGTTTCTTCTAGAAATCTAGACAATCAACGTAGCAAAAGTTATTGCGTAGACTGTCTATAAGTTTTGCTACGACAAATATTTACGAGCGAATCTTGTGCGTAGGCGGCTGCTACGGATCTACGTAGCGCTCGTTACAGAGCAATCAAAAATATTTTGCAAAGCTGACTGAAAAATAACGAGATGGAAAAGTAGCCTAAAAAGCATAGTGCATAGTATTGTGCAGTAAGTGATTCAAAACGTATATCTTATACGCCTAATTAAACAGGTATAATAACTTAATTAAATTAAACTAAAAAAATATAAGGGGCACTTCAGTCGGTGGATAATGTTTCTATTTTAATGTTTAATAATTATTACACAGTTTCGTAGTTTACTATTTATAGAAAATACTATTCACAGAGACATATTTTTTTTATATAGAAATAGGTAAACACTTTGTATTACAGCTACACAAATGTCGTGAAACATAAAAAAGGTTGATCGGGGTACCCGTAGGGGTGCTACTAAGAATGTATCTGTACTTCCATTTCAGAAAAAAAATTGACAGCCAGATGGACCTATCGAAGTCATGAGGTGGAACCCCAAAATCTTAATAATTTCAAACGGCTATTTTAATGAACCAGTTCGCCCAGTTCGGGCTCTAAAAATGCTTGCGATTTTTGAGTCTATAAAGCGTCCTTGACGACGAAAATCCCGTCGTATAAATCTCGTTTAGTGTCGTTCACACAGCCTAGGTCTAGAGCCGGCGTCGGTATTGTGTGCATATCGTGTTTGTAACATGGCGCCGAAACCGTTCAAACAATTGGAACTTGATAACTATGATGACACTCAAGTATTCATAGGTAATAACATTAAGTCTAGGGTCTACGTGTATTGTTTTATAACGCAACAAAGTTGTATGTTTATCGACTAAAGGCTTATGTGCACATATAACAGTACAAATTTTTACAAAATTGATTTTTTATTTTCTGTATAGATTTTGACGAGAGACTCTCTACGGTGTATTGCAAACAAAAAAGGTGAAATGACTTCAAATAATTTATCAGAAAAGGCTATATTTGATCAATCATTTCAGTATTTAGTATACAATTAAGTCGATTAATAAAAACTCTAATTCAATTTGACTACAAGTAGTATCCAGTTCTTAAACAAAGCAAATTAAGGGTCTGTTTTTTTCAAAACTTTTAGTATTTCTTTGTCTCATTTTTATTTCTTTGCCTGTCCAGGGAATCCCTTTTCAGCGATTGATTTAAACGATAACTAGTTTAGACGAGTGATTGTGTCGGCTAGACTTGTAACAAGCGAACTAGGCGGGAATCAGTCCCTTAGGCACTATGCTACGGTTCGACTTTAAGGTAGATGGATTTAAACCTTTTTTATTTTTATCACGACAGTGACAGTTCTGCGTGGCTTGATAAAACACTAAACTTTAACTGATTATGATTTAATAAGAAACTCTTAGTGCTGATGCTTTTTCAAACATAATCGCAAATAATTTGCATTTCGAAAAAATATTATTCAATTAAACTCAGTTAAATGCTGGTTAAAATTGTAGACTTCTTTTCTTTCTCTTCATGACTCTGACTAGTGACCGCGTCTAGCTAGCCACTGGTGGCTGTTGATTTAACCTTTGGCTGCGTTTCGTGGTGGGCCCGTGTGAACTAGTGTGCGGCAGCTCTTACGATTAGAATTTGTTTTATGGAATGTTTATTACAGAAGCCAATCTCAGCTCAAAGTTATTTGTAACCTGGCAACGATGCCGATGGTAGTAATTTAAAGCAATTCTTAAAATTTCGTTTAATTGATCTATCAGATAGCTACGATTCGACATAATTAATAATAGGTACGTCGGACAACACCAATTGTAATGATTTCCAAATAAGAAATTAACATCCAACACTAGCGTCTTTCGAGCGTCGACGTCGTGGCAGCATCCAATAGGTGTTGACGCAACGCTTGTACAGCGGCATTTACTTAACGCTGATTGGATACTGCCACGACGTCGACGCTCGAAAGACGCTAGTGTTGGGGGAGGCCTATGTCCAGAAGAGGGCAGACATAGGCTGATTATGATGAATAATTATATTTGTGTAACGAGTTACCAAACAATCAATTTATTTTTCAGGGTTCAGCACACAGAAATCCGAGCTAATTTATAAACGTTTTTCAATTATCTCGAACCACAGAGTCTAATCGTATCTATAATGCTATGCTATTGCATTATTAAAATTTACCTAGTTAACGTAAAACGTAATGATGTCGTATGCCACCCACCCAACGCTTTTGCGAGTGGTACCGGCCATGTAGTCATAATCTAGCGCAGGGTTTCCCAAAGTGGGGCAGTACCACTCAACTGGGGGTACGCCATTGAGTCATAAAATCCGCGACAAAATTTACGTAATAGCAGCGGCTAAGCTAAGCAAGAGGCAAAGTTATTTTCTTATTAAAAATGAAATACGAAGGAGCTACTATCTAGCTCATGTGTTTCTTTTTAAATAAAATACCTTATTTTTGTGCTATCCTCTAACTAATGCTAAACATATTTATTTTAATAAAATGCCTATCAGTATCTTTTTAAGGGGTACTATGCTGTAGTCTTGAAAGTTTAACAGGTACGTAGAACAATAAGTTTGAGAAACCCTGACCTAGCGCATGCATTGGATATTGCGTTTGCCCAGCGACCATTGTCCGCCGGCTAATATCAGGCTCAGACGGCTTCCATTGCAGGGTAAGTACCTATGTTAAAGAATTTATAATGTTGTGTACTTGTAACTGGTGGATTATATTCACTTACAAAAAACGGTACTGGCATACCTACTATATTAACTGTTTGTTTACGGCATGTCCTTCGCTTGTTTTGTTTGTAAATGTTCACATCACATGTTTGTATCGATTTCACATGCAATTCAAATAGCATGTGAAATCAATATCAATGTCAATCAGAAATGATAAAATAAAGTTTATTTATTTTTTAAAATTTAATTTTGTTTCTAGTGATGGTTTATTTGGTATGTTTTCTTTTTGAGATTGCAATTTTGGTTACTAGCGTAAAATTTGTTTTTTAGGAGCAGTAGAGTCAGACTATACAAGAAAGCTAACAAATGAAATACGACCTTATATTACGCCATAAACTTCCATTCAAATAATATAATTATCTCTTCCGTTCATTATAATATTATAATTTCAACACCCACAAATGAATGCTGATAATTAATATTAAACTTAACCACATTTATTTGCGTTGTTTTGCATAATGATTATAAATGTTATTAAGTATTATGTACTTGTCGAAGATTAAACGTAGCCATTGGTGCTAAAAATAGCAGTTAATTATTTGATTAAACTTAATTGCACAATAGGAGCTACGTGCAAATTGTGGATAATATTTATTGATTGAATTTTATAAATGTCACTTTTATTATTTTTACTTGACGAAATTACTTTGCTCCTAGAGTGTTTATTATGAGAATAGTTGATTATATAATAATAAATAGATTGTAACTAATAGTGTCACATCAAATTTTTTTAAGAACATCATCTTTGATTTATCATCTAAGGTCGAGAACAACTATATAATAATATACACACTATATTTTTACTTGTTGTCTTTCCGCAGCGAAAAATTTAGTCTCGATATTACTATCCATTCGTAAACACTTAAAATCGACGTTGTATAGTACGAAATTTATATTATATAAGGTCCGATTTTATTAGTGTTCATCCTGTTAACCTGTGACTATATAGGTGAAAAGCAATCGTAAAAACCAATTTTCAAATGTGTACCATAAAAACTAAAAAAGTTAAAAATCAACAACATTGACTTCATATTGCATAAACTCGTCCTATCTTTGCTACTTTTAACCATCTGATTATCCGTCTTATTCCTTCCCCTTGTACAGAGCGAGAAAGAGTTGAAGATAGGACGATTTTATGCAATATGAAGTCGATGTTGTTATTTTGTAATTTAATTTAACTTTTTTAGTTTTTATGATAGACATTTGAAAGTTGGTTTTTACGATTGCTTTTCACCTATACCTATAGTCACAGGTTAACAGGATGAACACTAATAAAATCGGACCATATATATTTCTATGTGACAAATACACCGCTACTCGGACATTGTTATCATAGTGTGCAACTGTACAAAGTGCTTCTTTGCGTGACAATGTTGCGCGGGACATGCACAGTGGTTTTGGATTGTAATGAAAGAAAAAGTAAATTGAATACATAATCATAATCCAGTCTCAATTGGTTTGGGGCGAAGCTCCGCCCTCGCATAAATATTTGCTGTAAAAGAAAAACAAAATATTCTTAATATCATATTCATAATCCAGGCTCAATTTCCAAGCGGCTCACGTCCAGCTCGTGTGCCGGACTCCCGATCCGGCGCCGGCATTGTGCCGGTTGTTCCGGCACGTCACGTGGGCTCCGATCGCCGGGAAATTGTGACAGCTGTTGATAAATCACACATTTCACGATTTGGGTACGTTTGCATTTCTAGCTAGACTAACGATCTAATACTAAAACTGTCAAAATTAAGGCCATGCTACGTAGTTTCCCATCGCAATGAAAGATTATTGTGATCATAAGCAAACCAAAAAAGTATTTGGTTTATTCTGCCATTAATCACATTTATCTTTAAGATGTTTGCTCATTCTCAGTCTAATTGTCAAACACGAGCATATGTTTCTAAATCATGGATGTTTTTCAATGTATTTAGGTATGTTTATTGATAAATAAATTGTTTTCCCAAACACACCAATCAGCTAGAACCAAACTAAGCAAAGCTTGTACTAGGCATGGTGACTTATCCTTTACTTAGTAACAACCGACTTTAGTTTCGGGCTAGATATTAGTGTGATTGTTGGACAAACTTATATACCTAATGTATATTTGTCTTTATAATGTTAGATTATAACATCTACATAAATTATCTACAACAAAGTTCTTAGAATTTAAATAAATTAACTTTACTGCATTGGCGACAATAGGATGCTCCAGCTCATACCCTATTCATAATAACAAATGCGCATCTCCCAGCCACCGTACGTTTTAAATTCATGAAATTCTAAAGTGAAATTCTTAAAAATAACGTCAAATATCACATTTTACCGCGGATATTGAGCGCGGCTTCCGACAACGTCGCGCGTACTACACTAAGTGGATACTGTGAATCTGCGACTGGTCGCAAGTGGCGAATACTATGTAGTAAATACAGTCAAATTGTGTATAGTTAACAGGTTATATATGTCTGAGTGTTCTGTTGCATTTATTATTCTGTCAATCTATATAAATTGAAATCTATTGCCACATATAGGTATGATCGATTTGACTAATTTCTTTTCGTTGTGCTAGTAATTGTCGGGTCCAGGTTTGTATGAAAATAAAAGAGGAATTTCCCGAAAAAAGATTAAATTAGGGTAAAAATTATATAAGTTAACACATTTTTGATCAATTAGAAAATATTATAGTTCACAAACTATAATATTTTCTATTTGGTCCACTCTGTTATCGAAAAACAAATAGCAGTTTCATGCATTTTGCTCGTTAGATTTAGTTAGTAAAAAGCTTATCAGCCAGCAATGATGGATAGTTTTTTACCACGTAGCGACTCTAATAAATAATATTTAAACTAGGTTAATAATCAGTCCTTAAAAAATAACGTACATTAAGTTCTCTAGCAGAACAAAAGTTTCTAAACTCAAAATGATAACCTGTTAATTGTTATAGTAACAAAATATTCTAAAGAGACGGTTTAAAAAAAAATCAAATAGTTTATACACAAATTTCCAATAGTAGCTAGTTCTTTAACAATTTAAAAAAATGCTATTCTCACGAAAAGCAGTACGCTCACACTTGTATATCCATTCTGAGCACGAAACATCTCCATTTTATATTGAACGTGGTTTTTAAAATATTGTATCACTGGCATTTTGCTAACGAAAGAATCATAGAAGCTAACCCTACATCAAATACCTGCAAAATTCAGACACTAAATTTAAAACAAATAAAGACATTAACTGTGGACATTACTGATCCACAAATCATTTCAAGCACACTGAGATTTCATACACAATGTAGACAGCATTACCATTTAAGCAATTGAATATACAGGGTGACAAATTAAACAAGGGAACCACTTTAATGTGGATGATCTACTATTGTAGACTTATAAAAACTAACTTTTTAAGGAAAGTCGAACATTTTTCTTTTGATTTTGAAATCGTTGCCATAGTAAAAGATGCTCATTTTGATGGGTAGAAATCCTGTTAAACCGATTCCATCGTCTAACCAATTAACCTTTAATTAGAAATACAGTGTTTTTTTTGTTTTTACAGTTGTTTGTTGTTCAGTTGTTTTTACATTTTAAATGACTCGTTCTACGACGCGTGTCGTATGCTGTCAACGTGACTTCTCAATAGTTTTTGTCATTTTCTAGTTTCAAATAAAATTTACGAATGTATTTTTATGGTTCCGTAGCCAAATGGCAAAAAACGGAACCCTTATGGATTTATCATATCTGTCTGTCTGTCTGTCCATCCGCATGTCACAGCCACTTTTTTCCGAAACTATAAGAACTATACTGTTGAAACTTGGTAAGTAGATGTATTCTGTGAACCGCATTAAGATTTTCACCATGCAAACTTCCACCGAAAATTGGTTTGAACGAGATCTAGTAAGTTGTTTTTTTAATACGTCATAAATCATAAACTGCAATTAGATAATGCTGCGGAACCCTTCGTGCGCGAGTCCGACTCGCACTTGCCCGGTTTTTTATTTCCTCTTTGAGTCGCCTTGTTAAGTTAAGGGGTTAATAATTGGCGCGATTGTTTATTTAAAGTTATTTATTTATTTGTCGAGAAACCTAAGCCCAACTTGTGTCGTTCTACGCTTTAAACTATCACCGTTGACATGTCTGAAAAGCGGAATGTAAAGGCAGACGGCTGGAGCGGTCCTTCCTTTGAGTTGTGAAGTTTCGTTTTTTTGTAAACCGCTACCAATATTTTGTGAGCTGTTAGTCGATCGGTTTGCAGTTGACATGCGGTGAGAGCGGAATTCTGTATTGTTTGAATATTTATTAGTAAATTATTAAAAGGAATGAGGAAACAATAATTGTTTTGAAGGAAAGGCAAAGCGCGCAGTTCCTTGATGCGGCATCTTAGTGTTCACAATGTACGGATAAAACGCCAAATAGCTATGTAACAGATAAATTATGTAAAGGATGAAAGTTCTTAAACGTAATGTGTCATATAGCGCTATTTTATGGTCGTGAAACGAAAAATAGTGTTTATCCTTCAGATAAGTAAAGAATAGCTTATTCAGAACTTACATTCTCACATTACACATTGTGAAAAAGGTCTTTAGCCGCGCAATTTTAAATTACGCGTAGGTTAGTAATTACTTTCTACACATAGGTTATTACATGAACCCAGCAAATGTAAAAGTGTGACGCTAACAAAGTGGTTTTTGTTTTACAGAATAGATATTTATAAAATAAAATGGACTCAATCTAATGATAATAAGCGCACATTATTAAATGAATTTTGATGCCAAAGTTATTATTATAAACTTGGACAAGATACATACATATAAGTTACTAATGAGTTTATATTAACATTGGAAGGGAAGTGTGTGTGTAGGAAGCAATATAAGTATTCGTTTTATCCCCTGAATAATTTATCAAGTTTTACCTTAAATACTAATATCAGACTTATTTTATTTTTATAACGTTAGAAGATGTTATGCAGTTGACACCAACGAATAAATCTAATAGATATCTGAAGCATCTCAATTCTTCATCTAGATATATTAGCCTAGCTTGTTATACTTGTAAATTTCTAACTACAAGAGTATCTTGTCGCTACACGTGATCCATCACTTTTTTCTCGCCTCTAGAATTCATTTCTTATAACTATAAAACTCTAATTTCGATGTCATCGTATAATGGATTGGAACGTCTGAGACCTCGAAGCAAAATTTAATATTATGTTCAACGATCTCGGAGGTAGAAGAAAGGTAGAAAATAGTGATGTAAGGTAAGCTCACAAAATATCCAGCTAAATTCTCGCACCTTTGAAAGTTTTCACATTGTTACTGGAGTATTTTTGATGCCAGATGAAGGAGAAACTTTCTTTTCTAATGAGATTTTTTAAGATACTAATGTTGGCTTGCATAACAAAGTTAGTTCGTGTCTTGATGTCAACGTAAAGTATGTAATCAACTTCTAACATAATAGCAACTTCTTTGTTTACCATGGTAGTAATATTGAAATTGAGTCAGAGACAACATAGATTCTGCCATTTTATGTTACCTTTCTTTTGTAATTGTAAAGTTTGATGTTTGGATTGGTAAGACAGTCGCTCGATATTGATCTGGTTTAAAATTTATTTTATTTTTTCCAGGGCGAATTAATATGTGATTGACATCAGTCGCATGCAGCCAGCTTTTAAGTTGAGCAAGACCAAATTTTTCTATCAAACAGGTGTTTATTCCGTGAACAACTAAAACAATGAATATTACCTCCTAAACAATGAATCTGTTAGTCGTACTACACTCAAACATTTATTTGCGGAATTCGAACACGAGACTGCTTGTTTCGTAGTCGAGGTTGCTCACTCACTAGTCTAGGACTATAAAACCACCACTAAGGTCTGATCAATGAAAACATTAACTAAACGAAATTAACTCATGCAAATTTTTTTGTGTTTGACAAAGTGGTGACCTAACAGAATCTTATAACGTCACATTAAAAATATTTACTTTTTTAAACTTTTGCGTTGCATGTTTTTAATACGTACTGAACGGAAATTAACTCTATCACAGTAGGTACAAATGTTTCCCCTTATTTGCCGATGTCTTTACTCCGATCAATCGAGCAAATTCTCGTTTTAGCGTGTATTTCACAGGTTTCGTCTTTTGTCAGGTGGCATCACTACCGGCGAGTGCAGTATGATTGTCGTGGGCTCGGGACAGTCGCAGCGTTTGTCTAGACGCGGCAACCTCTCGCGGCCACTAAGCCGTTGTTATTAGATTTTGACGAGTTGCTGAAGATTTAGACGTTTCGGAGTTGCTATTGTTACATTTGGGAAGTCAGTAAAAATTCAAAATTCATTGACATCGATGACATTCATTATCATGTTGCTCGTAACTGTTTAAAAAGGTAATTTATTTGACTTATTTATGTTGGTTAAGTCAATTTTTGCATGTAAATGATTAAACAGATTCAAGGTTAAATAGGCGCATGAGAACGCATAACAATAAAATTCTTTTGTGACTCGTTTTGCTGGACTGAGAGGTTAATTGAACCCTCACAAAGATTTTATTAATATTATCTTTAATTTTTTAGGTACTTTCAACCATGGCAATTTGTGTTTCATCTACTTATTACTTTTGCAATTTTTATTTCACTAGCTTTTTTTGGATGTATCTTGTAAGAATTTGTTAACATGTCGATCACAGATGTCGATAGCCTCTTTCTCTCAGAGGATAAAATTTTAGAGGATCATTTGCACTCCCAAGAAAATAGACTTTACACGACCAAGCTCAAAACAGTAAACCTCACTACAAATTCAAATTACTACCAGCATATAATTCACTAGTATTTACGTGTACATGATATCGCATGGGCAAATCGTATCTATCACAGTAGCAGATTAACCACGAGTAAGACAAGGATGCCACTAGGCTATAAAAGTTTCCCGATGAAAAGTAAGCTTAGTCACGAAGAGGTCATTATTTCAACACAAACCTACTAAAACTAGTCAATACTGGGCAGGGTAGTATTTAGGGTAACGAATCAATGATGTAAGTAAATTGTTTTTTTTTGTTTCGCTGTAGCTGTAGCAGTTTTGCAAAATAACCAGTAAGCACTTACATAATTAATAATAAATATTCCCACCTAAAACAATGATCGGTCATCCGACGACGAGGATTTATTCAGTTTTAGTAGTTTATATTTTTTAATTTATTTAATAAAAAAGCTTTAGAAATTTTTGCCAAACTTAAACTGTGGGCTTAATAACTTAAGAAAATTATAAATCCCTAAAGATAAGTCTAATCCAAAGGTAACATACAAGAAAAAATCAATGTCAATGTAATTGAATACCAAATGAAGTTCTTTTTTTTACTGTCTTTCTTTCTGTGATGTAACTTTTAAAAGATCACACTAACGATTCGCAATGATCATCGTTGCGTTTTCATCGCGTCAACTACATAGCCTTTTACATTTAAAGTTACGGTACCTACTGAAATGCCCCTCAATACCTCCCTGTGCACACGAGTGCGCTCGGCCACCGGCTCCAATCCGGTAATCGGCCGGACGCGCGCCGGTTCCCGATCAGGGCTGTCAGATTAGCCGGTTAAACCAAACGCCGTGAACTGGTAAGGGGATGAAAGTGTCATAAACATTATCGTTTTAGTTCAGCATGACATCTTTGCTGAGCTGATAGAGTGTTATGAAGTAGGAACAGGCATTATCGTGGTAATTGGACATTAATCATTATATCTTGGTAATGTTTGATTATATTAAAATATCCGTGTGTAATAAATTAAAATGTAAGTACTAACCGTCCGTACGGTAAGGCGCTTTGCATCACTACAACCAGGAAGACAGAGGGAAGTAGTTCAGCTCATACCGCCATAATTGATGACATAACCACAGAATAGATAAATAGTACTAAGTTCAAACTCCAAAAGGCATACATAATGCCTTTTGCCGCTTGCAGAGTTTGAACTAGCAATCTAGGTAGTCAATTGATATTCTCATAATCAGCTACGACAAAACAACACTAGGTGAAGAACATACTTTATGTCAGTTTGACATTTAAGCAACCAAAGTTATGTCAGTTCAGTAACAACAAACTAACAACTATGTTTACTGCGCATTATGGGAAAACCGCTCGCGCCCAGGAAAAACCAATGACTTGACTGACAGCCCTATTCTGAGTGATGTTTTCTTTTGAAGCAATTTCAAGTTCGTGTTATCCGCCATTATAAATCAGACAGACATCGCGTACGTTATTGAAACGTAACAAAACGTGATATTTGATTAGTTTTCGTTAAAAGAAACATGATATTTATAATACAATGGCATGTCAGACTTTTCGAGGAATCCACTAATTCGTTTTGAGGTATTTTTACGCTTCAAAAAAATACTATTTGTGCAAGAAAATAAATGCCACTTTTGGTCGGCTTTGATATTATATTATTGATACTAGCTGTGCCCGCAACTTCGTTTGCGTGGACTACAGGATGATTGCCATATCAGGCAACGCTGTGGACTGCGTGAAGCACTATTTATTAAGAAAAGAGCTGAAAATTCTTGTCAGTAGGTACATCGTAAGCGCCACGTCTGCCCAATAGACTGCAAAATATTATCTGTCGACGTCTGTTAAGGATTTTTGTGACTTTCATCTTCAGCTCAGTAGTATAATTATGATAACTGACAGAAGCAAAGATCTGAATAAGTTATTTAAAGTTGACAAACACACTCTATGTGCCTACATTTTTTTTAAATTTTCTTTGATTTTCGTGTAATTTCTCCATCAGATCCTAACTTGGTGAAAATGGAACCACCTCGGGAGTAGGTATACTCTTTCAAACAAAAAAATGACATTTGATATCTGTTCATAATTGACGCAGTTATCGCGTAACTTAACTAACTAATGAATCTGATAATCGTACTACACTCAAACCTTTATTTGCGGAATTCGAACACGAGACTGCTTGTTTCGTAGTCAAGGTTGCTCACTCACTAGTCTAGGACTATAAAGCCACCACTAAGGTCTGATCAATGAAAACATAAACTAATTGAAATTAACTCATGCAATTTTTTTTGTGTTTGATAAAAAACATTTACTTTTTTAAACTTTTGCGTTGTATGTTTTTAATACGTACTGAACGGGAATTAACTCTATCACAGTAGGTACAAATATTTCCCTTTATTTGCCGATGTCTTTACTCCGATCAATCGAGCAAATTCTCGTTTTAGCGTGTATTTCACAGGTTTCGTCTTTTGTCAGTTGGCATCACTACCGGCGAGTGCAGTATGATTGTCGTGGGCTCGGGACAGTCGCAGCGTTTGTCTAGACGCGGCAACCTCTCGCGGCCACTAAGCCGTTGTTATTAGATTTTGACGAGTTGCTGAAGATTTAGACGTTTCGGAGTTGCTATTGTTACATTTGGGAAGTCAGTAAAAATTCAAAATTCATTGACATCGATGACATTCATTATCATGTTGCTCGTAACTGTTTAAAAAGGTAATATATTTGACTTATTTATGTTGGTTAAGTCAATTTTTGCATGTAAATGATTAAACAGATTCAAGGTTAAATAGGCGCATGAGAACGCATAACAATAAAATTCTTTTGTGACTCGTTTTGCTGGACTGAGAGGTTAATTGAACCCTCACAAAGATTTTATTAATATTATCTTTAATTTTTTAGGTACTTTCAACCATGGCAATTTGTGTTTCATCTACTTATTACTTTTGCAATTTTTATTTCACTAGCTTTTTTTGGATGTATCTTGTAAGAATTTGTTAACATGTCGATCACAGATGTCGATAGCCTCTTTCTCTCAGGGGATAAAATTTTAGAGGATCATTTGCACTCCCAAGAAAATAGACTTCACACGACCAAGCTCAAAACAGTAAACCTCACTACAAATTCAAATTACTACCAGCATATAATTCACTAGTATTTACGTGTACATGATATCGCATGGGCAAATCGTATCTATCACAGTAGCAGATTAACCACGAGTAAGACAAGGATGCCACTAGGCTATAAAAGTTTCCCGATGAAAAGTAAGCTTAGTCACGAAGAGGTCATTATTTCAACACAAACCTACTAAAACTAGTCAATACTGGGCAGGGTAGTATTTAGGGTAACGAATCAATGATGTAAGTAAATTGTTTTTTTTTGTTTCGCTGTAGCTGTAGCAGTTTTGCAAAATAACCAGTAAGCACTTACATAATTAATAATAAATATTCCCACCTAAAACAATGATCGGTCATCCGACGACGAGGATTTATTCAGTTTTAGTAGTTTATATTTTTTAATTTATTTAATAAAAAAGCTTTAGAAATTTTTGCCAAACTTAAACTGTGGGCTTAATAACTTAAGAAAATTATAACTCCCTAAAGATAAGTCTAAACCAAAGGTAACATAAAAGAAAAAAACAATGTCAATGTAACTGAATACCAAATGAAGTTATCTTTTTACTGTCTTTCTTTCTGTGATGTAACTTTTAAAAGATCACACTAACGATTCGCATTGATCATCGTTGCGTCTTCATCGCGTCAACTACATAGCCTTTTACATTTAAAGTTACGGTACCTACTGAAATGCCCCTCAATACCTCCCTGTGCACACGAGTGCGCTCGGCCACCGGCTCCAATCCGGTAATCGGCCGGACGCGCGCCGGTTCCCGATCAGGGCTGTCAGATTAGCCGGTTAAACCAAACGCCGTGAACTGGTAAGGGGATGAAAGTGTCATAAACATTATCGTTTTAGTTCAGCATGACATCTTTGCTGAGCTGATAGAGTGTTATGAAGTAGGAACAGGCATTATCGTGGTAATTGGACATTAATCATTATATCTTGGTAATGTTTGATTATATTAAAATATCCGTGTGTAATCAATTAAAATATAAGTACTAACCGTCCGTACGGTAAGGCGCTTTGCATCACTACAACCAGGAAGACAGAGGGAAGTAGTTCAGCTCATACCGCCATAATTGATGACATAACCACAGAATAGATAAATAGTACTAAGTTCAAACTCCAAAAGGCATACAAAATGCCTTTTGCCGCTTGCAGAGTTTGAACTAGTCTAGGTAGTCAATTGATATTCTCATAATCAGCTACGACAAAACAACACTAGGTGAAGAACATACTTTATGTCAGTTTGACATTTAAGCAACCAAGTTATGTCAGTTCAGTAACAACAAACTAACAACTATGTTTACTGCGCATTATGGGAAAACCGCTCGCGCCCAGGAAAAACCAATGACTTGAATGACAGCCCTATTCTGAGTGATGTTTTCTTTTGAAGCAATTTCAAGTTCGTGTAATCCGCCATTATAAATCAGACAGACATTGCGTACGTTATTGAAACGTAACAAAACGTGATATTTGATTAGTTTTCGTTAAAAGAAACATGATATTTATAATACAATGGCATGTCAGACTTTTCGAGGAATCCACTGATTCGTTTTGAGGTATTTTTACGCTTGAAAAAAATACTATTTATGCAAGAAAATAAATGCCACTTTTGGTCGGCTTTGATATTATATTATTGATACTAGCTGTGCCCGCAACTTCGTTTGCGTGGACTACAGGATGATTGCCATATCAAGCAAAGCTGTGGACTGCGTGAAGCACTTTTTATTAAGAAAAGAGCTGAAAATTCTTGTCAGTAGGTACATCGTAAGCGCCACGTCTGCCCAATACACTGCAAAATATTATCTGTCGATGTCTGTTAAGGATTTTTGTGACTTTCATCTTCAGCTCAGCAGTATAATTATGATAACTGACAGAAGCAAAGATCTGAATAAGTTATTTAAAGTTGACAAACACACTCTATGTGCCTACATTTTTTTTAATTATCTTTGATTTTCGTGTAATTTCTCCATCAGATCCTAACTTGGTGAAAATGGAACCACCTCGGGAGTAGGTATACTCTTTTAAACAAAAAAATGACATTTGATATCTGTTCATAATTGACGCAGTTATCGCGTAACTAACGTATAAAAAAATCATTCAGACGAATTGAGAACCTCCTCCTTTTTTAAAGTCGGTTAAAAATATCTTCAATGTAGGTACTCATAATATATACGGTTTAATAAAGTAATACATTTTCGGTTCCTTCTTATTCTATATTGGAATCAATCCTTCCAGTCATGAGTTGTTTAGCAGGCGCAGCGAATTGAACATGTTTCTTCTGAAATCTTGTTTTTACCGGCATCAGAATTTAATGAAACAAAGCCTAATATAAGCGCACGGGTGACCTTAATCTATTTGTAAAAACAGCAAAGAAATCAGTGCAGTATCTTCGGAGATTAGCGTATACATCGCGGCTGTCAGACAGACAGACAGACAAGAATTAAAATAATTGCATTTTTGGCTTCAGTATCGATTATAGAGTGCTCCCCAAAAACAATTTTTAAAATATCTTTAATGTACAGACATCGACCCATTACAGATTTATTATAGTATAGATTATAGTTATTATTAAAGATAAAGTAATAGTACATACAACTATTAAAAAGATTGCCTGTTGATTATTTTAAACTAGAGGTTCTACCGCCGGGGCATGTTTAACATCGCATTAATTCATAATTCTGTCACTTAACAGGTCGAATGACATCATGACGGAATCTTTTGTACCTGTAACCTGACTTCTGATCCCGGTACTTAGGTGGGTCCAAATGAATAAATCTCAGAGTAAATAACGAGATAATACCAAACCTTAAATTAGTTCAACATTGCAAGCAATTATATTTGCAAATGAAAACGCTTATTTTATTCAGGCATAACCATGAACTGTTAAAAACAATTACAAATCTGTCAAACATTATCATTTCTGTCAAATTTTGTATGAAATGACGTTCCAAAATTGACAGATTTGACAACTTTGAGATTGTTGTTTTGTTCATGGTTATGGCCCTGCTCTTTAAATTCGTTTTATGTTTACTAAAATTTACAATTATGTTTGTTTTATTAGTGAAATACTATAATAATAAAAGAAATGAACGTTGAGCAGACATAAATTACGCCAGTGTATTTATAACCTACAACTAAGTACACAGAGTGCTACAACTATCAAAGTTAGGTACCTACATCTAGGTATCTAGGTACATCTATTACCACTGTATAACGATGGTCAGACCTACAACTAACCGCGATTGTTCTGCAGCGGACGTGAAAAACGAAAACTGAAGCACCTGACGTGCTCGCCGATTCAGTCGGTACTCGTACACTCAAGCACGGCATTGATAAATGATAATTATTTAATACATTTATAGATTTAAAAACTGAACATCCACCAGAGGACGAGAGTCAGGATATGCAATAAACAGGAAAATGATCAAGTACGAGTATTATTTTTTTTAATTAAATGCGAATTATTTCGTAATAAGTGGGTGGTAGCAATTCTTGTTTACTTTTCACTGCAGTAAAACTATTTGTTATTAAACCACATACTGTTGTTGATTACAACGAACAAAGTAGCTAGGACAAGCAGTAGAATGATGCAGTAGCTTCGCAGTGTTTGGGAATGGACAATATTAGCGCAGCGAAAGCAACTGTTTAGCTTCACAAATGACTATAAGGTAGCCAATGAGGACAAAGACCTACCTCTTATAGAGGTATAATACAAATATTCGATCGATAGGAGCAATATTTATCTGAAAAAGGTTCTATAAAGTTGAAAATAGCCAAACAAACGTCCTAAAGCCTGTATGTTTTTCACTAACATATGAACCATAGGTTTATAACTTAATTACCTATTTACCCCCAGGATCTTATTTAATACTAAACTATTTCAAATACTCATAATAAATTGAATTTGATATTTAATCCAAGCATTTATTGATTTACTATGTACCATGAATATTAAGCAAGAACCAATTTTAGATGCGACTGTACACGTTGCATAGGGAAGTGGCACCCGGAGAGTCTGCCAGACTATATGTTTGGCGAATTAAATAAACGGCTATGATGCTGACAGACTAAATATTTCTATAGGTAGATACTAAGAAAGATATCAATGTAGCTTTCTACGAAGCTATCACTTACTTTATTATTTACTTTCAGCTGTTGTAAACCTATGTTAAAATGAGTATTAATACTTTGTTAAATTTATATAAAATTTGTAAATATCTTTATTGTGAATAAGTTTATACTTCTAGCTAGAGCTTACAATATCTATGTACCTAAATTTTAGTGAACAAAAACGTTGAGTTACGAATAAAAAAAAAAACTTTTAAAATGTACAAATAAAAATCTGAATTCGCTACCCTCGCGCGTTCTCTGAGACCGAAAATCGAACGCGATTGCAAACCAAACTATTCAGCCTGAACGTAGCTTTTGCCATTTCCACGCAAACTGACAAGTTTTTGAGCGTTTATGAATAAGTGAGCGCCGTCTGTCGCATCTATTGATTTGGTTCTATTGATTTGGTTCTATCTATTGATTTGGTTGTCGCATCTATTGATTTGGTTCTATTCTATTGATTTGGTTTCTCATAGTACAGTATTTTGGTGTCTCATATTGAGTTCAACGACGCAAGAGTTCATTTAATCCTTCAACTCCCAATCGGTAACCGGTTACCGTACGCACGTCCATTCTTAGTCAATTATTTGTTATCTATTTTCGCCGCGAGTTAAAGGGTTAATAGGGTGAAACCGAAAGATTTGAAAGAAAGTCTTCTGCGTTTATTATTTATTGACATCACACACAACAACAAAGAACAAGAACAATATAAAAATTATTGAAAATAAAACAAAAATACCAACAAATACTTAAGAAGAAGACGATATAGACAGAAAGCAACTGTTACTGCTTAAGAATATTATTATAACAAAGTGTAAAATTCTTAAATTCTTATCAGTATAACTACTGTGGTTGCCATGTCCAGGTTAAAATGACTACGAGCCATGGGCCACGGGGCCACGGGTAATTCAAAGATAAATAGATATGTTGAAATAAAATTTATTTTTAGAAAATATTGATGACAAAACATTCAGCAAGCTAGAATAGGTAAATTATCGTAGAAGGCAATTAATATTTTCATTAAAACAAAAATTTCAACGACCTTTTTGCAAAGGGTGCAAGAACCCTTAAGACTTTTATAAACCCGTATTATTGCTGTGGTTTCTTAAGCGTTATAAATTTATTTTTTAGCACGCCTGCGCCCGCAATCACATTGCAGGTTTTTTATGCAATTTTAATATTTATTTCAAGTAGAATAAATTCGTAGGTATATTTAAGCAGCCGCAAAAAAGTTTTATAATATGACGCCGCGAATTATACTCGAAAAATTATAAAAAGTTGCGCGAAGTGGAATTAGTAGCACGAAATATTCACCGCGAAACGAAAGGGGTGAGTGTCACGATCATTTGGCATTCAGGTAGAGACTATACAATTCAGGCTTCAGGTATTCCTGACTTTTTATAATTTTTCGAGTATAATTCGCGGCGTCATATTATAAAACTTTTTTGCGGCTGCCTAAATATACATACGAACTTATTCTACTTTAAATAAATATCAAAATTGCATGAAAACCTGCAATGTGATTGCGGGCGCAGGCGTGCTAAAAAATAAATTTATAACGCTTAAGAAACCACAGCAATAATACGGGTTTATAAAAGTCTTAAGGGTTCTTGCACCCTTTGCAAAAAGGTCGTTGAAAAAATTTGTTTTGATGAAAATATGATGGCCTTTTAAGATAATTTACCTATTCTAGCTTGCTGAATGTTTCGTCCTCAATATTTTCTAGAAATAAATTTTATTTGAACATATCTATTTAACTTTGAATTACCCGTGGCCCCGTGGTCCATGGCTCGTATTTATTTTAACCTAGACATGGCAACCACAGTAGTGATACTGCTTAAGAATTCAAGAATTTTACACTTTGTTATAATAATATTCTTAAGCAGTAACAGTTGCTTTCTGTCTATATCGTCTTCTTCTTAAGTATTTGTTGGTATTTTTGTTTTATTTTCAATAATTTTTATATTGTTCTTGTTCTTTGTTGTTGTGTGTGATGTCAATAAATAATAAACGCAGAAGACTTTCTTTCAAATCTTTCGGTTTCACCCTATTAACCCTTTAACTCGCGGCGAAAATAGATAACAAATAATTGACTAAGAATGGACGTGCGTACGGTAACCGGTTACCGATTGGGAGTTGAAGGATTAAATGAACTCTTGCGTCGTTGAACTCAATATGAGACACCAAAAATACTGTACTATGAGAAACCAAAAATACCATAACGGCAATGTTATACTTGTTGAATATTTTGGTCTCTATACCTACTTCACTGTTAAAAATATTGTAGGTTGCACTTTTACGGAAGGAAAGTGCATCGAGTTAACACGGCATTTACGCATTCAAGTCATGTTTCTTTAATGCTTTCTTATATATTCTTATACAAAGCCGCGGCATTGTTATTTATTGAAACACAAATACAGCACTATATTATCGATACTAATAACAAAACAGCGTAGACTGAAGCCTTTGTAGTCATCGTTATACACAAAAAGCAAGTTGACATTTAGCATAGAAGCCAACATGTTTGGGGAGAGGTGTCGGGGCCGTTACCCCGGCACTGATAGAGGTGACAGAGTTACCTGTGTTGCTTGCTAGTGATGGGCAAAGTATAGACTTATTAGTCGGTAAGGAAAGTTGTTAATGTGCGTAACAATAATTTATATTCAAACAGGTAAAATTCAACCACGTCTGACCTTAATATTAAAAGAGATAAAATGAGAGATTACACGAACAAAACCATAACGTCTTAATACTCTGCAACACTTCATTAATGTGCATATTTATTCCTCGCTAGCCCCCGCATGCTGGGTGCGAGGGATTTCTGTAACGCATGCCAAATAGAGATCAACGTATACGAGGTTGCTTCTCAGCGTTAGCCTTAAATATTGTTCCGAAGCAATGATAGAATTAAACAAAAATTTGGACTTGTAAAAGTGTCTTATTTAAGCTTGGTTCTATTGTTTTTTTTAATTACTGTGTTTATTGGTCGATACCGCATGCATATTAATTAGAACTTTCTTTAAGATTTCACGCGGTATATCGGTCAATTTATCTACACGCCAAAACTTTGAAAATATCCTTGTTTATCGTATTTATATTTCATACACTGTTACATCACCACAAAGTCTACAAGTTCAACGCCATTAGGACATCGAAATATGCTACAGAAACGCTGAAGCGCACTCGGAACTCGCAAAAACAGCCTTCAGGGACAAACTCAACTGAAGGGAGTTAGAAGGGAAATGTTGTAAATGTTACTTGTTTTTTGGGATGTAAAGCATTTCAAACAACACGTCGAAAATCCAAGCAAACCTTACCTACATGCTTCGCATCTCACGAACGAGGCTCGGAGACGTATTTTTGAGCTCATAATTCCAACTCGCATACGAAATTCCAAGAATCGTATGCGAATTTGTAAGAAATTATTATAATAGAAGTTTTGAGCAAGATAATGGGTACCACCGTATTTTATGTATTTCTATAGCATTGTGTGTTATGGTTATAAGGCATAGGCAGCGTGGTTGTAGGGTTTAAAAATACTTACGGTAATAAAATAAATAACTTTGCCCTAGAAACAAAAATCCTAGATCAACTTAATTTTGTTAGTGCTTGTTTGACGACTGCGTTCGTATGGAAAAAATAATTTTCTTACTTTAACAAAATTAAGTTGTTTTTCATGATGATTTAAAAATCCTTAGGTATTTTACACTAATCAAAATCATCTTGTATAAGTTAATATGGTATTTACTAATAAAGCTTGCTAAACCTTATACTTAATCATGACTATGCCGCTAGCCCGCTACTCCAAAAGCTTATTCCAGCTTTTAAGCTCTCAAAATAGTCGCAACAAAATATATATTCATAAAAAGACAATTGAAAAATATAACCACTCAAATTACGAGACAAAATCTGAGACTAAGTCGGATTTAATTTCAATTTTGCGGCTTAAAAACCGATAGCTTAGCGGGACGAGAGAGATTCCACTAATATTTCAAGGCTAAGTATGTAATAACTTTTTTAATATAATACTTGAGGGTTTTAAAATTTACCATAATTACACGAGTTAGGAATACTGAAATGTCTATTGAATTTATATTCGGTTTAAAATTTGTTTTTATGTTCATTTTCGTTAAAATTAATATACATCTATACAGAATGTACTAAAAATAGGATACCTACTCCTTAAAACCACGTAATCAGCTGGTGATATAGAACAACTTTTCCTATAAGAGCAATATCTAAATCGTGTTTTTCTTTTCAGATGCTCCATACATTAATTACCGAGGCATGTGAGTGTTTGAATGGCGCAGCTACAAAAATTCTCGATTTAAATATTGCTCCCTTAAAAGTTGTTGTAGTATATAATCAGGATCATCATCATCATCATCATAATATCAGCCTGTTGCAGTCCACTGGTGGACATAGGCCTCCTTCCAGGAGCGCCATAGCGCAAGATCTCCCGCCCTTTGCATCCAGTCGCTGCCAGCTGCCTTCTTCAGGTCATCGGTCCATCTAGCCGGGGGGCGTCCTACACTACGTTTGCCTAAGCGTGGTCTCCATTTGAGAACCCCTGCTCCACCTCTCGTCGGTTCTGCGACAGACATGGCCAGCCCACTGCCACTTCAGCTTCAGCGTGATCAGGATCACGTGGTTTTAATGAGTGTCCTATTTTCTTGTACGCTCTGTATATATAAGTATGTATTTTTTTATCTGAATTCAGCTGGACTGGGAATCAAACCCGAAAACAAATATAGTTTTACATTATTTACTTTACTTTCTTAATGGGTCGTGTAATACCTAGAAACTATACATACCAACGTCCAAAATAAGCTGAAAAGCAATTAACTGAAACAAGGTTTTCATTCATCTAACTAACGTAAAAGTTATTTCATAAAAACAAGTTTAAAATCAACACTTAGCTATCATCTCCTAAGGGACGATCTAGCTAAAACCTGTACCTATACATTTACGTTTGGTGCAGTACACAATTGATTGCAAGCAGCTTTAACTTTCGTCTTTTAGGACAGGGCACAAACTTTACACGCTCTAACGTGTATCCAGGGTTACTATGATTTCGGTTTTGACTAGACTATTCAGATATTTTTTTTTAAATGTTCATGGTATTTTTGTTACGTGTTGATTAATAGTGAAATCTTTTCTTAGCCTTAAAGCTATAGGGAATATAGGGATGCTATGTTTAAAATTGAACCTGTCTATAAGCTAAAGTACCCTTTGCAACATTATGCACTGCGACGTCACGATTTATTTTTCCTGTTAATTAAATATTTATTTATTTAGAGTAAGTATGTTTACCTTTCTCGGCTTGGCTCCTTAGTAAATGTTGTTTTATCGATGAAACTACACTCATGCCAACTGTGTCAAAAATAACCTGTATAATAAAGAAATGCTTTAGAGGGAAAACATTGTCCGTGAAGTTATAAAAACTTGGTCACCCTTTTCTTACGTATTGGTACTACAACTAGCTCTTTAGTAGATACAACATTCTGCGAAGTAAGTACATTAAGAAGAAAACACTTTTCATTACAAAACTAGCCTTAAAAGTACAGGAGTAATGATAAAAATTGGTTGTAGGTTGTTGTTCTTCATATGTCGTCTGCATTGTCATGTTAGACATATTATTATAGATTTATGCTGAGATCTATTTAAGTTTAATAAAAAAAGCAATTTGGGATGTTCAAAGCAATTTTAGCTTTAGAGGGTAATTAAAATATTTGATTCAGGGTAAAATTATAATACGAAAACCGGCCAAGTGCTAGTCGGACTCGCGCATGGAGGGCACCGTACCATTATTTACAAAATCGGAAAAAGTCATGTTTGTTATATGAGAGCCCCTGAATATAAAGCGTCTATTTGTTTCCGTTATCAACAATCACGATCGCTTTAACGGAGCCCTCTTTAATATTTATTTTATTTTGTTTGTTAGTGTTTTTTGTTATAGCGAAATCAAGAATACATCTTCTGTGAAAATTTCAACTGTCTATCAATCACGGTTCATGAGGTATGAGATTTGGTGACAGACAGACAGACAGCGGAGTCTTAGTAATAGGCTCCCATTTTACCCTTAGGGTACGGAACCTTAAAATATATTTAACTGGTGTATTAAATAAATGCAACATATTTCAATATGTCTGAAATTCAACGTTATAAAAAAAAAAAAAAAGACCCATCAAAGAACTATTAAAAATAATTTCACTTGGATATATTTTCATTGAATCTGATAAGAAAAGGAACCCATCGATGACTGTTTTACAACCGAACGGAAAAGCAATCAAAATAAAATGTTCGATATTAATTAGCAGTATAGGTATAGTATTACAGAAAACTATCACAAAAGCACTCCAAATGCAAGTAAATAATAAAAATGCTCCAGAATTTATGCACAGGCGGAAGTATTTATAAGCGAGCGAAGTTTAAAACATTATGAATAAGTAATAGAGCTGTCTGAGGAAAGAATCGATAAACATTAGAGCATGGGGAAACTTCGGAACTAATGATTTCTCGAACATTTATTCTTTATCGGTTCTGAGGCAAAATGTAACCAGTCCTTTTATCACTTTATTCGGTTAAGCACTTAATGCTACCTGCTTTAAGCATGACCCTAAAGAAACTAAAATTACGTCGTTGTTTTATTTTAAAAGATAAATAATAATAAAAAAGAGATATACCGTTAATTGAATAATAATTTAAATATTTCAAGTATTGTTTAACAAATTATGATGCAAACATTTAGATAAATTTTATCAGGCCGGGATTTCCTCTTATTAATATTATTCCTACTTGCTACTGGATAAAACACCGAGTCTCATTGAATCAGACAACTATTTCTGTAGATTATGCAACAAATAATAATGTTTCTTAGGACGCGGATAGACAACGAAAACTTGTTCGAAATTTGCATTTGAACGGTATTAGTAGGTACTGCTTAGTTACAAGAAAATTTTCTAAAATCAAGATCACGAAATCAGGGAAAAATAACTACTCTACTTTTAAATTCTAGTAATAATTTGTGGCCATGATAGATTATACCAATATAACCTTAGTGGTCGACATTGAAGGGTCAAAGAGCAAATTAAGTCTTATCAAATAATAAATTGCAACATCAGACAAACTATGGCCTGGCGTATAATACACTTATTATGTCTAGCTCACTAGTAAAATTATCTAAAATACAAAAATAAGCAAGTCATTCTATTTATTGTTTTGATTTATGAATTGTGACTAGATCCGCTTGGTAGTTCTAGATGCTTATTTCAGATTATTCTGTTGTCCTTTCTAACTTGTTACTTTATCACAATAAAGTGTCATAGTTGTCGCTGTATGAGTCTCACACAATTTTTATCGCTAGTTTAAATCAGTTTGTAAGAATCGAAAACTCTTTTTCTTAATAAAGTAGACTGCCCTAAGTGGACCACGTCCTTTTACTATCCTATTTTTTATGAATTTTTAAGTGTTTTACTAACTTATAGGTTAAATAAAGCTAAAATTAAAAAAAATACAGGCATATTTTTCGTAATCAAATCTTAATCAGACCCACAGTCTTAAATATGGTCGTACTTTGTAACACACAAATGTATACAAAACATGTTAGAATATAAACTCTTTGTTATAATTAGGTTCACAAGTAGAAATTCTGCAAATTAAGCAATCCAACCAACATGAAGCGAACAATAATAATATTTTTTTGTTTTAATATTTTTCTATAAGTCAGTTCCATATTTCATAAAAGTTCGTGTTATAAAACCCGTGCTTTCAGACATAACAATTAGCATTTAGGAAATGGAACAAAAACAAACTGCAAAACGTTGAGCGCTAAAATGTAAAGGGTAGAATAAGGTGAAATGAACATCGCACACTAAACTTTAATTGTTTTTAATTATGATGACATTATAAATGATCCAGAAGAAGACCCAAGACAGAATAGGCGAGTTTAGTGCTAAAGGACATGATGTATTGCGAGATGACCGAAGACAATGACAAGGACAAAACAAACTGGGAAAGAAAGATACGGAGGGCTGACCCCATCAACATGTGGATTTAATAGCAAGGAAGAGAAACAGAAATATGATTGAAATTAAATTTCATCGGGTTATTGTTAAAACATACGTTAGCATTTGAAATTCTGCTCAGCTGCCACATTCAGAAAAATTTGGGATCTTGTCCAACTTTTAAATAAAAATTGTACTTTTCTACAATTAAAACCCAACATCACAAATAATTATTCATACCAATTAAACAGCAGTTGGAAAAAACATGCTAATATAAAACATAACCCCAGTACATACATATAGTCGGTTCTTTATAAGCAGTCACAGGGCTATTAGAACAAATTCTTCAAACCCATTCACATTAGGAACATCCGTTGAAAAATATGTCCATGTAATATCAATTGATTAGATGGCATCTTGTTTTGTAGGTACCTAGTAAAAAATATATACTTTTTATTAAACACCACACGAAATAAATACAGTATAGAAACACTATAACTGCAATATTTTAAAGGTGTTATCGCTAAAATCAATATCGTCCAGACAACCTTTAATAAATAGAGCAGTAAAATAAAATTTGAAAGGGGGTCTAACACTACATTACTACTATTACACTACATTACTATCATTATTAAGACTTAATTTAATTTTATATTTGTGCACCCTCTCTTAAAGCTAGCAACAAAGTTGTTAGTAAGACATAATTTTCCAATTTTATTGAAACTGATGTTGAATTTATTTGCCCAGCTTCCCCTTCTCATAACTTGCACAAATCGTTTATTTTCGTACAGTGAGTCAATTGCTATACGTAACATTACAGTTGACCTCGACTGCGATGATTCACGCGTGAATCAGACGACAAAGAAAGTTTTCATTCATTTATACGTAGTACTTTACTCGTACATACATAACACATGACGTGCATATAAAGCACGATTAATGACATTGATACAGGTGCATACAATTTTGGAACGAAGCAAAACATGTTTAAAATGCTTTTTGCGTGTGACGTAACAGTTTCATTCATTTATATTCAAATGCGCACCCACTGTATAGTAAATATAAAAACAAAACAAAATCACAATGAGCTAGGAATTGAATGAGCCTACTAAATTAATAAAACCATATCTTGCTTTTAAGCAATGAAACATTCATTTAAAGTGCAATTTTATACATAATACTTATTTTAATGATAAATTAGGCCGCAAAAATTAATTAACAATATTGCACGGTGACTAAAAAACAATAGTTAATTTTTTTTGTTTTCAAAAAATAAAGAAAGACTTGTTATTAAAAATACTAAGCATACCTAAAATCTGTCTGCAGTTATTGAAAGTCTCACTTTGACAAAATACAATCATTCCTCTTTAGGTAATTCAAAGAAAAAACCTTAGCAACTTACACGAAATATTAATTAAAGCAGAACCTAAATCGATAGCGTAGGAACGAACATTCTTAAACCTCAAATAATGTTTTACCCAACATCTTAGAGGCTGCAGTGGATTTGGGTTCAGCAGAGCCAATTCCAATAGACATGCCAATTATGGTTGGAAATATTTATCAGTTTGATTAAAACCTATTTTTTATTTTTCTGTTTGTAAATATTAATTGGTATTTTATGCAACCTCAAGTTTAGCCAATAAAATGATGTGTGACCGTGGTTAAGCAACTTTAAGTTTGGTCAAAAAATTGATGTTTGATCACTGTTAAGCCTCAAATTTCGACATTTAGTGTATGGATGATAGAGGCGACTGCGGTAACCAACCACAGAAACTAATTACTGTACCGATTAAGATTACAAGTCGCAAACCCGAAGGGGTAAATAAAAAATCAACATCTATTGCTATTACTGATCTTTTTTTCTTAAAATTCGTACACTTACAACTTGTGCACCAACACACCTTTAAAAATGCTCAGGTAAAAATTAACAATATAGTAAACTAGCTGTGCCCGCAACTTCGTTTGCGTGAACTACAGGATGTTTGGTATATCACATATATCCCACAGAAACATTAACCGGGATAAAAGTATCATGTTCTATAAGTGAACATAATTTCATCCAAATCAATTCAGCAATTAAAGCGTGATTGAGTCACAAACATCTAAACATCTTCACAAACAATATTAGTGGGATGGGATATACGACTAGTAGGATATTGTTAAAGAGACTTGACAGACGAGCTGATGTGTAGTGCCCAACGGCCTTTTTCTTTCATTCTATGCGAGCCTACTGAACTTAGGTACCTCTGTATCTAAACTAAATACTTGTTTTATTTCTAAACGGACTTTCTTGGAGTTGTGTTTGTGAAAACAAGATCTTCAAAGACACAAAAAGATTGCGTTTTGTACAAAGGAATAGTCACAGGGTAGAAAAAGTAAAAAAGAAGCGATTGTGGTCTATTCTTAAAGATATTTTAGGATCCCGTCTAAAAAACCTTGTTTTACAGATTACGTGCAGGAGTTGGAAACCTCTCACATAAATTAATAAATAGATATTTGCGCCAGATAACAAAACAAGTGTCATAGTTTCGATAGAAAAGATATTAGTATTCTTGTGCTACATCTCCCAGCACGCCCAGGCTTGATACAATTAGATAATATCGTTTTCTTATTTGACCCGAACCGGGTATCGAACTCGGGAACCCTTGCGTTCAAGTTGCTACGCTAGACACCGGTCGAGTCGTCATTTAAAATTCAAATACAACTAGTAGCACCGAAGTTGAGCGCTGGGGAAAAGATGCGCAGAAGATCACTACGATAACATGATTGGCTAGTCGTGAGAGACGCGTGCACCGCCCCAGTGTGATTGGTTGTTAGTTGTTGTAGATACGATGATCGTCTCGTTTCGATGCGCTAATCCCCACTCTTTGTCCCAGCGCTCAACATCAGTGCCAAATACAATACTAATATTTCTATTATTTATTAACTACTTAATTGGGTTAACTGAATATCTAGTCAAGAAAAAAAAACACGAATACATCTAAACCCTCCTTAAAAGGAAAATGTGCAATTTCTCGCGTTAAGACTAAAGCCGGCGCTATACGTAATTTGTGCTAAAGATAACAATTATCCCGGGGCTAGGGACAAAACGCGATCATTACAGTTAATTTTCGAGACATTTGCAACGAGCAATTAATTGAGGCGCCGACATTTGTCGTCTAGTCTCTTAGTTGCTTTTTATTTCTAAGGTACCTCGCTCACAAGGCTACTGGAATCGTAGTTTAAACTTTATTTGTCACAACAAGACAATGATTTTAATCGTTGCTATATTTAAAGCATCCAATTTGCTCCTCAATGGAAGCAACCTTTATTATGGTTACTTAAAAAAATGCATAGATAATTATTCCTTATCCTAGTGCTTTAGGTTAGGTTGCCCTTGACCATGATCCACGACCATGATTATGTAGCATACTTAGTACATTTATTAATGCAATTGTCATTAGACCTACGTAAAACTTAGGAAACCAGATAATTTTGGGCTATGGCTACTCATCCATGTGTTAGTACATATCTTTTGCTATCTGAACGTTATAGTCGCGATGTAAGCGTTGAAAAAATTGATTTTAAAAATATGTTTATCATAAGCCGTCAGGCGAATGCTACACGTAACGATATTATTGCCCGATGTTAATCCCGTAAGAAAAGATATAACAGATTCAATTCTGCAAATAGGCTTGAATGAAGCACGTCACATATTTTATACCCTGCTTCGGGACAATTGTGGGCACAATATAATTTATTTATTATGCTTATCCAGCGATTGTAGGTATCCATATATATTTTATCTAATACAAAGTACATTTTATTGATATCACTAAACCCCAACAAAATGTTTCTATTCCACCATTTAATCCAAATTAACCGTCGTCACTATTCCAATATAGCATAGTGTTTAGTGCGGAGCGTATCGAACGCATAATGGGTAACAATCAATTAATTAATCAGTGCTCGAGGGTTGACACAACTGTTTAGCACACAATGGCTATTAGACGACTGGCCACTTTAATAAATATCTAGAATAATGCGCTACAATATCAGTATGACAATACGTAATCTTGCAAATGAATCACACTACCCACCCAATAAAGATAAAATATTGTTTCAAGTACCAAGAGACGAACATAAAACGATGGCTGTGAAGAGAGCAATTTTTTTTGGTGACATGTAATTAAAGCCAAATCGACTAATCTAGTCGGCTAATAGGGATCAAAGAAAGTGACCGACCAAATGTTAAATTTATACTTACTTGACAAAAAAAAAAAGTGGCAGTCAAAATGTCAAACTACTAACAATTAAAAATTTAACTTATAATGGAACAGAATGAAACCTTTGATTTTTTATGAAAAAATAAACAAAACTGAAAACGTAAGCATAGCCAGACCACAAGGAAATCACATATTTTATAAGGAAGTCACACGTTCGCAGCTTCTCACCCTCTCCATTATCGCAGTAAAGATTCCCTAAGCGGCAGCCCTGGGCCGCCCGACGAATAAATACCCCCGCATATTGTAGCACTGATGTCGCGGGATGGGCTTAATTAGGGCTACCAACATTTTTTAGTTTACGAGACAAATAAGTAATTAACTAATCACTACAAACTTTTATTCACAAATTTTTGGAGATGCCTAAATAATAAGTATGGCTACCATCATAATGTTATGCCATCGTGAAAGCACGTGGTAAATTATTAATAATTATCTCAGAGGCAATGAAGAATTTTAGATATCATATTGGTACGGGGCGATTATCACTTTACTAAGCCCCCTGTTTCTATAATTGATAAGTATACCTACGTTATAAATCACATACAATGGCAAGTTAGTAAGAACTTGATTTATCAAAAATAAAGTAAAAAACAGCTATCGAATAGTAATCTGATTGATTTTATATAACATACAAATAGACTTATTCTTTTTTTTTAAAACGGTTCTATTGAACATTATTGTTAGGTACTCTTTTTTTTGTCTCAGGACGTCAGAAAATTTGGCAACACTAGCGTAATGTACCAGGCGATCATGCTGCTATATTAACGTTATAAATTAGGACGTAAACGTTTGCGCACACTCGAATAACCGTAAACCGCTAGTGGTCATTGCCGACACTTGCTACCAACTTATGCTCGCCTAGTACTCAGTTTCATTTCGCCCCGAAACATGTAATAGGTTTTTTTACCAGCGGTAAATCTTCTGGGATACGTTTCGAGTCCTTTAGAAAAATGTGAAACTTAGTTTAGTTTTTAGTATATAAATTTCATAACTAAGTTAAAATACTTTAAAACACAAGTACCTTATATTAATCAATGTTAAACATAAAACAAATAACAGGAAAACTTAAAAAATATATATATGCACTTAAAAAATTTCAAAGAGTTTTATCAGAAAGATAGAGAGTTGAGATAAACCGTAATGTAATGTAATGTTATACTAGAATATCTTAATGCTTTATAGCAAAACAGCTCTGACTTGCTACTTTGTCAACACGTTCAGTTCAAATAAATAAAACATTAAAATTTTAGTAAATCATACCGGGTACACCACTTAACTAAATACAAAAATACGTTTGATAGGATTAGGAACAGATCAATTTCTGATTGTTCTAACGATATTGGTACAATTGGCTTTGATAAGTAATAAAAACAATATAATTGGTAGGTAGTACCTACTATTGGCAGTTATTTGAAAATAAAAATTTAAGTCGTTTTATGGAAAACGGAAGTTAAGCATATGGATAACCCTTAACGCTCTGTTTTTCTGTAACATACACTCAAATAAAAACCACAATCGCAGCAAAAATTGTACTCAAGCCAATTCCATCCAATATTATTTAATAAATCCATAATCTGCAATCCTGCGGGATCAAACTCCCAAGTTTATTCATAACTGGATAGTATTGGCATCCAATAACTATTTACTTATATTGGTCGTATACGTAGAGTCCACGTTGGACAGACTTGTATTGGACCGAATGTAAGCGTAGTACTAATGGTATTGAGTCTACGTGGGTTCTATTCTGGAACACTAAAGTTTGCTGAAAGTTTTAAAAGATGGTCTTGGTGTGTTAAAACGAAGTGCAATATATTTATAAACTGGAGCCTTTTGTTTAGTATTCTTGTAACTTTAACTTCGGGCAGATTTTGAAGATTCTCGAGCGTTTTTTACTTTTAGTTTCACGGCATAATTTACGTACAGTTATCATAATGTTATATTTAATTTGTTGTTGTCTGATAGCCATCAATCGATATTATTCAATTCAGACATAGAGCATCCACCTCGAGCTTCGTTATAAGCCTTGTTTGCTTTAATTAGTTGATGTTGTCTCACTCAACCATTTGATTGTCAACCAATCGGTGTCTTAAAATACAAACCCATCCAAACATCTCGAAATACACTACAGTACAAGCAGGTAGGTATTAAAGAAAATGAAAAAAATGAATTTATTGGTCAAACACACCAATTTATTAAAACGGATTAAATAATATAAAAAAAATAACCGTCTGTCTGTCTGTCCGTCTGTCTGTCTGTCCGTCTGTCTGTCTGTCTGTCCGTCTGTCACTAGGCTGTATCTCATGAACCGTGATAGCTAGAGAGTTGAATTTTCACAGATGATGTATTTCTGTTGCCGCTATAACAACAAATACTAAAAAACAGAATGGGGTCTCCCATACAACAAACGTGTTTTTTGCCGTTTTTTATAGAATATGGTACAGAACCCTTCGTGCGCGAGTCCGACTCGCACTTGGCCGGTGTTTCCTTTATCATTTCAACGGAGGATCTACTTTGCGAACTATTGTAAGCTAAGATAAGCTTTAGAAAAAATAAACGTCATCTTCTAATTCTAATTGATATAAATACCAAAATAAAAAAATACAGTTTATTAAGTAATTAGCATAGGTTTATTCATTTTAACTTTATTGCACAGATTAAAAAAAAAACATACAATAGATGGACTTTATGCCATGAGACATTCTCTACCAGTCGACCATTAGACTAAACAGAGATGTTTTGTGGGCGGTTATATATTTTCTTTACATACCGAATTGCTATTTATATAGATATTATCACCCCGGCCAAACAAAAAATATGGCAAGGAACTTTCATTATTTTTATCCATAAATACTTAATCGTGCGACAATTGTCGAGCATTGCTACCGTAGCCCCCCGGCCAGACATCTCGAGGAGGCATCAGCCGCGGGCCGCGCCGCCGCGATGCATACTTATTGCGCGATTTCCCGCAGAGCACTTTCAATTGTGCCATCCCATTAGAAGCATTCGATTGCCTTCAGTTTGCCCAAAGATAAATAGAAATCGCTGAAAAGTCTACGATCGCTTTCGGTTTTGAATGAACGAGTCTGAGCGCGATGTACGATTCAAAGGAATACTGAAATATACGTTTGAGTAACTTTTAACGAAGATGGAGCAATGAACTTAGGTATGTTGACAGGATCTTTCTTTGATCTGTAGTCAGTAAGCGTCTTAATTTTTTCAATATCTCATCATCTTAGCCTATTGCAGACCACTGCTGAACGTAGGCTTCCCCCAAAGAGCGCCAAAGAGCACGATCTCCCGCTTTTTTCATCCATCCACTGCCAACAGATGGCTCCTTAGGTCGTCGGTCTCACAATTCGGTTATTTTATATACTTATGTAATTGTAATTCTGAAAAAGTGCCTGAAAAAATATTTTGCTCGTATCTACATACACGTTGTAATACATTCTTTTCATAGTGTTTCTGAACGCTGAAAGCTGAGTACTACCTCCTTTACCAGATATAAGTAATGGAAATTTTCCGAAAAGCAAGACATTAAAAGAGACAAAATCTTATTCTTATAGATTTTTCGTTTCCGTAAAGCTCTATTTTATGTTTCCTTTGACATTTTCCCTCAACCCTTAAAGCCACCCTGAGCTGGTAACAAAATAACCCTTGCAGCGCCTGCCGCTTCCAGTGCGTATTGTTTACAAAGCGATAAAAACGCTTCAAATTTTACACCCGTCACTCGGATAAATACTCAATTAGCAGCTTACGCGTTAATTAGAGACGCTTTAAATGGCTAAGTAGGGGTCGAGGACACTCAATCAATTTCAAGGAGAAACCCTTTTTCTTAGATGTCGCCATCTTCCTTATTATGTAAACACAAAGGGACTCTTCCTGTCGAATGCTATGGCCCATATTCGTACGAACAATCTTTTTAAGCTGCAAAAAAATTTCCTCCCGAAGGATAGTCCTTACATAAAATTTAAATAAGTATTAAAGGTATTCCTTTGATATAGACATTTAGGGCAATTCAAAATACGCTATTTTTTGGTCGTCTAACCATTATTAAAAAGTAGGCAGAATATGACACTAAAATGGCATGACACTTGGTTACATTAAACGTGGTGATGGCAGGACGTGGAGCAAGTCCACTGGTGGTGGTTTAACGCGATTAAAGAGCTTAGGGTTGACCTTCTGTTGGATGAACGGGTAATACCTATTTAGGGAACAAGAAGTAGGAAGAAATAAACAAAAAAGAATCACAAGACCGCTTGGAATTGAAAAGATTTGATTAGCTTAGGGCTGTAGTATATAGCAGAGTATCTAAAGAGGACGCATGTAATTTTGATAATAAAATATATACCCATATTCACAACAGGAAAAAGATGGGTGAAACAATCTGAAGAACACCTTTACTCAGAACTCACCTTTACTAAACAAACATCTTAAAAATTGTGTTACCTAGCTTTAGTTGAGCTAATATTTACTTATTTATATTTTTGGGTACAGCGATTTTACTGCACTGGCAATTGCGATCTCTACACGTATTAGGGCCGTGTTCCGTGTCAATCGCAGCTCCAAGGGTCTTTAATTGAAATAAATATTTGCTCGAAGAATTTTCTTTCTTGTCGTCTGTCAATTAGAGTTTCTCAACGTTTAGCCGCTTAATTATATTATTTGTTCTGCTCTGACGCAATAATGAACTGTTTTGATTTTAAGGGCGTTAAGATTGGCTGGTAATATTTTAATTCGATTCGTTTGCTTAGAATTTCACAAAAGGTCCCTTTTAATTAGTCCGATGTAAAACACGCCAATTAAGCATAAATCAATATTAACCATTGACTTAAGTTGTAATGACTACGTTATGTAAAGTTATTATTGTACAATTTAATAGAACATCGTGTGCTGAACTACTTTAATATTAAAATAACCTTCTGTGTTGCTAAATTGAATTATTAAACCTGTGATAGTCTTACATTTTTAAACTTTATCATTTAAAGTATTACAAAATATATTTTTATGGGCGCAACATCAAAGTCACGAAAACAAATTCAGTTGTCCCATAAACTGTTTTATGTGTAGGTAAGCCAAGTGGTTATATACATTCAGAACATCGTTTTTTGGCCATTTTTTTTTCTTACCAAAACTTGTAAAATGAGCAACCTTAACATGAACGCTTTGAAGTACGTCAGTCGTGTTATATTTACGTCATAAACAAAACAAAGTTGAAGTAATACTACTTTAAGAGATTATTGATAATTCAATAAATTCCAAAAAAATAATTTTATCCTGTACATGATCATTAACGACCTGTACCAAATAAATATAGTCACAGATGTTACCATTTCAGCAATTTATATCTCACTTATTGCACCAGTGTCCTTCTTATTGATAAATTCGCCATAAACTTGTGTTCGGGCAGAGGGTAAAAGTAATAAAAGATAGGTAATACGTTTTCTTTGTAGATTTCACGCTTGACCACACATGGAATATTTAAAACTGGCCGTCTCTGCTGAAATTGAATGGTCATCCATGTGAATAAACTCGGGTGATATTTACATATCAATTTATAAATACGATCGTGTTTTTCGCTACTTTTATCGGTGGCCCTTCGGTTTTTATTTAGTAAATAGGTACTTAGTTTATCTGAAATTTTGTATACATTTTTATGGTTCAATATCCAGTATTTTTAGGGTACCTCAAAGCTTAGTGCTTAAACTAAGGGTATATTTTACCTGGGGTAAACTCTGGGGTAAAAATAAACTCTTATAGAATCACTTCGTTGACAGTCTCTGTCAAGACAGTTTTCATCAGAAACGCGTGAAGTAGGTTAAAATACCAAATTCTAAGGATAACCTTGCAAGTGCAACTGTGAAAAAATCAAACTTCTAAGTCAATGCATTCAAGCGAGCAGGTGGTCGGGCACGCGGGACAGTTAGTAAGGTGAGCCATGGTTTGCAGGGATTCTCCACATTCACAGCTGGCGTCTGCGCTACTTGAGTACCCCCACCGACACAGGTTATCTTTACTTCGACCAACCTGGGTCCTCAGCCTATTTAGACTTCTCCAGGTTGGCCAAGGTTCCTTATAGCCTGGAGGCAGATTTTCATCGGGGGGGTACAGTGAATGTAGATACTCGCTTGCCCAAAGCCTGCACCTCATGTCAGTAGGGGTTTCGTCGGTAGGCTGCGTAGATCGCAGGAAGCTTTTGCGGCTTCTCAACCGACCTGTGGCGGGGAAGAGCCCGTAGAGTGGATGTCTCGAGTCGCTTTCCTGTTTTTGTTTTTCAAGCGAATATGTCACTTCTCTGCGGACTCTGGGTGGAGCTATTCCCGCAAGAGGAAACAGCATACCGACCGGGGTTGGCTTAAGACAGCCAGTCACTATGCGGCAGATGTCGTTCAGCTCTGCGTCCACGTCTCTGGTATGTGCTGACCTAGCCCACACTGGACACGCGTATTCTCCTGCTGAGAATCACAAAGCTAGTCCCGTAGTGCGCATAACCGTTGGGTTTGCTCCCCGACCACCTGCTCGCGTGAGGACCTACTTGTCAGTAACCAGAGGGCTACCACGGTAGCCGCCTTCTGGGCAAGTAAGATTTAGCCCGTGTTCTTGCCGACACGAAAGAAGAAGAAGAAGAATGCATTCAAAACATACATGCTATCTATGTTGTATTTTTGATTCTCTTAAGGGAATCAAAACCTATTATCACTTCCCGTTGACCAAGAATCGTAAATCTTGTCAAAAATAGCACAAGACAAGGAAAAAATGTGAAAACCGTAAATTTGTAGTTACATCACAAAACAAAACAATTTTTGTTGAACACCCTCGGAAAAAGCTAGAAAAATCATCGAAGGGCGATTACGAATCCCATTTAACCGGGTTTTTTAAAAAAAAAAACTGTTTCATACATTGTTCATTTACAGTTGTAGTCGTAATGTGTTATGATTACGTTATGATTTTCACGTTTTTATCTCCAAATAATAAGTTCTTACTCAAGGGATCATACACAATTATGCTACGTATCCTTGGGATTCCGTTTGAGCAACTGAATATATGTTACGTATAAGCCATGTACACATGTGCGGAAATAAAGCATACAAACTCATATACATGGTGTACAAGAGAATGGGACACTCCTTTTTGGGAATTGTTGATTTGTTTATGGTTCCAAATTCAAAATTATATTTTTTTTGTTGTTGTTAGATTGGCACAACTGTTTTCCATTTTGGCGCGGAGTTTGAGTTACATCTGACTGATGAATTAGATTAAATACAGCATTGTTTTTAGTTATACCATATCTATGTGTATTGCGAATTTCATAATGGACAAAAACCGCGAACAAATGGTCTGTCTTAAATTTTGCATCGCCAATGGGATTTCGTGTTCGGAGTCTCTGAAAATGTTACAGAAGGCTTACGGTGAATCGACTTTATCAAAAACACGTGTTTATGAGTGGTACAAAGCGTTCAAAAGCGGTCGAGATGTGATGGAAGATTTGCCTCGCTCTGGTAGGCTATCAACTTCTGCTACTGAAGATAACATCGCAAAAGGAAATAGTGACTGAAAATCCTCATTCAAGTTTGAGAGAGCTAGCCGTCGAACTTTCTGTGTCACACGAGTCGATTCGTACCATTTTAAATAATCAATTGGGTATGAAACATGTTGCCGCTCGGCTAGTCCCAAAAGACCTGAATTTCCTCCAAAAACTTAATCGCAAAAGAGTCGCTGAGGACATGTTAGCACGAGTCAATTCCGACCCAACATACATGAAACGCATTGTTACTGGTGACAGAAGTAGGTTTACGAGTTTGACATGCAAACTAGTCAACAAGCTTCGGAGTGGCGCCTTCCAACTGAACAGAAACCGAAGAAACCGCGCCAAACTCGATCAAAGTCAAAGTCATGTTGACTGTTTTCTTTGACTGTCGCTGTGTTGTGCACTCAGAATTCTTGCCAGAAGGTCAAACGATAAAAAAAGAGTATTATTTAAGCGTTATGCGTTTAATTGAGCAAATTAAACGAAAAAGGCCAGATTTGTGGAATGAAAATTCTTGGATTTTGCACCACGATAATGCGTTTACAATGTTGTGGGAAGGTCCCACAAGGCCATCATTGTATACGAATTTTTGACCAAAAACTTAACAAATACCATCGAGCAGCCACCTTATTCACCAGATATGGCTCCAGCCGACTTCTTTCTTTTTCCTAAACTCAAATTACCACTTCGTGGCACCCGGTTTCATTCGGTACAAGACATAAAGGAGAATTCGCGGCGAGAACTGAACTGGATTCCTGAAAACGCGTTTAAAAAATGTTTTGATGATTGGATTATTCGTTGGCGTAAGTGTATCGCTTCTGAAGGAGCATACTTTGAAGGTGATAAAATAAATTTGGATGAATAACTAACTGTTAACGCCATCTATGAAGACTTAAACAAAGAAGACGTATCGCTGTGAAGTCGTCGCGGCCGCTCTGCACGCTAGTGCTGCCCCCTTTGCCTTGCAACAACTTCACGTCTCTCATTGTTTTTCGCGCGCACAACGACAACCGTAATGACTTGCAATTTTGCGTTTTCTTGTAAATATCATTGTGAAGCGTTAATAAACGAATCATTCACCTACGAAGTCAATATACGTATTTATTGAAGAACCCTGACTTACAAACCCTACAAGTCTCATAACATTGGTCCTTCGAGCCGGATTTACGAAGAAGCTGCAGAAAACGTGGAGCCATTGTGGAGTTTTGGCGGTCAGGTTATCTATCCTAACTTTCCCAGACCCAGTCCCTGTCCGAATTTGCGCTAATACCGTACCTATATCGTGTTTTGTGTCCAAATTTTTAGTGTGTCTAGGTATTTGGTATTTTACAACAAAGCGAATCGCTTTTAAACGGAGATCGCTGTGCCACCATTTTGGAAACTGTAAGTCATTTTCTATATTTTTGTTCCCAGAATGAGTAGTGACGGAAGGATGGATGAAACTATGAGCGATCATCTCGCTGATCTTAAAAAACAGCGAGGTACTATCAAGGGCAGATTAACTATGTTTGAAAAGTTTTTTAATAAATTAGAGAAAACAAAGATAAGTGATAACAGTAAAATTGAATTGGAAATGAGATTAGAAGCTAACGCAGTGTTGTTTCAGCAGTTCGATGAAATTCAGTGCAAAATTGAGAATATTGTAGGTGATGATGAGTCTAAGTCGCATTTTGAGTATCGGGAAACATTTGAGTCGCAATATTATTCAATCACTGCTGCTGCAAAATTCTTATTAAATTTAAATACAATTAATCAAATTTGTTCAAACAACAAACCATCAGAGGATGTTGTTTCGCTAAAGTTGCCAGAGATAAAGTTACCTGCCTTTGATGGGTCGTATGACCAATGGTTAGAGTTTAGGAATTCGTATGTTACTATGATCCATGAGCGCAGTAATTTGAATCCCATACAAAAGTTCCATTACTTGCGCTCGTCTCTTACGGGTTCCGCTCTGCAAGTTATTAGTGCATTGGAATTTACTGCGCCCAACTATACTCACGCTTGGGACCTACTCGAGGGTAGGTTTCATAATAATCGGTTGTTGATACAAAATCACGTTAAGGCACTGTTTACCATTCCTGCCATTAACAAAGAGTCTTCGTTACAAATTAGGAAAATAATAGATACCGTGTTGCGTAACCTGCGTGCGCTCAAATCTTTACATGAGCCCACCGACTCATGGGATACTATTATTATTTATTTGATTGCTTCAAAGCTTGATCCATCTACGGAACGTGAGTGGGAAGGTCAAAAAGGTTGTCTTTTATCTAATTCAAAAGGTAGTGATGATAGAATAAAGTTAGACGATTTGTTGACGTTCCTAAGAAACCGTGCTGATATGTTGGATATGGTTAGCAAGACAAATATAAGTAAAAGTAACCCAACGCAAGTGACGCAATCTAAATGTACTAATGAGTCCAGGCAATTAAATCATGATAATAAAAGGCAAAATACATATAGTTATGTTTTATCTCGCAATAGTAAAAGTTTAAATAATCAGAAAAATAATAATGAGTGCGCGTTTTGCAGTGGTAACCATGCCCTTTATTCGTGTTCTAAATTTCTTAATTTGACAGTTCAGGATAGGTTAAAATTAGTAAAAGAAAAAAATCTTTGTCAAAATTGCATGCGTTCAGGCAGTCATACTTCAGCTGATTGTATTTTTAAACCGTGCAAATTGTGTCAGCGAAAACATAATACGTTGCTCCATAATGACATTTTTGATAATAATAAACGTAATAAAATGTCGGAGTCGGAAGCGCAACATAATAATAATACGACCCCGCAGTCAGCTGTTTTGCATAGTGTAAACAAATCAGCTGATTCGGCGAGTTGCGATTCTAACTGCCGCAGTTTAAGTACATCTAGCGCATCGATGTCACAACCGGTTCTGTTGTCTACGGCGTTGGTGGAGATAGCCGACTGTAATGATAAATATCAAACGGTACGCGCTTTACTCGACAGTGGTAGCCAAAATTGTTTTATTACTGCTAAAACATGTAAACGTTTAAACTTACCTATGATACAGTCCACTTTGCGAGTTTGCGGTGTAGGACAAGTGGTATCACAGTCTAATCACCAATGCGAAATAAATATGCGTTCTAAAGTGTGCGAATTTAATGCCGTATTTAAGTGTATGGTGTTGGATAGTATTACTTCTAAGTTACCTTCTATAAAGGTCGATACTACGTCTATACATATACCTAATCGTGTTCAACTCGCTGACCCCACTTTTGGTGTTCCGTCTGAAATTGATTTATTAATAGGCGCGGACATATTTTGGGACCTATTAAATGAAAACAAAATGCGTCTTAAATCTGGTCCATACCTACATGATACTAAAGTCGGTTGGATCATATCTGGACCGATTTATAATAAACGTATTTATTCGTCCAATGCGGAACAGGTTCATTGTAATTTTGTTCAAGTCGATTCTCAATTAAAACAGTTTTGGGAATTAGAAGAAATACTAGATTCACCCAACACTTTAAGTAATGACCAACGTATCTGTGAAAAAATATTTTTAGAAACTACCGAGCGTGATAAGCACGGTAGGTTTTCCGTACGCATACCGTTACGGGATTCAGCAGATTCATTAGGCGACTCATACACGTTAGCAAAAAATCGTTTTTTATCATTAGAACGTAAATTAGACCGATTGCCACAGTATAAAAGTTTATATTCAGACTTTATGCAAGAATACGAGGATTTAGGTCACATGACACGTATAAGTGAAAATTTTTTACATGACATTATCAGTGTACCGCATTATTTTTTACCCCATCATGGGGTTTACCGCGAGGACAGTATTTCCACTAAATTGCGAGTAGTGTTCGATGCTAGTGCGGCTACTCTCTCTAAAAGGTCATTAAACGATATACAATTCGTGGGACCTCCTTTGCAAAATGACATTTTTTCGATATTAATTCGATTTAGGCAATATCAGTACGTTGCGTGTGCCGATATCGAAAAAATGTACAGACAGATTTTGGTTCAAAGTGATCAACGAAATTTACAGCTCATTTTATGGCGTACAAACCGCGATGAGCCTATTCAAATATATCGTTTAAACACTGTTACCTACGGCACAGCGTCTGCACCCTACCTAAGTATACGTTGTCTAAAACAATTGGCAGAGGAATGTGATGATGACGTCATTGCTGACGTCATCAATAATGATTTTTACGTGGACGATCTAATTACTGGTCATGACCAATTGAATAAATTGTTAATTATTTGTGGTAAAACTGCCGAAGTTTTACGTGGTGGGTGTTTCCCTTTGCGTAAGTGGACATTTAATTTCGATTTTAACAGCATAGATTCAGATTTAATAAAAGATTTCGGCATAGGTAACCATTGCCAGTCTAAGACATTAGGCTTAGGTTGGTCTAACAAAAGTGATGAGTTACATTTTTCTACTAAATTGGAGAAAAGTGACGCTCTGATAACCAAACGATTAATTTTGTCCATCATATCACAAATATATGACCCATTAGGTATATTGTCCCCTATAGTAATTACAGCGAAGGTATTATTGCAAAAACTGTGGTTAACTAAACTAGATTGGGATGACGTAGTTCCAACTGAAATCGCGGCTACTTGGCGTGTTTTTATATCAACGCTTGAATATTTACACGAAATTAGGGTTCCCCGGTGCGTTGTCCATGACCGAGCGAAAATAATAGAACTGCATATTTTCACAGACGCTTCACAAACTGCGTACGGTGCATGCGCTTATGTTCGCTCGGTTATTGATGACTCACCGGTAACTGTACGATTACTATGTGCAAAAAGCAAGGTCGCGCCCTTAAAATCTATTAGTATACCAAAACTTGAATTATGCGGAGCACTTACAGGTGCCAAATTATATGACAAAATTAAAAGGTCACTTCGTTTAGAATTTAACCAAATTTATTTCTGGACTGATTCGACTATTGTCAAAGGTTGGCTTCGAATGTCGCCACATTTGTTAAAAACATTTGTGCAGAATAGGGTTGCGCTAATAAATGAATTAACCCATGATGCAGTGTGGCGCCATGTGAAGGGTACAGACAACCCTGCGGACTTATTATCACGAGGTGCTAGTATAGACAGCCTGAAATACGAAAACAGTAGTCTGTGGTGGGAGGGTCCTACATTTTTACACGAAACTGGCTTGAGTTTGTCCAGTCAGAGTGACGATCTTATTTGTACAGAACTACCAGAATTAAAAATACCAGTTGTTAATTTAGTGTGTACACAGTCATCAGAATTGATCGATTTTAATCGATTTTCCTCATTTAATCGTTTACAGCGAGCCGGTGCATATGTATTGCGCTTTATTTATAATGCACGCGTACACACTCGTAGTGATCATTCGCGCAGTACCGGTTCGTTAACAGCTGATGAATTGCATCGCTCATTACAAATGTTGACGCGTCTCGCTCAGCAACAATCGTTTACTCATGAATATATTAGTTTAGAAAATAAACGACCCGTTACTGTCAAGAAGAATAAGGATGTAAATAAAATATCGGGATTAAATATTTTTCTTGATGAGAATAAAATAATACGAGTAGGTGGTAGATTATGTAACGCTGATTTTAGCTACGATAAAAGACACCCAGTGCTTTTAAGTGGAAAACACCGGTTTACGATACTTTTGTTTATTGATAAACATAAGACACTGCTTCATGCAGGACCTCAACTGCTGGTTTCTACCATGCGTGAGGAATGGTGGGCGCTGGGTGCTCGGAATTTGGCTAGGCAAGTGGTTCGTGATTGCGTCACCTGTACTCGCATGAAAGGTGAAACTTTAACACCCCTTATGGGAAACTTACCTTCAGAACGTCTAGAAGCGGGTTTTCCTTTCATGCGGTGCGGAGTGGACTATGCTGGGCCCATATATATTCTAAACCGTAAAGGCACAGGCGCTCAATTGGTTAAAGGTTATATTTGTCTCTTTATTTGTTTTGCTACCAAAGCCTTGCACTTAGAATTAGTGAGTGGTTTATCTACGCAGGATTATCTGTTAGCCCTTAAACGTTTTGTTTCACGACGTGGCAAACCCACTCAAATATTCTCTGATAATGGCAGGAATTTTGTTGGTGCAGAAAAGGAAATTTCTGATGTTTTTAACGACTGTAATACAATTATAGATTTTGCTAGTAATCAAAACATTCGTTTTAGTTTCATTCCTCCGTACTCGCCTCATTTTGGGGGCCTGTGGGAAGCGGGGGTTAAATCCAGTAAATATCACCTAAGGCGTGTTGTAGGCAATGCGAGGTTAACCTACGAGGAGTTGAGCACTGTCTTAGCGCAAATAGAGGCAGTCCTGAACTCCCGTCCCATGTCCCCACTGTCTGCCGATCCTTCCGATTATCTTCCTCTGACGCCAGCCCACTTCCTGATTGGCCGACCGCTAACTTCACCACCCTGCAAAGACCTGACTGGTGCAGTAACAACGCGATTAGACCGTTATCATCGTGTGGAACAATTAAGGCAACATTTTTGGGAGCGTTGGTCCAAAGAGTACGTGTCCGAACTTCAGAGGCGAACAAAATGGAAGTACAGCAGAGAGGACATCGCTCATAACACTCTCGTTCTGATTAAAGAAGACAATCTTCCACCATTACGCTGGAGGATGGGAAGAATTATACGCTTGTTTCCGGGGAGTGACGGAGTATCCAGAGTCGCCGAGATTTGCACGGCTACAGGCAACATTCAGCGAGCATGCTCTAAAATTTGCCCGCTTCCTGTGCAAATGGATAACTAGATGTTGAAAGTTGATTCTTCCAAGGCGCCCGGGATGTTAACGCCATCTATGAAGACTTAAACAAAGAAGACGTATCGCTGTGAAGTCGTCGCGGCCGCTCTGCACGCTAGTGCTGCCCCCTTTGCCTTGCAACAACTTCACGTCTCTCATTGTTTTTCGCGCGCACAACGACAACCGTAATGACTTGCAATTTTGCGTTTTCTTGTAAATATCATTGTGAAGCGTTAATAAACGAATCATTCACCTACGAAGTCAATATACGTATTTATTGAAGAACCCTGACTTACAAACCCTACAAGTCTCATAACACTAACATTTTGTGTATTATTAATCTTTTCCCGGTACTTTCTTCAAAGAGTAGTACAACAACTTTTACTATGGGAACAACATTGAAATCAATAAAAAAAAAATCTGCTTCTCCATACAAACTTACTCGCATACCTCGATGATAATGTATGAAGCATCTGAAAATAAAATTACGATATCGTTGTTGCTCCCTTATGAAAAGTTGTTGTATATGACCAGCTGATCACGTGGTTTTAGGGAGTGTCCCATTATTTTGTACACCCTGTATATAAGAATAACTAAACATTATTTTTGAGACCAAGTAGGCATTTGCTATTCTGTGCTTTGAACAAGTCTTGAAGTTTTTTTAATCCAGTTAACTCGCAACAATGCAATATATTTAGTCTCAAACCGTCTTAATTTTAGAGGAACTGTCACGTCTTAGATTTGTCTAAAAAGCCATGGTCTTAATCTGGCACGAAACATGCACTTGAACGGTTGCCAAAGAGCGCCAACTTTGCATTTGGGGTTTGCTAGGCTTAAAAAGTGCCATAGATAATTCAAACGCATCTTTCACAGCAACAAACAACAAAATTCACGTCTTAATGCATGGCATTATCTACCAGTACTATATGTGTTTGTATTATTGTTACTCTTCTGCAACACATTTCTATTAGCTTCATAATCAACAACATCATCATCATGTCAGCCTATTGCAATCCTACTGGATGTTAACCTCCCACAAAGAGCTTCTAGCATTAAGTGCACCTTTTGTACACTATCTGTAAGTTGTGCAATAAAGTTCTAAATAAAAATAAATAAAGATTTTCATCCAGTCACTGCCAGTCATCTTCCTAAGGTCGACGGTCCATTGACCGAACTATACTACGATTGCCAAGGCGTGGTCTCCACTCGATAACCTGTTTACTTCACTTTTCATCGGTTCTGCGACAAACTATTAGCTTTACTTGTAAATAACCAACATCTAAGGGTAAAAACATAGGGGTAAACCGTTTACCGTTTACCGTAAACCGTTTACCCCTATGTTTTTACCCTGTTTTGATGTTAGTTACCCTTACTTTTACCGTATTTTGTTATCGTTAACTAAAACTTAAAGTCAATTTTATGCAGCTAAGTAGGTAGGTAGGTACTTACTAGATATAAATGTTACTTTTAGTTTCTACGTTCCGCAAGAAACTTGAGAAAGACTGTTCACTCTATCCAAATGTAACAGTATTATTTTTATAAGCTTTTAACACCTGTTAGACCAATTAGTGCGTTGAAAGCTCGAAAATCTAAATCCTAACACTCACCCAGAATGCACGCGCCAGAGCGTCCTATAATGAAGTACAGAAGAAAAGATAAAACCGAAACAGCAGCTAATTAGGCCCGGCAAAAGCCCTGTGACATCCCAGGAAGGGTTGCACCGATTAACGATTCAAGAGGGAGCGAAGCGAGCGACTGTCGAGCAAAAGGGATTTTACCCTGGTTTTAGGGTAAATAGGAATGAACTGGCTACTTTATTTTTGATAACGGTAGAAGAATTATGTATTAATTTATAACTGTATTCTTTAGGAAGACTAGGATATGCGTTTCAGCGGTCGCAGATTCGTATTCCACAAGGCGCAAATGTTTGTATGGTTACAAATTCATTACTACAAAAAAATCTACGAGCATTATGTTATTTATAAACCACCCCTATCTCTGTTCTTCTGCTTGACAGTATTTTTTGGGACATGGTACTACAGAAAACTAATTATTTAGGCCTAATCTGATGTTGTTTTACACAAGTATAAAGAATTAACATCTATACTTTGTTTTGTTTTGTTTTGAGCAAAGTTCACACGTACATTTTTTATTATTATTTTGAGCAAAGCTTCACAAAGCAGCTGGCAACACTGCACTCTTTACGGCGTCTCCTAATTAACATAGAGCTACTCGGCGCTGTTTATACGCACTTAAAACGGGATGCGTTGAGCACCACACCGCGAAACGGACGAATTACGTATCTGGCTGGAGAAAGGTTTAGTTTTTAATAAGAAAGATTATTTAGCATGCACAATGACCCAATCAAAGAGCTTAAAGAAATAAAAACCTTTCCAAGTTAGTTAGTTAGTTACCTGGGCTGCTGAAGCTGACAACGATGCTACCAAATCTGCCAATAAAAATATTGATTACATTTCCAAATAAACATTAAAACTTTTTCAGTCGACATTAAAAAACGTGAAAATTCTTATTTCAGGAGTATTACAAGTATGTACATTTTGCCACATCACCGCCAAAATAAAGTAGACCGATTTTATCAATTAGTTTTTTTTTTAATTTGAAGAAATAAAAATCAATTATCAGTTGAAGATTTTTAATACTTGAAAAAAAGGCGGACGATTTTTTTTTCAAGTATTAAAAATCTTAGATAAACCTAGCAGGTAATTGCTAAAGACAAAAATTTAAATTGTTTAAACTTTTCTGATCTTTACCAATAGTTAAATATTTGTAAAAATATTTCTATCGGGTGTTGACGGTAGTAGTATATACCGCAACATTGATTAGAAAATACGCTGGCTTTGACAGCGAGAACCACTTGAAAGATTTCGTCGAGTTGACTAACGTCTCGGTAGCTTAGTGGTCAAAGCACTCGCCCGGTATACGATGGTCGTGGGTTCGGATCCCACCTGAGGCAGACGATTTTTTTCAAGTATTAAAAATCTTAGATGAACCTAGCATGGTAATTGCTTAAAACAAAAATTCAATTATCAGTTTATTATAATAAGTAACTTGTGTAACAGCAACAAGCATATGATTAAGTTGAATTTCTTGATGTTGCCAAAAATCCAGTAAGGTCACGTAGTAAATTGATGATCAAAAATAAAAACAACTATCTAATAGGCATAACTTTCAATTCATATTCCAAAATACTTACTGTGGTCATTGCCTTCATATAAAAAAGCTTCACCAAGAAACTAATTTTGAACACCTAATGACTTTAATGAAACACATTTTGCTAATATAATCATAAACCATTATCTAAAATTATACCGAATTCAAAGCCGTCTAAGTACGTGGCACGCCATTACAGTACCTACCTAATTGTACACCTACCCTAACATAATAAGCCTGCATACAGATTGCTAATTTATTCGTGAGCAATTTTATTCAAATTATTTTATGAATAGAACGTCACATTAAGAGTTAAGTTTAGGGCGTATGCTGTTCAGATTACTCTGTTAACAGCTTGGCTGTGTGCCACATCACTATAGTACAACACATTGGTGCAGATTGGCGGTAGGTCCATTGACAATTTTACGGGGTCAATAACTGTACTTAATTATGCATCTTATATCTAACACCAAATGTAACTTTTTTAACCCTGCCTATACACGAATTGATTTTAGCTCTCTTTTAATTTTCACTTTGTCTACTTTGCCACCTGCTACGCTGAGCTTAAAAAAATACATTCTCAATAGTAATAAAATCTACTTTAAATAAAAAACCGGCCAAGTGCGAGTCGGACTCGCGCTCGAAGGGTTCCGTAACATTATCTATAAAAATGGATAAAAAAAAATCCGTTTGTTGTATGAGAGCCCCCTTTAAAATATTTTTTTAATTCTGTTTTTTAATATTTGTTGTTATAGCGACAACAAAAATGTATACATCATCTGTGAAAATTTCAACTATCACGGTTCATGAGATACAGCCTGGTGACAGACGGACAGACGGACAGATGGACAGACGGATCATGGACAGATAGACAGATGGACAGACGTACAGACGGACAGACAGACAGACAGACAGACGGACGGACAGCGAAGCCTTAATAATAGGGTCCCGTTTTACCCTTTGGATACGGAACCCTAAAAATAATTAATAGGATGCAAATTCATTTCATGCATTCTATTCCATATTATACTGAGCTGACTCAATCAGATCAGCGTGTAAAAATTGTGGTTCAAATAGCTCATATAAGCATTACCCATTTGTTAGCCTAAAATAACAAAATGGGTCTTAATACCATAATTTAGCTAATTATTAACTAAACTAATCTTTTGAATTATGAATGAAGTACACATAAAATATTTTAATGAGACTCCTAATAATTCTACCATACCATATCCATTCTACTAATAATGACAGGCAGCGTTAGCAGCAAAAATACGAGCCAGTAAATTGAACATTTAAAATATCATGCCCAAGTCCATAGCAATTTTCCCGAAACAAAAGTGCCTCCGACATTTTACAGGTAAAATTTGAGCACCAGTATCTGTATTAGATCACAAGGGTTAATTTAATATGTGACAATTACCTCAACTGGAAAATTTGCGGCTTTTTGTAGTAATCCTACTGTGCAAAACTATCCTATCCTTTGGCTTTGGTTAACTATTTTAGTAGAATTGGCATCCGTTTGTCGCTCGTAAAGGTTTCGTTGGACGGCGTTATGCAATTTGGAACATGTGACGAGTATGCTGCGCTGACGGAGACAATAAGCGCAATTCGTGAGCGCTGTTTGTAATTTGGCTTAGCTCATGTTCGTGGTTTTATTCGCACCCAGTATTTGTATGAATGAAAATCCGAGCGTAAAAACTGTCCAATTCCCATGATTTAACAGTGCTTGCAATCCAATTTCGAGATTAATGTAAGATTAAGATCAAAAACAGTATTCTCGTAGACTCCAAAGATGACTAAATAACCGTGTTAATTAACTGTCGTATATTGTTTTAAACTTTCATGGTCACTAACATTAGAATAGTTTGTTACGGGATTGCTACCATGTAACTGTCGTAGTTTTGAAGTAATTCTTCTGCTTGTGTTACAAAATACTATACATACGTATTTGCGTATTTATTTCTTTTTTTTTACTTTAAAGATTGCTAACTCATTTCGTGATAGTTAATATGATATTTTTAGATTATTGAGACGAAATAATTATAAAATCATTGATAAGGGATTAAAATAATTCCGTAGCCACTGCACACAATTTTACATACATAATTTATTCTGGTTTCTATTGTTTGCATTATCTGGATGTAAGGAATGCGTTGCACAGTAATTAATAGTTACTCATTGATTGTTTATTCATCATTGTGGTTTTAATTGTCTTGAATGACGATTGTTGTTAAATCTATTTGGCTTGTTCTATTGTTTTACGTGATGACACGTTTTATGAAATCCCTAAAAATTTCGCTAAAGTAAGTAAGTAAGCCTCTTCGTAAAATAGATGATGAAGTACTTGTTTCTAGCGTCCGGCCAAGTGTGTGTCGTGGCACGTGCAGTGTAGGGTTCCGTAGTTACCACAATATATTTCAGAAGGAGTCTTTATTGTTTTCTTCTAAGCAATTTTTATTCGGTAAGAAAAATTTTTAATACATAAGTTGAGGTAACTCTTAAACTAACTGATCTATCTTAACCGTTACAATTTTTCTTTAAAGTTCATGAACAGCACAATTATCAAGAATTTTTCATTTTTCTAGAGGGGACGCCCTACTCGAACAAAATTTAGCACTATAAAGTTGCACATGTCGCAAACGGATCCCTAAATCAAAAAAATGTCTTAGAAACGACGGCCGATTCTCAACTTAAAATTCAATACATAGTGTCGAATGTCAATTAGGAATATTAATGTACGTTGAATGTCCAATAATGCCAACGTCACTACACGACTACTCATTTCTAAATTGACAATCTGACATATCATGACTTGATGTCAACCAGAGAGTCTAGGGTGTATCATTTGATTAGAAGATGTTCTAATTGATAATGTTGCAACTCTTCAATATTAATCAAAAGTTGCCGCACAGTTGGAGTACTTGCATAAATGGGTGCCATGGAATCTCTATCTACTAAGCGTTGTTTAAAGACGAAGGAAAGTAGAGCGTGAAAGAGCATCGAGCGATTAATTCAAACATAACACTTTGTATGAGAGCGTTCACATAAAAGGTTTTAGCGCAGCAGAGTCCAGAGCAGGCAGCGCGCTGGTGTATCAATAATTAGAAACGACAGCAGCAAATAATTCACTGTATAATTGGTATCTAAACGCCTAATTCTTGTCGTTGTCATTTAGATATAACAAAATCTCGATATTACGTTCGAGTACCAACATTATTGTTACATTTGCAAGACGCCAGGTGTGCATTGTAATAGGAAAAATCTAGAAAGTCATAAAAGATATCGAGAAGTCGTGCAGCCGAGCCGATGACTCCATTCTTTACGCCTGAAGCATCCTGATTGTAAGCCGTCGGTAGGGTTGCTAAAACTTTCAGTAAATTATTTTGCAATCTGAAAAAATGCTTTTTCGTAAATAAGAAGTTATTTAAGCCTACTTACTCACTGCAGTCAGTCCTCCTTACCTATCAAACTTTGAAGTGGATTTTAGCAAATAACTTTAGAAAAAAAATGAAAGCATCGAATATTTAGCAATCATAGTCGGGGAAAAGGCGGAAATCAAAGGGAAGGGAAGTTTTGAAACATTCTATATTTCATTTGTGTAACGCAAAAACTAAACATATAACCTAACATAGGCTTGAGCATTTTTTTTAAACTCAAAAATTCTAGAGGTTTCCCGCACTATTCGTTTTTGGTTACATATCTTATTTTAGATATCTCTCTTAATTAAGAGTCTTTAAGTGACTTTGTCTGTGATAAATAGAATAACAAAATAAATAAAATAACTGTAATGTGGCAACCCTAGCACGAGACGGCAAGTGCACCACACGCGGCAATATGACGCCGAATAAAAACACTTATGCAGCGCGGATCCAAGCATTGAATGCGATGGTGCTGTTTTGTTGTTCAATGAATTTCGGAACGCTTCTCTCTTTGGGACTTAAGTGTTTTGGAATTGTGATCTCTTTTCTACTGTATAGTAAGATTTAGCATAATTTCTAAGCCCACTAGCTACTCTGGTTTGGCATTTTCAATTGAGTTTAAAAAGTCAAAAGTAAAGACTGCGAATCACACGCACAACTTGAAAAACTGAAATAAAAGCTATCAATTTTAAAGAAAGTAACTAAAATAAAATTATTTTCAAATGCTCAACCTTCTTAATTTAATCTTAGTTGAAATCTAGTTTAAAACATTGCATACATCTGTCGATAAACATAAAATAAATATACAAAATTGTTAATGATAAACCAGGTAAGATTGACAATGTTTTTTAAAAATCAAATCTTTTTCTTACGAAACAAGAATATATTAGGCCTCGACCACTGGACAAACCACCTCCCCTTCCGTGGACCCTTAGCTCTTGCAAAACATTTCTAATTAGCCTCCTCTTAACCGCAGACATCGGTGACCAATTATTTTGATGCGTCTTGAAGGCAGGACCTTAGAGCTGCGGTTCTCAAACTTTTTTGGAGGCTTAACCCTTCTAAAAATGTAATATTAAAAGTTATGGAGCGCTAAGCTCTATTGGATCTTTAAAAATACATATAAATAGGTAAGTACTCTGAGTACTATAGTTTTGATAATATTGTTTCCATTTAGTAGGAATGGTTTTTAATACACTTTAGTAATAACGACAGTGTAGATATCTTCGTGTTTGTCCTCATTTTATTAGATTCGTTTTGAAGAGTCATATTTTTTACCATTTTTTTCAAATGACAGGAAATCCAAGGATAGAAAATGTAATGTTAGTTATAGCGTAATTTTCTATTATATTGTGAAAGGACCTTTTTTCGATATGTATAGTTAGATGTTAGTATCATTGGCAGAGCTCTCGCAAATATCTTTTGATGTCTCAGAGCTCCGTGAACCATAGGTACTTTGAGTACCACTGCCTTCGAAGATCCGCCGCAGACAAACACCGACCAATCGCTTATTTTGACGTAGATTGGTACATACCTATTTTACACTGGACGTTTAAGAAGGGTTAGAATTTGGCTTCTATTGTTTCTAAGTCAGCCCAAACTTTAGGTTGATTGGTTAGCTCGGGTCGTTTGAGATAAGGGCCACGTTAAAGATTTATCCAAAGTTGGAGACGAAGTGATTTTCAATTACAGATTTTAATTAAATGCCTACTACTTGGTACCTTTGTATCATTCGATTTTGGAGTTTAACAAATTGACTAATTAAATTAAAATAAGCAAATGTCAAAAACAACTAGGTACAGTAAGCTAACCGACACACAAAATGTACTACAACTTTTTTTAAGCGTATTTAGATACTTTACCAATGTTTTGTTTATTTTGCTGTAGGGTTTGACGCAACTCCGCATATGTACCTTTTGTTTATCGTTCATGGTGCGACCTCGAATTTAAATTAAAAAACAATGCATTATAGTTTCACTTTCTGGGGTTCCGTAACTGAAAAGATAAAAAACAAACCTTTAAAGGATCACATTGTTGTCCGTTTGTTTGTTAAGATACTTTTTCTCAGGAACATATGAAGGTATCAAGTATGTATGGTCTCTTGGAGCTATAAAAATTAGCGCACCAAGAATAGACGCCATTTATGATACATATTTTAATACTTTCAAGTTAATTAAAACGTTTTAGGTACTCCTTATTGACTTACTAAATTATTGAAAATAATTAATTGTTACAGAAGAAGTACTTAACTTACTTATAAACGTTTTTTTTTTTGACGAGACGGTCTTAAAAAAAAAAAGGTGTAGTGGCTCGCGCGCCAGACTACAAAAGCCTGGCGCGTTGCGGGTTCGAGTCCCGCGAGGGGGAAATGTTTGTGATGAGCACGAGCATTTGTACCTAAGTCTTGGATGGTTATAAACTTATTCAAGTATGTTTATCCGTTATCTATCTGGTCGCCATAGTACAAGCTATGCTTAGTATTGGCCTGGGTGGTATCAACGAACTCCTAAAACAATCTCAAAGCTGTCAAATGTGTCAATTTTGGTACGTTATTACATACAAAATTTACCAGATTTTATTATGTTTGACAGATTTGAGATTGTTTTAAGAGTTCGTGGTTACCGGCCATATCAGTGGTTTGGGGCTAGCTAATTGGTGTGATTGAGGAAACAAAAAAAAACCGGCCAAGTGCGAGTAGGACTCGCGCACGAAGGGTTCCGTACCATTATCTATAAAAAAACGGCAAAAAATCACTTTTGTTGTATGGGAGCTCCCTTAAATATTTATTGTATTCTGTTTTTTAGTATTTGTTGTTATAGCGGCAACAGAAATACATCATCTGTGACAATTTCAACTTTCTAACTATCATGGTTCATGAGATACAGCCTGGTGACAGACGGACAGACAGACAGACAGAGAGACAGACTGACAGACGGACAGCGGAGCCTTAGTAATAGGGTCCCGTTTTACCCTTTGGATACGTAACCCTAAAAAGTATAAAACCGTGTTTCGGATTATTTTCGTTAAGCTCGCAATGCGAAGGTAGACCTAAATGACTACACACTTCACCTACACACAAAATTGTACGGAATCGTTGGTGCATAATTTTTCCGGTTTTGTTATTTGATTATGCCATTAAAATGTGTACTACCTACTTACTCAAAGAGCAGGTAGTTAATTTATTTAAGACTAAAGAAAGTCAAGGTGTTCTTGAAGTATGGTAAGTACATTATTATTATTGAATTTTCAATTTGTATTAAAAATGTAAATACGCTACCAATATATCGTGGCAATCGCCTTTGCAATATATGGCTTCGGGAATAGAATTTTTAAAATCAAATTAAGTATTAGACATTAGTAAATATACTTTTGATAATCAAGCTTTTTCAATAAAAACATAACAATATCATATCTAATCAGACGACCGTCTGGTTTAGCGGTTCGCTCGCGTTCCGGACTACTGCCTGACGGTTGCGGGTTCGAAGCCCGTAAGGGGCAAATGTAAGTGTGATGAGCATGAGTATTTTGTACCTAAGTCGTGGATTTTTATAAATTTATTTAAGTATGTTTATCCGTTATTTAGTAGTCACCATAGTACAAGCTTTGCTAAGTTTGGGGCTAGCTAATTGTTGTGATTGTGGAAACAATTTATTATTATTATTTATTTAAATTTGTGACTTCACTGTATTGTAGTGTACAAGTTTATAAGGCTAGTTTCGACTTGATATACCCATTACCAAATATCTTTTTTTTTATTTAAAAACATTGCTATATTTTTCTATTATCAGCTAAGTTTAAGCTCGCTATTAGTTAATACAGACTAATCCTTATTCGATCGCTAAATCCGCGTGTTTTCACTACATCTGCATAATCACCGCGGGCATAATTAATTTGCATCGACTTGAAAATCGGGTATTTAAACACGCTACAGTCGAAGTTTTGTTGAACGATAGATATTGAAATAAATACAGGGGCCTTTTAAACTGTTAACAGTATCCGAGCAGTGTTGTTTTTACGACAATCTATAAAGGTATACAGAAGAAATAAAATAAAAAACCATTAAAACCATTAAAACCAATTTATTTCTGTAAATAGGCTTAAACTAAGCGCTTTTACACGTCCCAATATTTTTTTTCCCTACCACTACTTCAGGACAATTTTGGGCTAGCGCCGAGAAGAAGTAGCGCAAGAAACTCGGTCACTATTGTCAGCCTCTTTTTAAATAGTATATATTTTACATTACAAGATAAATGTACCTGTGCGAGCAGGGCAGTATTTATTTCCAAATATTTTTATCGTTTATATAATCATTTACAGTATAATATCCTTTTTTCATTAAAGTTGTTTTAATATGCGATTTAAATTTTAACAGGGGCAGTTCTACAATAGACGCTGGTAATTTATTAAAAAAGCGAATACATTTTCCCATAAACGAATTACCCACTTTATGCAGTCTGAAATTGGGAAGTAAGTTTAATTAGTACATTTTTAAGAGCTCATGGCTAAAACTTATTGTGTTTTTTTACAATAAACGAATGATGTAGGTTCGTTCTTATTATGTCTGCAAAGTTTCGGCACAGCCCGGCGTTATGGTTACGGAAGAACTAGTCTGTTTCTTTCTACTAAATGTTGTGCAAAGTAATTCATATGTTTACGTTATTTCAGTGATTTTCCTTAATTTAACAAACAATAAATAATTTCCCGTACCTAGGTAAATTGTACAACGTGTATAATAAAAAAAAAAGTGTATCCTTAAAATAAAGCCAAAGCTTAGACACCCCAACAGATTTTTCATGTAGATATAAAATTAATACAGCTTATGAAACTTTCTTCTCGTAAACGATTGTTAAAGATATTTTATATTATAACTGTATTTGCATTATTTTTAATTGTTATTATGTTTCTATTGTGTTTCAATGTGTGCACCATTTAACTTTTAATCAGCAGGATTTCTTGTTATTGTCGGGAAAAATATCTATAACTAGAATTTTGTGCAATTAGTTCTACTCTTAATTCCGAACAAACTAATTTTAAATGTAGCGTTAATTCAATTACCTACACAGATGCAAAGCGTGGATAAAAAAACTAACGAAGTTTAACAGTAAGTACGAAAGTGCATTAATAGAGTTCTACGGATCCTTAAAAATTAGTGCCTTCCTCAGTTATTATGACTGAAAAGTTCCCGGCTAACTATAAGTTGTGCGTCTGCGGGAAAGTTTGCTGGGTATAATAAATTCCCGCTAAAAACCAAGCTTATTTTCTATGGCGGAATAAAAATAAATAACTGCGGAGGAGAAAATGTAACTGAAGTACCTAGGTACTTTAGTAGATGTAGGTTATTGTGAAAAGCTTTTTGGCACTTCAAATGCTTTCAAATACATTCTATGGCCTGATTCTGTTGCTCAAATGTGTCGCCAGTAAAATACTTGCCCGTCGTTCTCGTCCTATTTTATTAGTTAAATTGCAAAACAAATATGTCCCATTTAAAACGTCAATGCGATCTTGGGTTTTATTAATTATGGTCCAAGGTGTCATCGCTTAGATGAATAAGGAGAACTCCAAAGCGCGCACAAAATATTTTTTATTTTTCCTTAACACTTTAAATGTTGTGGGTCCTGAAGTCACCAGACCTCAAAGAACTGATTTTCCGAAGCCCAATTCCTGTAATTTAAGAGTAGACGCAATCGAGTTTGAATTTAATCCCATTAATATTACCTACTATCGTAAACGGTATACTAGTTGTTAAAACGTTCGTAACGTGATTGATATTAAAATTTAGTCGAAATTTCTCCAAACTGTAATTATAGTTAACAAGATAAATGTTTTTGATCTCAATGTTCTTGGGACCGGATCGAAACTGGATTGTGACTTCATAAAAATTTGGGAATTAGACTTCTGTTGTATCTAGTTTTTTTTTTAGGCACTTCTTACAGACTCGGGTAAGGCACAGAATAGATAATATCTAGATGGGTATTGTTATTGTATGAAACTATATTTCTATTACCTTGTGATTTGTGCTTAGGGTGTTTTTAAAAGATAACAAACAAAGATATTGAAATTAATACAACAGTTTAATTTTCGAATTCACATAAATTATACTCATGAATTCTCAACAATTGTCGCAGTTGGTTTAACATCATTATGAACAACTAAATCAACCTAAAGGTCTAGTATTATATATTGGCTTAAAGCTAAAGAACGGGCCGTTAACTTGGAATCTATTCTATTCGTTTATTAATGTAATTTATAGTTAACAAAGGATTTAATTAACGGCATCAATGTCGTCCCTTTCGGAATAGTTTCTACAAGATTTATATAAAGTTATTTGATTTGAAGACTCTAAGGGATAAGCGGTAGAGACGATTACATATTTTTAATTATTTCACAGATTGACAAATGATAACGAAAGTATAAGTGAAAATTAATTATGATTTTGTATTGGCTGTCTCGATTCAGTGAAATCGGTCAAGCCATTCTCGAGTTTTTACGAAACTATACTACTATAAATAGAGATATAACTATACTATAAACTGACTAACTTCTTTAAATCTATACATGGTGATTGTAAAAACTAAACATTTCTGTCAGGAGGTGACAGAAGAGAAGAAGAAAATAAATCTCTTAACGACATAGCTTAGAAATCCAGAAATAAACTGCTGGCACACACTAACTTAAAGATCTGTTGGTAAAAATTTTGTGGGATGATCTATTAATTTTTTTTACATTTCAATGATAGTTTTGCAATTTTGTTATTTAATATTTAAAAAAAATGATGCCGTAATAACATGAATTCCCTAGCCCCAAACAAAGCAAAGTTTTAACTTTAGTCATAAATATGATTTTGGTACAAATGCTCGTGCTCGTCACACAAACGTTTGCCCCTTGCGGAATTCGAACCCGCAACTGCATGGCAAGAAAAGTTGTTACTTATTGTAATCATACTTTGTATAGGCTAACTTTACTTTGTTTACTATTGTATTATATATTATATTGTCACTTGGACCATATCCCAAAATGTTGCTAGACACTTGGAGCAGCCACGGTAGCCTCTGGCCGCGGTCACTCCGCGTCGGGCGCCGCAGTGACTGACGGAGTGAAGGCACTCCCCCGGGCACTTCGTGACGCAACACTAACAGATGAACACTTCTCTTAACTCCGCAATAATTACCTAATTACGCCTGAGGGGCTGAGGGCATTATTAAACGCGCAAGTTGTGTAATCATTTTAGCTGTGATGGCGATTTAATAAAATACCTAATACCAACTGTCTAGTCTTGAAGAAAGGAATTTACATCCTTGTGTTGTATGAGGTACTAGACAATGAATTTTGCCAGATGCGTACACCTAGACTCGATTGAGAAATCGTTGGCTGAATTGACCGAAACCAAGGATGGAACCCGAACCCATATTATCGCGTTCTACAGTTACCGCGCCAATACGCCAATTTGTTTGTCAATATTTTTAACCGACTTCAAAAAGTATGAGGTTCTCAATTCGGTTGGTTTTTTTATGATAGGTAAAAAACCAACCTCCGTTCGCTCGGCTTAATTCGCGCTTTGTGTGGTCACTGTTCTAACCTAAACTAAACCAATCGAGATGAGATTTGTGGCCACTTTAGACATAAATTTATTTGATACCCTCAAGTGCTATTTCTTAGTAAGATTATTTAAACTAAGACATTGTAAAAGCTTACAACGGTTAGGTAGGTTTAACGACTATTAGATATTTTAAAATTAGGCCTTTCGTCCATTTAAGTCATTTAAACTTATACTAAGGTCTAACAACGGTTAGGTCTCATGACATTAGGTGTTTTAAAATTAGGTCTTTCGTCCATAGGTATTATGACCTTAGGCCATTGAACTTTAGGGCTTGTAATAAATAATAAATAAATAAATTGTTTCCACAATCACACCAATTATCTAGCCCCAAACTAAGCAAAGCTTGTGCTATGGCGACTAGATAACGGATAAACATACTTAAATACTTTTATAAACATCCATGACTTAGGTGCAAATGCTCGTACTCATCACACTAACATTTGCCCCTCGCGGGATTCGAACCCGCAACCGCCAGGCATTATAGTCCGGAGCGCGAACCACTACACCAGACAGTCGTCTAAAATGTAAGCAAAAAATCCTCCCACGATCCCTCCACCTCGCACGATTAGCTAACTAACATCATAAACAACAACATTTGTTTTACGAGTTTTATCATAACTCTATACATTAATTAAAAATGATTTTCCAAGCTTTTATTGTACTATCGTGACATTTGTAAGTCTATGTTCCATTGACTACGAAAAGATGGCGCGCGCGCGCGTGAGAATATTCAGACGTAAAATTAAGTTGATATTTATTTTTGTATAAAAGTAAAATGTGTAATATTAACAAAAGTCTTGAAACAAATGTTGTTGTTTATGATGTTAGCTATCTAGTCGTGCAAGGTTGTTATTTTTTTTTTTCAAATAACCCCGTTTACTGATAGATTAATAGGACTAACTCAAATAATAATGTAGGTATTAATAAGGCTACAACATCCCTAGTCAGTTATTTTTGGAGTCGGTGCAAATGAACACATTAACTTACCATGGCTGGCTCGTCTAAGCACACCTTTAGGTCTTACCTTTGCGAATTGCTGAAAGAGTTTTATCACGCCCTGTACCGATTTCAAAACATTTTCCTTTGACCTCTTAAAAAGAATAAAAATAACTTTCTCGTTTGTCAATGTGACAGTAGGTACGGTAGACAGAAAGTGTTTTGAGTAATTTGTAACATTTTGTGCTGATATTGTTTAAGTATAGATAGTAAATAGAATTCAACTAAAGATGAAAAAGTACGTGAAACCCTCACTTTATCATAATCTTTTACAATTGTGATTTCCTAACTATTTCACAATTATTATTATTTGCATTTCAGATTGACGCCTAAAGAAATAAGTAAGAAGCGAATCGCGACAAGCGGAATAATGAAAATGAGTCTGGACGAACTTTATCTAAATGATAAATGTGATAAAGAAAATGAACCTCCTCAATATCCTATTATGCCTAAGACTACCTTCAAGAAACACGATAGAACCGTGGAAGATTTTGGTTTTATGAACCCTTTTGACATACCATGCCATCAGCGCCTTTTCACCAAATGTCGAGCTGTAATAAAGGAAAAACCAGAGCCTTTTATAATGTCCGAACCACATACAATTTGTGATGTCGATCATACTTTCTACAAAATAATAGAAGGCAGGCCATTACGGCAATTTGATGATATTAAAGTTTACATGAGAAACATTAGAGACATAACATTATTGAAAGCCAATGCCGCATATTTGAAAGACCAAATAATTCAAGTAGATACGTCTTTCGCTTTCGAGTTCCGCGATTACGAGGCAATCGATAAATTGTTCATAAATTGTAAGAATAATTTCGTCGAATTCGCTAAAGAAAGTTATACCAAAGCAAAGAATGATCAAAAACTAGCTAAAGAAAAATCTCTTGAATTAGATGCTGTGATAGAGGAACTAGAGTCTCTTTGCTTTGAATATGTGGCAGTTCGGAATAAGGTAGGGGTCATTGTCATAAACTTCGAAACGCTATCAAAGTATCGTAATTTTCTCGAATTACTGGCTCCCGTATGGTGGCAAGGAAAAACCGACGAAGGATTTGATGAATGGAACCCCTTAATAGCCAAAGGTTCCGAATATAAACCCAAAGGGAAATTTCTATCATCATACGTTGCACCTAAATTATTTTTTACCAAACCGAGTCAAATGAGTCTGATATTCGATAATTTGAGACGTCAATGTTTAACGTATATGCAAATCGAAGTTTTTTCCTCAAGTCTTGTCCATTCCGTGATGAAGAGTCGAGATTATCTTAAAGCACAAGTGCTGGAGGAAATAGAAGAAATGGAATACCTGGTCAAGACATATGAGGGTTATGTTAAATTTATGGAAGAAAAAGAACAAGAATTAAAAGTTAAGTTTGATAGGGTGCTGACAAACGAATTCCAAGTGTTGTATTCTTCTTATGACGCCAGTAAACTGTTCACTTGTCTCCAGTACACAAATACTCAAGTGTTCCAAGGACCTGAAGATCCTAAGGACAGCATATCGATGTTGATGCTACATTTAGAAAGAGATTACATAGAATTAACTTCCGCGCTAGATAGCCTGAATCAGGAGGTAGTCAAGAAAGCGACTAACGACTTTTTCTCTGAAGACTTGAAAATGATGAGGCGGGCGCACCTAGCGCAAAGAACTCTAAAGGAATGTAATATACTAACTAAGTCTTTGTACGCGAGTGTCGAGCCACCGAGATGGAGGAATAAAAATAAGAAGCGACATTTAACGCCTCGAAGTAAACTCGGCATGTAAATAAATGTTTAAGCAAAATCAACTTTCAATCGAGAGATTGAAAGCTTGTGTAATTACAGTTTTCTATTTACGGATGTAAATGGGTTTATTAGAGCGCTTGGAGATGTTTCAAATGGCTTGACTTTGCGCATTTCTGCCGGGGGCGGATTATTCCAAATGTAATTATCATAAGTTAGGCGTGGCTGTTCCGCGTTACGGTGGCTCGCGGGACCAAGCGTTTGCTCTCATGAATACCTTACCATAACAGACGAAGCTGCACCGTAAAAGCAACAATGTAAATTTAATCTTGATTGTAGATGTAAATATAACGTCTGGGTTTACCTGTAGGGGCGGACTTTTAGCAGCATTTCCTTTGTAGGAAAGCGTAATACGAAACGTCGCGATGTGGGAGCAGACTGGCTGTAATCACTATTACTTTTCGTTTTTACTCAAGTGTATTAGTAGTTGGTAGATGTCTTATTTTAATTTAAATGGAAATAAATATTGACTACTTCCTAATGTTTTTTTATTAATGTGTTTACATACATATAGGGTACAACGCAGGAATATCCGAAGAAAAAATATCAAAGTTTGTCTTTGTTCTAAAACGGTAACACACACTTTACAATGTTTTTGACACATTAATTCATTCTGTTCATTTTTCTTCTTTTTACCGAGTGTCAAATGAGGGTTATGTTTTTTTACTGTAGATACTTTTGTGTACAAAAAAATCCTATTAGGAACAATTTGTAGTTTATACTAAAGTTTACCTGAGTATAGCAGCATATTTGCATTTGATGTTTTATACAGTTTAGAAAAAAAATACCACGCCCAGACCACGCAACCTTTATCATAAACGAAATTTAATTACAGTACAAAGCGTCCTCAAATATGGCAATAGCAATCTATTTGCCACTGTCTCAATGAAAATTGAATAATCTCGTTTGATTACAACGGGGACAAAAAGTTCATATTGTGTCAATTTAACTTCTAATCACTTTTTAAATACGTTAGGAGAGCAAGCGGCTGATCAGCGAATAAATTTGAATCTATTAACAAACTGATTTCGGTCCGCCCATTGACGAGTCGAGGGGAAACGAATTGATTTTGTAACAATATTCTGAGCACGGAGCAAGTTTTACAGATGAACGATGCCATGTTTACCCTTACGTAGCTCTAAATTGTAATTACAAATCCGTTGCTCTGTACTATTGTAGACCTATTTGAGGTGGCTTATGCTGCAACCGTTCGCATTTCAGAAGGAGTGGTCGCAAGTTTAATTACAAAAAATGAGTGCCATTCGTTTGCGATTGTTTTCTGGCTTACTATGACATGGCCTTAAAATAGAAATATAGATATTAAGGGCCTGTTTCACAATGTATGGATAAGTTCTGCAAAGGTTGTGTATAGACTATTCGTTACTTATCTGTAGGATAAACACGATGACACATGAATTCAAGCACTTTTATCCTCTACATATTTTCATCTGTTACATAGCTATTTGACACTTTATCTTTATAATATTTTGATATTTTAGACAGACAATGATCATTGTCTGTCTAAAATGTCTATACACCAATAAATAAGTAACCTAGAATAATTAAAAAAAATGACAATAAAATTAGCGTGTTTGCTCAGTATTCCGCCTTGATCCATAGTATTTAAATCCTCATTGCCTTGATCGTAATGGGTCCTAGGTTCGATTCCCGCTTCTTTAATAAAACAGAACCTTACATTACATCATGTCATTCTTTAAATAAATACTTTTTTTTTTGCTAACTAAATGTTAGACGAAATAATAGTAGTAACATGATTCTAGTATTCCTAGCCTTCACTGAATGAAAAGAATTCCATTCACGTAGAATTAAGAATTGCCGATAGTTCATGAACCAACTTGTTAAGCATACTTTTCTCCTATTTATTGGCTAAGTTAGTGCGAACAAAAGAAATTCTCTAGCAGCATCTAAAAATATTTAATAATGCCGAACACATACTTCGAAGGCCCGTTTATAGAAATCCAATTTATTATTTAAACAAAAGTGCTGTGAAATGCCGGAGGTTTGATGCACGCATTCCTATCTTATTAAATCGTAGGGATGTGTAGACTTATTTGTTAAAGTCGATTTTATTGACATAACAAATAAATAAATTATTTTAATGACTACACAAATAATTTATCATCATAATTTCAGCCATAGGATGTCCACTGCCGAACATAGGTTCTCCTCAATAACTTCTAGATTGGCCGGTTGGAGGCGGCCTGCATGACCTGCATCTAATGGCTTCCTGCATCCTTAACCAGGTCGCTGGTCCACCTTGTGGGTGGACGTCCTACGCTGCGTTTGCCGGTACGTGGCCTCAATTTTAATAACTTTCTACCCCATCGACTAGTTCAATTCTACCTGCACAGGTTGGACTCGACGATTGAACTCCTTTTCTAAACTAGGTCACTTGACCCTTGGCTCAAGTAGACACCAATTTTCTAGCCTCAACTAGCAGATCTTGTCATATATGGGGTGGGGACTAAGTAACGGATAGACATTTAATACTTCCATGTGATTTTATTACATTTATAACATTGGTACAAATTCTTGGAATCATCTAACAAGTGTTAATGACTTGAAATCGTGACCGCTTTGTAGTCCGAACCGCAAACCACTAGATTTAGACAGAAAAATAAATATTTATTTAAATTAACAAGTATAGTAGTAGTATTTTTGCTAAATTATAAAATTGCTACTGTAAAGAGTTTATCCAGTAAAAATATTGGGTAAATAATGCTAGACTTTTTACACTCCGATCTTCGGTACGGACGGTGGCATAAATATTTCTTGTGAAACGAATCGCAAGAACTAGCAAAATAATCACAAGCTTTTTAATATTGACCACACAGTTTGCTACTAGCATACTAAGTTTTTTTTTTTGCACATAACTTCCGAATCCCGAGTTATCGCGTGCGTATCATTCGATTAATCGATTCTGCACAACACTGGCGGGCAACAAAGGAGCCAGTCGAGCGTCGAACGCGTTATTATTGTTTTATTATAATCCCTGTATCTGGCGATACAGCGACGCGACCATGCGTGTGTCTCGAACGTTATTAGACGTTTTAATTACCGTGTTTATTTAGGAGATCACGGCTTTATCAAAGAGCTTATAAGCTAAAATAATTATTTACATGAATAAATGCGACACGATAACTTCTCGGACATTTTGTATTTCAATATTAATTTGCATTTAAATAATCTAAGTATTTATGTAAAAAACAATTTCAATAGATTTTTTAAAATAATTATTAATCAACATCTGTGGTACCGGTACAGGGTAAAATTTTACCTATGTAACTTGACATCCATTTTAATAAACTTATTAATTTTGAAGAAAGATAGTGTTAATTTCCTAAGTCTATTGTTATTTTCCGAAAAGTAGTCTGTGCTAAAAGAAAAGTACCATCCGCTAGAACTAAAACATTACATTAGGTGTGAAAAATTAAAGTACACGTACTTTCCTCGTATCTTGATACGTTAAGTGCACCAGGTCTCGACAAGTCGAAAGGATATGTTTTATTTATGAACTACGTTGCAGCACTAGTTTCATACTCTAGTATTTGTCCTTTGGGAACTCAAGTAGTCACTCATATTCATTATTAATGTTTTAAGAAAAATTAAATGATTTTATGGTACTTTGCTTACTATTTATTTAAGTCCGTCTACAAAATCTCAGCAATTTGACGACTATTGGCGTAGTGACTTTCCTTGAACGCAAAGGGTTCCGAGTTCAAACCTCGACACCAATTTGAAATGTTTCTTAATAATATGTCTCGAATGTCTGATGTGTCAACATTTCAAATTGGTTGACTAATCTTGAGATAGGGTGTTTTACACTAGTCTATCTTTATGTAGACTTCAGGAGAATAAATAATCCAATCCCGAAGATTGCGTAAGCAATTTTATCGTATAACTTTTACAATGGCACTTCTAACTACAAAATATCACAAAGCAATGTATTCACCGAAGAGCGTTCTTAAGCAGCGTCTTGCTTGAAAGTTATTATTTGGCACTAATTGGAAATACATGAGGATTTGCATTTTACTTTGTCCCGAACTCCTGAGGGAGCCGTCTGGCGCTTTGCACAGCTTGTCTTACGGTATACAGCTACTTTGTGTCATAATGGCTTCACGTTTGTTTATTTCGTAGATATATTATGTATATGTCGCAGTGAAATGCCTAGGAATACCACGAAATCACGGTAGATTTTGAATATTCTTTTTTATTACATCTTCCTACTAAGTACTTTTAGTGATATGTCGTTACACTAAACTACCTAACTACTAACTAACTAGGGATTCCGTGAAATCCCGTATCTATACTGTATAGTATCATCATTTCCCTGTGACATATACATAATAGTGTTTGTTTTAATGCGCTGTACACGGAAATAGTCATTTATTTATTTCGGTCCTAACGTGAATGATAAAAGTTATGCAGTTTTTCGTGCACAACTGCGGGGTAACCATGAACTCAAACAATCTCAAAGCTGTCAAATCTATCAATTTTGTTACGTCATTACATACAAAATTTGACAGATTTGATAATGTTTGACAGATTTGAGATTGTTTTAGGAGTTCGTGGTTACCGCCCAGTTAAAAAAACAAAACTCTTTTCCGTACAACAGTACTTAACCGCCGACCAGATTACATCAGTTTGTGTAGAGAAGTTATATGATTGTCTGAGATTTCGATATCTTTTGAGATTAAGGTGGTCACTATACAAGTGACGGTGTTTGTGGCTGTCTCGTGTCGGCCGTGTGCGGCGGTTAGTACAATTAAACGCAACACATTTTCAAACGGCCGATGCGATTCGTAGAGCTATAAGCTACACTGGTTCGGATATTCTTTTACTACATTTCTAGAACAAAACAAACCAAAGAAGTACACACGATGTTGTCGCGTTGCTAATAAAACCAATACTTTGTACGTTTGTCTGTCTCTACACCTCAACCCCGAGGGAGTCTGGCAATCAGTGCGAACACTCGCGACTCGTTGCGATCGCATTACACACGAATTAAGGTACATCGAGATGCGCGTATGCAAATACAGTTTAGTGTATGGAAATTATTTCGAGAAAGGTGTAATGACACTTATATTCCACGTCTTTATTCAGTGAAGGTTGAAATTTTCAAGTAGCCATTAATTTAATAAACCCACGACTGTCCACTTTTCCACATAGGTCTCTTTTAATCCATTTTTGGATCCCTAGGGCAATTTTAATGTTTGTCTCAATCGGTGATTTCTAAAGCAAATGTAATCATCACACTGCCACTTAACTTTATCGTGTTAATCATAATATATTTCTATTGATTAATTTAGTTATCTGCAAGTTTGATAAATTCCATGCATAGTTAGAAAGCTACAAGAATAGGAGAGCCATAGTGGACCCAATATATATTTAATAAGTAGGTACCTGATATGTTACTGCACTTACACCTCATGGGACAAAGGTCCAGTGAAATGCAAAAAAAAAGTTTAGCTCAGAATTCCATTTTCTACGATGTGCTAAATATTTTGAGTTGAACGTCATTATTACCTAGCCTAGAACACCTTATAAAAGTTAAACTTAAAATCTGGTGAATTTTTTTAAGTGAACAGATTAAAAATTCCGCCGTATATATATACCCTTCGCCTGTTAAAATGATATTATCTGGCTACGTGTAAAGCTCGTGTGTGAAGTCATACAATATGCACAGGGCAGTCCCCAGGGCGGGCGCCTTGATTGATTGCGGCCAGCACTGACTCCGGCCCTGATAAATGCTTAAGCCCTAATTGAGATTTCGATTTTAATTGTTTTATACAAAAAATATATATGTAGATACTTGTCTTACCTTTATAATAGATAGGTTAGGTAAGATATGTTTAAATTTGAAATCAAAATATGGTTAGTTAGTTGTACTCTTTCTACGTTTTACAGGCAAGAAGTAAGTACAAACCACACTCGGGTATCTTGACATTAATATGTATAAAATATCAGACTAGTAAATTCTTGAATTTTATATATTTTCGTGTATTTAAGGCTTAACAAAGATAGAATATATTTTAGACTGCCTAACGTTCAGCATGAATTTGCAAAAAGAAGAGAATGAATGTGTGTACCAATGAATGGATGGAAGGGAACAATTCGTTTCCCTAGATCTTTTGCGTTTTTGAATGTGCTAACTTAGACATAAGTGATTATGGTCTATTCTTGATTGATAGACATGTAAATGCACTGTAACAATCAAAACAAAAATTGGGCGTGAAAACACAATGGAAATTGAGTTAGGCGCGATTCGAAAGAGATTTAGCGCACGCACGCATGAGCGATGTGCGCCGGAGTAACGAGAGAACGATGACGACCCTTTGACGCCATTTTTTAGCGCAAGGGTGAACTAGACGGCCATCATTAATCAATAAGGCCGCGCGATTTTAAAGGCGGCGCAGGAAGCGGAGCAAATCATCATCAACTACTAGTATCACACACTATTCAAAGCATATTATACTCAAAATGCCACCTCTCTGACCTCTCTTGTGCGTGTCAAGTGTCGGTTGCATCTTCTAAATACGCAGAAGAAAATAAAACTATAATGATTTGTTAGTGTCTTTTTTATGGCTTTTAGCCCAACAACAAACAATAAAACCCAATTAAAAGCTACTACAGTACCTACTTAGAAAATAATACCTTACTGATAAAAATGCTTTAGAGAATATTTAATAATGAGTAAAATTTTGCACTCTTCCTCGCTCCTACAAAACTAGGTATGCTGTGCCCATCAGGGTCCATGGTTATTGCTTTATCATTGTTTAACATCCATCTACTACTTGTACATTATGGAACGCAATAAATAATTGAGTAAACTGAATTCTGTCAAGCAAGACGTTTTTATATTATTTTGTCACATAAATTGTAAATTGACTATATTATGATTTTTACTTTAATGTTGTTAGCTAAAGTGTATTTTATTAAAAATGATATTTCATTGATTTTTAAGTCATTGCCAAAATAGTTTCATCATCATCATCATTTCAGCCACAGGACGTCCTGCTGAACATAGGCCTCCCCCAGTGACTTCCAAAATAGTTTATGAGTAACAACATATTAGAAATTTAATTCAGCATATATATAATACCTACTAAACATGATTGTATAGTCTGCTCAATTGATGTAGGTATTTTAAAACTTGTAAAATAACACACACAACACTTTTATCTATTTTGTGTGGGCACGGCGCTATTTCGTTACCGCTACACCTCTCTCCCAAAACGAACCCGAACCTTTTTCATATGAACGCAATTAGGTAAAAAATTGAATATTAAGCTGGAAACATTAGGGAGGCTTGCTCGCCATGATGAATGACATCCTCCATCTCCGATGTCCGTAACAATATAAACGGAATCACTTTATACAGGGCGGGGTATTAAATTACCATACAATTTACTATTTTCGAAAAGGGTCACCTTGATAAACAACTTTTTTTTTTAAATCTTTATTACCTAACCATTTAAAATTAAATACAAGTCCATAAAGAGGTTTAAGACTATTTCGGGACATAGTCCCATATTATTTAAATTCCAGCAATGTAACAATAAAAATATTTGAAAAAATATTAAGGATCGTCCCTTAATATTTTTTCAAATATTACAAAACAATAAATGAATTAAATTATGAATTAAGTATATTATTAACTTAGGATTTAGAAATAAAATATAAAAGAAAACGTGACATGCGGTCAAATGCTGTTTGATGAAAAGGTCAATTCCTGTTTTTCTGTTTTTGTATTTGATAGTTAAATAAACCTTTGCGATGTAGAATCATCTACTAGCTAATAGAGCTTCAACAGACAGAGAAAGAGCTGGACAAGCAGACAGATACAAAAGTTTATGATAAATAAAAAAATACTCTTCAAAAAACAGCAATTTCGTGATTTCAGTGTTGACCTTGTCTGCACCCAGCACAGTTAGCATAGCAGTGTAAACAGTCCAACGTGCATTATTTTGAAACTCACCCTGTACATGACATAGGTAAATTGATGTTTGTGATATCGAAAATGTTATTTTGGAGTGAAGGAGACGTGTTGGAATATTCATAAGTGTCTATACGAGCGTTGTTATAAAAGGGGTACTCGCGGTTGGCTCACTAGCCACAAGAGCCTTCGCAAAATCACAAAATTCATACTAAACAAAGATTACTCTTCATTCTATTCCACACAAAATGAAAGAAGGATACATTTTGGAGCCACATATTACAGTTAGGCTATTTTCTAGCTAAAAACAAGCCCTTCCAGACATCCTTTATAACGGATAACTGTATTACGACACACAGACGGATAAGAACTCTAATGATTTCTTACAACACTTTTAGGCCGGTATATGTCAATTACACTCACAAGAATATACTAGGAAAAAGTACCTAAACAATCAAACACGAATCCTGAAAAGATATTACTCCTTTTTGTTATGGTAAGCGTGTAACATGGTCAAGTTTGTCATTTTGCAGTTCCGGTGATTTACTAAGGTGTGCGTCACCTACAGCAAATAGCAGTTTATAATATAGTATATGTTTAGTGATAGTGAACCCACTGCGTTCTAGCTCCATTACCATTGTGAATACTGTGTTATTCATGTAGACTTAGGTATGCTTTTAAGGGGATTGATTTGTTTCTTAATCTGGCTTGCTACTTGTTGACGAATAAGAATCTAAATAAAATGAATATTATTAAAATCTTATCGCCATTCACGGCGATAAGATTTTAATATTATTCATTTTATTTCGAGTTCTTAATAATATTGGCCAATAAGAATCGTAAAGTTATTGCGGTCTAAATATTTGATTGATAGAAAATTTAAGTTTTGTTAAAGATAATATAATTTATTCACACGTCTCGATTTTTCAATCTACTGACTATTACTGCTTCGATTAGTGGGGGGAAAACGCAAATAATATGGAAGTAAGCCATTTTTAATCAATATTTGAACTGTGTTTTTAATAACAAACACTTTTTGATTCATCACCATCTCAGCCTATTGCAGTCCACTGCTGGACGTAAGCCTCCCCCAAAGAGCACGATCTCCCGCTTTTTTCATCCATCCACTGCCAGCCATCTTCCTAAGGCCGTCGGCCCATCGAGCTGGGGGGCGTCCTACACTACGTTTGCCTAGGCGTGGTCTCCACTCGAGAACCACCTTTCATCGGTTCTGCGACAAATGTGATTTGTGTGTGTGTGCGACTTTTTGATTACCAACTACTTAATTATATATCTTCTCCTGACTATGTGAGTTAATCCCAAAAATAAGAGAACATCAAGTAAGTTTCAAATTCTACCTTGTCTGTTTTATTAAAATAGCGACGAATGAATTAACAATGTGTTTTTAGATTTTAGCTGCATTGCTCATTAAATTCCGAGGCGGAGACGACACTGGCACTTAAATTTAATATCTCATTATTGCAAGAGACGCTTTGGGAACAGACAGGACAAGAACGACAATGCTATATTTCTAGGGTTCAATCGATTTTTTACTTTAAAGAGTAAAAATACGAAGCGCAAATTCGCTATACTAGGGTCACACTGAAAGTCTGCGGCTAAATAAAATAGTACGGTAAGTATGGTTTTTCAAAATTTTATTTTTCTCACTTCGCACACGGTATTACACGGCTTGACGGGAAAAGAAATGATTATCTGGCCATAGCTTTAGCAGATATACACTCTTATTGCCATTTAAAAGAAGTCACAGCTGCTGCCATACTTACTGTCTGCCAGTACTGGCACTTTAGATGCCTGGTGGAGGCCAACTACGAAAATGTATCGGTGGTTCGGACGTATAAACCTAACAAATTAAAATAACCGGCCACAATTGATTTAATCCTTTGACAAAATATAACCAAATAAAACTAGCCGTGTAAAAAACACGACCGTTTCCAAGTGTCCATAAATTGTCAAAGATTCGATACAAGTGAATGGTTATTTTAATTTATTGGGTTAATAAGTCTAAATGAACGATACATTTTCGTAGTGAAAGTTTCCTTCTGTGTAAATAGTGCTAACACTGACTAGTAAGTATGGCGCCAGCTGTTAGTTTCGAATAATTTGCATCTTAGATGTTTCTGATCGTTTTTGTATTTCAAATCGACTTAGACACGGTACCCAAATAATCGGCATTTCATAAATTATGAAAACTGCAACTCCGCGGCAGACAGACGTCTTCTGCTAATTAAAAATAGTCGGCAAATTTAAATAAGTGCACAGTTTTTTGATTCTTTTAATGAGACGACGAACTTTTAAGAATTGTTAAGACATCGTCTATCCAATTCATCATGTTTCCAGTCAAAAGTTATTTGCCTGAAATATCTATTAGGTATTAGGTATATTTCAAGCCTTAATGAAGTAAGATGTTGCAAAAGGTACCTATGCTTTATTTTATTACTTAGGCCCACTTGCGCATCTCAGGTTTAGCGAATTTAATCCTAAACTATCCATTATCACGGTATTCAAAATCATTCTATAGCTGTCAGTTTGTATGACAATGAGAGAGACAGAGAGATGTCGTGATCTCGTACTAAACTAATCCGGTGGTGCGCAAGTCCACCTTAGTAGATTTTTTAGTTACAAGAACTTTAGTGGCATACTTATAATTCTAAGCTGTTGTTTGAATGAGCCTGAGAACCTTCCTAATACTCAAAATTTTACACTGAGCTATTTTTAATTTACTAGAAAATTTTTACCAGAATCAGTAAATACTCAAGTTTTAATTACTTTTTCTAGGGGACAAGCATCTAAATATAAAAATAAACTTTTTAAAATTATAGACCGAACATTTGTTGCAATTTTTTCTCAGAGACATAGGTTTCTATATTAACCCTCTCATAAAAGATTTTGTATTTGAACACCAGAATGAGCCCTTGATAGAGATATTGGGAGAGCCTTATGTATTATTAGAATAAGTAGTTCTACGGACTGGCGTGGGTTGTTAAAAAAGTGATGACAGTTTAAAATCCTAATTACCTCATTGCTATGAGTACTCATATACATATTAGAGCCCCTGTTAGTGACAGTATATATTATATAGGATGTTAGGTAAATGGTATATCAAGGTACCATCAAGCTATCAAGGTATACTAGTCTATGTTAACATATGCATATAAATAGTATGGTGAAGTCAGAAACTTGATATCATAATTTTAAAAAATTTTACAGTTTTTTTTTAACCGATTTAAAAAAAAAATTTCATAATTGCTGATATCACTGACGTCACCATAATATTTATATACCATTCACCTAACACCCTGTATATTGTTACTTATTTTTGCAAAATTGCTCTAAATTGTATAAAATATAGTTGCAAACAATTTTATGTATAATTTGAATACATAATTATATATGGATAATATATGGGTAATTTGTATCGCCCAGACACTTCATTACGATTTCGATTTAGTCCGCGGTTGCAATTTGAATATTCAATTTGATTGCAGTAAAATTGAGGCGATGAAATTACAAGTAGGCCATTGACTGCACCGTTGTTAGATTAATGTTGGTTGCAAATTTTTGTAACGTAGTTAGAGCTAGTTACTTAAAGTAATTAAGTTTCTAACTCTATACCCCCACAATTAGAAAAAAAAATCAATCAAAGGCTGGTTACATATTTTTCGATCTCCAAAATAATGTCTAAAATTACGACAACCTCTTCTTGTTGTTTCTGATGGAGTTTGATGAAAAAATAAGGACGAAATTGTATCAAAATCTTTTTCTCATAATTTTCTATAAACCGCCAAAAAATACCCGCCTAAATTATGATGCCTCCATTAAAATGGAAGCATTTGCTATAATTTTACTTACACTTCCCATAAACCACCGAGATAATATTACATAAAGACAAAAAGTATCAAAACACCACGCTCTATTTGCCCGTGGCACGGCCGGAATGTTGCCGACCCCTGCCGATTCGGTCGCGAAACCGTCACGCCATCTATTCCAGCTATTTCTCTATTTTCTCCTTCAAAGATATAAATCCCGAATAAAATATACTACACAGTCCAGGATGTAAGACTGGTCAGCACGAATAGAGGGTAAAAGACCTTAAAATAATAATATATAGTACCTATTACAATAACCTTTATTTAAGAAGCAGTGCCTTATTCTGCTGATCATTTCGGTACAACAACCAGTAACAGCTGATTTGCTATTAAGTGAGGGCTCTTGTTGAAGTTGTTCAGTAGAATCAGCTCCTAAAAGGAAATTATCTAATTAAATACTGTATATTATATAACAATAATACTGGAACCTTGTTACCTATATTTTTTATGTATAGAAATTGACGTAATTACAACACTATTTACTTACGTTAATGTTCAGTATTAATAATAGGTCCGTTGTGCAATCATCGATGATCTGAGAGGCGAGTAACTTGGCGTCGCTATCTTTAAGGTCCCGGGCTCGATTCCCGGTCAGTCAGTGTAGAAAAAGAACATTTCTATATTGTCTCGGGTCAAGGACTTGTGGTGCCGTCGTAGTTTCTGATTTCTATAAAACAAGTGCCATAGTTTCTTACTTTAGGATCAGAGAAATGTATGTGATGTTGTCCAATCATTTAATCAAGAAGTAAAATCCTGAACTGGAAATCAATCACGTGTCAATCAATTACATGGTCATTACCAAAAGTTTTTTTTTTTATAAATATTGGACAACATCACATACATTGCTCTGATCCTAAGGTAAGTAGTTAAAGCACTTGTGTTATAGAAATCAGAAACAACGACGGTACCACAACACCCAGACCCGAGTCAATATAAAAGTTCATTTTCTACATTGACCCGACCGGGGATCGAACCCGGAACCTCAGAGATGGCGACGCCAATACAGTCCGGCTTGCTCGCATCTCGGCTACGGAGGTCTTCAAATATCTCAATAAAATTGATTTCGATTTTATTCTCATAGAAAAGTTGTTGTATCGAGCATTATTACAATTAATGAATTAGAACTGTAAATAAACATCATTATGTCTAACATCATTTATCAAAAACGAAAGGCAAGCTCAAAAAAGCTAAGATTGTATACAAAAAATATCGTCCACTGGATTCGCGACACCGGACAAAACACTTACCCTGATTGACCCTCGGGGCTCCGGTATTTTTATTGCAGACCGGCCTCCTGAGGACACTTACTCGTACCTACATCCGACCCTTAAATAGTGGGTTTGTTATGAAAACTCTTTGTTTGGAATGGCAGTATATTAAATGGATGCCGTGTAAATATTTTCGGGCAGAAATGAATTTGATACAGAAGATCGGTTCGGAGATCCTTGTGGGCAGATGATAAATTATGTAAAGGTCGTAAGTCTTCGAAATAAGTTATTACAGGTTGTTATTTTAGTTTGTTTCTTGAAAGAAGGCGGATAAGTTCATCTATAGTTACAAACAACTTTTACTAAGCATACATTTAAATCGTGAAAACAAGTGATGCACCATAATAAAGGTATTTTCCTTTCAAATAATATTTTACCTTGGCAATATTTTTTTTTGTTTCGACATTAGCCCTTAATAAAAAGATAATTGTCAGAACTTTCTGTTAAAGTGATAGATATTCCAATTCGTATGTAAAGTTTAATGTAAACAGCACTGCTTAGAGTTAATTGTAAGACCCTAGAATCTACATTCGAAGATAGTAAGAAGAATTAATACCGTTTTTACTCGCAAACAAAATAATTCGACAACAAATTAAATAATGTAACAAATTTAAAAACGACGATTGAAGTAATACTTATTTTTATATTTCGTCCATTTCAGTCTCTTCCCCACCGTAAGCCAAAATTAACCTAACACCCACCTGCAATGCAGTGTGAAAAATAGTCTGATCACCAAACAATCGCACGCATCGTCTAGATACACGTTCGTGCTTTGGTAATTTTGTCGCAGCACAGATTGAGACAATAAATTGCATCGAACAGATGTGGCTCCCTCGTGGCGCCCCATAGTATAGCGAAAATAAAATAAACACTCCATTGCAAACAATAATAAGACAGCAATCAGTATTAAGTCTATTTCATTTTGAGAGATAAAAATTGTGACTGAATCTCACCATGTTACAAGTACTTCCTTCAGCACACTATTCTATCAGATTTACAGGGTATTTGATTAAACGAAGGGCATACATCTACAGGTTGCTATTCTTATGAATTTATAATAAACACCTTTTACTGTGGGGCCAAATTCTGAAATATCTGCTGTGTTATTTTATGTATGCATTTCTCAAATTTACCATAGTGCCTAAAGGTTCCATTATAAGCTAAACTTTGAGCTATATCGTAAATTAATTATCATCATCATAAGTTAACTGAATTGCACCACCCCTTCTCTTCCTATGGGTGTCGTAAGAGGCGACTACAGAAGAACCGCCACAAGAAGACGGGCAGCAGCGTCTCCTCTCCAACATTGGCCAAACTGCGATCACCAACCAGCTAGTCAAGCGTGGCGATTATGGCAAAATCCTCGTTTTGGAGAGGCCTGTATCCAGCAGTAGACTGATATAGGCTGGTGGTGAGTATAATTACGATATTAACAGCCAAGTCTCACTATAGGCGGATAAGGAAGAGTCTTTCAAACATTTTTTCTGGAAAACTGGCATTGCTTGTTTGTCAACGTTAGTTCTGCAATACAAAATGCAACGTCCGTTTCTTTTCGTTACGAGTACGCCCATCAATGTTTTGTTTACCTATTTCATGTCTGTTCTCTTTGGGCTACCTCCAAATTAAGACAGCTTGCGCTCCCAATATGCAAATATGGCCCTACATATGTACACAGGCCTAAACAAATATTGCTTTTAATAAGAACACTCCAAACCCACGTCACAAAGGTAACGCCTTCATAAATGATCTCTATAATATTTGAATTTTGTCATCTCTAATAAAGATTACACTAATCTTAAGCTAAATGCTATTGCTACGTGCTGCTAAAAGTCATAATTGGGTATTATTTTGACTAATAACGGCTTAGGCATTTGCTTAATAAATAAATCTTAACAGCTAGAAGGGCTTAATTTATTTCATCTTAGAGGTAAATAAGATTTGGAGAACATTTCGTCTTAATGCAAAATTGCGTTTCAACCGAAATGTGCAAAATTCTCTTTGTAAGTTGGCAACTACTGCGTCTGTCGAACGCATCCCTTTGAACTGCGTAACGTACAATAAAAGCTAGCTTCGCCGCGATGTATTTGTTCCTCGTTTGTTCAAACAAACGGAGGCATCCGAGTTCCTCCCATTCGCCATAAAATATCAAGAGACGGGCGCATTCTTGCGATGCCGGCCCACCGGTTCGGAAAACATCTTTTACTTTAATACTTGTTCGCGAAAATCGTGAGAAAGCGAGTTTAAACCGAACAAGCGATAATGCGAGCACCCCGCGTGATCCACGTATAAAGTTTTAATAAAAATCAACTCCCTAAAGGTTTTCGAGCAATTTTCCAATACAGCCATCACTGGTACATCCGATGTAGTCATCTTACAAGCTGAATTGATACTTCAGACGCCGTAGAGCGCTATTCTCTTGAAAGCTTTTATATTATATTATCAAGACCTTTCATCGCTTTGAACACGTGGTGCAAACGTCTGCCGGAGCGATCTATCGATTCCGACCTCTCCTGGGTGAAGAGAAGAGTGCTCCGCTGGTATGCAAAGGCGAGCGTAAATAAATTTATAAAAGGCATCGATGAGAGCTTTGAGAACTAACACCGAATTCGAAACTGCATTTACTTTAACGTAAGGCTAAGTCTACATGTATGAATAAAAAATATTTTAAAATAACTATTTTTTTTATTATTATTCACGTTTAAAGGTGATCGCGCATCTATGAACACTGCAAGACCCGCAACCACCGCAGTCATTGCATTTTATAGATGAATGACGACTGGGTAACGAAAATGAAATTCTATTTAGTCCGTCCAGTTAGATTATCAAAAACAATGGACTTTTATTTTTCTTTTGTTAATCAACCAAAAAAATATTAAGATAAAGCGCGTCAAAGTTCGGAAGAGGGAGTTCGTGACGTCACTTCAAAGTCAAAATTGTACCTAGGCGTATCATGCGATATTTCAAATCAATATATAATATCTGTAATATTTTGATTATGTAAAAAAAGAAAAAAATACGTGCAAAAACCTTTTTAATAATCTACCTGATAAACAAAGAAAAAAAGGTAGTCGTCATCGTGATCCCTATTCCTTATATGAAATCGTATGGTACCTCGGTCACCTAATTGCGCTCAACCTAGGTGCACGAGGTTCCTACGATTTCATACAAAGATAGTACGCGGTAGGTACTGCACGTACTACGGATACTGCGGGTAATACGGGTAGTGCGCTGTGTACGGTGCGATGCGCGGTCACCTGAAACGTATTTTGTGTATGCAATTTACATGTTACATTAAACGTAAATTACAAAATATTATTCCGTAGTCGGGCATAAACTACTTACTCATCCCCCCAATTCAACCAATCTCGACTAAAAAGTTGTTCCAAAAACGATTTTTCATGAGTTATAGGTACATTTAGTGTAGAGTTTAGAATTTATTAATGCGTTTAGCTTTGATATGTCAGACGATACTATTTTATTCGGCACAATTGAGTTTGTACCTTGGCACTCTATTGACCAAGAAAGAAAATTAAGTATGCCAAACAAAATAAGTACCTACCTATACCTACTTATTTTGATTGGTATATTTAATTTTCTAGGTAGGTAATAAGTAATTGCATTACGTATCCATTTAACTATTCTATGGAAAATGGTATTTAACTAAGCTAATCTAATCATATTCATCGAATAATTGCGTTAGATTGTGCAGGTTCTATTAACGAAATGATGAATGGACGCCACTTATGAACTTTAATTCATTTCGATTTCTAAACTTTTTGATCACTAACTCAATTCGAATAGATCTGAAATAATAATTCACAGTTAATCGAGCGTGAAGCATAATTTTACTTATTGAATTTCATGCAGTTTATTTCAAGGTTAAGTGGATTACTTATCTAAACTTTAACCAGATCTTTTGTTTGATATTAGGCAGATTTTAGATTAAAAAATCAAATGATTGATAAAAAGATTTTTGGCATTCACAATGAACCTGGAACATGTACTTACATATAAGAAATTAATGGCCACTCAAACATTATTTTATTTAAATTGTCACAAGATCTGTCAAGACAATAATAAAATATTAATGAAAGCAATTTAAAAAGATAATTTAATGTAATTTGACGCGCGCCGTCTGGTAAAAAAAGTCTTTCCCGATGCGTCGAGCGTAGCAGCTCGCTGTTGTTGTGATGCTAATTTCTTTTCAATAAATATTTAAATATTTATTTATCACATACTTAGTTATAATTCGTTTTTTCCTTAGGTACTTTTAACTAAATGACATAATCTACTGCAGCAACTTCTGATTAAAGTCAAATTAAATACAAATCGAATTGTTTCATCAATCACACCAGCTATAACTAGCCTCAAACTAAGCAAAGCTTGTACTATGGCATCTAGATAACGGGTAAACATACTTAAATACATTTTTAACATATGGATATTATTCATGGGAACTAGATACAAATGCTCGTGCTCATCACACAAACATTTGCCCCTTGCGGGATTCAAACCCGATAACGCGTGGATTTGTATTCCGAAGCGTAAACCCCTAGACCAGTCGATCGTCATGTAATTAAGCAAGCATACTCGCGCTTAGCTCTAATGTCAGGTACAACTAGCGGGCAGCAGCACCGATATTGAGCGCTGGGCCAAAGACTGGGGATTGCTTTGTGCATCTTACGAGACGTTCACCGTATCAGAGACGCGTGTGTGCAGAACTAACAACCAATCCCGGCTGGCGGTGCAGGCGCGGCACGTGACTAGCCAATCACGTAGGTCACCGTACTGGTCTTCTGTGCATCTTTCGCCCTCAACATCGGTGCCGCTACTTATCAACGAGGCAGATAAGTAATTATTGTAAATAAAAAGGAATTAGTAATCTAGGCAAATTAGATTTATCCACTGTAAACACCGATGCTTTCACAATTTGGCGAACATAGTAGGGCGGTGCAAATTGCTCAGGGCTCAGACGAGGTTCCGCTAAGCGATCTTGCCTGATATAAATCCACGTTATGCGAGTAACAACGTTTTGGTTCACTGCCAGCAGACGACGACGTATAAGCATAACTACCGCTTAATTCCACTTAAGCTAGCCTGTGTTTGTGCTACACAGTACCCACAGTAAGTTCAGTCAGTACACTACACAACGAATTAAATATGTACATAGGGACATTGGGCAAACCAAACAAAGGATTTGATTTGGACATCAAGCCACTTTACTCGTGCGCAATACAGGTTCATTTCGAACCTTGAAAAAAAATGTAAACCACAAACGAAAAAAAAACTTTGAGTAAAGTTGAGATTTACAGCCATAATTGCGTACGTCAACTCAATATTTAAGCATTTGTGAGCCTACTGCATTGTCTACATTGTGGTATGTCAATGTAATGTAAGGTAACGTTAACTAATTAAAATTTTTAGGTCCTGTTTTATTTGTCAAATTGGTATGTGTTATTAATGTATGGTCTAACTTATTATCCTCCTGGTAGGAGGTCGTATGAGACCGCATAGCCCATTCATCTCCTTGCTCCATTATTCTAATATTTTTTTGGTATCCGAATGTCATCAAAATTAGTTACAAAAAACTTGATAAAGTGTGTTAAAAATAGGAATAGTAATTTAGAGAATTTTTCAAATAAGTAATTTTGAATGATTCTCTATCATGAGAATCCTATTTGTGTAGCTATTATTATTGAGTCAATAAAATAAATCATATTACGATTCAGCCTTGACCTCAGAGCCCAGAAAATAAATGTTTCAGAATGGTTGCATTGTTTAAAACCGCTGACCGTGTAAATGTTATGTACAAACATTTGACTAGCACATACAAGTTCCATGTAAATTAGTGACGCCATTATAAATGCTCCGAATACAAACATCCAATTTGGCTGCGCTGGACCGATTCGAATTCATAATGTGGTACAACCAAAATTCGAAATGCAATTATTATTTGAAATAATGTGTTAGGTAGGTATCACGGAGAGTCATGGGTGTCAATTTTAACTAAGTGTAAATGTTTAATGTTTGTTATTCAATCACGCACAACTACGTAATTAACTGCCAGGAACATAAAAGATATTGATCTAGGAAGCTTAACACGTAGTAAAGTATTTCAATTTCATCCAGTTTTTGAGTTTCTGTGAGTGGGAAAGATTAATTATGCGTTCTTCTTTAATTTTTTCGTCTTTTACGCAGGATTTTGGAGAAGCGGGGCGTAGGATTGACCTGTGAGTGGAACTTGTTCATGCCCTTGAGCCCATTGCCTGATGTTATTAAGTCAGTAATCTGTAGAACACAGTGGCTGAGGTTGGGAAAGAAATACCTACTCTATAGCTTCTGATAAAATTCAGAAGCTCTTGGTTACCCAGGAGTCTGCGATTTGTAGCCATAGATCGATTTCATTATAGCACACAAAGAAGTTATGGATGGGTGTGATGCAGTATGATGCACAATTTAGAAAGTCTTATTGCTAAAACGTCCAGACAACCTTCAGGTAGAGGACCTATGGACTTAATTAAATGTAGGTACTTAGTAACATCGCCACGTGTACCATATTGTAGAAATACGTTTATTAGTCTTCGGCTGCAGCTTGGTCAGACATCTGTCTGGTCAGGTAACACCGCGCGCTCGTTTGCCCTCTACGTGTCTAACGATGACTCGGTAGCTTTTCTAGGCTTAGTGAAATTCGATACTGCGTCTTGCTATGTTTCCGTATATTGGATACGGCGGTGGCACATCGTAGTCCGAGAGAAGAATATATAGATAGATAGTACTCTTTATTGCATACCAAACGGTTACAGTTGATATTTACTTAAAGATGTTTAATTTAGGCGATCTTATCGCTAAGAGCGATCTCTTCCAGACAACCTTTAGGCATAGTATGTATCGTTATCGCTCGCACTGATCAAGGAATTACAAGCCGCGCGTTTACTTTGAATAACACATTTATGCGCTTTGCTTGACTACATAGTTAAATACCGAGAAAAATAAGTTAAATATGAACCATTAGTTCTGCATCTTGGTTCTTTAGTAAATAATGCTGATTACCTAAACAAACACCAAAAGAATTACAATTAATTAGCATCCCACATCTAAGGAGAATCTATTAAATGTAATCTAATGAGATCAGCGTCCAATTTACATTAAAAAGACTGGAAGTCTAATAAAATTAACAATTCTTCCGTTCGTCCGTCTGACACGGGTTTAGGGCGATTGAAATTCAAACCCGAAGACTTGAGAATATCTAATATAATTAAGACCCTGGTGTAATTGAGTAGATATCCACCCCACTGTTTTAAAACGACTCAGTGTAAAAATAAAAGGAGCGATAAAAAAATTGTTGCTGATTTTCTCAAAGCCATAAAAACAGTTTATAGGCAGGTAGGTATGTATTGGCAAATTGATAAAATCTAGGTCAAAAATACTTTGAAGAAGTTCTGTGAATAAAAACATTAGCATTAGAGTATCTAAATAATGAAAAATGCAGTTTATGAAATTGCGAAGGAACGACGTTTTGATACATCTTTGGGAATTCCGTAACCGAATAATGCTTGCAAAAAGTGACGCGATAATTATCGTGTCACTTTTTGTGATCGTAAGTAATATCAAAGGAGATGGTAATATTGTGATTATGTTGATTTTTTATGGTAAATTGTTATCATGTGTTTTATTTTAATGTATTAAATTTTTCAAGCAATTGAAACTGGGTCCAATATGTCACCCATTATTTTATTGTTAGGTAGGTACCTAGGTTTTTTTTAATGCTAAGCCGAACCGTGAATTTTACTATAATAGTACTTAGAATAGGTTGAATAACGAATAGTGGCCTTTAAGTTGCATTTCTACTTACAAGTTTCAAACCATTCGTAGTCTCTTAGTACTTACTTCACATGTCGCACTATTAGAAACTTAATTAATCCCATAACTCGGTTGTTGGTAATAAATTGGCGCGTTTAATGGGACGTCAAGAAGGCTCCTGTCTCGACCCCATCAATCTGGGACAATACCATTAGCTGACACTGAATCTTATGGTAAAATGGCTTTGTCAACAGTTGTATTAGATTATAATATACTTACTCATGGTAAGGCATCAACTATTTGTCTGTGTGTAATGTAGGTACCTTCTCTACCTACAGAGAACGCGGATAAAAATATACACTGCAGGTTGTAGATTTTGTCAATCTCAATATTTTAATAAAAAAATAAGTTTAAAAAACTATAACCCGACTACGTAAGAAAGTGGTCTAAAAAGGACGAAACAAGTAAATAATTAAGATAGAAATCCAGAAATGCACAGGTACAAAAATGGTCAAGGTAGAGCCGTGGTCGCACCCACTGTATGTAACCTACCATCACAGTTTACCATTTCTGTTCAATGGAAGTGTTCCTGGCACCAACAATATCATAGTAGGTATACAGTGGGTACGACCACGGCTCTACCTTGACCATTTTTGTACCTGTGCATTTCTGGATTTCTATCTTAATTATTTACTTGTTTCGTCCTTTTTAGACCACTTTCTTACGTAGTCGGGTTATAGTTTTTTAAACTTATTTTTTTATTTAATATTTTTCCGTTTCCCGATCGACATAATACACTAGCCATTTAGTATCTACATGGTAGCATTCTAAGAAAAGAAGTTAAGGTGAGCTGCCGGTCGATTCTCTCAGAAAAACGCAACGGACTCACTCTAAAACTCGACTTAGCCGTACAAACGAACATAGCCTCTATCTCGTTAGTAAGAAGGTTCATATTATTTATCGTTGATGAGCGAGTGCAGCGACGAAGTGAGCGCGGTTTTGTTTACAGAATCGACAGGCTGCACGCGCGCATCACGCAATCCGTTAAGCCTTGACCAAACCAACGCGTTCATCCTGCGTGCGCGATGGCGTGCACGGTGGCGTTCAGATAGTTCAATACCATTTGTAGCGACGAGTTCAAACCGGTCCGCCCTGCGCAGCTGCGGCTTGAAATACAGCGTTCGCACGCGCGATCGGGCAGCCGCGTTCATTTGATGTAATGGACAGATATGATAGTATGATAATATCCATATTATGTACTTTTATTGTAATATTTGTCTTTTTACGAATTGTTTAAAAGAAACCCGTGTCAATAATGATTACCAGATTGATTATAAATTAATTTATTTCAAATGATACTCTTCTTTTTTTCATCTTCAATAACTGCTGCTTATAGAAGCATTTCAGCTTTGATTTTAGTTTCGCTATCTTCCATTATCACCAAATTCATTAGGTAGTAGTATGTTCGGAACGGAAGGTAGAAGCAGACTGGACTAAACGCGTACCTAGGCCGCGCGTTTGGTGTACACTGGCCTTGCACGCGAGAAGTCGCCAACGCGCATGCAGGCTGAACGCGTTGGTTTGGTTGAAGCTTAACTGCAATCGTTTGGTGCGCCTCCATAGCGCAACTCATGCAAGGCTTTGATCTGCACGCGTGTATTTATTATTTATATTAGTTCACTTTTCAGGTAGCTCATAGGCCGTGCTGCGCGTGACCTGCGCATTCGCGGCGCGTTCGCCAGATCTGGTCTTAACCTAAGGCGAATGCGCCGCGCGACCTATGAGCTACCTGGAGTGAACTGGAAATGCACGCGCGCAGACCGCGCGCTCTGTATAAGCCTAGCATGAGTTGCGCTAAGGAGGCGCACCAAACGATTGAGTAACGGAACGCGTGCTGCGTGCATACAGCTCACGAGCGGATCGCGCGCGGCGCTACCTATCAGTATTTTTGGGGTTATTTCCTGTAACGGTAGTGTTTGTAAATAACAAAAGTAAACTAAGTTAAGTAAAGAGCTAAAAGAAAATTAAAGAAAAGAAATTTATTTTAAATTATGTTCATAAACTAAACATAAAAACATTATACCTAGGTCCTTACTCAATACTTAAAATTATAATTAACACATCTTTATTCTCATTACAATTTCTGGCCTAACTTAAACCTTAATATCTGCTGTCATAATGCGATGTTCTACTTAAACCTGGAAATGGATGGAAAAGAATAGCCAAGGATTGGGATCACTGTCGTGCATTTGGAGAGGCCTCTGTCAATCAGTAGACTGACGTCATCACATCATTATCACACCATCATTGTCTGTAGGTACAGTAGGTATCTTGGCTTGCTGGTATGCTATATCAAATCTTATTCGTTTTAGTAACGTCTCTTCTGTCATGTTTATGGTCAGAATTAACAGAGCGAGGCTGCAGTCCGCCTTATTTTACTTGGCTAGACCCAAATGATAATTGCGTCCAAGTACATTATCCTCAATGATTGCGTCACCTGCTCCTGCTTCAAAAAATGGTCTCTAGACTGCCTTTTACTGCCTCCATCGTACCGTCAGAACTTCATTGTAATATAGAAATCTTGTAGCTCCAGTCTTCAGATCAGTTAGTTTACTTTTTTTAATAACTAGCTGACCCGGCGAACTTCGTAACGCCTAACAGTTTTTTTTCGTCAGATTTTCCATTTTTTAATTATTTATTCTAATATTCGGGGCGGAGACAATTCCAACAAATTACAAAGTATGAAACTCTGTCCAGCCATTCTCGAGTTATAAGTGTTGTAACAAATACGACTTTGTAATAAATATAAAGAAGATTACATAGATATGTAGCGAATCCTAAGTTTAAGGAAGATTACGAACACATTTTTTTCACATCAAAATAATGTATTTGCAATGTCTTTGTGTTTGACACTACATGACAATGACATGACAACAGTCTTTAAAATAAATTATTTTTAATTCTTCATTTATAGCAAGCACTAAGGAGTGTCGATATCAACTTCGAAGCAAATCACCCCCAAAATAGCTTTCTACCCCTATTTAACCCCGCTAGGGGATGCATTTCAATAAAATACAAAACATGTCTTCCGTCAATGCTGTTAAAGAATGTTTATGCAAAATTTGAAATAGATTGGACCTTGGAATCACGTTGTCCCATACAAACTTTGCCCCCCGGTTTCACCCACTTTGGGGTTGAATTTCGCAAACTCCTTTCTTATCGAATGCCTACGTCATACAAAAAACACGCACTCCAAGTTTCAGGTCTCTACGATCAGCGGCTTAGGCTGTGCGTTGATCCGTCAGGCAGTCATTCAGGAAAAAGCATTTAAATGTATAGATTATGACTGAAACAATATGATATATATACATATTCGTAATGTGCTAGCCAAGAACTTTCTTTTGATACCAAACACGTGATGATTATCACAATTTAAGTTTTTTTAGGTTAAAAACTGACGTTTTAATTCCGTCTGAGACAATTTTGATAAAATTTATACAGCCTATTTTACCCGGGCCATTAATACGAATCTATTGACACCTCAATCATTAAAATCGGTTCAGTAGTTTAGGTGCTACGGTGGAACATACAAACATACATACATACATACATACATAGACTGCCAAAATCATTACCCTTCCTTTTGGCTTCGCCGTAGTCGGGTAAAAAGGCTTGTTCATCATACGAACAACTTTTACTGTAGGATAAACATCGAAATCGTGAAATAAAAACTCAAATGCGTAAACGCTCTACCTACATCGATATAATTTTTCAACGATTTCTGTTTTTCGCATAATAAGCTTGATTTAATCCACATTCTGTATGAGTAACAATATGTACTTACTTTAATTGTAATTTTAGTAATATTTTGTAAACGCAAAACCTGTTATTAGTATAGGTACCTATCAGTAGTCAGTAACACGGTAGGTAATACCTATTTATTGACTCTCACAGGAAAAGCCCTAATGAAATGAATAAATAGAATTATCAGAATCAGAGTCACTTGTTTGCCATTGAATAAGGTACATTATATATATTTAATAAAATCACAATTTTATTGTAATTGCAATATGGTAATTGAATTGACGACCTCCGTAGCCGAGAGGCGAGCAAGCCGGACTTTAAATGGCGCCGCCATCTCTGAGGTTCCAGGTTCAATCCCCGGTCGGGTCAATGTAGAAAACGAACTTTTCTATATTGGCTCGGGTCTGGGTGTTGTGGTACCGTCGTTGTTTCTGATTTCTATAACACAAGTGCTTTAGCTTAGGATCAGAGAAATGTATGTGATGTTGTCCAATATATTTATTTATTTATTTTACTTCAAAAAACGCTAAACGAAAGTAAGTAAACCCAGAGGCCAAGCTATATTTCTCCCTATTACCTAATACAAATGCCATTAGCGATCGTGTACGTATCGTAAGTTAATACTTACGTCGTATGTAAATGAACGCACACGGCACCGTCGCCGGTAGCCGCAAACATTCGTGAGTAGGTACCTACTAAGTAATGCCTCCCTCAGCCCTTGGGAGGACTTTATTATTACACCTCCGTGATGTATCAGTCACGTAACTAATCAGAACTTAGAGGTAGGTACTTGGTACTCATTCTGATTGTTTTTTTATTTTTAAAAAGCTGTCGCCAATATTTAACATTCCAGTTGGAGCTAAATTAGGGGCCATCCATAGGGTCAACAAAGTGTGACCTTAAGTGACAAGGGGGTCCAAAAATCATAAAAATCGTGAGACGGAATTTATGGATGGCCCTACAGAGTGCTCGCCAACGTATCTACTACTTTTTGTAGTTCCGATAATCACAGTTTTTCGAAGACTTGGCTATGAGCGACTGTTTTAATAAGCTTTCCATTCTTGTTGTCTACACAAGGCAAAAAAGGACTAAATTTGAAAACTTATTGTATCAACCGCCACAAATATACAGGGTGTAACAGAATTAATGTACTTCCTCTTAAGGGCTAATTCTGGTGCTCAAATACAACAACTTTTAATATGGGACCAACATCAAAATCGCATAACCTCCTTTGACGACCTCCGTGGCCGAGAGGCAAGCATGCCGGACTTTAAATGGTGCCGCCATCTCTGAGGTTCTGGGTTCGATCCCCGGTCGGGTCAATGTAGAAAACGAACTTTTCTATATTGGCTCGGGTCTGGGTGTTGTGGTACCGTCGTCGTTTCTGATTTCTATAACACAAGTGCTTTAGCTACTTACCTTAGGATCAGAGCAATGTATGTGATGTTATCCAATATTTATAAAAAAAAGAAAAAGAATATTAATTTAATATTTGCGCGTCTGCTTGCAGGCAGAATACTAATGACTTACCAAATATTATAAGACTCTAGTGTAAAACTGTATTCTTGCAAATAAATATTCGATTTGTTTTGATTGCTTTTCTTAGAGAAATCTGTTTTTTTTTTTTAATTATGCGTCATAACAATCTGTAAGCGATTGTGCTCGTGGGCAAGCGCCGTTTTTTATTTTATATGCATCCTTCGGTCGCGTAAATTTACAATAAATTATACATATTAGACAACATCACCACAAAGTAATATACTACATCACGAACATACATGTCTTCATTTCATTTCACAACTTATGTTGTTTGTTCCACAACACCCAGACCCGGGACGATATAGAAAAGTAAGTTTTTACACTGACCAGGTATTGACATCGGGACCCGAGAAGGCGACGCCAAATCAGGCGTACTCGCCTCTCGGCTACGGATGATTTCACTTATATGTAAATAAGCATAGCTCCATACCTTATAATTATAATACAAACAATTTATATTATGGTATGTTCTCATTTTCGCAATCACGCTTCAATGGCTGACCTAATCTGGATTAAATTCAACGAAAGGACAAGATTATGACCCGGACGGATTAGAGTTTAAAGGATAATATTAATTTATCCTTTAACCTTAGGTTGGATTAAGGGAATACGTTATTTTATAAATGAAATACGAAATTAATTAGTTGTATTATTTTTATTAGCTACTCATTACATTGCTTCTTACTAGCTTTAAAAATTACATAACAATCGAATACGTTGCGTAAATATATATTCGAATATAAATTGGATTCATTCCACAATGCAGCAATGGCATGGACTTGGTTCAAAGAAATAACATTAGAATGGTAAATATTTATTAAAGTTTAGAAACATGATCAAAATATTTTTTACGCTTCAAAACAATCATTTATAAGCACAAAAATACACACAATAACAAACACAGTGAATAATAAAATATTATGTTTAACTTATCTACTGAGATTTTTGTTTTTGAGAAAAAATATTTTATGCTTAGAAATGACCATTTTAAGCGATCTAGGTGGCTTCGTGGGTTATATAAAGAGGTGTGTTTCTGAAGCACTAGAATTTCAATTCGCATACATTTATAAAATCACAAGAATTGTAGATGAGTTTTTAGAAAATTCTGTACGATATGTGTCTGGGATATCGTATGCGAATTGGAATTCAAATACTACAAAAATATGCCTCCTAACCCCCGACTATGAACTTTGATAACCAATTCTCGACCGGAAAAACAAGTAACACTATATGATTTAACATAAGAGTCAGTGCTAATTTAACTGTATTGTATTGTCTCCTTTGATTTGTAAATATATTTACTTAACGTTTTTACAACTTGAAAACGTGAAGGGATTGTGGGTTCAAACGTCAACAGCTAATACACTTTACCTCGTCCATTTTAACATATGCCTAACGTAATTGTACAATATAGAACACAGCGGATATATATCCTAATAACAAAAAACAATGGAAGACTATTGTTATTAATAGCAGTAGGCTTTTCAATAGCGTTTCGAGTATTATTAGGTCGAGGCCTAATACGCGGTATCCTTCAAACAAAATGAAAATACACGCACAATAAAACTTTATATACTATGCATAACAAGTGAACATACCATTTCTTCTTACGTATTTAATATCGTGTGCTTTATACAGGCTGTGGTTTTAAAATCGCGATTTCGATAATTACTCCAAAAATTTTGGTTATCTTGATGGACACATTCGCCTCTTTAAATTTGGGTAATGTTCAAAACCACATCATGTATGGGTTTTTATTTTATATTTTTCAGTTTCGACAATTTGTATTTAAAAAACACAAAGCATCAACAAAATATTGCCCATGTTATCTGAGTTATCTTTCCGTCATTTGTTGGATAAAGAAAAAAATATATATAACTAGGTATGTATATACAAATCCTATTTATAGTACGGACGAAAGCGTCTCCCAAACTAAAGAATAATGATTTGTGTACGATCAAAGTGGTTTTTAAAATGAGAAGGTATACAATTTTTGCTCTTATTTGTTATGTGACGAATTTAGGGAACACACAAAATTATTAACTGTATGTCTTATTCATCATATCATCATTTCAGACACAGGACGTCCACTGTTGAACACAGGCCTCCCCCAGTAACTTCCAAATCGGCCGGTTGGAAGCAACCTGCATCCAGAGTCGTCCTGCAACCTTATATCTTATTATAGTATTATAATTATCTGATTTTCAACATTACTATGCTAGCTAAATGTGTTTATTATGGCACTCATGACAATGAAAATATATGATTAAATGAAAACAAACTTTATTTAAAGGTATGTAAATATAAATTTGTTGATTTTTCAAAACAAACGTTATAATACTTTCATATTGATATATGATAAAAATGATAATTAGCGTAGGGGAGAACAAAAAAAATCGTTACTACTACAAAATTACAATAATGAGAAACCTAATAACTGATTTTAGAAAAAAAAATTAAGCTGGAGACCTAAATTTAACACAGTTGTGTGGGTATACTCGTAGAACATCGATAAATATTTTTAGTATTAAAATTTATCTTTCAAATTGCAGGGATTTTAACGATTCAAGATTGTCCGAACTATTATATTTAATAATTAACACTGACGTAATAGAATACATATTTAAAATATACATGTTTTTTATCCAACATACAAAGATAATCCGTTAATATTTAAAAAAGGCACATAATATATCGTAATCACATCTGTAGCACCATTTATAATTGTGCAAGGCTTATTTTAAAGTAATTGAAGAATTTTAAAGCTATTAACATTAGCCAACCTTATTTATAAACTGTGTTCTTAAGTTCATATAAAGGGTGTACAAGAGAATTGGACACTCCTAAAACCATGTGATCAGCTGGTCATATACAACAACTTTTCTTATGGGAGCAATATCGAAATCGAAAAATATTTTTAGCCGCCCCATACAAACTTAATCACATAGAGTCACATACCGATAATGTATGTAGCTTGTTGTATTGTATATCACCAGCTGATCACGTGGTTTAAAGGCTTGTCCTAGTCTTTTGTACTGTACTAAAAGTTCCCTTACTTTTGCTGTTTTCTAGGTAATTCTTCTGGTACAACAAATTTTACTTCCGACAGTAGAATCACCATGTGAAAGAAATTTACCAATAAAATATTTTCAAATTTGATCTTTCTATTCATAATTTCACAAAAAAAATATTTTAAAACGTTAAATAGTAAAGGGTTTGTAGGTATTATGCTTCAGCCGACTATTTACATAGACTAGTCTAAATATTCACAAATTATTGACAATTACAAAATCATATTTACACAAAAAGGTCGTAACGTAACTGACGTGTCTCTTAGACCCTAAAATTATTATATGAGCAACCTATAAAGCGTCTATTGATATGCTATATGCGAAAATATTCTTAAAAGGCACATTCTCATAGTGAACTGTTGTGATCGCAAGAATATTCTTGATCGAAACTTCCCCATGCTGTTCTGTATGCCAGTATTTTAAATTGTCCGCTATACCTATACTCATACCCGACAAACATTGGCTGGGAAGATATACTCTAGGTATTATCGTAGCTCCACATTGCAGTAACTCATGAAACATAATCACGCGATGATTGTGAGAATATTCTCAAAAGCATATTTCATTACGTGCTGATTACGAGAATATTCCTAATTACCACATCAATAGAAGCGTCTTGCCAGCGTATAACGGCCGATGACCACTGAGGTTTAATATTGTCATATTTTTATGGATAAGTGTCAGTCCGTTAGACCTTTTTAGTTTTGGATGATACACTCCAAGGCCCAAGCGTATAATTATAGCAACGTGGAAAGCAAAAAACATCAAAAACAGTTTAAATATAGCACCTAAATTGTGATTAGTTTCTAAACAACCTGAAATCACTACCGTTACAAGCGTATTTATCTAATTAGTGTTAATAGTTAATTTGTGCAAATTACTAGTTTTTCTTAACACGATATTATTGCTTTCATTGCTTTCACAACTCCAGTGTTAGTCGATTTTAATTTAGTCAAAACTAATTCCATTAAAAGCCAATTATTAGTTCACACAACACATTGTTACACGATTCGTATTTCGAGATCGCTGAAAAATATAAAGTGACAATACGAGCACAAACCATGTCACCTTGGTTGGTCCAATATAGTCATTCAGTCAACATACTAATAAACGGCAAATTTTGTAAATTGACATAGAACTCCATTCACTGGACTTAGTTTGAAAATTGGTTGGGGAATTTGATATTTTGTATTTGGTCTATGACCCGTTGACTGTGCAAAGAGTGTAGTCTGTGTAGAGATAGACAGTTTGTCTCTTAAAGGTATTTCGTTCTTTTATAAGTAGCTATAAGGGCCGTCTCATACATCAGATTTCTAGCGTTGCGAGCGTCATGCGGAGTCTACACATTGGCCAGCTTTTGTATATTCCGCGTGATAAACGTTTCGTCCTGCGAACATATATCACGCATTAAAATAAACACTTATAAAATAACTGAGTTTGCGGGTGATAAACTTGCAGGCCAATCCCGCGTGGGTGGACTAAACCGCAAGACACTAAAAAAGCCCCTCTGTCATACTTGACCGTCAGCTTCGATTGTAAAAGAATACGTTGTTAGGTAGCAAAGTACTGTTTTTGTATTTGGGACATTCTATAAGTTTGACATAGTAGGTATTTGTCTAACGATGTCATTTTTCGGCGTACAACTGTATACAATTTTCACACTGATATTGCGCGTAATTATCGAATCGAACTTGAAGTCTACGTTTTGAAGTAACAGTCGACAGTATCAATCCGGCTAAAGAATCGATGTATGAGACAGCCATATAACGCAAAAAAACTATTAGTATTTATCAAATCCTAACACTGGTGTATTCGCGGCCTTATTGCAGAGTGCACCACCCGCGCAATAGTCAAGGGTTGTCCACCCCGTTCTCTGGTATGAGCTCTGTGATGTCATCTTCCCCGTTTACCTGATCTCTTATTACTATAGTGGGGTTGTTAGAACACGATGAATTGTTCGATGTGGTCCTGCGGGTAGTTTTGCAGCGGTTGCATTCGACGACAACCATTGAATTGGTGTCCATGTCGGTTTCTGTACTGCTGGCGCGGCGAAGGTGATTCGTGGTGGAGTGGAGGCGGTGGTCGAGGATGGCTCGCCATAGTCGAAGTTCTACGCCGCCTCTGTGTAAACGGTTTTATGTTGAGGGTTGGTAGGCTCAATTTAGTTGGGGGTATAGATAGTTATGGTTCAAAATTGTTTGATTTATCAATATTATTACTAAATTGATAGCGACAGAGATACGTTTAAAATTCAGATCCTTGTAAAAGATGTAGCTAGTATCAATAGGTACTGGTAACGTGTTAACGCTCTCACGCTGGGACTTGCATGATCAAAAGTATCAAGTATTTGGTCCGCCAATGATAACGGTCGAAACAGCTGTTTATATGAGAGAGAGAGAGAGAGAGAGAGAGAGAGAAAGAGAGAGAGAGAGAGAGAGAGAGAGAGAGCAAGCACACTGTTGCTCATACATCCCCACATGTCGAATACCCTTAGCCAGGCAGTGTTAATAGTTTCCGCCAAACTTTAAATATTCATGTTGTAGGGCCGAAATTTCAATGGGCATGTTTTCCTATTCCTAGCCTGTTTAGAGTTAAAATGCGAGATCAATCTTTACAGAAACAGTTATACAGACAGATTGATTTATAATATTTTATAAATCAATTTTAAATTCAAAAGTTATGTCTATAAATCGCTAAAACCTTACTTGAGATGAAGCCCAGCTATATCTTCCCTCTGCGCGTGTTGCAGCAGATCGTTCAACGTATACTCGTTCGCGGCGAGCGCCCGCACCGCGGAATCAGGAACGCCTCTCGGTTGCGCCCATTCGCGGATTGCGTTGTACTGCTCTTCGTCTATTTCTTGGGGACTTGCGCTTCTACAAATTTTGATGGAATATTTAGAATGTATACAGGGTGTAATAGAAAGTTGCAGGATTCTAGTGCTCAAATAGAACAACTATTTTATGGAATTAACAATTAAATGTCCATAAATATAACTTTCCCTTACTTAACGGCCGACCAACTGACATCAGTTTGTATGTTTTAGAGTCAACGCCTTTTTTATTATGTTATAGTATCTCACCTTACATAGGGTTTGCACAGCGTTTATGGAAGGGGCTACGCTCAGTGTTTCATTGTGAGATTGAATCAGAAATGAGCAGATCCGTACACGAACACTGTTCGCTCAGCTCGACGGATTAACAAGCTGAAGTGACAGTAAGATGATATATTTTATCACGTAGAACTGACGGCTTAAGGGGCAGAATGGTTTTATAATTAAGGCCACGTTCGACATGCAGCGTAGGACGTCCACCCACGACACGGACAGACGACTTGGTAAAGGTTGCGGTAAGCTGTTGGATGCAGGCAGCTCCCAACCGGCCAATCTGGAAGTCATTGGGGGGGGGGGGGGTGTATATTTCCAGGATTTGTGGCTGAAATGATGACGATGAACTCACCTTGGCCTCCTATCAACTAGTTCCCGAATAACCTGCGTCTGCAATCTCTGTTCCTCTAATATCTGTCGAAGCAACGCCTGGTACTGTTGATAGCTCTCTACCAATTCCTGGTGCAATCTGAAACAACAACTATTACTGAATAACATTAAACAAAGGGTCCCGGACTCCCGAATTCCTAGTTCGGCCCCACTAAATATATTCAGTTCTAAGTGCTGGGAGACGAGAAAAAACATTGTAAGTACCGCGTAACATTAGGATGTTAGTTACATACGTGACCATGACATGCTATTGAGTGTTTTTTTATGCATCTTTATATTAAAAACGAATCTTAAACTAAGAAACAACTTAACATATTGGTCAGCAGATAGCAGATATATACTTAAATACATTAATGAACACACATGACAGGTAAAAATACTCGCTTCACACAAACATTTGCCACTTGCGGTATCCCAACCCACGGACTAGGCAAAAATTTTGTTTTTTTACGATCAAAATTCAAAACTCTTTAAATTGCAAAATGCAACTTTTGTAACTGAGATATACGTAAGGTATATTAAATATAAAATAGAGTACGTACTTATGATTCTCCTGCCTCAGCTGATGCAGTTGGTGGTCCCTCGTGGAGTTGGCGGTGGACACCGCGGACGGCGTGGCTACGTCGGCCGCCGCGCTGCAGCCGTTTGCGCCGCGACGAGATTCCTGCCCTGCTAGGTTTGCGCCTAGCTCTGGAAATAGGCATAGAAATATGTAGATTATTTGGAGATTTATGAGGCATTTTTATGTGTACCTATTGGTAATGGCAGCAAGGGGCCTGACTTTGGCGCCACTCTTTCCGTTTAATTGAGTTTCCGATACCATTATCCTTAATCGTTCAACTCTCAAGCGGTAACCGGGTACCGCAAGTCTATTGGCATTTAACTTTTATCTACTTTCACTGAGAGTTGAAGGGTTCACGCAAGAAAAAGAGCATGTTTTGTCACAAAAATGTGAATGTCACGAATGTCATCCTGACAGTACAATGAATTATTTTATTTATAGTTCATTATATTTTCAAGGTTCCGTACGCAAAAAGTAAAAACGGGACCCTAGTTCTAACACTGTCCATCTGTCGTGTACTTCCGGCCGTCTGAGCCAGAGTCCTAGAGAGATCTCGCATATGTAGGCTGATAACGAATCGTAGGTGACGCCAATATACCTAGGTTATATCGTTTGTGACGCAATAGATTTTTTGAAAATTGAAAAAAACCTGGCGCAGACAGCCAGAATTTCACGTTTTACGACACTCTGGATCTCAAATTCTAGAGGGTTTTAGGGCCCCGTTTCTTATCAAAAGTTTAGTGACGCGATATGTGACGGCATCTAAAGTAGTTTCATCCATTTTGATGCAATGGTTTTCGCGGAATCATGAAAAACGTGTGGTCAGACAGCCTGATATCCGGCTGTCTGAGCCATTTTGTTTTTGCAGATATATAACGAAATATCACATTTCAGACTCATCTTCATGGATTTTACTTTAGTGACGCGATATGTGACAGCTCTCGACCAGATTTGAACCTTCGTTACCCACGCGTTTAGGAGACATTCTGAAAAAACTGTCGGCACAGACAGCCGGAATCCGGCTGTCTGAGCCATCCAGTTCTACCACTTCCAGGTGTTCTTGGTAGCTGGAAACTCATCTAATCTTTAGTGACGGTGATGGTTAATACGAATTATCGTTTGTGACGGCTCTATATGCCGGCAAACAAAAGATATAAGCAAATCAATTGTTCTCCATACTTCGCTGCATTAGGGTGACCACACTTCCCACTTTATTAGGTTAATTATGCAAATACTAGTATAGTAGAAAATCAAGGCAACTCGTTTTACGACAGCTGCTTGCCGTGTTCTTTAAATACGTATTTATCTGTGATTATTACCATGTCCATTTTATCTGTGAATGTGATATTTGATTTAACAATATTTACCATACTTTAGAAATAGCACTAGCACTCGCGCACGAAGGGTTCCGTATCATTTAAAAACGGCAAAAAAACACGTTTGTTGTATGGGAGCCCCCTTAAATAATTATTGTATTCTGTCTTTTAGTATTTGCTGTTATAGCGGCAACAGATATACATCATCTGTTAAATTTTTAACTCTCTAACTATCACGGTTCATGAGATACAGCCTGGTGACAGACGGACGGACAGACAGACGGACAGCGGAGCCTCAGTAATAGGGTCCCGTTTTACCCTTTGGGTACGGAACTCTAAAAAAACATGAATTTCTTATTTTCTGCATCTTGACCCAAATGGGCCGTAGGCATGTGGGACGAGTTGATAAATTACTCAATGAAACGGGAGAACGACTTGCAAAATAAAGGTATTATTTAAATTCATTTTTTGCATCTTGTTCCTAATGGGCCGTTCCAGCATTTCCAGTAAAACACAACAAATTACTCTGAATAAGAGTGGTCAAACAAATTTTCCTCTTGAATCACTTAGGGTAAGCCCTAAACAAGTCACACTTAACCCAAAAAGCAATTATTAGTGTTGATTGGTCCTTCATACCAACGTATACGCAAATACGTATTTAAAGAACACGCCAAGCAGCTGTCGTAAAACAAGTTGCCTCGATTTTCTACTATACTAGTATTTGCATAATTAACCTAATAAAGTGGGAAGTGTGGTCACCCTAATGCAGCGATGTATGGAGAACAATTGATTTGCTTATATCTTTTGTTTGCCGGCATATAGAGCCGTCACAAACGATAATTCGTATTAACCATAACCGTCACTAAAGATTAGATGAGTTTCCAGCTACCAAGAACACCTGGAAGTGGTAGAACTGGATGGCTCAGACAGCCGGATTCCGGCTGTCTGTGCCAACAGTTTTTTCAGAATGTCTCCTAAACGCGTGGGTAACGAAGGTTCAAATCTGGTCGAGAGCTGTCACATATCGCGTCACTAAAGTAAAATCCATAAAGATGAGTCTGAAATGTGATATTTCGTTATATATCTGCAAAAACAAAATGGCTCAGACAGTCGGATATCAGGCTGTCTGACCACACGTTTTTCATGATTCCGCGAAAACCATTGCATCAAAATGGATGAAACTAGGTACTTTAGATGCCGTCACATATCGCGTCACTAAACTTTTAATAAAAACGGGGCCCTAAAACCCTCTAGAATTTGAGATCCAGAGTGTCGTAAAACGTGAAATTCTGGCTGTCTGCGCCAGGTTTTTTTCAATTTTCAAAAAATCTATTGTGTCACAAACGATATAACCTAGGTATATTGGCGTCACCTACGATTCGTTATCAGCCTACATATGCGAGATCTCTCTAGGACTCTGGCTCAGACGGCCGGAAGTACACCATCTGTCTGTATGTCACGAGGCTTATCGCATGAACCGTGATAGCTCGACAGTTGAAATTTTCACAGATGATGTATTTCTGTTGCCGCTATAACGACAAATATACTTACTAAAAACAGAATAAAATAAATATTTAAGTGCTCCCATACAAAAAATATGATTTTGCCCTTTTTTGCTCGATATTAATAACGGGAACAGGTAATACTCTTGAAATATTCACGGTAATAGTACAGAACCGTTCGTGCGCAAGTACGACTCGCAGTTGGCCGATCAAAATAAGGTCAACGTTTCAATTTGTGGGATAGGGGCCAGAAGAAACGCGTGTAAAGTCGTGACATTACTGACGCCCGTAAGCACACGACCGCCGCGAAACAAGAGTAGCGAAAACGCTGGATGTATTCCACTGCGATCTCGTGTAGAGTGACAAGCGTTCCGCGGCGCGGAACGTAATGCGTCAGTCAATTTAGTTGAGACAATCGCAGTGAAATGTCGTTATTATAGTCTGGATGACTAAGCAAGTACAGAATAGGGCTATTTCTGACCTCTTGGATAAATTTTTCAGTTAACTTGATGTCCTTCCTAATCAAAAACGCACTTTCCCTTCTTAAAAATTGTCAACATCGACATACTCATGTGGAAACTATGCGGCGCCACAACAAAATGCCGGAAGCGTGAATGGCGTCGGAGCAGATCGACGAAACCGGGGGAAAGAGCCATCATTATAGTCATATTAATGCGCTAGAAATGGCAATTTCGCTAGTGTTCCGCTTCTCATACTTGCTGACAGGAAATAGCGAAATCATTGCGGTTCCGCTGTTATGGTTTCGCAGCGGAGGTGTGCTAGCGCCCTTACCTTATACTCAGTGGCGGGCATTGAATTTATTTCGAGGTAGGCAGTATATACTTAGAAATGAGTTTTATTGATGAAAATCTGTGGTTTTCGTCAATAACACACATTTTTTTATTTCGAGGTAGGCAGTAGATACTTACACATATTGTGTTTTATTGGTGAAAATCAGTCGTTTTCGTCAATAACACATATTTATAGGTACCTTCTGCCTACCTCATTTCATTTACCAGGTAGGCACTGCCTAATTGCCTATATGCACCGCACGCCACTGCTTATACTGACATTAGTAGTCGATATGTAGCAAGCACGGATTAAAAAATAATATGACTATATAAGTAAACGTATTTATAGTTCGATTTAAAAAAAATCTTACCTGGCGATAATACAGTGATGGCGGCTTGCACAGCATTCCTCACTAAATTGTCCAACGCAAACATCCAATGGGGTTTTATACTGTGCATTCTTAACACCGCGTTTACTGCCTCTTGGAACATATAGATGGCAGCATGTAGCTCGTTTATGGCCCTTGAGTCAAAGTCTAGTTCTTCCTTCAATGTTGTGATGGCTTGCTCTATGACACTTCTGTTCTGGTCCATTATGTAGTCTTTGAGAGCTAGGCGGAGAGTTTCTAGGTGATGCTGTCAAAGATAATAAAACACTTACTCAAAAAAAAAACTCATAGAATGAGTATATTCTACGTTTACAAGTTGGGTACCAAGGAACTATCGTTTTAATATAATAAGAGATACGCGTATGCAACACATTCTTAGCAAAGTGAAAGTAGTTTAAAAATGAGTCTATAATAGTTTAAATCATAAGTAATATGCTTACCATTGTAAGGAAAGTGTTACCAAAATCTTGCTGCACACTCAACATCCATTTGGAGCAGATTTTTTCACTGTCCTGCTCTAACACTCGGGAAAGAGTAAGACGACGTTGCGAGTCCTTTTTCAATAAGTAGAATCCGTCATGTTCCACGTCTATAGATGACCGAGGAACACTCGTCATGTCAACCTACAAAACAGTGTAATTTAAGAAACATGATTCTGGACTTACTAAAAACTAAGTAGGAGAGTTGAGGTTCTCTTTCAATTTCTTAATCAACTAAACTGTTGAGCATTTTGCAGCGTTAAAATCTTAATTCGCGTACCAAACCGTATACTATAATATTTCCTAAAGACTAGTAGTATACGATTCTTGCGATTTCACAAATTGAAATTTGAATGCTTTAAAATAGGCCCTAGGCCCTTTGCATTTTTTTATTACTTTGCGACTGTATAACAAGTGAATAAAGTTCATAATCTAGTGACACCTATATTGTTGCTACGACTGTGTAACTATGTTAAACGGATCGTGTTACTCTTGACTTGTCCATCATGAGTTGTTAAAAGATTTAACAAGTTTTTACTTTATGTTCCCAGTTCCATCTTACCTCAGGAGACAGCAGACCGCCCGAAGAACTCCGCCTATTGAGAATAGTATCGCTACTGTCCATTTCATCCGTTGACGGAGTATTTGGCATAGTGCTGTGGGAATATAGAAAAAATACATTGTATTTTTGCATGATGGTGTTACCATATCCGAGCGCGTTTCAATAATCGAGGTGACATGCTTTATTTTCAAGTGTTGCCATTAAAGTTACCTTATATCTTATCTATACTAACATACTTCTAACAGTTTATATGAGATATTAAAAATAACAAACAAAGCATGCTTCCTAGCCATATCAGAAACCCGTTATTTAAAGTTAAAATTTGTTTATTTATCACATTACTGTGATTGTTGAAAGTAGCAAGTATAGCGTTAGTGATAATAATTGAGCGTTTACACGAAAATAATAATAAAAATTTGGATTACAAATGTGTGTGTGGTCGTGATGTGAAAAATGTAAAATTTTTAGGTGCATTAAATTTTGTGATAAAATGATTTCATAGAATGCAATATTTTATGATTTTTATATACCTTAACCTTATATTTGAATGAAATGAAAACCATTACCAATATAATGAAATGGTATGGCAGTAATGTTAATTAATGAACTTTTATATGCGAATATTATTATTACCCTTTTATTAGTACTTGAAATCTTTTATTATTTTTATAATAACAATTATAGTTAATACTTTTGTTTACAGTGTATGCATATTAACTTCGTGAACACGAATCCCGTCGTTATTAACAAGAGTTAGCAGGGGCTTTTTCTTTCTTAAAGTCACTAATAAAACAACTGTACTTATAACAAACCCAATATGACAGTTGCATCCAGTCTTAGTGATCGCGGATAGCTTATCATTAGCAAAATATAGTGTTCTATGAAGTCTGTGCTTTAAAATTGTAAGTTACCTGCTAGTCGACAAGTCCGGTGGGTATATCAGTATCGGTGAGAGCATCGACGAAGCCGTCCGAGTGATGGTCGGGTTAGACCGGATCGTTTTCACCCTTTTGCGGGAAAACAAACACAGGCTTAGGTGCAAAGCAAACGACATTTGTTAAGACAAGTGTTAACGGGTGTCTAGTGGGTGATTTTGAGAAAAAAATATACAAAGGATGCGTCGATACTCAGGGTTCATGGCTATAATCAACTGTTGAATGACGATTTATTGGCAAATAATCGCTTAAACAATTAGCATCTTTCGCCCAGCGTTCAATCAAGATCCGAGCCACTAGTTGTAACATTTTTAATATTGACATGATGCTGAATACCAATAATGCGTAGACATTGCGGGAGGAGATAGAATGGTTCAATGTATGTAAATGCCAATCGATTTCATGTAAAACTCAATCCAGCGGTCGTTATGTAGCAACGTTTACCCATACGAAAGCTCCTGACACCAAACGATAGTATGATGGATAATATTGTTTAAGATGAAGGCTGCGGCCGCACTGCAAGCCTCCTTTAGTGCTTGCAGTTTAAGTGAGACGCCAAGAATAAAACGTAACATCATAATATAATGTTGTCTTTTATTTACGCGAACACGATACATTTAAATGAAACTACTTTTACGGATTATTTCGCGATTTATTAACATTTTATTTAACCTGACGTTTCGAACACTTTACAGCGTTCGTGGTCACAGGTAGACTAAGGTGTTATTCGTCTTTACAATATTTTGAAAAATATAAACTACCGTCACTCAGTTAATATTAATTTGTGTTCCTATCTACGCAAGAAGAGCTAACTGTATCTAGAGGTCTTGCAGTGCGGGGCCTAGCATGGGATTTCGTTAAAACAGGATCCCATGCTGGTGGTATTTTCCAACCATCTTCTCTGTTGAAATTCGGGTGTCTTCTAATTTCAATTGCCTCCCGTAAATCAAATCGTCGGGAAAACCAGTTGCCGGTACCACGTCGTTCCAGACCCCGGGTCAAGCATTCCACCGTCGAACGCCAACCTGCTGTACTACCTTATATGAAGGGTGTCACTGACAAGATTGGAAACATTTTGAAGCGCGCTTCAATCAAAACCTACTTCAAGCCGCCGAAAAAGATTAACCAATTTTTACCACCTGTCAAGTGCAACATACCTCTTCAAGATGCGGGGGTGTACAGACTGGAATGTGACTGTGGGCTCTCCTATATCGGTCAAACAAAACGAAGTATAGGCGTGCGGGTAAAAGAACATATAGCCGACATCAAACATAGACGGAATACTAAGTCTGCAGTGTGTGAACATGCCTTAGATACACCAAACCATTTCATACGATTTGACCAGCCTAAAGTCCTTGCAAGAGAACGACGATTTGTTCCTCGCATGTTACGGGAGGCAATTGAAATTAGAAGACACCCGAATTTCAACAGAGAAGATGGTTGGAAAATACCACCAGCATGGGATCCTGTTTTAACGAAATCCCATGCTAGGCCCCGCACTGCAAGACCTCTAGATACAGTTAGCTCTTTTTGCGTAGATAGCAACACAAATTAATATTAACTGAGTGACGGTAGTTTATATTTTTCAAAATATTGTAAAGACGAATAACACCTTAGTCTACCTGTGACCACGAACGCTGTAAAGTGTTCGAAACGTCAGGTTAAATAAAATGTTAATAAATCGCGAAATAATCCGTAAAAGTAGTTTCATTTAAATCATAATATAAGTTAATGTAAAATCTATCTGCCATGGCCAAGGGGAAGGGATGGCCAGCAATGGCAGAAATTATGATGTATAAAGTGTATAAAGATTAAAATCCTGATGTTACTTCGCTGCTATGTCAGAGCGCAATCCGATCGCCCCTAACCCTCTCATACTCCGCTTTACTTTTCAGGGTACGAGATTTCTTCACTATTTTCATCTATACAGGGTTACAGGTATGAAAAGGGAATGGTAAAACAGGATGTTATATCCAATAAAATGAACAGCTTTTACTTAGGCACCAATATCGAAATCAGAAGAAGTTCAGCGTTCCGTACAAAAATGTAATTTACCTTGACGGCAGTGTATGGACTAATATTCATATCAATACCAATCTCTTCCTGTTAAAGCGACATGCCTTTTTCTTATCAGTTACGCTGTATACACAATACTTTATCTCATTGCAGCCGAGTCAGATATTTTTAATAAGCGACTATAATACTATATGTTTATACGTTTTCTTGGCGTCTCGAAAGCGTTAACGAAACGTCATGCAGGGTGGCCGCAGCTCAAAGCGCGATATGGACAGACTGTACCACCGATTTATTTAGCGGTGTAGGTCTTGTCTAAAGTTTTATATTCTAGATTATTGTTTTATATTCTAGATAGATTGACAAACGTTAAACCGTCTTTTGGCAGGATATATAAAGCGATCTATAATACGCCAAAGTTTAATACTTAGAAGTAGGTAGTAGATTTCCATTGAAAAGAATGACTATATGCAAGCGACCACACTTTAGTTAAGCTAGGATCGTTGTATATAAGACTAATAAATATAATTCAGTAAAGTCTCTTTAAATCATCATCTTGAGCTGCATAAGAATTTAACCATGCCTATAGTTAAGTTCAAGCCATGCAGGTTTGAGTATTACATTATTATTATCCACGTCCCGACTTATTTTGCGTATTTAGTATCAGTTCACGTTTATAAGTAAAACTTATGTTGGACATCCAAATTCTATCAAAGATTCTTGTGGGTTATTTAATAACTTTACTAAAGTCTTGAGGTAGTTGTGAAGTAGATTTAAAAGTCGAAAGCTAAATTACTAAAATATACCCTCAAACACTAGGCATTCTTGCACTCAACTTTAACTCTAAAATCATGCATTCACTAAGCATTCCAAAGCAACTAAATCGGCTGGTGAAGGTTTCAAAAAGGTCATCGACCTTTTAAAAATTGCGACGCCGTGTATTTCCTTGAAAGTACGTTATCAGCTTATTGATAAATTTCAAAATATTAGACGACACACATAGCAAAATGGGTCGAATCATCTTGAGCGATTGAGTTTATTAATTTAGAAAATAGCTTAACAACGATTAGGAATCAAAATCTAGGTCTATTTCTATTTAAAGCCCATGTTGATTAGTGTCGCCTGACTTACAGTTTTCTTTACAATTATTATTATCTTTCATTTTGCTAGTCATATAAAAAGTGATCGTTGAGGGGGGAAATAGATAGTTATATAACTATGTTTAACAACATTCACCACTAAAATCGTGTTTTTAAAGAAATAAACACTATAATTGTAGTGTAATATCAGAAGCTGGATAACGCGCTTTCAATGAGTTACACCCTGTTCATGTTCTGTCAAAACAATCATGCTTTTAAGAGTTAAAACACATCAACTAACTTCAACTCGAAATACAAAACTAGGGTAGAAACTCTCTGCTTCAATATTTATAAAATTATAGTTCACTTACTCAATTTCAGGGGAACTAGGCAAGTTTCCAGGTGGGAAGGGCTCCGATATCTTCTTTTGTGCGAGTTGGGGGCGCGCTTTATCTGCCGGCACGGATATACTGCGGCTGTAGTCCATGCTGCTGCCGAGCCGGCTTGGTTGCTTCTTCTTTCTGTAAGACAATCAAAGATTAGCTGTCTCTTTAATACATTAAGATCATCCCCTTTAAGGCGGCAATATGGACAATCTTCGAAACTAGTTGTTGATTTTTTCTTTAATTATGTATGAGTTGACAAGTCATACTGTACGTCATTAGATAAAATAATTAATTATTGAAAATTATGAAAGTTAGTAGCAATATTTCGCTTGGGTTGCATCAAAAAGCTTATATGGCTTAGCATATTTTACTTTATTTTCTTTTGTCGAATTTAAAATACCTACCGTATGGCTGACATAAGGGTACAATTTCCATACATTTCTTTACGTGATTTTACCAAATTTCATTAGCGCAGTTGTACTTTTTCAACAAAAAAAAAACCTATGTCTAAGACTCAAATGGGTTACCCAGTATCAGTATACTTACTCGCATAAAAATGGATCTTCAAGCAATTCCGCGGCAGTTGCTCGCTTTTCCGGCTCAGGTATGAAACAGCGTAGAATGAAGTTCTTCGCTTTTTGGGATAGCTCGTTGGGAATCTCTGGGTGCGTCTTGTAGTATCCGACCTTTACAAAAGATAGTGTAATTTAATTGGATATCAAAAGCATATTAATGCAACAGTCCTTTTACTTGTCCCTAAATTTAAAGACCCGATTGGTATAGTGGAGTGGAGAAGTATCCAGGCCAGATCGAGTGAATACAAAAAAATCTACATTGTCTCAGTCTTGAATATGCTGGAGTATTCAATTCAACACCTCTGGCAACAAATTTGATTATTTATTTCGAAACTATGGCAATTTGTGTGTTTTCGATGACATAAGTGACGTAACTACTACATACAAGTAAAAAAGTCACTCATGCCTCCTTATTAGTGCCTTTCATTTATGTTAGACAACTGTATAGATATTTACACTGCCACAATTCTAATAGCAGATGTGTCAAAAGTAATATTTACCTTAAACAAAGCTGCCTGCGGTGATCCCAATTCGATGAAAGGTGGATTCCCCGTCGCCATTTCTACTACAGTGCATCCCAAAGACCAAATATCAGCCTATGACAAATAAAACAAAATTCGAATAAAGGCAGTTGGCTCCGACTACATGCATCTGGAATTTTATTAGAACCCGATAAAATACGGTTACAGACAAGACAAGCCTGTACCCTTATTCCCTAAAAAATTGCAATCAGCAGTCATCGCCCGATTGATAGTTAAGTGTCAAAATCTATGGACAGCGCTAACAGTAGATTGCTATGTTTTTGTTTTTTGTGTCAATTTGTGATTTTAACAATTCACTATCGCATTGCTTTTGCATGATACAGAATCCCCTGATTCTGTACCGGATTCAATCTGTCGCTCAAACAAAAATGTGAAAATTTCAACTGCATACGATCCGATACCGGGTGCCGTTTTTTAAAGGGTTCTGAGAAATTCCGGCTGCATCTAGTCTGAGCTTTAAAGCTGAACACTTGAGAAAGAAACAATAACATAGTAGGTTAGTTTAGGCGGTAGAACGCGGTAACCTGTATAAAAACAACATGAGGACCCTTGCTCAGTTATAAACTGGTTGATTGTTGACTAGTGTGTGAAATGGAGTAGAAAATAGTCAACAACTACATTTCCATTATTCAATCCAATTATTAATTTTGTATTATAATTTATGTTACATGAGGTAGTTGATAAGGCTTAAAGCTATACAGATCTTACGGTCCCTGACGGACTTCACACATGGAATGTTGCACTTGAGAAAAGTCAATAAATTGCAAAAAATCGACTAGAAGATCCCAAGGAATTAGTCTTTGGTCCTAATTTAACTAATGTTTATCCGTCGAATAACATTTAGAAGAATCCAGCATTTATGACAAATACTCACAGGCGCTCCATACCCCCTCTGTCCTTTGTCTATGACCTCAGGAGCCATATACTGTAAAGTCCCTGCAAAAGTCTCGGTCGAAGGACAGAGTCCAGCCAAACGCTTCGATGTGCCGAAGTCAGATATTTTGACAACCCCGCTGTATGTGTTCACTAGAACGTTGTCGCCTTTGATGTCACGGTGAACGATCTTCTGATCGTGGAGGTATTTTAAACCTGGCAAAAAATAAATAAGCTGTAGTCTTGTCTATGTATCTGTACTTCTATAGTAAAGAAAACAAATGCCGTGCGTTAGTCTTGCAAAAACTCGATAGTGGCTTAAGCGATTTGTCTGATTTCTTTTATTTTGTGCTCGAAGATTTAAGGACAAGATTTGTTTGGAAAGAGTTTACCCGAACCGTACCGGAACCGTTTTATAGGAAATTTTACTACTGCGGACAAATGCCGGTTGACTTTGGACAGAACGAACAATTTTACCAGCTCTTAGTAAAATATTTGAAAAGTTAATCTTCAATCAACTCTTATCACACTTCCGAATAAACAAACTATTGCAGGAGAATCAGTTTGGTTTCACAAAGGGGAGAAACACAACTGATGCGGGAGTTGCACTCATTAAGCATATCTTTGATGCAATTGAAAGTAAGCAGGATGCTTTAGGGGTTTTTTGCGATTTGTCTAAGGCTTTCGATTGTGAAGATCACGAAACGTTATTAATGAAATTACGGCATTATGGTGTCTCAAATGAGTCAGGAAAATTGTTAGAGTCATACCTCACGTATAGAACGCAAACAGTTAATGTCAATGGAACTGACTCATCCGGGGCTCCATTAAGCATGGGTGTGCCCCAGGGCTCTATATTGGGACCTTTATTATTTCTGATATATACACGGTGTTACTTTGCATCCTTGCCATATTCACAGAGATAAAAGTAGGGAACAATACCTATTGTTTAGATAAACTAGAGACTCCCATAAATAAAGCACACTAAGTTTTTAGTAAATTTGGTTTTGCAGTACACGTAGGAATAAACCGATTTTGTCTCGAACGGTACGCGATCACTAATCAAGTAATACTACAGTATTTTGTGCCGATGAATAAGAACAGTGATGTGCATGCGTTTCGATAATTAGTGTTGTGTTTAATAGATTGTCGATAAAATAAAATACTCAAGATTAAAAAAAAAAAGAATTAGGTCTTTCTTTTTTTACTGATTTGTTATCATTGTCAGTGATATAGTTACCTCTGTAAATATGGCAAGGATGCAAAGTAACACCGTGTATAAATGACCTTCCTTACTTTACTAAAGATCTGTGTGAGATAGTATTGTTTGCAGATGTACGTCATTGATTTTTAAAACTGACAGAGGTAAAGCAACCTTTGACGATGTAAATAATGCTCTCTCTCAAGTACTACGATGGTTTACTGCGAACAATCTTTTACTTAATGCAAAAAAAACCAAGCTCATCAAATTCACTATGCCCAATGTGAGGCAGGCCAGTACGCATATTAATATGTCAGACGATCACATAGATGCAGTCGATTCAACAACCTTTTTGGGAATTACTATAGACTCCCGACTGCAATGGGGTCCCCATATAATTGCCTTGTCAGGAAGGCTCAGTTCAGCGGCTTATGTTGTGAGGAAAATAAGGCTTTTAACTGATGTCGAAACGGCAAGACTAGTATATTTTAGTTATTTTCATAGTTTATTGTCGTATGGTTTATTGCTATGGGTCTCAGCTGCTGACATCGAATCAATCTTTGTGTTGCAGAAAAGAGCTGTACGTGCAATATACGTGTCTTGGGCTTCGCGACTCTCTGAGTGAGGTCTTTAAAGATATTAAAATATTAACAGTAGCGTCACAATACATTTTTGATAACATTATGTATGTTAGAAAAAACATTAGTTAGTAATTCATTTTTGGGGATATGTATAAAAATCTTTAATAAAGTACCACAAACTCTTGTTGACTTGCCTGTTTATAAGTTCAAAAACCACATTTAAAAAATCCTTTTGGAAAAAGGATATAACAAAGTTGAAGATTACTTGAACGACAAGAGTACATGGACTTTATAACCTGCCTAGCTCCCACTTACACTATCTTGTAATTGTATTTCCTGTAATGAAACCAGGCTGACAAAGGTGACTGAATTTGTTGCGCCGTTTCTTCTCATCACCAGCCGATATGTAGTCCCGGAGCGGTGATAGGGAGAAAAGAAATGGGACATGTAAAAGTGCCATTAATGGCCAATTTGCAAAAATAAATGACTTTGACTTTGAACTAAGTCTGTCGGGTAGTATTTTGCGAATATGCATTATTATAAATTTATTATTTGTCTGACTGTTACGCTTTCACTATAACTATTTCACGAAAAACCCACTAATCATGTTATGCTTTCGCTATAAACCCACTAAGCCGATTTTAACGAAATTTGGTGCGAAGTAAGCTGTGCGAACCATGATATAAGCTTCTATTATAATAGAGTACAATACAGTTGACACGCCGAATTCCGCACATTTTTTTTTATAAATACAGAAAACCTAAGAAAATCGACTTTACCTTCGAGTATTTGTTTCGTGTAGTAAGCAATAGTGGCCTCATTTTCTTTCAATGGACCCCATTTAGATCTCAGCAGAGCAGATAAGGAACCCCCAGGTACTTGCTCCATGAATATCTTGAAATAGTTGTTTTCTGATATTGATCCAAGGTACTGGAAACATGAAAAAAATTATTAGATTGTCATCATCCCTATTATAGAAAATAATAGAAATAAAACCACAAAAAGTCCTTAGTGTACACCAGCACCCTTATTGCCTAAAAATTAGCAATCAGCAATAATCACGCAGTCATCAGCCTATTGATGCTCAGTGTCAAAATCTATTGGCAGCATTAAAGAACAAGTAAGACTCGCTACGCTTCGCTACTTCTGTGGGCAGCACTTTCAGTAGATTGCTTTGTTTTGTTTTTTGCTGTCAATTTGCGATTTAAAGTCATAATTGCACAATTTTCGCCATTGCATTGCTTTTGCAAGATACGTAATAAGAGTGAGGTAGGTAGTCTTCTCTTTTTGCAAAATGGACTTTGTAAGTATTACTGAAGAAGTTCAGTAACATCAACATTAAAGTATCTCACCTGCACTATATTCCTATGCCTCAACTGCGAATGCAGCATAATCTCTTCGTGCAAAGGTTGCACATCACCGAGATTCTTCTCCGGTATCTCTTTGACTGCAATACGGACTTGCGTGTTGAGATCGCGGGCCGCGTAAACGATGCCGTATGTACCTTTGCCTAGTACTACGCGCTTGTTGCAGTCGTCTAGCTCGTATTCAAACTGAAAACAATACAAAGATTAACTTATTGTAGAAATTACTTAGGTAGGTCTTAAAAATACCAAAACATCCGAGCAGCATGTAATATTGAGATTTTGACAATATTAGTTTCCACTGTCACTCAGGATGTTATTAGGATTCCAATAATACTCAACGCATCGAAGCGGTCAAGCAACGGAACTTTCTGAAGAATTTAGGAGCCTAGAAATTGATATTCCTTCTTTGACATTACTCTAATACAGGGCTTCCCAAACTGTGCGGCACTATTCCAAGGGCGTCGTAAGGTGATTCACATGGATTGGCTGTCTGTGTCGGTCGATGCGACCGAGTCAATATGACAAATAGAAAAAGTAATAAAAAACATGTACAGATCGAAAATAAATGTAGGGAAGAGATATTGATAGTAGCAATTTCCAAACTTGAGCCCAGTTTTGAGAAGCTATCCTCAGAAAAGCAAGCATTCCTTCTCATTAAGCCACTCAACAAAGTACAGTAGAATCCCGATTATCCGAATCAATTAAAACCAGGGGTATTCCGTATAATAGAAAATCCGGATAATCGATTTCAAAGCTAAATCAAACAATTAGTTCAGTGCATCTGAGCTCAAGAAGGCGCCCGGGCGTCGAAAAAAAGTACCATATTCCTATGGGGGTCCTAGTAAATCAAGTTTGGGATGCCCTGCTCTAATATATTGCAAGTTTTCCTATTTCACATTTATATTATTTCTTCAATAATATGTTTCTTATTGTGGTTTACTTACCAAATCCACATTAAAATCTCTAATCAAATCTAAACCTCATTTTAAATTCTACAAAGCAAAGTTACGTAACAAACGTGAAAGATAAGTTAACTTATCAAATGGGCGATGCTAGTTAATAGTTGATAGCACAACTATGATTTGGATATTACAGGTTAATAACATTGAGTTTACTGATAACTGATAAGTAATAGGGTATTTCACTTGTCATGTTAGACAAGTCACTTTGTTGATATGTTCCTACGAGAAATGATAGCAACGGGCAGCTCAAATCAAGATTCGAGAGAAATATTATTATTATGAATTAGAATGAAATTCAAAAAATTCAAGAATTACTAAGCCGAATTCTTATTACGAGAAGGGAAGAAAAACAACTTTAGCCACATAATTCACTAATTAAAAGATAAGATGGTAGTAAGACAGTTTCATTTTAGTCTGTAACTGTGTATATTTGAAGCCACCTCAGTGAATTACAATTTTATTGCCTGTTGTTTTTGGCAAACAGAGATAGGTCTACTAGTTAAGACTGCTTTGCTTTTTGAAAAAATATATTTAAAAAGCCAATTTCCATATAAGTATTGTCCTTGTCTTTTATTTTTTTGACAACCGGATTCACCTTGAATGGTTCCTGATTCAGGATAATTCCACAAACGATCTTTTTTAAATTGACTTGGAGACGCCCTTGGCAAAAACTCTTTTCTGGTAGGTGTCAGGTATGGTACCCGGGATCGATGTTGCGCGCTGGGGCAAAGAGTGGCGATCGCTTTGCGCATCTTACGAGACGACCATCGTATCAGAGACGCGTGTGTGCGGAGCAAAAACCAATCACGACCGGCGGTGCAGGCGCGTCGCACGTCTTAGCCAATCACGTAGTCGTAATGGTCTTCAGAGCATCTTTCACCCAACGCTCAACATCGGTATCGCTACTTGGCATACAAGGATGTTAATTCAATACTTTAAAACCATCTATACTGTTGTTTTGGCTAGCCCATATAAAACAAAAGTATTTACCTTCAGCTGATCCTGCATGACGCTTGTGTCCAAATCGGTGACCTTCTCGTGGTCAGCGGTCATTTCTCCTAATAAATCATGAAGCCGTTCCCTACACCCTTCAGAGGGAAGAAATATTTGGAAATCGTCTGAATTTTCGCTCACATAAAGGAAGAGACATCGCTCGTCGCGTTTGTATAAACTGGAAAAATAATAACATCATTATTTATAATATCCTAATAGTTTCTGCTCAAGCAAAATCATGTCATTTATGTGACCAACTAAATCTGTACCGCTCCACAGGCTACTCTACAACTAAGTGTATTTCTTCACAAATTGTTTATTTTCTATAATAAAATATTAATTAGTCGTAAGCAAAGGGTGTATTATTCTCATATGTATAAAGAAAATTAGGTTAGGACAAAACAAAGTCCTATAGTAATAGTAGCTAACAAACTTCGTCCGACCATAGCGACCACTTCGACCCCTCGTCTGATCTGCGATGATGTGCTCGAATATGGCTTCCGTAGCCAATTTTCACAGTAGTAATAGTACTCATTTTGTAATAGTAATACACGTATAGACACTACCCAGACCAGAGTTAATACAGAAAACTTCGTTTTACACATTGCCCCGACCGGAATCAAACCCTCAGAGATAGCGACGACTAGTCCTGCGTGCTCGCCTCTTGGCTACGGATGTCATCGATACAGAGTGTAGATTTCAATCTGAGCTAATTCTAATTATAAAACTTCAAGAATAACAGGGACGGCAAATAAAAATTATCTATTCCAGCGAGCTTTCCGCGATATTGCACGTGGTTTCTACTCGTGCAGTGCAAACTTATCGCAGTATCTTACACCACAGTACAGCAAGGGTTTTACAAAAAATATTCGTTTATTTTTTTAATTATTTTTCCATTAATTAGTTCTTAATTCGTGTTCTGTCAGTGGTCACACGTCTTTTTAGTGAATACTGCTTAGATTTAAATCTACATCCTGTATATCACCGTATGGTTTAAAAAAAAAAAAATTGTCTATTTTCAGACATTAATTCAACAAACTAAGGAAATGTTTACGAAATATTTATTTTTGTGATAGCTAAAAATAATCACGTCTAAAAAGTAGCTTATTGAATTAGTATCGATAGATTAGATTGAATTCCAGGAGGGCCTTATCGTTGACATACTATCACATTCACGTTTCATACAAAAAAAAATATTCACAGAACTCGGGAAAAGTGAGAAAACAAACATCTGTGGTCACTTGAATAGCTTAATAAATATTATTTAAGGCTCGAATTACAAGAATCTGGAATCGGCTCCGGGCAAGCCCGGATAAAATCTCGTAGCTCAAACAAAAATAGAAATGAATGACTACACACGATCCGGTATCGAAGACCATTTTTTTAACGGGTTCTGAACTTCTGACAAATTCCACCTGCATATAGTCCTAGCCTTACTTTAGGATTCGCATTAGTATTACACCAAGTTTGACAATTGTATCATAGAGATATATTTACTTTGTATGTTTTACCACAGTATATTATATAGATATATGTACTGTGGTTTTACTGTTTATTTTAGCTGTTCTGTGGTAGGGTAAAAAAAATTGGGACGTGTAAAAGCGCTTAGTTTTAACTATTTATGCAAAAATAAATTGGTTTTATTGGTTTTGATTTTATTGTTTTCATACTGTAATTAAATATTCGTTTTGTGTCGTCATTCTTTTTACACAGAGAGATTTTAGTGGTTGTTTTCCCGCGGCAGAACGATTTATTTACCTTTAGTAGTACTATCGAACCATGCGAGTTATTTTTTTTTAAATTAAAATATTTTTGTTTTTTGTTCTCAACTAATCAAAAAAATAATCATCAACTCGAAAGCGTGAGAAACGATAGTTTCTTTTACGAGATGTGACGTATTTGGGTTCTGCCTGCCGCACAAAATAAATGTTTAAAGTAAAAGAAACTACCGCACAAAGTAATACAGCATTAACGGCATCGCACGCGCTGCAGGCGATTTAAATTTGAAAGCCTACAGGTGAATTAAATTTAAAAAAAAAAACTTTATTAATCTATTGTACTACTAAGATAGAATCATTTTACTGCGGAAAAACAACTACTAAAATGTCTCGGTGTATAAAATAAAAAATTCAGGTCATAACTCTTTTCATCTCCGAAAAACAACTGACAACCTGAAAGATGGCTGCCTGACAGACAGCAGAGTAACAACGATAGGGTTTCCGTTTTGTCATTTGGGTTGTAAAATACTAATAATTGTAAAAGATTTGTGTAAATTACTCTGTTTGGTGCCGTGTGGGGACGGCCGTAAAGAATACACTTCCCCACCGCCAACAGGAGGCGTGTCGTAAGAGGCGACTAAATCCTGTAGCACGAGTCGGGGAACAGCGTTTGCGTGCGAAATAATAAAAAAACTGCGCTCGCCAACCCGCCTGCCAAGCGTGGCGAGTATGGCAACAAAACCCCCCAGATGATAGAAGTCACTGGGGGAGGACTATGTTCAGCAGTGGACGTCCCGTGGCTGTAATGATGAAATTACTCTGTTTGGTGGGAAAAAAATTGTATCTCTTTCTATCCATGTAACTTACCTGTAAGTCCTAATCATGTCAGAGGTGAACAACCACCGATGCACCTGCCGGCACGTGCCCTTCATAGACTCTAAGCACAGGTTGAGGATTTCCACAGACTTCTCCTCTGCCCCCATATTCACATTCACGTATGACGGCATGAATACTTTCGTTGTTTCTAATATTAACACCTGGAAAATATCATCATTTGACATTAGAAGTCCACCATTGGAAGGGACATAGACCTTGCATAATATAGAAGGCAACAGTGAGCAGCTTAGGGTCGTTTGCATAGAAAAAACCTTGTCATACGGCGTCATATTTTTATCATTATTTTAGCCATAGGACTCTGCTGAACATAGGCTTCCCTCAACGACTTCCAGATTGGCCGGTTATAAGCAGCCTGCATCCAGCGGTTTCCTGAAACCTTTACCAGATTGGCTATTTAGAAGACCCTTGTTATTTATTTCTCTCATCTAAATTAATATGTTTTCTGGTAAATATTGTTTAAAAGTTAGCACGTGATTCAATAGTAGTATACAATAGCACAAACGTTTGCAACACTTCTATTCAGTTTTATGTTGACGTAAAATACCTTAACTTAAACCATGCTAGTTAGATTTCATATAATAATATAAACTTACTGGAAACCGAATTATATTTTCGCTGCAACTCTTTGTGGCCTCAACAAAGAATTCCATCCAAAATGAAAACACCTGTTGCTCCGGAGATGTCTCTTCGCTCTTTTTTCTAAATCTGCAATGTAAAGATGAGGTTATTAAGTCATTTAATTATGTTTGTTTTATACGCCAAGGTTGTTGCTTGACACATCTATTTTTATTTAATTTATTAAATTACATTACAAAAATGCATGGCTGGTCTTAAAATGAGTAAATAGTATTTAATACGCTACGTTACGTCAGAGGGTGCGAGTTAGGTTGCGTCTGATCGAGTGAGTGAGTGAGACAAACGATACGCGGCACGTTTTGTTTCACTCTCTCGCATGGTTTTAGTTCTGACAGCTTGGACTTACCGGTCAATCAATTCGATATTCCCAATAGTGGATTTCAGATACCAATTCGGCGGTTTCAATTTGAACATGACCTCCGCCGCTTGAATCGCTTTCACGTAGTCTTGTGCTAGAACTGAGATCTCGAAGAACGTGGCCACGTCCCAATAGTCCTTCAGGGATGAGAGACTGCCTTTCTTACCTATTAAATGGTTTAGTACCATTCCTGTAAAAAAAAAGATTAGAAATAATTTTTAGAAGCCATGACGAAGACGCGACTGCTGAATAGTTGGGTACAGATAGCATAAGACTAATGTAAACACAGCAACTGTCATTTCGTATAGGTTTTGTGGTTTGTTTCTGTCTCTCATATTGTTACTCATAGGGAAATTATTTAATTTAGGAAATTTGTTAATAATACAGTGTAACATTATAATATAAATTTAATTAACATCCTGATATAACACCAAAACTATCAGTCTTAATAATATCGTATTCAAATAAAGTTTAACGACAAGAATTTGTTAACTTTTTTTTCTGTTCTTGCATTCTCTCTTACCTATTGCTCGGCCCTACTATATTATATCACAATGAAAACAAGAGAAAAAGAGATGTATTTAAATCGTCAACATTTCAAAAATAAATCATAATGTTCTATTGGCATTAGAAAACTCAGCTTTTTACCTATGTGTTGTAACTCTTGTGAATTCTTGAAGTCGTTACCAGCTATAACTAGCAATGTCGCCAAATTGATGCCCGCATACTCATTTGGCTGTACTTCAAACCCCTGTCTATACCTGAAAAAATAAAAAAAACAATCAAGTGTTTATTATAATCTAATTGAACAATAAAAGACTGGCAGGTCGTGGACTCATGTCATGGATAGAAAAGGTCGAAAAAGAAAGTAAAGAGTAATGAAAATAACAGCTACAACTTTTAATAGCACATAATATTGTCCCGATGCAGTGGTATAAAAATAAAAAATTGGGACGTGTAAAAGTGCTAAATCAAGCGCTATCAGAATTTACATAATAAAAAAAAACTTTATAACTCCGAGGTGAGTCTTACCAATGTATAGCATTTTGTAAACTTTCTATGTCCGAGTGCTGAGATTCGACGAATTTGTCCTTATAGATACGGCCGCACAGGCACAGCATGTCTGGAAAGCGATTTTCCTTTTTCTCCAACGCTTTGACGCACACTTTCAATGCATTTTCCCTGTCGCCTTCTTTATTTCGCCTGAAAATGTGTGGAAATGTCAGAAACTACTAATAATTTAAATTGATTAGTGAAGATGAAGTTATCAAACAAGTCAATTCACGAACAAAATGGTTTTCCTAAACTTGTTGAGATAGCCTTACAAAGAAATGCGTTTGCGGAAATCGAAATTTATACTTTGACAATGTATTACAATATAGTATCAAGCAAATAGTATCAAGACACCATTTTCCTCAAATTACCACCATTCAAGACAGTCATTCATTCATTCATCATTAATAATTATTTGTATGAGTCTATTTACAATAAATGCTCATAAGTAAACTCTCGTTTAGCTAGGCTGTGACATCATATGTATACAAAATCTATAGAGATACCATTTTGAGAGCCTATTTAGAAGTATATCGATTAAAGGGATTGGTCGTCATCATTCCTATTTCTAGTGGTTTACAAATATAACAAAAAATATTGCAGAAATCATGAAAGTTTTTGCCATTCTGCTATTTCAAAATTTTCAACCTATATCCAAGCACTGTAAGTGCTCACTTAGTTTTCTATGTAACTTTATGTCCTATTAATGCATTTAAAGCTATGTAATTGTACAGTCTACAGCTAGTCAACTGACCCAAAAAGTCAAAGGTCATTTAACCAAATTTTAGGGTTCCGTGCCCAAAGGATAAAACGGGACCCTATTACTAAGACTCCGCCGTCCATCCGTCTGTCTGTCCGTCTGTCACCAGACTGTATCTCAGGAACCGTGATAGGGACAGTTAAAATTTTCACAGATGATGTATTTCTGTTGCCGTTATAACAACAAATACCTACTAAAACAGAGTAAAATAAATATTTAAGGTGACCCCTACAAACGTTATTTTTGGCGTTTTATAGATAATGGTATGGAACCCTTCGTGCGCGAGTCCGACTCTCACTTGGTCGGTTATACTTTATGGAATTAAAGTTAAAATAACCGGATTATCACATAAAAAATAATAATAAAAATTGAACTTTAATGGTAAGTTTATGCGCTGGTGTCTGTACATTACTGAGTCATTATGTTTTTGTTCCGTTTAAAAGATACCTCAACTAAAAACAAGTTAATATACCACAGAGAGGAAAATCGAACAGTTTACGTAAACCTTTCATTAACAATATACCTAAAGGCATGGCAAAAACATTTATTTCAATTCACAAACTGGTGGAAATCCCATTGAAAACACTGATTATTTTGCATATATTGTTGGAAGATACTTGGGTAATATCATTGTGCAAACATTTTCCTTCTAATCCTATCTTTGTATTACAGAGGATTCTGTAAGTCATGCTTACATCTGTGATTTTGGAGGAAAAAATAGACGTCCGAATTTTTTAATTCATAGTTACTTTATTGTTTTGTCTTTAAGTTGAAAATCGTTTGAGGAAAGATGATTTTTGGTTTAAAGTTTGACCCGCCGTTATTTTTTTGCAAAATTAATACTAGCGATCATCACCTGTCTTACCTACTCTAACTCGCCCAATCAACATTACCTATGATATCAATCTATTTTAATTTAATTTTTTTTATATCTTTTTGATTGATCGATACCGAATCCATAACACAAAAAGTCAAGAAAGGTCACGATTACGATAAATGGGACGATATTCAAAGTGTGCCCACCTAAGCTCTAGGACTCAGCTGCGCTGATGATACAAATAATGATAAAATAAAGAGTTACGCATATGGTTGCTTCGAATTGAGAACTTCTTGTGTATTTTGAAAAATAATAAATTACCTGTTCATAGCAAACGCATACATGAACCGTATGATAGGCATGTTTACGTAATTCTTCCTGTTCATAATCGTCTTCAGGTCGTCCACGACTTGTACTATCGCGTCGTAGTCTTGTATCTCGCGGTAGGATATGAGCATGTTCAGTATGGTGTCTCCCGATAGCACGGCCGGGTCGTCCAAGCGACGTCGCATGGCGTGGAGTACGTTCGATAGCTCTTGCCCGCTGTATATCTCGCGAGCTTTGCGGAGATCTGATAGGAATTTCTCTTGGAGATGGGCTCTGAAAAAGAAATATTTTAAAAAGAAATGAGTTTTACACTTGTCATGCTCGTAAAGTTCGTCTTTATGATGGGTATAGGCTGCATACAATGCTATTTATGCTCTAGCTAGGGCATAAAGGAAAATCTTTGCCAAGTTTCAGACCAAAGGTCTTCAGGTAAACAGCAACACACGCAATTAAACTTTGTTAAATAAACTTGACAAAGCGTTCTGTTTCTTCATTTTTATCTTTGATTTTTATACATAATCGCAAGAGGCAATTTGCTTTTTTTGCAATATTGCTGTTTAATTTCCTTACAATCGAAGTGAAAATCAGTCTATAACTCGTACATAAAACCCATTTTACCCTCGACTTGACTATCCACCCTGGCCTGTGGCTTGGGTAGGTAGGTATACGTCTCGGGTAAAATGGTGCGTTTTATGAACTTGTAATTGCGTATGACATTCATCCTGCGTGGATCAAACGTCGGTATACAGGTTTTTTTATCCAGCTTGCGGCGCCAGGTGCCAAAAAAATGGAAGAATTTGAACTTCTTCCATTTTTTTGGCTATTGTTATTAAATCATCTGGTTATAATAGGCCAAAGGGAATTAGAATTTTTCACGCCCCTGTAAGTAATTTCTGCGGATAACTTAAGAAAATCAGAAGAAACACAACATTTTCGTTCACAACGTTTTGTTAAAGGATTTTGTTTGGTGGAAAGTTGTAATTGAAAAAACGAAAGTAACTTAGTTTTTCATCTAAGGGACCAACATCAAAATTTTTACAAAAATAAATCAGGCTTTAGGAGTCCAAAGTAAAAGTTGTTTTATTAAAACACTGAGCAACCCCTAATAGATTTTACGTTATTTGAATTACACCTTGTACTAGACAACTAGCAGCATCGATGTTAAGCGCTGGGAGAGAGGTGCGCAGAAGACCATTACGATTACGTGATTGGCTAGTCAAGTGACGTGCATGCACCACCGGCCGGGATTGGTTGTTAGCTCCGCGCACACGCGTCTCTGACACGATGAGCGATCCCCACTTTTTGGCCAAGCGCTCAACTTCGGTGGCACTGTATAACGGTTCTTATATTGACTGACCTTTATGAAATAAGTTACTTACTTAGTTTGAACCTCGACATCTTGCAATATGTTCTTTAGTCGTAATGTCAGATGCTGTTTAGGGTCCGCCGACTCTTCGCCTTTGAACTTAGTCGCTGCCGGGTTCGTAGTCACGCAGGTCCCAACCTCGGTCAACTTGTACGAGACGAACAAAAAGTTGGGTAGCGACATCTGTAAAATGTGTTTGGAATAACTTTTGCTCTATTAGTCTCGAGTCGGGGACCGAAACACAGATTAAAAAATGGACAGTGATTTTACGAAGACTAGGGAGAGTAAGTATCATATGTCTTGTTTGCACATTGGGCTCGCACCGTGCACGCGCGAGCCCAATGTGCATCCAAGACATATGCTGTCGTCCGGAACAAGTCGATGAACGACTGCATGGTTTGAATACTGTGATATTATCCTATACGATACTAAGTATTAACCTTCCTTAGTGAAAGAGTTATGAGAATCGGGGAAGTAAGTTCACAGATTACTCTACAAAAAAAAATAGATAGCTGATCAATTTACCTGTTACAATTAGCAGTAAATCTTAAAAGGACAATTACTTACATAGGACTAATTTATAGCAATGTATTCCCAAATTTAAAGTCTTAATTCATAAGTAAACTTTCTTCTTCTATTATTCATTCTACTGCTCAATAGTTTAAAATGGTACTAATATTGATATTGTAAAATAAAATCTCTTCTCTAAACTGAACTGCGGACCAGACATTTATTTGTATGGGAAAGTGCTTCCAATTAGAAGTTTACTAAAAAATTGGGACCTAATAAAAAATAGATTTTTCAAAATAAACCATATTCAAATATCAAGCAGACGGACGGCCGGACGGTCGGACGGACAGACGGACGGACAGACAGACGGACAGAAAGATAGACAGACAGACGGACAGACAGACAGAAGAGTCGCTTACCCTTTGGGTACGGAACCCTAATAAACCATCCTAGGTGTGGACTGGACTATGCATGATTGAGCAACAAAGCAATGATGACAAATTGGGAGTAATGGGTGTTGAGACTCGTGAATATGGACTTTGATATAACATTTTCCTTCTATGCATACCTAGTGTAGGCGTATTTGTGAGTATTTTTAAGTTGCTTGAATATTATTTTGTACAAAATTGTGCACCATCCATTTACATGTCTAAAAATAAGATAGACACAAAGAAAAAAACCTATTATAATGAATCAGTTATCTAAAAATTTACTAATAAACCTTTTTATTTTAACAGTTTATTTAATTCACATATATTTTTGTAGAAAGACATGCCAGGAATGTTAACAATATTGGGAAAACCAAAAAACAGACTTTATATTATATAAAAGTGGAGAAATAACATTTCACCACCTGTTTTTAAGAAATGAATAAAAAAACAATATATTAACACAACATTCTTAAGACTTTTATAGTAGATAAATCAGAAACATGTGGCTTTTGTATCGTCAATCGTAATATGAATTGCGGTAACCGCCAAATGGCAACTTTACAGGAGAGGCGAAAAACAAAATTACAATCGCAAAAACAGTTATAACTTTTTGTGTTCTTATCCGATTGCAATGCTGTTTATACCTATTTATGCAAAACGTTGAGATCTTTCAGCTTTAATAAAACATATTTAGCCTTCTATTATGGTTTCGAAGATGACATGGTGCTTACGTTACTTTTTTAGAAAAAATATTGCGTTACCTTAACTTTTGTTAAAAAAAATATTAAGGGCTTTAAAGTAACTCACATTACATCCAACCATAGTTGAACGTATATCACAAACGAAATATAATTTCATAATGTATGTGACCACAGTTTTTAAGGCGTGGACATACGCTGTAGTAAGGTTATTATAGTATTACATACTTATTCCCTTATATTAAGGTCTAATATAGAATAATATCGAGATCATTAATGATTTTTGCTAACTCGAGAAAAAGCGTCGGCATTATAAATATAGCCATTAAAAAGCGAGAAAAACTGTTCTAATAATCTCAGTTACACTATATTTAATTTTGTTTTTAGGGTTTCGTACCCAAAGGGTAAATAGTAATAGGGTCCCGCCCTATTACTAAGGCTCCGCTGTCAGTCTGTCTGTCTGTCTGTCAGTCTGTCCGTCTGTCACCAGGCTGTATGTCATGAACCGTGATAGTTAGACAGTTGAAATTTTCACCGATGATGTATTTCTGTTCCCGCTATAACAGCAACTAAGAACCAGAATAAAATAAATATTTAAGGGGGCTCCCATTTTGCTCGTTTTTATATAATGGTGCGGAACCCTTCGTACGGGAGTCCGACTCGCACTTGGCCGGTTTTTAAGTTTAAATCATACGAGATAAATCCATTAGGCTCAATAGTAACAATTGTGTAGGTGTTTCAATTTAAATTTTCGCATTGTACCTTTTAGAAATAGTGGACTATAAAGTATCACGTAAGTTACGCATTAACAGAGATATTTTGGGAGCTTGTAGAATAATAATGTTTTAATATTATGTGATTAATGGAAGTATTATATATTTTTTTTTCTTTTCTAAAGCCAGTAATAATAACCAGTGGATAACAGTGAATACAGGAAACTATCAGTCCTCTACCTGACGCTAATGACTCCAGAACTACGCTAACACGCCACTATACCGGCATCTCCCAAAACTGGACATATACGAAATTAAGTGTGCGCGGCTCTCAAACAGCTTGGTAGTAGAAAATGCCCAGGGAAAATGGAGTCAAAGCTTTTTAAGCCAGGGGCCAACCAACGCCAAACGCCAAAGCCAGCCAACTTACGTTCTAAGCAACTAAACAGATTTTTCTGTTCCGTACTTCAGTAACATTGTAGTAGATCAAAAAAACTAGATAAAACTCTTCTAAACATTTATAGACCTCGTCTGCCCTAAGCCATGTCTATAAGCTGTTTTCGAGAGTCGTATTAAATCATCTTAACACATGATCGAATCCTTTCCAGCCACTGGACCAGGCTGAGTTTAGTAAAGGCTGTACACTAAAGAACATCCAGGGTAAGGCAAATTATACAGAAGTCAGAAAAATGTAGTCAGGCCTCGTACTTAGCCTTTGTGGATTACGAGAAAGCCTTCAACTCCGTCGTGAACTGGACTGTTCTGGAATTCTTACAGCGATGCTAATTTTTTGGCAATATATCGAGGTGCTATGAAGGCTGCACAAAATTGCATCAATTGCATTTTAAGTCCAAATCACCAGACAAGATTTCCTATCTCGTGAACCGTAACGCTTTGTTGGTGAGGCGCGTGATATAAGTAATAAAAATCATCTTTAATGCAGCATAAATCAAAAAACGTGATCTAAATTTATTAAAATAACACCATCACACTAATTACTAATGTTTTAATAGCCAGTAAAAACATATTCATGCACAGGTTTAGTGTTTTACTTAAAAATATATATCATTTAAATTTAACATAAGCACCAAAAAATGAGCAAATACATTTATAATAAATTCAAATTGGTCCTTACGGTAAACTACAAATAGAATTTATTTATAAAATGGACTTAAGTCACAAAAATAAGTGTAAATGAAAAAACACTACCTAAATTTTGTTAACGTATTCGCCAATTTTTTCAAGATATCGAGATTTTAAAGACACCAATCGATAGAGCGGAAAATTTGCAGTCGAACTGTATGTGTAACTCAATATCGCCATTTTGGCGGTTACAGCAATTCATATTACGATTGACGAATATAGTTAAAGAGGGTTTATGAGTTTGTCACAACACTATTTTCCCACTGTAAATAGCATAGAGTGCCACAAAATCGTCAATGTTAATTTGTATTACAGACTTTTTGATCAATCTAAGTGACTTGTGTGGTATTCGCTCTAGGCACTCTTGATTTTGCAAACAAGGCTTGGTGTTACTACTGGTAAAGCTTTAAAACCTTTAATGGCCAATTTTTAGAAATAAAAAATTTTTTTTTTCAACTGGTTATTTAATACTCCGTAATTTTATTTTTCCTTAGGTTACAAAAGATGTTACATAGTTTTATAGTATTTCTGTGGACCCTGATGGGCACAACAATATAAGGAAGAAGAAACATTTTTTTTTATTAATTAATTAATAATGTATTTAACTACCATGTACTTTTTTCTACCACCAGATAACTTTGCTGTGTTCCGGACAGAAGTGCAAGATAGCAGTGGTGGGACTGGCAGGAATTCATTTTATTATGAGATTATATGAGACCCCATTTCATTTAGCAGATAGTTGCTGCCTAATTGCCTATATTCACCACACGCCCCTGAGTTTAAGGATTATTGATAACAATTTGTTTACTAAAACCAAGGTTTCATGCTTGTGGAGTGGATATAGCTTGCTGAGAGGTTTCAGAAAACATATGCCCTGCCCATATAAGGGAGGCTTGATCTTCAATATTAGTTAATAATAATATCATAATATAATTTTTATTTTAAAACATTTGTTTTTTACCTTAAGTCGCAATGTTGAGTCCGGATCAATGTCATTGAACAGCAACACATTCTCTTTCATGTCAAAACTCTCCCGTACTCCCAGATGGTATAGCAACGAGCTCTGCTGCACTTGCAAACTAAGGTCAACCAATGCCACATCCGCATTGTAGAATGTGTCGAGCACACTTGTCTCACCGAAGTCAAGTTTTTCAAACTGAAAATTGTTATGTATTTAAAAAAAAATAGGTATTTTCGAATCAATAAGTTACGAAATACCTGTATAATGACAAAATTTAAGAGATTTTTAGAACTGTCAATAAAATTAAATATTTACTAAAAATCAACAATAACTTAAACTTTTACAATGACTCAAGGAACTCAGTCATTGAAATTTCCTACATAAATAAAGTAAAACAATCCTCACATGAATATGATGCAGGTTAGCATTCACAAGGTCAGAAGCTAGGCGCACTTCCTCCAATGCTCTTCTTCTATGGGAAAGATTTGAAGACTGATTCACATCAACAACACAGGCAATATCCATCCGGGGCCTCTGATTAGAAGCCCCAGCCTGAACAGTGGCACTAGAGCCATCGCTACCAACGCTCTCACAAATGCTTCTCACTTCACCTAAAAATAATCAACATTAGAACCAAAAAAAATTTGAGTTCACGACAACAACAAATTCCGTATAATCCACCTGTGTCTTCTAGCGCACCAGAACTATTTCCAGAGCCAAAGGTTATCATTTTCTCACGTTTTTATTTACATTTGGACAGTTTATTTGAACATTTCACGAATATTTACGCAGTGCAAAAATAAATTCGACAACAAGTAGCCGTCGCGAACTCTGCGAGCTTGTTATTTAACAGCAGTAGTGTTGTATGTAGAAATCCTAGCTCAATTTATGAGCTATCAGCTTTCGATATTGGCACAGCAGTACATAAAATATCTATACAGTATGTATGGAAACTAGGCCTGTTTATCGAGATACGTCAATGGAGCGTTAGGGTTGTCTTAACTTAAAACAATAGAAATGAACACAAAGTGTTGACCAAAGACGATTTAAATTCTACGTTCACGTTCTACAGCGACAATGACAACTTCCACGACCCTCTACTATACTCATTGTTTACTGAGATTTCTTGTTGAGGCGTGCACATGTGTTAGTACGTAATTGTGACTGTTTTTATGTAGTTTCTTTACTGTGTACATATAGGTATACAGGCTGTCCCGTAAATTAAGGATAACCTTGTAACCACATAATCATATACGTTACATCATACGCCGCGCGCAATTGACTGATGTTGTGTTGTGGTATGGTCACCATCACCACACTCACCACCACTGCTGACCATACGCGACTGACTGACGGTCGCGCGGTGGGTCCCATTGTTTTGCAGATGATTACCCTTTAAATAAAATTAATATGAAGAGGTAGGATAGAAAGGAATGACATAATAAGGAGTGTAGGAAGGGACGAATTTTGTTGAATTTAAATATTACAAAATCTTGTGTGTGAAGTTCGTTTGTTAAATCTAGTAAATAAACATATATATGACTAACTCACTGATGTTTTGATGTACTTTCAACGGTTATTGAGGAAAATATGTTTTGAAACAAATGCATTTTATTTTTCGAAAGTAATTATGCGTGCTTATATTATCTTAAAAGTATAAGTGGCTATAACACTTATACTTTTACGATAATAAGACGGTTTGAATTCTCGCAGAGGCTTATTAAAATTGATTCAATTTTTATCCTATACGCCTAGTATAAAATGTATTTCTATAACTTAATACATTACTGTTATAGTGTTCAAAACCCACGTTTTTAAAGATGATAAATAAAGAACGGAGTACTTTAAAAACACACTATAATGGAAGAAATTGATTGCCTGTTTCTTCATTACTCGGCAATAAATAGAAAAAATACCATTCTTTACCTGATTTACCATTATATTTCCCATGGATAAACATTCTTCCTAACAGAAATCAAAGAAGTTAATACGCCTTTTTTAAAGTAATACTCTCAATGACGAATGGACGCACGCAAGTATCCCCTATTGTCGCACTGATAATATAATACGGCAGAGTGGTTAACGAAAGAGTCACATAAGCTTTTCGCAAAATGAACATTGAGCTGTACAGCAATGTGAAAATGATTTAAATTAAGACATTTGAGAAGAAAGAGACTGAACCGCAGTCAGACCACTTTAGAATCATTGTAAACTTGTGTGGAAGCAGTGTGACGCATAAATCATAATTAAATCAGACTCATGTTCTTTCGTAAATCCTTATAGCATTCAAATGTTCTAAGCGTTAATCGTGTCGTGTTGTGCGTACTTGTTAAAATGCCTAAAAAGTTTTACAAGTTTCCACTTAGGCGTACGTATCTTAATGAGCTAGATAAACTTAGTAGTGTTTGTAGCTCAGATAGTTAAGGACATCCCTTTAACTGGGTTTTCCCAACGATTCACAGCGCCATCTAGTTGAAAATATTTGACATAACTCTGACAGTTGCAACCTTTTGTGTCTTGTGAAAAATAATGGAAACATTGCATCAAATCAATAGATGGCGCCACCACTAACTTGACATTGTATTCAATAGAAATACTTACTACTCATTAATACTACATAACCTATCATAAAAAAAAACATTATCAATAAGTTCTACAATAAAAAAAAAATATATCACCGGCTTCGCCCTACTAGAATATTCTTGTCTTCTCATCATTTTTTTGACAATTGAACAGCGACATCTACGTTGACCAGCAACGGCGACCATTGGCTTAGTTAGTGGCACAGTGCCTTGAACTTAAAGGATCCTAGGTTCGGTTTGAGTTGTGGTAGTTTCTTTCTCTTCTTTTCCCGATGATTCGGGTATTATACAAACTCTCACTAAACTGGCTCATTGTTGGATATCTTTAATGAGCTATATTATAAAAATAAAACGCATATGAAATTTCTTAAAAAACTATAATGATTACGGTAGCTTTGATATTTCAATTTACACCTCATCCCTCCGAAAGAGATCACAGATAACACTTAAAATATTATATACTGAGTATAATTAATATAATTATTAAAAAAGTAATAGATAGGTAAGTAATTAATTAAGGTACAGACCTATACGTTTTATTATGCTTTCTTTAAAAATAATAAATTATAATAATTACTTATTTTAAATGATGAAAATAATTTGAAAAATTATTAATTTGTATTTAAAAAACCAAAATGTTTAGTTAAATCTTGATTAGGTGCTTACTAAAATATAAACATTATTTCACGTTTGTTTAGGTATAAAAAAAGTTCTTCAAAATATGTCTCAGCTTTCTACTACAATATTGATACGAAAAATAAATTAAAAAACGCATTTTATTATTTTTTCGCAATTTCGGCTATCACTTCCCGAGGATGATCTTCCTTGAAGCGCCAAAGTTCTGTCCGGACTGGGACGCCATCTTGTTGGTGCCGGCTTGGAGACCGATAACGGTCTCGCCGGCCCTCAGGACGTCTTCGCTGAACTCCCGTCGGTTCTCCTCAGCTGGTCGAGGACCGAGACAGGGACCGCGCCATTCTGGATGCTTGTACGCCTGTTGTAAAACAGATTTATTAGTACTACAAATCGTTGCTGACTAAATACTGTCAGGCTTCGTCGAGTCATATTTTTTACGCTAGAAATACAATATCTTTGTTTTACGTAGTACTTAGCACAGAATAATAAAACACTGTAGTAGGGTATTTAGTTACACTGTGATCAATGGTGTGTTTACTTACTTTGCCAGATAAAAAACTGGACTTCTGGTAAGTATATTAGTTTAAATGAATTATTGATTTTGTGTTTATTACAGTTGTTTGAACAGCGTAAGCAAACTACTCTTTAATAAGAAAACTTAGGTACAAAAAGTCGGTCTTATTAAGATGTGGCAACTTTATCAGTGTTACAATAAGCTGAATAGAAATTTTGTTGTTTTTCAAAATTGGTGTATTTCAATACATATAGGTAGGTACTACTTTTGTTCACGTAGTACTGAGGAAAAACGACTTTCATTATAAACTCACTAATTACTTAGGCTAGCTGACATATTCAATGAACATCTTGCACGCAACCTCTTGTTCCCGCCTAGCGGAGTTGCGAAATGTACCATAATATTTTTCTGATTATGAAACCTTACTAGTGGAGTTACGTTAAGTACGTGCTACAAGGAATTCTCATACTGTTTGTCTGGTAAGTAAGTACTTATTATTCATAATCAGAGGCCCTTTTCTTGATGTCCTTGGGATGCGGGCAAGATTAAGAGAGGCGGATAGAATCAAATACACAGCAGTTCGTCTTCGTAGATCTAAGATCCCACCACCAAAATCTAGTTAGTCTTTTGTTCATGTCAAAAGTTTGGACTTCGGAGATTCTTCTATATTGTACAACAGTCAAAATAAGTTTTATACCTACTATAACTAATTAAATAAATATCTTACAATATCGATGTCTAATACAACGACTTATTATGTTTAGTTTGAGTCTGTTAAACTATAGCTACTTACTTAGGGTGGAGATATTTATTTGACCTTTCGTCGTTTTAACGATCAAGCGAAGGTACAAAATAGTATAATTACATAGTACTAAGATCGATCAAATCATCAATACAGCCAATGCGTTACAATGAAACAATAGTTGTCTATTGTTTGATTGCAACGGATAGCATAATAATATAATTAAATAACACTTGAAAGTGCAACAGCGTGTTGGTAGATCTAGTTTCTGAATTTACCCCTTATGCATATATTTTTCCTCAATGTTAAGATAAAAAAACTTAACGTACCCTGAGCAGAAAAAAGTAACAAGGTATAAAAAAAATTTACCGTCCTCCCAATAGCAAAAATAGTCTGTGTGACGAGAGCGATGTTTTTCTGGTCCCAGAGGTCTGTGGTCTGGAAGAGGTCCGTATCCGGAACTCCGTATTTGATGCACGCCTTCTGGAATCTGAAACAAACGAAAATTATAAAGAAATAAGTATTAGACAACATCACTTAGATTGCTCTGAATCTGATCCTAAGATAGGTTCTAAAGCGCTTTAGAAATCAGAAACAACAACGGTTCCACTACACCTAGACCCGAGACAATACAGAAAGTTCGTTTTCTACATTGACCCGACTGCGAATAGAACCCGGAACCTCAGAGATGGCGGCACTAAGTCCGGCTCGCCTCTCACCTTCGGAGGTCGTCCAATATCAATACTACTACTAGTATCAAACTTAAATTACAGTATGTATTCTGTATTACACTCGTAATTTTGATAGTATTGATGCTACCGCCAAGTGTTAGTAGTTCGTGTTTCGGACTACAAAGCCTGGAGGTTGCGGGTTCGAATCCGTAAGTGGAAAATGTTAGTATGATAAGTCGTGCTCATCAATCTAACATTTGCCTCTTACGGGACTTTAATTTTTTTTTTATTTGAGATGGTCTTGCTCTATTTATTATTTATTTATTTATCGATAGCCCTTTCGATTTATTTATCGATAAGATTTATTTATTTATTGATGTGGGCTTTCAAATGGCAACATTACTTAGTAAGATGTTTTTATCTATATGAATATTTTCACTGGATAATATTGTCCAAGAATGAACTTGCAGTCCCTCCCTGCCCACTTGGTTATGATGAGGTTACAAAAGGTAAGTCCTATGCCTGAAATGATGATGATGATGATACGAATATTCACTCACTGGCTAATATTGTCCATGAACTTGTAGTCTCCCCCCGAAACGTTGACCTTGGTGATGAGGCCCGGCTGCAGCCGGTTCATCAGCTTGCACAGGATGATGCCGTCACGAAGAGCGTGCTCATATGGCATCCCTGGAGGGAACCGCTCGCCGATGACTGCTTCGATCCACGCCTGGGCTTCCACCTCCTTCTCGGGCTCGCGTTTGCCAGCACACTGGAAAACAAATAAAATCAAATCAAATATGCGCTATAATATAGCTACCGGTGATGACCGTCGGAGCCGAAATGTGAAACATGACAGTAAAACTGGCCCACCGACTTCACGTCACTCAGCGAGCTATGGAAACGTCGATGCTTGGGATTTCGTTAAGGGATAAAATGAAACGAGATCATCAGGCAGAGGATTAAAGTGACGGATATAGTCAAAAAATGTAGCAAATTTAAGTGGTAGTGGGCTTGCCACATTTGTCGCAGAGCTGATGAAAGGTGGAGTAAAAGGGTTCTCGAGTGAAGACCACGCCTAGGCAAACGTAGTGTATAATACTCCCCAGCTCGTTGGACCGACGACCTTAGGAAGGCTGGTAGTGGATGGATGAAAAAAGCGGGAGATCGTGCTCTTTGGCGCTCTTTGGGCGAGGCTTACGTCTAGCAGTGGATGCTATGCTGAGATGATGATGATGATGCGCTATAATAGTGTAGTGGGCCGGCCACATCTGTCGCCAGAACCGATGAAAAGTGGAGTTAACGGGTCTTTGACTGGAGGGAAACCAAGCCTCGGCTAACGTAGTATGCAAGAAGGATGACTGGCAGTGGCTGGATGAAAAGAGCGGGAGATCATGCTCTTTGGCGCTCTTTGGGGACTATGTCCAGCAATGGACTTCCAAAAGAATGATGACGGTCTCAGTGTTAAACATATTCCAATAATATGCTATTTTACTGGGTTTTTAAAAAAAAAATTTTTTGTGAGGATTTTTTTTTCTATGGTCATTCACAGTCCTTAAAAGGCGTTCGTCTACAACTTTTTTAAATCTTTTACTCTTTATCTGTACAATAGCCTGCGACTTCAAATAAACGATTTAATTAATGAATTCACTGTTTATGTTAAAACCTTATTTCTGGAAAAAGTATTTCTGTACAACCATTATTTTAAGAAAGTAGGTGTTTTTTTAAACTAAGAATCATCAAGCATCTAGTAGGACGACTAGATTTATTGCGATAGACATGTTAGGATTCAGAATGACATGCAAATCCGACGCGTGAGTACTTTGTTAAATAGTGGACACAAATCTGTACCTACTTTAATAATTACACAGTATCATTTACTGTAACTAATTTGTTACAGATTCAGATATAATATCATTCTAATCCTCTAAACAAACTAACATGTACCTACGGAAAACAGTGAACCGCGGGTTTTAGACTTTAGGTTGTTGGTTGAGAAGTTGCGACTAATATCAGACGGAATAGAATTAAGTTTTACGCTTATTTAGTTTTCTTCATACAGGGTTAGATACTCATAAAAAAATTGCCAAATTGAAGACTCATGTTTGCGTCAAACACAGACTCAAACATAAAAAACTTCTACGGGGTCAACGTCGAAAAGGGTCAACAGTTTCGTTTCTACATTCTTAAACATACTACGCTCTACCTCGATGATAATTTCATGGAGCAGTAAAATTGATTGATGTTAACCACTTAGTAAAAAATGTTATTAGTTTTACATTCGCCTCCTGTTTATAAAAGAAACCCAATATAAAAAAAATGAAAAATTTGGGCAAGACAACGTCCTCCGGGACAGTAGTATTAATTAGTATAAAAGTATAAGTAAATAACTTTCAGTTATTTTTCAATACTTTTTGGATCTGTAAATATAATTTTCTTTTCTTTTTTTTTTTGTTATGTTCGATAACACAAATCAGATAAACAAAAGAAACGAGTCATATCAGTTTTTAACAATAATAACACATTGCTATTTATGGGACAGTTGAATGATATTGATTGATACTTCGTATCCTCAGTTATCGTACACAGACAATACAATACTGCTGTTTTAATGACACAAAGGACAAACCATAGAACAATAGTAACTAATCATTTTCCGCGGCTTCGACTGCAATAAGTTAGTTAATATAGCAAATAAAAGTAGTTAAAATTTAATATATAAACATTACACTCTTTAAATTTAGTTTCTTATCACACTCTGTATAGTAACGTTGCTACTTGCTAGGCTCTAAATATTTAATTATAGGAAAAATACTGATAAAAAAATTGTATCAATTACCTATGAATTATAATTAGACTGTTGTAATTTCCATTCTTTTGCATGCACTGTTTTAAAACAAAATGTTACAAATCCCACAACACGACAGACTTCCTTATTTTTCTTAATAGAGTTATTCAATTTGTATTCTATGGAACACACGTAGATACATAAGGACCAACAGTAATGTTTTATAGTTTAATTAGTATTGTGTATTTGCTACGACAAGAGGCACAAAATAAAACAACATAAAAAAAACAATACCATTTCAGCCATGTTGTTTTTAGTGATAACGTGTGCGTCGCTCCTGTACTGTGTTTCGAGTTTAAATCCATTTGTAGCGTTATTGTTATTTTTCTACGTTATACCGAAACAGTTTTCTTTGTTACTTTGACTGGGACACTGTCATAGTGAATTATCATGTAAGTTTAAAAAAATATATATTTTTTTTTAAATAGGAAGATGGTTTTCAATTAGGCGCGAATTAATATGGTAAACTCCAAAAATACTCCAAAATGTGTAAAACGTATGAATAATTATTTTTAACTAATTTAATAATAGGCCTTTATTTTGTATAAAGAGGATAGGTACAGTACCTACGTTACCTTCCATTTAACCCTCTGAGGCCCATTTATTTATGTTCTCTGGCATAAACTCAATAAAATACTAATTAGTACCGCTCACCGTCTTTTGGCTGTAGTGGTACGTTAGTCACTAGTTATAGCATAGCTGTGGTCATAGTCACCAAGGAATAGACTTTACCTATTCCGTGATAGTCACCCAGGGTTCTTTCAAATTTTCTGTTGACCTAGGCACTCCTCTAATGCACGTCATTAATAATTTTCGACCATCCTGTGGTCTAAGTTTTATCCTGCAAAGTAATCCGATCCGAAGCATAGCTCTTTCTTTAAGTCTTCAACTAGGCATATGCAGCGTAGGGTGCCCTCCGAATGATGAATGTATTTATTTAATTGTATTTTTTTTAGCAATAAATTTAAGCAGTTAATTTAAGTGTTCAAAATTTCCAAGACTAGTTCTATCGGGTATTCGGTTGACGTATAGCCGCAACATTGATCAGGAAAAACGCTGGCTTCGACAGCGAGAAACACTTGAAAGATTTCGTCAGGTCAGCTAACGTACTCGGAAGCTTAGTTGGAAAAGCACTCGCCCAGTATGCGATGGGTGGGTTTCGGTCCCACCTTTATCATCTCGATGGGATGATGTTCCACGCAAAGCTGCTGGCTGAGGATATAAAATAAAGTCGAGTAATGGGCTCAGTGGTGTGCATTGGGAGTGGCCTATGTTTAGCAGTGGACTGAAGTGGGCTGATTAAGATGATTTCAGCGCTTTCGAAATTTCGGCTACTTCTAACGCAAGGCATTGATGACTATCGAGCCACCTTATGGTGTGGTCCCAGTGTCAGCTTTCCTCCTCTCCTTCTTTAACACTTCACAAAATGTATTTTGATAAAGTGTGTATTTCAAAATCGATAAAATAAAAGTAAATTCATTAATATTTCTTTTTTAGATACGCCACGCGCGCAACCGGATGGTATTTTCTTGGCCCCAAGCCAAACGGATTACCATTCCGCGATAAAATATTCTTCATCAAAACATTATTTAGGGACCATTATGTGCAATTTCATACGCATCTTGAGTGCCGCTTGAGGGGTTTTCAGATTATTTTGATGAATTACATTAATCAAGGTTCAAGGCACATCTTTAAAGCTATTATTGACGACTAGATTTGCATAACGGTACAGCGATTTGTCTTTGTGCATCTTTGGTTCGATTCCCGGAGCGTGTTAATTCAGATAAGGTTTTTTTATTAATTGGCTTGAGTGTGGGTCATTGGAAACATTTACTGAAATTGTAAAACGGATGCCTACTATAAGAACATGACAATTGTATGTAGCTACCTATTAACAGTGCCATAATATTTTAATTTGCTTTAAATATTTAAACCAATCCAGTATAAATCTCTCAAACTCATTCTCTTTATCTCTCTTCAGATTATGTATCACAGTGCGTAACAAATTATTTATCTTAGAAATAAAAAATATACTTTTTGTGAATACACAAATGCTTAGCAGCGCAAGGTTCTTCGCTACACAGTTTTAAATCCACATTGACACGTTTCTCCTGCACAAAATTAATATCAACTCAAACTTTAATTACCCGTAAAATGTTATGTCATGTTCTCTGCCACATTAAATAATGTGAAATACTGTTATTGCACTCCGCCTAAACTGTTTCTAAGACCTTCACTAGACCAGTCTAAAACGTTCTAAAGATAGCTAATCTTCATTTAGAAGATCAACGACTTTTCACAAACAGTTTCATAAACAATATTTTAGCTTTAAACACTTTACTAGGTATTTGATGTTTATCACAGCAAGATCATAATTTACTCTCAAATAACTTTCATCAAAGTCAAAAGTCGGGTTGAAAGATTCTTTAAGACTATTTTATATCTACCTTCGTCGTCTGTGAATTCCTACAATAAGATTTTTATACAAAATATTTTTGTTTACGCTTAGATATATTATGTATTAATTAATATCATACAGCCCGTAGTCTAATAAAATATTATTTAAACATACATTTCCGTGCGTGAAAAAATTTCGAATACAATCCTGCTTGTCCCTGGTATAGCAAAAACTGATTGGTATCACGAAAAGATGAGTCTTTCTAACATTTTTACTGTTGCATTTTAAAACTAATTAGTATTTGTAGAGAATTTGTCGTTTCCGGCTTTCAGTGTCAACGACCTGACAATAAATTATTGTTTTCACGCTGGTAGTTTTGAAACCGTTTCAGAAATAAACTAGCATTTCATAATGCAGCAGTTAAAAATCCAGTTACTTTTTTATATTGGACCAGAGTGAGTCTTAACAAATTGAATGTTAAAAAAAGTATAAAACAGATATATTAAACTTTAAACTTGTTGCAAAAGCGAATAAGAGCATCTTAAGTACAACTCAAATGAAAAAAACAGTTTTATTTAGAAATACATCATGCAAAATTATAGGTATACAATTTCGTCAGCTACAAGCATCGTCAAATGTTCACAAATGGAATATTAGAATAAATAAAATAAATTTAATACAAAATCTGCTACAAACTTACCTATTATAAATAGTAATAAAAAGTGTTATAAATACAAAAAAACAAACTTATGTGTATGCTACAAACATGTATGAACTTAAGAAAAAAAGGACACTTAGACTAGGCTGTGACGTTTCCAGCTTAATAGTTTAATCTTAGTTCTAATCCTACTGTTATATAAAAAGTCCTATTAAGGTGAGTAGCCCTAAAATAACGATATGATGCAATTTATGCAATAATTCAGCTACGGTTTATCTTAAAAATATATCTTTATACTGATCACGATCACGACACATAATCTCATATTCTGCGATGCGGTACTGATAAATAAGGTACCTACATAAAATTTTAAGTACTTATTATTACTTTTTCTCTATGTTATTACTCTACTCAAGACTTATAATCTTGTACCTTTGACATTTGCCCGCTAACAAGGAGCCACGTTAATTCATGTTATACAATGTCCGGTGTGTTTACAATATAATTTACGAAAGTAACAAATACATCCATGACGCCGCCCGCCCCCGTTCGGCGCCGGCGCATGGGCGGGCGGGAAGCTTTACCAGTCGTCTATCTGATAGCAAACAGTGTGCTAGTCTCAAAAATAGTGCTTTTGACAGAAGTTACGCGAATTTAAATTAAAATGGCTGTACGTAAGATATTTCTCTTGCCTGTCTTGATTTCTTTTTAGTAGAAGTCTTGTTACTTAATAGTATAACTAACATAACTAACATAAATAAAATAACTGTTAAATTGTTGTGGTTAAACTTTCTGAAATTTGATTATAGTCTAATTATGTATTCCAGTTGAATAACAAACAGTAGCTAAATATTTACTATTCAATTAAACCTTTGAAAACTCGATTAGCATTTTTTCTCTATAATTTATTAATAAAACGGCTTTAACCTTCGCTTTCTCTTTCAAGAATCACTGAAAACTCAAATGATATTTATTGAAATTGCAACGTCATAGATCATTGACGTCAGAGGCACAAGTAGTGCGGGATTAACGACTCGCGCGCAGCTGTGGTGGTCATAATAACTCTTCGTTACATTTCAAAGTTTCTCAGTGCAAAATCTTAGAGATTTAGTTTCTATAAATAATATGAACCGCATAGAATTTGTGGAAATGTCAAATACAGGACATCGCAGAATTTTAACTTAAAACATGACTTCAATGTGCTGTTACTTGTATTAAAGTCATTGCATTTAATGATAACCATTTAATGAACGCATACTTACAAAGCCCTACTACTACTACTACCCTACTAGTTATGATTATTTATTGTTAAATCAAGGCATTAAAAATGAATTCTGGATTATAACTTAAATTACCAGAAAAAACAATAACAGAACTGAATTTTCATGTGATTAGACAAGTAAAATTTATTTTCTGTCATAAATAAAATTACTTTGTTGCATGATGTTTAGATCAAGCGCTGTAGAATGTAAACATGGCGTAACCCCAAAGATTTAAAGCTTAACAACGATGGGGAGTCCTCCCAAAATAACCCGGGTTCGATATAGTAGGTATACGAAGTAGATAGCTGTCATCTTCGTTACCAATCGCGTTATTTTCGGTGGTGATGCTGGAAGCTGCCGCCGGCCATCAAACGACTTGGCACTGGAACTACAGTTTTATGGCCGCGGTTCAAAACTTGCATGTGCTACGAATTTTTAAACATCCACTCAATTTTTTAACAAATCTAAAATTGTTACAGAACACTGTCTACACAATTACTCTCTTTTTAAATCAGCATGACTTATCTATAACAAATTACAGTCACAATCTAGCAAATAAGAAAACTAGATTTTACTCGTACAAAATCTATTTCCATTTAACACTCGGAGAAACATAAACAAGTTGATTGACGACCGACTAATAAAATATTGTGCCAATGTTTGTTGTTGAATAACCTATTTTTTTGGGCCACCTTAATCGTGAAAAGAAGTGGAAAATGCCAGTAAAACTGACTTTACAGTACTTGTAGTAACGTTGATTTAATATTATTGTTGTAGCCCAGAAACAAGGAACAAGAACAAGAAGTCTTGAACTGGATCACCGCTGTCCTTGGGGAACCCCTGCCTAATGCTGCCTATGAAGATGTTTTAAAAGATGGTATAGTCCTCTGCAAGCTCATTAACAAGCTCTCCCCAGGGTCTGTCAAGAAGATCCAGGAGAGGGGAACCAATTTCCAGCTTATGGAAAACATTCAAAGGTAATTTGGGTCCCCAAAGAAACCTAAATGTTCTGTTTCTAAAAAAAATCTTATTGTTCCTTTGGTATAAACTTTCAGGTTCCAAGCTGCTATCAAAAAATATGGAGTTCCAGAAGAGGAAATCTTCCAAACGGCTGACCTCTTCGAGAGGCGTAACATTCCTCAAGTTACGCTGTGTTTATACTCTCTAGGAAGAATTGTAAGCATTCCAAAATATTTTAGTATATTCACCCAGATACGAACAATATAATTCTTATTTACCCTTAAATATTTCAGACTCAGAAGCACCCAGAATGGACCGGTCCCCAACTTGGCCCGAAGATGGCAGACAAGAATGAGCGAACCTTCACTGAGGAGCAACTTAGAGCTCACAACGCTGAGCTCAATCTCCAGATGGGCTTTAACAAGGGAGCATCGCAATCTGGCCATGGTGGCTTCGGAAACACCCGCCATATGTAAAATAATAGCTTCAAAGCCGTTCTCAAGCTAGGTATCTGAGACCAAATCCGATCAATTCGGAGATTACCAGTATTTAAGCAATCTCTATTCCATTCTATTGTCTGTCAGATCAAGATGCCCGTTCTCCCCTTCTAAAATCGCTACGCAAATTCTTAACGTCAAAACGTGTGATAGAAATGAATAATTTATGAGTCTAATTAGAATAACACTAACAAGTGCTATGTTTAAGACTTTTTTACTTTGTACATAATTTTACAATAATTTAATAAACGTTGTTTCTAAGTAGCGAGTGTTTTAATTTTTGCGGGCGTGTGTTGAAACATCGGTATTCGGTAGCTTTCGACATAGAATTTGGCGTAGTAGATCCAATGACCAATCGCAAGGATGAAGGTCAAAGAATTGCGTTAATTTTGTTGCAACTCCAAATATCTAAGCTTTTGATGTGTTTATTAAATAAATCTGGAGTAAATAAAGTTATTAATAGCGATAATGGAGACTATCCCTTGGCCTAATTAACTCGTGTCAGCAGAGGCATGATGATTTACAACTTCAAACCAGTGCCAAGAGTACAATTAATAAACTGTTATACGGATTATATTAAACGCTAACGCGGTGTTGAATAGAACCACACTTGGCAACAGAATATTAATTTGGTTAGACAACACCTACCTACCTTCTTAGCATACAAAGAAACGCATAAACCTTTTGAATAAAGACGCCAGTCGTTAATATTTTATGGGAAGAAGATCTCGCTTGTTATTACACGTAATGAATTAACAGAAAACTATGCTAGGTAGCATGGAAAATATTGGAAAAGTATATTAGCGCAGGGTAAAATTTAGCCATTAAGTAATTATTTGGTGTTTTTCAAACATGTTTCCATATCTTACTTAAAACTGTTAATTTGTCCTTATTAGATTTGATGGTAAAATATTAATAGCATAAATTAAACGAATTTTATTATTTTTTCCCTTATTTGTCTCATAATATATTAGAATATTATTTAAAAACAAATTATGACGTTATCTTCGCTACCCTTCCACGATATACTAATATGACTTTAATTTAAAAAAAAAACTTCTTACCTCTCTATTTTTACCTGGAGAGTACATACAATTAGCAAAGAAAATAAACTCAACTAACCTAAAAAATATTTAATAAACTACCTACTCAAAAATAAACGCGTGTCCAAGAGGCAAGGAGGCGAGAATGCTAGCAGCGTAAAAAACATAACAAAAATTAAATTAGTTTTTTATTCCATATTTATTGTCTTTAATAATGTACCTTAACAGTTCAGTTCTGTGACTGACTAACTGACAGCCGATCCTTTAACCTACATTTAAAATTTTAAACAATTTTTTGAGTAGTAGGTACTTATCGAAAGTTCACGTATGGTAATGAAACGCGAGATGAAGTATGCTTGGATCATACGTCATTTGCGATAAAGATGTGTGATGAAACGTATTCATATTAGTAAGAAATAAAAACTTACCGTCTAGATATTTTGATTTAGTTACCTAGAAGTCTATAGAGTAAGTTTGTACTGACACATGAGTGGGTGTAGTCTAGGTTCCGAAGCGTTCATTCAACCAATTCATTCACAATGCTAGACCTAGTTTGAGCATTTCTACCCGCAAGCAGCGATGCAATAAACTTTTATGTGTACCGAAATAGATTTGATGGGTTTACTGTTTTCGCAAGTTCTGAGCATTCGAAGGTTTAAGAAATATGAAGACACTGACGAGACGGATTTTGAAAGCACTAAAAGTGAATCTTGACTTCGCGCACAACAGCACATCGGCACATCGTGTTGTATTTGTTCTTATTTTACGTGTCAGTTAAACTGGAAATATTTTCTAATGTCATTTGTTACGATGTTTTTTTTGCAGTGAAAATTCAAAACACTAGAAAAACTAACAACATCTGTAAATATTTAAGTTTATTTTCTTGAATTCAAATTCAAATCAGCAAGCACTACGCTTTTCCTCGAGTGTTAACATCTGGTAAAAGGATTCAATCTAATTTCGTACGTTTCCTCATCTCTGCAAATAGCGAGTTGTTATCCATTCATCGTTTACGACCGAAGACGTCTCGAAGTTATCTCGTTGGTAAACGAGTTTCGTTCGAGTTTTTCGTCATCAAAACGAGTTGCGATCGAAATCGCGCGGTGCTCGCGTGTTTTGTTTTCGTTCATTCATTGGTCCGAACTGTCCGAAGTCCGATGCAATATCTCAACCTTTCCTTCTAAGTGTGAAGCAATAGCAGGGTTCTATGTATCTTGGTGACCTTCGTCTTACTTTTATAAGGCCAGGATATATTCTGCAATCAACAATGGAAAGTTTACGTGTGTAAACAAATAAAATTCTTCTATCTGCTAAGTAATCACCTGAAATTAAATTAGGTGTTATTGTCACCACAAAAGTTTGAGATTTTTAAATCGTTTTTGTAAGATGTTGACGACGTGATTGATAATTTTATCATCATAGCGCCCACGTGGAACATTTGTGGTTTCTGAACATCCAATAAAATCAGCGTTCAAAAAGATTTACGAACGCCATTGACTACTCCATCCTGGTTTTGTAATTTAAAAACATAGAATTCTTATTATTTTTGTTTCGGTTAGACAAGAAATAATATAATTACAAAAACCAGACACAATAGAAGGTCAAATAACATAATTTGCAAATTATTATTATGTCGAATCAGAGGCAAACTAAATACGTACATATTATTATTTACTTCTATAACTATTGTTTTGTGTCGGCTTCTTTTTTAGGGTTCCGTACTCAAAGGGTAAAACCCTATTACTAAGGCTCCGCTGTCCGTCTGTCTGTCTGTCTGTCCGTCTGTCACCAGGCTGTATCGCATAAACCGTGATAGTTAGACAATTGCAATTTTTACACATGATGTATTTCTCTTGCCGCTATAACAGCAAATACTAAAAAACAGAAAACAATATAAATATTTAAAGGGGCTCCCATACAACAAACGTGTTTTTTTGCCGTTTTATAGATAATGGTACGGAACCCTTCGTACGCGACTCCGACTCGCACTTGGCCATTTTTTTAAAATAATATTTGCATTTTATTTTTATCTCAAGTTTAAAGCTACTGATATGATTGTCTTTATAAGTATTATTACGATCTTTCGACCATTATTCCAATGCTGCAATGAGTCGAAATACAGAGTCGAGTCCTAAATAGCTGAGTTCCTTTGACTACCTTCTTCAACAGACCCTAGTCACCCCGTGAGAATACACCTTATGAAAAAAGTTACATAAACATATTATTGGCTGTTTATCGAGCCTAAGAGTGCTGAGATATAGATGAGGGGCCCCTAAACCAAACAAGAAAATCTATAAAATCGGTTGGACAGATTTTTATCAAATAGATCGAAAAAAAGATGAAAGTAATAGGATAGAACGATCAGATTAAAATTCACCTACATACACTGCAGCTAAATATTTTTATAACAATTTTACTGAAATATATTCGCGGTAGAGTTTCTTCTTCAGCAATTTCTTTCGTGTAACTTTTTATTATATAACTATTCTTTATGTAGCTACTTTGTTATGATATTATTATTTTGTTTAACCATACTCTGACATTTTGAAAACATCTTTTAGTATTTATAAGCACAGATCGAATGCTTGACAGATTAAACAACTATAAAACTGGTAGAGTCGGCGGAATTTAGAGATGTAAACTATTTTAAAATAGAGCTCTCTGCCAATTAAAGGTTTAAAGGGCTCTGACCTTTAGACTTTTGGATACTTGCCTGATTACTACACGTAATTTTAGGACGTTATTATATTTTTTAACAGACACTAAATAGTAAAGCGAATACAGAAACGTTATCCTTTGATATTGAAATACACAACTATGATCCGATACCCAAGATTTTCTTGACCATAGAAATCATTTGGCTCAACAGCAATCGGAATTATTCCCCTAGTGTGTAAAATTTTAAGTAATAGATTACTATTCGTTTTGACCAAATAGGTAACGAGTTAGTCCCTAAATGTAAATGTATCACGTACGAAAAATAAATGTTAATAAGATACTAACATACCCATTTTATACAAAAACAAAGCGGTTAATAAAAACAAAGATTGCGTAATATTTTCTGTCAGAATATAATTTGAGGATAAGTCACTTTGTGTCAATTTTGCAAACAAAAATGTAAGGATTTTGATTGATAAACTTTTGTCAAGTAGAATCTCGTGTTTCTCAAAATGCATCAGGAGTTCCAGTGTGCAATTGTAAGTTATGCCTTTTTTTACCTTATTCGCCAGTTCAGAAAAAAAATAACTTTACAGTGTAATCTTGGCGACTACAGCAATAAAAAAATACTTTTCATACATAACAAAATGTTTACTTGGCGATGACTAACTGTATAAGTAAGTACCTCTTGGCTGCTAAACGAGTAATCAGTTACAAAGGTAAAATGAGACTTCTACATCATCCTGTATGTTAGGTTAATCGTATATCAAACCAAAATTAGCTTATGTTAACTTAAGCATTATATTAATAAATAGTATGGTATGGTGAAGTCAGAAATTTGATACCATAATTTAATTTTTTTTCATACAATACAATATTATGCTGCAGCTGGATAAGTGAGAAAGAGTGAAAAAATTAGCCCAATCCAATTTAACTGTTACTGGGCTGGCTGACAATGTTTGACGGTGCTACTGGTGCTACCACCCCAACTGCGTGGGTAAGTAACATGTTTATCTTGACCAGGCGCCAACAACGATGGATTTATCCTCACATATAACACAGGCCTTGACTTGGCTACGTCAAACGCGTAATTAGAAATAATTATAGTGAAAATTCTAGGCCAATCATGCAGCAATCTGCTATTAGGCTTAATCTCTGTTTGTAAGACTGACCATTTATGTTGCGGTTAAATAATTTTAATAGTTTATACTAGTTTGTACCTGCCAGATTGCCGACTAGTTCGAATTATTTGCTGTTTATTTAAGGTAGAGAACACTGGCAAGGTCCTTCTTCTTGCCAGTGCTCACATATGGGAGCCAAACATGGGCCCTGACAAAGAATCAAAGCTTAAAGCTAAGATCGTGCCAACGCGCCATGGAAAGGAGTATGACAGGTATAAAAAAGATGGAAAAACGGAAAAGCCAGGATATCCGTAAAATAACCAAAGTACAAGACGTGCTGGAAAAAACAAAGAAATTGAAATGGAACTGGTCAGGCCACTTAATAAGAGGCCCAGACATGTGGAGCAAAATTATCACCTGCTGGTATCCCAAGAATGGAACAAGAAATAGAGGTGGACAACACAGGAGATGGTCAGACGAAATTAAGAGAACTGCGGGAAAACTTTGGACCAGAAGAGCTAGAGAGAGAGGAACTTGGAAGGTGTTGGGGGAGGCCTTTGCTAAAAAGCAATCAGATACGGACCCTGTACAATAACCTAAACGAAACCGACTATAATAATTCAAACACAATGTTGGAATTGACTAATAATTTAACTAAAATGTTGACTAAGAATATAACTGACCAAGAACTGACTAAGAAATAAAAATCAATGTAAAAAGTGACATAATTTAATTTAGTAATAACGATACAATTTAAATTTGTGTAATGATATTTATTGTAATTTACCAAATAGGTGTAATGATTTCTATTGTAATTATCTGAATAAAGGCTATAATATAATAATATAAGGTAGAGAAAGAAAACTACCCAAAAAAGATCGCTCATTGCATGCTTTCTTTTATGACCTTTTAACTTCCAAACGAATTTCCGCGTCATTAAGCGTATAATAGTTTCCAAACAAGAGTGATTTATGCGACTGATGTAAAATTCCTTAAGGAATTTCACACAATATAAAAAAAAAACACTTATTTTGAAATGTTTTTCTGAAAACCTTGTATCAAAGTCACATGTGTTTGTTAGAAACTAAGCTCAAGAGGTGTATTTTTGAAGAGTTCGAATTCCACTTCACATACCAAATCCTAAGAATCATGTACAATTTCTTAGGAGTTTTTATGCGATTCTTGTGAATTCGTATGCGAATAAGAATGCTTAAAAATACGCCTCCAGGAGGCTGATTTTTGAGGGTTCGAACTCCAATTCGCATACGAAATCCTAAGAATCTATACAATTTTCTAAGAGTTCGTATGAGATTCTTGTGAATTCGTATGCGAATCGAGATTCTTGTGCTTCAAAAATACGCCTTCAGGATGGAAGAACTCGATTGTAATCGTCGAGAAATTGATAGGTTCTGTTGACAAAATGCAGTGCAGCAAATTATTAGTTAAACTTATCACTTGTAGAATAAGTACGAGTATTATGTAGAGTTAAGACGATTGGAAAAACAACAAAACTAAAAATATATAATAAATTATATAAATATTTATGTGTACGGTACTTGGATGCCGACTTCAAAATTATAACTTGTTTTTTTACTATATATGTATGTATCAGAAAAGATAGGTTTTAGTTTTTCTTGAAATGTAATCATTAGTTCAGAAACAGCGATGTTGTAAGGATAAAGAGCAGGACTGGTTTCGTCTGAGACAAACAAGAACTGTCTTGACCCCTTTCGCTCGCTAAATTGCAAAATGATGTATTTTATATACTTAATATTTCTACGCAAAACCAACGTTGCCACACAGCGTGTCAAAGAAAAGGAATTGATGTTACGGAACGAATGTAACACTTATTACACGAATGCTTTAATTAGAAACAGAGCTAGTACAATTAAATAGAGGTATAAGGTACTAGAAGAAAGTTAATGAAAATTCTGACGAGTGTATCTTGAAGAAGAACTAAAATATTCAGGGTGTTTGGGAATGGGTATATCAAGCCGACACTAGCTAGTTAACATAATATGCATATACATTAATAGTATGGTGCAATCAGAAAATTTGATATTATCATTTTAATTTTCATACAAAACAAAACTTGAAAATATTTTTTTCATAAATGTATAAATTTTTTGACTTCACCATACCATAGAGAAAAAATTATACTACGTAAAAACCATACTATTTTTAGGCATAATGTTAACTAAACTAGTGTTGGCTTGTTATACTATTTACTTAACCCATGTTTAATTTGGTTAGGTTTCGTTTAAAATACAACAGAAATTAAATCAATAAAAACTTTGGAAGTTTCAACAAGAATCGCACCAAATCTAGCCCCAAACTAAGTAAAGTTTCTAATGGTGATTGATAACGGATAAACAATAAATACATATACATCCATCGCTACAAAATTTAATGCTCTTGCTCATCACACAAACATTTGCCATTTGCGGGATCCGAACCCGCATCCGCCTAGTATTGTAGTCAGGAGCGCAAACCACTAGACCAAGAAGATCGAGTAGTATAGGATAATATATCCCGTAATATTCCGAAAAATTCTTATCGATCATTTTCGCCAATCGATATTTATTAAAACCAAACACCGTGAAATTTGTAAATTATGACATGTACTTATATTCTGGTCGCAACCATGGCTCAAAACATGGTATAATAATCGTGTTGATGATAATATCTTACAAAAAGATGTTTCTAATTATGCACTTATAAACATGGTCATAATTTGCATACTTGTTCCCCTTAGATACCTTATTATACCTACCTATATTAATAATAAAATGCAAGTTTCACTGTATTCCTGCACGTCAATGACGCATAAAAAGTGGCATTTAACAGACCTAAATATAGTTTTGCATCAGAAAATTACCATACAATATTCGCTGGGAAAAAGGTCAGAAAACATTTTCAAATAAAATGATTTCTTAGATTATACACATTAAGGTCTAAAATATCAAATCTATGTCTATTTATTTAGGTCTTTTACCCTTTCATTGTAAACCTGTGATCAGACAAAAGAACTTTTTTTTTATTACCTATTATTTATTTTCTTAATTTAAAGACACATGGCATTTGAATTTAATATGTTTGCGGGTGTTCCTTAAAATGAAGGTAAAGTAGTATTGCGTTTTATTTTAAACGATAGATAACCCATATGAATATAATATTATTACAGTCAAATAAAAAGTTTACTTAAATAAAAAGATTTTTACAATTTTCATCCTTCTCCTTTAATAAAAAAAAATTATGCGATTCTTTCAGTTGGGTTTCAAACCCCGGTCTTTTTGCCACGGGCGACTTTCTTCCAACTGAGCTTCAGAGAATATGAGTTTACCCTTTGAACTGTATCAAGTGTTCTGTTGTCGACTGTTAAGTAAAAATATATAAAAATTGATTATTTGTATAAATATTGTGAAATCTTTGAAAAAAATACGCCAGTCTATAGGCAAGCCCCAATTAATGTTAGCTCTATTCATTAACAAGTTAATATTGGGACTTTGGATGGACTAATGTAGTTACTTGAAATATTGTAATAATTATTTGATCAGGGAATAAATATCTCTATAAGTGTGGACTTATAAATGACTTCCAATGTCTTAATTTGCATGTACTATAAAAATTGTAATAGTCGATAGACTTCCTAAAATCAATGAATATTATAAAAAAATAAGGTCAAAAGTCTGCTTAGATTAAGTAGAAGTATGAGATGTGTATTTTTACGAACAAATGTGTTTCATAGTTTTTCAAATTAAGTATAGATTTAGTTTTACACAAAATGTTTTTAAAAGCGGCTAATCTGTTTATTGTTACGAACAGATTTTATTACAGAATCAGAATCAAAAACGTGAAAACAAACTGGTGGTCTATTCTAATGCTCTACCTCGGCTATGATCTATGGAGGGTTTCATTTCATTTTATCACGATTTCAATGTTAATCCCATGGATAAAATTATTTGGTCGGATGAAATCTACACCCTGTATAGGTGTTCGTATACTTTATTTAATAATACAAACTGGTATAGGCAGTAATGCCAGTGGCTAATTCAAAACGTTATTTTTTATATTCCCAAAAATTGTAGTATAAATAGGATATTTCACTTCAGATCTTGGTCTATGAACTTCATAAGCCAAATCGAAAGTGTAAATACATCAATGCATCATCTATGTTTACGTTATTAGCAATATTAACTTAGGCAACGCAAGTTAAAGTTTTATTTACTTATTTAACAATTGCGTACCAATCCCCCCTTCGAGGTCTCTTACGGAACATCGTGGCTGTCATAGTTGGAACTTAGTATCTCTCCACGTCGGGCCGTCAGAACGGGGCTCCTACGTTCTCGACAAAAATATCGAAAAATGCAGTTCCAATTATTAATAGTGACAGTGGTGCTACACTATTCCGCCGCGGAGTATTATAAGACGAAACGTAAGTATTTTTGTAAATTTTAACACGATTTCTCGAATGTATACAAAGATTGGCATCGATTTCATAATCGGGTTATCGTTATTCGTTACGCAAATCGATTGTGGGTAGTTAGATCACAGAGTTGTAGCGTTAAGTTGAATGACCTTTTATCTATATCTAGTCATAACTTTTTGTATTTTTATACAAACAATATTGTAACAGACATTTAGTGGTTGTATTTGAATTTTAAAAATATGCAAGATGTAAAATTGTATTGACGAAAATCCGATATGAAATGGGCGAAATGGTTAAATATAACTACGTACGTAATAAATTAATAGGATCACTATGTCCCCAATAAATTATTATTATTAAAAAGTATAAAAATTAGCAAATTTTTAACAAAGTATCAAGACTTAATTTTTAACTAAAAAACTATAAATATGAACTATTGATTAAAATTTAATAAGTAGGTTCTCGATTAATAATTTTGGAAAAAAACAACTTAAAAGTTATATTTAATTTTGAAATTTAAAGGATTCAGTATAGGACCACCCTAATTTCTGGACCAGATGAACTTGTTCTATTAACATCCTCTGTAATTGAATGTTATGACGTCATCATAACCCTCGTGAAAATAACGTCTAAAGTTTTACCGCCATTACCCAGTGGATAATGTGTGAATTACATTCGTAATCGTAACCAAATGAATTGATGCATGAAATGTGTTTGCCTTGCGCCCCAGATACCAGAGATACTTATAGCTGGATTAATTGTCTTAATCTGTGTCAATATATATCGAACAATACATGAAATATCGAACGAGAGCGACAGTATACGACATTACACACTCGATTTCGATTTGACTCTCGATTTTCACTGCCAGTCAGTCTAACTACGTAAGCAGTGTTGATAATGTAAAGCTCAAAACTCCATTGTTTTGACTCAACATTTTATTTAATTGGGCTGAGATACCTATATAAGCCGTGTTTTATTACAAAAAACAATGGGTTTTATAAGTAAAAGATAATGTGTTGCCAATACTTACAGTAAGCTCCTAAAAGTTCATTCGATACCAACTTGTGCAACTATTTGGGTGTATTAATTAAGCTGAAGGTTGTCTGGGAGAGATGGCTTTAGCAATAAGACTGTCTAAATTGTGCAACTCAATAACTTGTTATTATTAATTTGTTTATCGCGCGAGTTTTGTCATCGTTTAAATTACATTTGATACTTGAATACCTCTAAATTTAGAATGGAGTGTTTTCGCTCATAAAAAAATATTTCTGGGATCCCATGCATATTTTATTACTTGACCTTGTGTTACTTTCCTGTTGACAGGTTAACGTAAAAACAACATTGTTTAGGTACTGTTTACCGTTCATGGTAAGGTCCTTGTTTTTGTTTGGTGTCAAACCGTTTCTGTTTACCTTGTCGTGGCTAAACGTTATCTGCATGAGTCAAAATAAAAACAAAAGTTGTCAATCATTTTGTAACACTAAGATTTATTAACATTATTGACTAAACGGTCAATGCCAAGTCCCAGTTACCGACTTGTCATACGAGTCGTATAATTTCATTCAGTTACATTTGGACAAGTTTTTACCACCAGCGCTGTTAAAAACCCGGAAATTCCGAACCAGTATGAATGTGACAGTGACACTGAAATGTGTACTTTTTTACAGCGGATTTCGTGAAAACATGCTTGAAGAGTGATCCAGACTTTGATGAGTGCTCGCGAAGTGCAGTGCAGCAGTTGTTCAATGCTCTTGGCCCTGGTATGTGCTTTATAATATTATAATTATATATTTTTTGGTAATTTGTAAATCTAACTATTACAATAAAAGTGCTCATTTCATTCTTAACGATTTTCATTCGCAATCCCTGGCTAAGCAGTTGCTAAGGAATTTCACGCAGACAGCCGCGTGTTAAAGTTATTTTGAATTACAACTGTTTACTAGTTTTATGCGCCAGACTGCCAACCCTACCGGTCCATAGACCAGTCAGCTAAAACCGGCACGGTTGCAGAGCGGTTGCACATTGCACAAGCCGATCATGCAACTGTAACCTCTTTGGTAGTTTTGTACTCCTGGTACAATTCCCCATTTTGTGTTGGCGTTGCTGGCATTGTTTGTTTTAATTTGCTTATTGTTTTAATTTAACATTTATCTAGCTGTTTGCTTGCTGCTAATTAACTTCAAAAATAATCTGTTGTCATGATGACCAGTAATGATAGTGGGCTGGTAGGTTTACATGCTACTGGGCTAGTCACATAGCCTCAATTGCGAAACCTCTGTACATAACTTGCGGAAAGCGAAAGCGCTATTTCTTCACTACACTCATGCGATGGCTCGAGTGTCTATGATTCCTAATATTCCTTTACGATAGATAAATACATCGATTAACATTGCAGATGTCGCAAGCCGATTTATGAAAACAAAATTAACGTATTTTTTTTTGCAACATGTCAAAAAGCTTAATTGCAAGAGACAAATCAAAGAAGTGTGATAAGAATATTGTTTGTTTGTAAAATTCATTCATTTGCGAAATAACACTGTATCAATTTAGAAATACCCACCTTATTTTCATATTAATTTCTGATCAAAACACATGACTTAGATACTGAGATTCCAAATGTGTAAAAGGTTCTCCCTTATTAAAAAAAAAATATATTTTTTCCAGGACTTCCTGAAATTGATATGCCACCTTTAGATCCGTTAAAAATCCCGAAAATAAGGATTTTGCAAGGCGAAGGACCCGTTAACGTAAATGCTGCGTTAGACGACGTCAAAGTAACGGGATTCGGCAAAACCGATGTTCTTATCAGTCAGTGAGTAGATTTCTCTCTAGATTTATGGTCTCCTGGTACTTTACTCGACGGTTTGATCGATTGAGTCGAGTAAAATTGAATCAAAGTCGACTTGTTCGATTATTTAATTAGAAACAATAAAATGACAGATTTTTATTAAACTCGTATTTTGAATGAAAATAATTAGTTGAACAAAAAGTATTCTGTTCGATGATAGTACGAGTATTATTGATTTTTTTTATCCCACAATTTTGAAACTAGCTGTTTTCAGTTAGTAAATAAATAATAAAATTCATAATTTTTCATCTATATTCCAAGTGTTGGTTAATTTAATAAGCCCAAGGCCGTTAGGCCACACATTACAAGACTTAAAGGTCAAGTCTTATGCGCCCGTGGTTTTGCATATATTACTGACCGTTATAATATGCTTACGACAATTTTATCTTTGTATTTCAGGGTCGATGGAAAAACGTATAGCTTCTACACAAAAGTCCGAGTCCCGAAAATAAGGATTGAGGGTACTTACGACCTCAAAGGGAAAATTTTGCTGATTCCTCTCGTAGGTCGCGGTAACTGTTGGTTTGAACCAAGTAAGTAATTTATACTACCTAATGTACTTTTCCAATTATGTTTTAAGCATATACGACCTTTGCTAGAAGGGATTGTGCTCCGAGGTATCAGGCAATGAATTTTGCTAGAGTAGTCTTAGCGAATTTAGCTAATTTCATTTTCAGAAATTGACCTAACCCAAATTCCTTAGGGCCTAATCGAACTTGCGATCTTTGCATTCAAGGCAAATTACCGTGTTAATCTAAATTGTTCAATGTCTTATTTTTTGCTATCCGTTGATAGATGACTTATACTTTTATTAATTATTTTTGTTTTCAGCCAACATGACAATCGACATTGTAAGTGATGTAAAATTGTACGATAAGGACGACTTTGTGTTTTTCAATGTGACCGCTGCTCACGTCAAGTATAACATCGGTGGTTTGAAACTACGAATGAACAATTTATTCGATGGCATCGACTCATTAGGTGAGTAAATTAATGAAAATTAACTTTCTTATTTTTCCTAAATACAATTTTGCAATACAACAAATGAAAAATCCTGAATGGCACAGCTGTACTCGAAAATCTTGATTTGAGTAAGCTGTGCCATCTATTTTTGTCCGTGAAAACTACGATATAGCAGAGTGCTACTAGCGCCATCTATCGTGGAGTAGTCGTAGCTCGATCAAAAATGAGTCAGTCAGATGGCGCTAGTTACTAAACATTCTCCTCCGGCTTCTACAATTTATTCAAGCCTGGTATTAGTGAGACGCAAATTGCAACGTTGAGACGCCGCCGATCCACCTTCGTCACTTCGGCAAGCTACGACGTTGTTGCCAATTTTAGTTATGAAGTTTTTTTGTATGATATTATCGATTTAAACTAAACGTCACATTACGATTAACAAAATACGTAGAACGTGACGTCATTGTGAGTTAGGAGTCGCTCGCTCACTTCACAAAAAATGATCGTCTCGTTCGATCGTTAATCGAACGAAGTACTTTATTTAAAATATCGCTTAACACTGAGCCAATATTTTTAAAGATCTACAACGTAATTAAATTTTAACAATACAAAAAAAATAGCTAAAGTAAAATTTTGTGTATTTTAACATTATTCCAACCTCTATGAATTAGTTAATACTAATAATTAGTTCTGTTTTATAATAACTGTATGAACTGTAGGTACATTAGTAACTTGCACAAATGAAGGGTAAGTCTTAAACTTACTGCCAAATAAAGAACTTGTGGCAATATAATTTACCTACGTAGCGGGATAACCTCACTTCGGGTTGTAGTTTTTTACATACTGGTAAGATTTTTTAAAATTGGACTATAACAATATCAGTTGATGACATTTAATAAAGCAGCATCATCACCGCGTGGAATATGGCTTGTCATTTCACTCCCTATTTTACTCCCTACATACTCTTTTTTTTTTTTGTTATTTTAACTGACTTTAAGGAGTTATGTATGTTTGTCCGCAATTATTTTGCGTTTGGCTTTTCCGATTTTAATGCGGTTTTCTGCTGACTATTGCGATTTTGTCGACACAATGTAGTTCCTAATGAAAACATACCTAATAAGTTATTTTTGGAGTCGGTGCGAATAAACACACATGTCGAAAGCATTCGACTTTGTATCACACAAACAGCTTGTAGGAAAATTGGAAAATAATGGCATAAGAGGCACTGCCTTAAATTGGATAAAAACCTATTTGCAAAACAGAACACAGTCAGTGGAAATAGCGAAACTTGACTCAAATTCAATAGTACAAATATATAAATCAGACTTTCTGAAAAATGACTATGGAGTCCCACAGGGAAGCGTATTAGGACCGCTATTATTCTTAATTTATATAAATGATCTCCCAGAGGTGACTAGACACAGATGTGTCTTATTCGCTGACGACATATCTGTGGTAGTTAGTACGGATAGTAAATTGACTTTAAATGAACATATAAATGACATTAATAATACAGTTAAAACAATAATTACATGGCTCCAAAATAACAATCTTCGTACAAATATTGACAAAACATATTTTATTAATTTTAATGACATTCTTTATCAGACTATTGACATTCAATTCGAAGGTCAACAGCTAAAAGGTACAAGCATGACAAAATTTCTTGGTATATGGATTGACCAAAAATTGGATTGGAAGAAGCAAGTGGAAATTGTGTGCAACAGAATTAATAGATTCTCTTATGCATTGTATAAATTAACTAAAGTAGCCAGCAAAAGCACTGCACTTACAGCATACTTTGCTTATGTAGATTCTGTATTGCGATACGGTTTAATTATGTGGGGAAATAGCACTAACGCCAATAAAACATTTATTGCGCAAAAAAAATGTGTAAGGGCTATATGTGGCACTTCACCAGATGAGCCATGTAAGCCAATATTTAAATATTTAAAAATCTTGCCACTTCCATGTCTTTATATTTTTGAAGTTGGTAAATTTGTAAAACAAAATATGCACAATTTCATACAAGCAAAAGATATATATATCCGGAATACCAGAAACGGCAATAGGCTGGTTTCCGATTTAATACCCAAGAGTGCGAGATTTAAAAAAAATTGCTACTGGATGTGTATTATAATATATAATAAAATACCCCATCTAATAAAAGACTTGCCCTTCAGTAGGTTTAAAGTGACATTTTATAAATGGCTTAATGAACATTGTTTTTATTCTGTAAATGATTTCTTAAATTTCAATTGTTAATTTAAATATTATGTTATGTATTGTTGACATTTTTCTATATTAATTGTATTGTTTAGTTGTGTTGTATAATTTTTTTTATTTATTATTGACATCGTATTTATTGCTTTCAATTAATTTTATCAAATATTTGCATGCTATTTGTAAATGGCTGAAAAAGCTGAACTTTAAACCACAATTCTATCTAAAATGTACCTTTTTCACATGCAAATAAATTTCATTTCATTTCATTTCATTTCATTTCATTTCATTTCATTTCATTTCATTTCATATTACTCTCCATGGCGTGCACCGACTTCAAAAATAACTGACTAGGTATGTTTTATTAACATTATTTTCCTCTTTTTTGAGTGAAATTGCTTAATGTTCTATCCTAGGGTTCAGTTTTTTCCGTACCAAAGTTAAATATTATAAAAATCAGTTAAGTAATTTTGCCTTGAAAGTGAGATTGATTAGTTCTGTGATTTTGCCCTAAGCGTGCAACAGACCGAGTTACTTTCACATTTATAATATTAAAGTTTAAATATAATTAGAATAGATAATTTGTATGGAATTATGATGGAAGGTTTTATCCAAACTATTTCCCGAAGGAACTAACCAAGAAGCTTTAAAAGGGAGAAGAAGTTTGTTCTTAATTACTACTCGTCTAGGAGCCTAATCAAAGAAGTCTTAAAAATGACATAATAATATCACAGTATTATATTATGTACTGTGATAATATGTTCTATAATATGTGTCATACAGATCGCAGCCAGTCATTTTTTTATTTATATTTATTGATTTTAATTTCTTCATTGTTTACAGAGGACAGCACCAACGCTTACTTGAATGCCAACTGGAGACCCGTCTCAGAATCTCTCCGACCGATTCTCTCAAAAACGATTGAAGATATTCTACTAAACTTCTTACAACAACTGTTCCATAACCTACCAGCCAATTTCATGATTGGTGACGTTAAATATTCCAGTAAAAAAGTGGACAAAAAAGTATAATTGCACACTGTTCGTCTATTAGTGTTAATATTTAATAGTTTTACATAGATTATGTCTGTGTAACTAAGATATTAAAATAATGTCAGTGATTTTAGCATAATAATATTACGTATAAAGTTTATGATAGAATAATATACGTAGTTGTTTATTATTAACTTTCAAATTAAGTTTGAGAAGGTCTTGTTTACATATCAAATGGATTGTCTTGTTTCGATAAAAAACTAAACTCAATATCAGAATTATTTAACTTTTTATAAAAATAACAGTTATTTACAATGTGAGAAGTATGAAAGATAACAAATGAATGTATATATTTTTTAACCTTTTTTTAAATACCACTTAATAAACGATGTTTTTTTTCTTACTGGTATGGTTTGATTTTAATATTATTTATATTATAATAGTAGTATTTAATAAAAACACTAAGTATAATTGTTTATAGTACAAACGTTGAAAAAAAAAATTCTTGAACTACTGCCAAATTCAAAACAGTCATGTTTACGAAACGAGGTGTAAACCCACCTGTTATTTTCAGGTAGGTAGCACAAGGTCGACCTCTAAAACAATGCTGTGAAAATACCATTTTTTACTTGTCTAAAGCTTAGAAAAGCTCTAGATAAAATATTTTTATTACACTTAATTATATTAAACCAATTTAGTTACTATTAGACTAACTCAATATATTTTGCTACCTATGACTATATATATTTTGAAAACTACTACTATTCCATTTAAATTAAATATGTTTGTACCAGCTCAAAATAAGTTTAATTCATTGCTGATTTCTTCAAATCATTATTTTTTGTTAAACCAAATAAGCGAGCGACTTAAAATCTTAAACATTTATCACTAAACTTGCAATTTTATTACTTACTTGCCAAATAGGGCGTCCAGGCATTTTTTAAAATAAGGATTTCCAAAAAATCACTTCACAAAATTGCACTTAACGTACACGCTTTACCCGTCAGCCACTAGATGGCTCTGTCACGAAAGGTGGGAACAAAATAGCCGATACTCAGAACTATAACGTGTTTTATACGGGAGAACGAGCCAGCGGTACACAGACCGCGATAACGGACACGACGCAGAAACTTGCGAACGATCGACGGAAATATCTCTTTACGAACCCCGAATCAATTATGTACTCTAGTTTCACTGGTTGTTGAAGCAATAAATTACTTTTGTTAGGAAGAAAGGTTAGCATTCTTAGAATTATAGAAAACAATTTTATTTATGTTAACTAAAAATAAATTTCATAATCTGATGCTGCGATTGGTTGACGAGTGAGTGACGATGATAATATACAATATAGATCTCAAGTAATCTCAACTAACAATCAGACAACAATTTTAATGTATCTTAACGAAATAAATATTTTTGGTAAAACTTTGGTTTTTGTTTAAATTTTCTTACAAAAAAAGTGCATACTTAATTCAAGCATATTAAACAAAAACGATATTGTTTCCATTCTTTTTGTTACGATTTTTCAATGAAATAATAATTTATAACGTATATATAGCACCGTTAAATATTGGAACAGCGACATTACATGAACATGAGTCGGATGGACCTATTTTTAGAAAGTGCCAGATTCCCTAATAAACTGGAACGAGGTTGGGAAATTAACTCACATCATCGGCTGAAGATCGCAAGCCCGTTGAGAATAATCATGTCTTAAAATCTGACTTCGTTTGACTGTCCTGACCATAGAAATTCATTGACTATTTCATTTATTCTTTAGATTTCTCTATGTAATACCTAGTCCACATTTTGTCAAATTAGCTTACTTTTTATCATTTAATGCTGAATATACATTTTGCTTACTAGCAGCACCGTATTTCCCAATCCTACTTTGATTCTACAGCCACTTTATTCCAGCCAACTTTGGGTGGTTATCCTTAAGGCTAGCGAATTGACTAAGGGAATGCAAGCTTCTTAAAACTAAAAACTTAAAATTTCTAACGATATTTATCATCATTATCATCTCAGCCTATCGCAGTGCAGGTGGTATATTTAGCCTGAACTACCAGCTGCTGTGCTGTAGTCTAGCTATAGCTAGAGGGTTCTTATTTATAGCATTAATATTGATTAAACATAAGTAATGCTTATATAACACGGGATTATCCAGTTGCGAGTTTCGAAGTTGGAAGTCATGATCCACTTCGGGTTGTTAAATCAACGAAGTAAGTAAGTATAATGGTAATAAATTAATGTACAATTACCAGTAGCCTATCTACGAGTACCTATATACTACTATTGCATTATTTCTTTACTAGAAGTAATTCTTCTATTTTATCGTAGGAAGTGCTTTTTACTATTATCCATTACTAAACTCTAGCTATTTGTATGTATAGTCAATAGTAGTCAAGGTAGTACACATCTCGAGGGAGGTGACCAGTTCGTAGTGTTCGAAAGGTTATTTCCGTTTTCTAATAAGGTATCACATGTATATCTTGTTGGCCATCAATAGAGGGTCAATTAACTCACATAGATCAAATTCCTTACAATCTGTATCTGAAATTATTCAGATGTGTATGAGATATAAAGTTTACTTAATAAATGTTCTTAAACCTAACGTGCCGTTATGAAAACCGAAGTGATTGTGACAGTGATCAATATTTGCATGCCGTCATCGCCTCGTCACGAGATACACGTCGCGGCAAAATGCAGCCGATTGCATTCTACCACTGCTTTTTTCTGCAATCCTTGTAGAACAAGTTCCTGGTAGGGGAGACGCTGTAACACTTTGTTGTTTACAAAATAAATGACGAATTCATTCAACATTAATAACCAGATAATCCCTAAATAGTGTATGATACTAGAGTTTGTTTTACAAACAATATTTCTTTTTTGGCATATTTGTAGACGTACTCCTTTTACGATTTAATCGAATTATTTAGATTATTTGATTATTAAATAGAATTTAGATAAAAAAAACTACATATTTACACCATTTGCAGCAGCATTTGAAAATATTTGTACTATTACGATTATATGTGCTGTGATAGGTGGTAAGTAGTGCTAGAATTTGAAAATAAATGATACATAAGAGTAGGTACTAGTGAATTTCTCATTAACAATTAATATTTTTTTATGTTTTTTTATGTCGTGGACTACGCATGTGTCTATAACCAGAACGCATGATGCACGCACAAACCAAAACAGATGGAGGTCGCACCGCGGTTACTGACCTGTAGATGAGCATTGACCCAGAGAAGGGTGCTCGAAGGGGATAGGGCCCCTTTCGCGTCTGTCATAAAAGGAACGAACACCAGGCCCGCATAAAAGCGAGGAGGTTGAGCTGCATACATGCACTTTGCACCGAATACGCGTGACGTCATCCACTGCATTGTTTGCCGCTGCAGTTTTCGTGTTAACATTACGTTTTACGAACGGCACGCCAATCGTGATTGTGGGCTTGAGATAATGCAAATGGAATCGTATCGTAAAAGATAAAGGTATTATTTGCATTCAATAATAATGATTGCTCTTTTATACAATAAAGTACCTAATAAATTCACCAATAATATATTTTAGCCGAGAAGATTCATTCTTCTTTTATTAATTTAAATATTTTTTTATCAAGTTAAGTTTCTGATACAACCGTCTAGGTACTTATTTCGAATTTAAGACTGCAGAAATCTTATTAAAGTAGCACAAGAAAAGTAACTACAATTTTATAGCTTTACAGGACATTTAAATAAAAAAATATTAATCAACAAACATCTGTCTTGTAGAAGATTATTAATAAAAGAAGTAAGTGAAAATCTTACTCAATTTAAATCAATGAATGGCCAGTGTTAAACGTTTTTTACTGGAGTGACATTGTGAAAACTTTAGTCTAAGATCAAAATGATAAATCAATTTTACCTATTATTCGTTTGACGTATATCCCTGCCCACTGCTCTATGATACATGAGCGAAAAATAAAACCTCTTTGTACTTCAGAAAGATCTTTTAGTCAATAAACTAAAATAGGTCGTACTTCGCAGCGGTTCAAGGTAACGCGTGGATGCGGGAATAGTCTGTGAGTAAACTTCTTAAAATAACGTCGTCCTACACTTGTTATGTGGAAAGGCTGGCTTCACCTTCTGTTTGTCCATCGTCACAATCAGTAAATAACAATTTTTAAAACATAGATACCTAATGTTGTCAACTGTCTTGATTTACAAAGTCTTCGGACTATAATGCCAGCAATCGCAGGTTTAAGTCCAGCAAGGAGTAAATGTCTGTAAGAAGATCACAAGCACTGTTCCTGGGTTATGGATATTACATCCTATCTATACAGGGTTATTTGAAAAAAACCATCAACCTCGCACGACTATATAGCTAAAATCATAAACAACGACATTTGTTCTACGACTTTTGATAATTTGACACATTTTACTTTCATACAAAAATTTAAAACATCAATTTAATTTTACGTCTGAATGTTCTTATCTCTGTGCGCATCACATCAGGCGAGGTGGGACGCGGCGAGCTTCGCGCGCGTCGCCATAGGAACATAGACTTGTATCTAAAATCATTTTAAATTAATTTATTGTTATGATAAAACTCGTAGAACAATTTTGTTGTTTTTTTTCAATTAGCCGTGTATAATAAAAATGAATAGCTTGCTGTTCGTTAGTCTCGCTAAAACTCAAGAACGGCTAGACTGATTTGGCAAATTTTGGTCTTAAAATATTTGTGGAAGTCCAGGAAAGGTTTAATCGGTGAGAAAATGTGTAAAAATTGCGAGAAAAATTCTTAAACCGATAATTTTCTTGTTCCGTACAAACTGCTCGTACCAGTCAAACAGGGATTTTGCCACATTTTTCAATTCTGAGGCGATACGAAGTTCGCCGGGTCAGCTAGTAATGTATAAATTTACTGCTGTAAGTTCGCACAAAGTAATAAGCTTTGCTTGGATTGAGGCTAGATATTTAAAGTGATCGTGTAGTAAGTCATAGTATAAAATACTACTTTCTGAGATATACAAACACGTAAACGTGTAAGGTTTAACATAAAAACTTTATTTTCTGTTTCAGAATGCGTACTGGAATGTAGGTTGCACCGTGCATGGTCTCTGGAAATGAAGAGCTTGACTAGCAATTCATCGTGATCGCTAGCAAGGATTAAAATTAAAAACACAAACAAGCATACATAAGGTTATCGAAACTACGTCCAACCCACAAAACATTTAACTTTTATCCAATCGTGGTTCTACTTACCAAGATGTCAGTTGATACTAAGATTGTAAATGATTTATATTAATTAACGTAATCTTAAAGTTGAAAGTTTGAAATAGTAACGCCGCGTTCCAAAATTTTAGTTTGGGTCCTAGAAATAAGCCTGGGAATTGTCTCAGCCAGAAAGGTTAAAAAAATCCACCGTAAACTTATAAAACTAACCGTGTGTTACTGCGGGAAGTGCTTTTCTTTTCAAAATTAACATTGGTTCCATAGGAAAATAGTACTTTACTTAGTAGAATTGGTGCGGAAAGGTAGAAAAGTTACAATTTTAAATTTTTGATAAAAAAAGCATAACAATTGAGAGCTGCATCGAATTCCAACTAATTCTCAATTTATTATCCATGATGAATTATTTTATCTGTACGAACTAACATAATCCATAAATGCAACAAATCACATCTACCTAGCTAAGTTGTGTGTAAGTTATGCATAACTGTATAGTACTGTTGTTTTTAGTTTACGCTTCAGAGCAATTCAAGTTTACGAAAGTAGCGTTTGCACTAGTATGTACCTTTTTAATAATTGTAATGAAGAATCATTCCATTACAGTAATTATATTCTGGATAATTATTTTAAGCCGTTATGTATTTAAGTCGTTACATAAATAAAGTTGTTAGTAAGTAATTTAATTAACTTTATGATTTACCTGTAGCCTATAATTTAAAGACTATTGTAACTATTTTACTTAGTTGTTCATGGCAACGGCCAATAAATTAACGAATCAATACGCGTCAATACGAAATAGCAAACAAAGCTTCATTGAAATACGGTAGGTAAGTATAATAAGCGAGTACTACTCGGCGTGACAAAGAACTAATACAATATCTTAAAATTAAAATTAGAACAAGAATTAAACTGGGACAAGTTATTTAGTACAAGATTTTTTTTAATTTTTTCTGTTCTTTATTTAGTTTAAAGTATGCTCGGAAAAAAAATACACTGGATCCGCCATACATGTATGCAGGATCTAATGTAATTTTTTGCTCAACCTGTGCGAAAGGTTTGAAGTATTTGTTTGTCTACTAAATGAATACCAGACAAATATACGTGTTAGATACGGAATTCCGCTGTTTTCTGTTATTTGTGTCGAAAAGTTTGTAGTTATAACAAATTTTATAAAAATGACACACAAAAAAGTTAACTTTATAGTAATTATCTTTCATGAACGGATAATATTCGAATAATTGTTCCAGGATAATTTAATAAACAATTTATTATTGTTGTACAAGTTTTGTGGGTTTACAACCATACGACAAACGTCTAGAAATACACGGGATATACTGTATTAACTTTATTTGTCAACTTACTTATTTTAATTATTACTTGGACGTAGTTTAGCAGAAAGGACTCAATCCACATTTTGGTCAAAAATGAGTTATGCATGCCAAAATAACCTTTATGGGTAGGTCTTTCATACCAGAAAAAATCATAGCAATAAACGCTCTATAAGTATATTTTTTAAATACATGGACTCAACCCACATGTTTGAAGACATGTCATTTTAATACAGCTTAATAGCCTCAAACCATCTAAGTCGTTTTAGATAAATATAATTCTTAAGGAGTAAGCATCTTACTTATTTAGCTAAAAGGACTCAAACTGCCTGAGTCACTTCTAATAAAATGATCATCTATTAAAAGCTCCGTACTTTTATTCAGCTATAAAGACTCAAACTGCCTGGGTCAGTTCTGATAAAATGATTATGTATCAAAGACTCCGCATTATTATTTAACTTAAAAAACCCATACAATCTATCATTTCAGTTAAATTAAATTTAAAATAACGAGAGTCATAAATTCATTCAGAAAAAGAATTCAGACTTAGTTTATATGTATTTTGTTTGTGGTAAATATAATTAATATTTAAAATAACGATTATAAACTAATTAATAATACAACGTTATTATATCAAAAATTTATTTCGTATATTGGCTGTATGAAATATAATCAACTAGCTGACCCGGCGAACTTCTAACCGCCAGTTTTTTTTCGGCAGGCTTTCCAATATTTATTTATTTATTTATTCTACTATTCAGGGTGGAGACGAATTCGAAAATAAACCATGAAAACCGGTTCAGCCGTTCTCAAGTTCCATTATAGGAGAGCCGTTCCTATTTTATTTGAGGCTATTTTACATTTTATGAAGTAGCAACCCTTTATCTTTGGAGATTATAAAGTTAGTCATCTAAGCCACAGTAGCGAGTGTATTTATCACGAGTGCTTGTGCAGGTTACATCAAGTAAAAGTGGCGACAGAATCCAAAGATGAAAAGAGTTGTCAGAATACTATTAAATGTCGAAAATAAAAGCGACGAAAAAGGTTAAATGCTGGCAAGGCAATGTTTATTCTGCCTGTGGCAGCGGTTTACGCATTCTTCAAGGATGGGCTGAAACTCTTTTAAATATCTTAGCTATCTCATCGAGTAAGACAATCGGGCGATATCTAGAGGGAGTGTCCGCCGGTCTCCCTTCTTTACAGAGAAAAACTAACTGACCATCCTTTCAGATTTAAGGAAAGCGACCAGATTTAAAACACTCATTAAACATTCCTATCAGGTGATTTCTAAGGGGTTCTGAGTCTGACGCTAACGCTAACACACAACCAGGGACACCATTTGAGTCTTTTTGGCCTGAGGGCGCAGTATTATGCCGCCTAGTTCCTACCCTGTAGTTGGAAAGATATTTTGGACCAGCTCATTCTGTACAGATGGAGTCTAATGAAACTAGTGGAAGGACTCTTACCCTGGGAATAGACCAGCTACTATACCGGTAAGAATCTGAGAATTGGGAGTGCACAGCTTATCAAATCAAATCAAAATCAAATGAAATTAATTTATTTCTAAGAATATGGTAACATATTAACATCTTCTTGCGCACGACTCAGCATGGGCATCCACATGGGTCACAATTAAGGTCACCTATTAATTTCTCCCAGGTCTGGCTTTTTGCCTTGTGAATTGTGGGTTTATAAGGTTTTTGTAGCCTAGAAGTATACTTCAAGGAGGTGTCTCTCTACTCCCTCATCTACAATAAGGGAGGAACGCTTACCACGTTGCCGAAGATACTCTCAGCGAGCTTGCAAGCAGGCGGAACGAAAAACCGATATTTTGCAGGATCACCAATGCATTGCTTTCTTTTAAAGAGTGCCACCAATAAGTGGCATCGCCGCATCGCAGACTGCAGATAGCAACTTTCGAAAATAGAGGGCTGCCAGTCGACATTAGGGCCACAGAAAAACTTCAGTTCCAGGCCGCGACTATGGCTGTACATTTGGCTGACTTATTATCAAAACCCATCCAAGAGCCCACCGGGGAAAGCGCGGCAAGCGGGCTACTGATCCTTATTTCTTATATATTTTTTCATTTTATATAATTTTATCATTTATTTTAAGAAGTTTCCAAACCTGAGTCTTTTCAGCAAAACGTAAATAAGGGTCACTTCATGCAAATATTCAATTAGCCGAAAGGACTCAAAGCCATATTTCATGAAATATCTAACAAACTATGTACGAAATGAATCTATAGAGTTAATCCATAAAAAGTTTGTATTTTTTACCTTTAATTTATTGTAACTTTCAAATGATTACTTGCTTAATCACAGAAGAATACACATCGGAACTTTAAAAAATCATATCTCAAAAGTGACTTCGTGTGGGTTGAGTCCTTTAAGTTAAACTACGTCCACTTATAGATTAGTTTCTAAAATAAAATCACTTTAAAAATGTATTCATCAATTAACTGTAGCTGCTTCAGGTCAAAAATGTTTAAAATTCAAATGGCGGTGGCTCCACCAAGCGGTAAAATTTTTCTACTTGCTACTCGCTTACATCGGCATCTCAAGCATTGGGCGGCCAACAATGGAACGTTTGGAACGTTAGGCGTCCGCTGGTGGAGAATCTGGAGCAGGCAGTTACGATCGCCAAGTACTAGGCCGGCAGAAGCGTTGAAGAAGTCTTTGCAGTTGTACTGCTTCGCCATCTATCGGTGGGTAGAACAACTAATTAGTTGTAACGTGCTTTAACAAGCATGTTCAATGTTTCAGTTCCGTGCCATCTATCGGGGAGTAAAGTAATTATTATATTTTTATCCTTCGTTTCATCAATATAGATGGCGTGAAACTTGTAGCCTTGTTGCACAATACATATTTCAGGATTGTAGAACCCGAATAATTAAAGTAAGAATCTGGGTCTCGAAATTGTTTTTTTTTTAAATAACATTTTCCCATATATCGCAGTAACTAAAATTCTGGCATTTTTGGGTCAAAGGTTTACGGTTTAACCTTAGTTACTACCTTGATATAAGGTACTACCTTGATATAATAATAGGATTTTCTTTAGAAGAATTATCTGAAGAGCGATCGTTTTGAAACCCAAACGTTAAGAATGCCGCCTGGTAGACAGTATTAGGTCGTTTGCTACATTTTTAGAAAGTAATATTTTACTAAGAAACCCATATATGTGAGCCGCTCGCTCTAAAAAGAGCCATGGAAGAGTCAAGGTGCCAGACCGACAGACAGAGACGTCTTCGAATTTAAAAAACCCAACCTTTTTACCATAAATTTAGGTCCCGGGTTCTAATCCCACGAGGGGCAAGTGTTCGTGTTATGATTACGATCATTTTGTTACTTGGGCAGCCGAGTCATTGATGTTAGATTATTATAATTATAAGATCTTTCTATTAGTGTGGTCGTCTTATTAGATGCTCTGCTCAATTTGGCCAATTTGCAGCTACATAAAATTGTAGTTGATGTAATTTATCAAAGAATTCAATAATACTACCGCAGAGATAGTATAATACTACGTACTAATAGTACTTACTAAGAGGACTATTACTTGTGCTTGGACTTTATTTTTATAATTAAAAAGTAAAGTACAAGCTCAAGTAATTGTCGCACAACTAGTTTTTTTTATTATGAAAATAATAAATTCATCAAGGCTCCTAGTTCAAACTCAATCGTTTCAATGTTTATTCAAATAAAACAAGTACTTCTTAGTTAGAATGTGGTTTACTATGAAATTGAAGTTTTTTATTTACTATAATTACTAATTACAACTTAAACGAGTTCAAAATAAGTGGAACCGCATTCGATACTGATTGATAAATATAAAACAATTAATTTTAAATTAATTGCGAGTAACTAATAGCAATGAATTTAAAATACTTAGCAGGATGCAAAATCGAGGTTATTTACTAACAGAGGATTAAAATAACAAAAAATGGGTTAACTAGACAAAACACCATCTGTTAAAGTAAATTATTAACATCCTTGTTTTACGATAAGGTACCAGGCACTGAATATTGCCAGTACACCCAGACCCGACCCGAGCAAATTTTTTATTTTTTTATTGAAGTTATAGAACCCGCGGCCTTTTTCGATACTAAGCCAATCGGACAGTCAATAATCCTCTTTTAGTAAATAACACAGTCAGTAATTGGGTCTTAAGTTCATAATACCTACTCTTGCTTTGATAAATCTTGGCACATAACAAGCATTTTTTGGAAATCATTACATTTAGGTACATTAATATTGCACTTGTTTAAAAGTATAACTTTGATTTAATAAATTAACACTATATGAATGAAGATAATATACAGCATGTAGTAAATAGATAGTAAATTATTCTAACATTTAGTTTTATTAAATAATGCAGTTTATAAATGAAGCTTATTGCTTGTAACACGTAGATTGGAATGTACATAAAAATGATAAATGAAAAATCGGACCAGAAAAAATGAGTAAATAAGTACAAGACGAGCGTCAAGTACTTTTATAAGAAATTATTGAAAAAAAAATAAGAGCCTTTAGGGGGTGGTTCAGATTTGAGTCTAGAAAACAGGATAAATAAAAACTTTTTTTCTATTTCAGAAACATCATCCGTGAGATGGTGCACTTGCTGTATAAACGAGTGTGGATTGATGACTTTGATGGCATTAATTTTTACTATTCACCACTACAATATTTACAATTAATGGTCAATAGCCTTTATTCTGATTACTAGATTGATGGAATAGCCACTCCTTATATTTTTCCTGCATTTTACCACCATATTTTGTTATTTTATCTGGTCATGATTTTCCATCTACCTATTTACACTGAATACTAATAATATGACTAGATATCTGCTAATTTAAAAATGTATTTACACTGAACAATCGGATATACAATAACGAATCCAGAGGGTAACTAATTAACTACAATTTACAATTAAATATTAATTAAAAATACCACAAATATAAAGCTCAGTTTACTTTGACGTTTATACGCAGAGTTATCTTAATTTAATGATCATATAGGGCCACTTAATCTTTCTTAAATCGAGATTTAGCCTAAATCTGGAATTCTGTCTCTTTAAAAATAAATTAACAGATACAGGATGGCATTCTAACAGCATTGGAATAAGAAAGTGTTTCGCCACGTCCACCGCGTTAAAAAATTGCATAATTTCCGGATTTCAATTAAAAGGGATTGTCAAAAATGCACTGACGAATTTGTTGGTTTGTCCCAACGAAAGAAGATGTGTTTCATAGTAGCCTTAGATTTAGGATAAATCTAGATTTATGTAGGTTGGGCAAGTGGGCCTAAGTTATAAAATTTAATCTAGCTCGTCGTAGCTGTCATTGAAGGTTTGATCCATGACCATGGGATCGCTGTCAAAGCCTGTGGCGGTGGTTTTGGTGACTGGAACTTCTTTTTGGGCCAAAAGTCGGTCACACTCGTTCAGGCGACCGTGCAGTACTTCGTAAACCCTTGTCATAGAAGCAACCTTCTCTTTGCAGGAAGGATCCGTCTCGATCGCGAATAATCGCGAATCCAACAACTTTATTGCAGCTACTATGTAGTTTCGTAATGTTTTCGTTTTGTGTTCGCTGCTGATGCGGTCCAGAAACGCGCAAACTTGTCTCTCTCCACACAAAAGGACGTCGACATCGTAAGCCAATGGAGAGTGCTGCCTGTGTAGGTATGCTATCAGGCGTTTAGCGTATCGTCTGTAAGTGCGATATGCTTTCCGCTTCCTTGCGCCAAGAGTTCTGCCCAACGTCATGGATTTCTTCATGTCATCTATGACTGCTTTGTAGCCAGCATCGATTTTGGTGTCAAAGATGTCTCGTAAGCGGGTTTCCACTGGCTGGAGTTCGTATGGAGCTGGGGATGGAGGTAGAGATGGGGAGGACGGAGGCGGTGAAGGGGGCAGAGGATTGCGAGTATTTTCTTCTTCGCTGGATTCGCTTGAGGCTCGGCGTTCGACTGGGCTTGCTTCGGGAACTGTATAAGGACGAGGTCTCGTTCTGGTTCTTTGGACCCGTGCAGGCCTTGGAGCTGTTCTCGCGTTGTAAGCGGTTAACACGTTTGCATCTTGCTCGGTGAGTGGTCTAGCGCGTTGAGTGGCAGCAAGAGGTATGATTCTGATTTTGACGAGTGAGTAGCTTTGGTGTATCTTGGCGCGAATGCGGGGATCTTCGTAGTCTGTCCCCCAGAGGTCTCTTATGGCCGACTCTTTTAGGTAGCGGACTTGACAGAGTTCACCGTTGAAGAAACGTTTTCTCTGTTGCTCGTTGAGTGCGTCTCGCTCTGCGCCGGTGAGGCCGTGGATCTTAGTGAGGTGGTCAGGCAGCTTGCCGTAAGTGAATCGTGCGCAGTTCTCGATGGGGCACGGGATGTTGGCGTGGTTTTGTTTTTTCGTGCGCACAGCCGGCGCTGAAGGCCGCGCTGCCATTTTGAATTCTTGATCTGGAAAGACGAAAATTATAATGTTAATTTTTGTGTCAGTCATTTAAAGCTTAGAACATGTCAATAATCTTCATTAAAAACTAAAGTAACTATTTTTTCCATTGATAAATTGAACAAAATTTCCCGATTCCTAATTTCCCATCTAAATGTTATGGAAGCCAGTTAATTTATTTAGAGGGTGTTTATCGGGACAGGGAGCTGTCCGAGTATAATAATTGTGTTGACGGAGGCCGCCGGCTGTTTGCGGAGTGCCGGCCCTCGTGTCCTGCCTCTAATTTATTGAAAACAACTGCCTCCCACGTCTTGTCGTCTCCTTGTTTTGGAGCGAGCCTAGATAGAACAGCTTATTAATGTAATAACAAGACTTGCTCTCATCTCCTTGTTTTGGACCATATCCCGGAGAGAACAGCTAATAAATGTAATAACTACACTTGCTCTCAGATCATGGTCTTTCGAGCAGTATAAAGTTCTAGAAGAATGGTCACAGAGAGAGCTAGCAAAATCATGATACGAAGGGCCTTACTACAAAAAGATAAAAGCTTGTCGTAAAGATAAGTCAACCAATTTGAAATGTTGACACATCAGACATTCGTGACATATTATTAACAAACATTTCAAATTGGTTAAATATTCTTTAGACAAGTGTTTAACACTAGTCTATCTTTTTGTAGTAAGGCCAATAATGTTTTTTTTTTGACGATGCAGAAAGCTAAAATGTCGGTCTATAGGAATAGTAAATAACTTAAATATTGTTTATTGTCAGGTCACATAATACATTTTAACATTTTGTTTATTTAAGTGGCTTGGCTATATCCATAATTTTTAAGAAATCTTCAAGAACACCAATTATTTCAGGGATGTTAGGTATTTCTTCTATTTTTTTGGTAAATCGTTTTTAACAAACAAACAAAAGTTGGCTGTCATGAACTGTAATTAACTAGTTGTTATTTTTGGGCTGTGCTTGTACTTTGATACTAATTTCGTGAAGGATTCTAGTTAGTTAACTGAACATCATAAGTTATGGTATCGTTGTTTAACAGAAAAGGGACGTATTAGTTAAAACAAAACACGAAGACAAGGTAAGGTATGTGATGGCTAGCTTTTATAACAAAGCACAGCAGCTAAGAAGCCGACTACGTCCAATTTTAAGATGATGCTGTTATTACATTGACCAAGACATACATGATATATTGACCAAGTGATATATTGCGTACATATGCAGTTACTATCTACTCTTAACCTGTTTTAAATCACGTCTCACGTCTGTCTCTATCATTTGATTAGGATACAAAGTCTGGTAACCTATTAAGTGTTTAGGTACACCACAATAATATTTATTATTACTTTAAGATCATTGGTTTGATGTTTGGCGTATATTTACGGCGTGGCGTATATATGGCGTGTATTTATTGAGTCTGGTCAATCCTACCTCTACAATGGTGGTTCATAATCATCAATCCATCATTATCATTTCTAGTAGTCTACAGCTGTCTCTGAGAAAGTCTAATGACTTCCAGATTAGCAGGTTGGAAACGGCCTGAAACCTTTACCAGGTAGTCTGTCCACCTTGTGGGACAACTTTCGCGGCGCTTGCCTTGCTTATTATACTGTGGTTATTTGCAGCTCAACTCAAAACTGAATAGCTAAATATAACAATATGCTACCAAAATGAGTTTTCTTAGACTTGTGTTGCAGACTCTTTATGTGACCTATTTACTTTTATACTTCTTTTTTACATTATTGTTTTTATATATGTCAATGTCTTCTAATTTGTCTGTCTAATTGGAAAAGGAAAATTGTCAACACACATTACGGTGAAAATAAGTGAAATAACAAATTAAACCCATTTTAAACAGGTAAACAGTCCTATTATTCGTTCATATACATTTCATCCCATATCCCGTTGATTTCATTGGTCCTTCTCCCTTCGTATTCAGTGCCTATTTCACGAACAAACATTTTCATTTTCCATACTTACATTGTTTACATTCACATATTTTTACCTCGTTCATCCGCACATGATCACCCGTAGTAAAAATAAAATAATGTCGGCCGACCCGGACCCCACCGCGGACGTTCTCCGCAGCTCTGGTCCGCCAGTCAGCGCCGCACCGAGTGAGCGCACTTCACAAAGCAGATCATCCCGTTCGTCCGCAACTGTGAAGGCACAAAAAGCAGCTGCCGAAGCGCTCGCTTTACGTCGTCGCCTCGAGCGCGAGCAGGAGTTAGCCACCCGTGAGCGCGAACGCGAACGTCAACTCGCAGCGCTACAGCAGCAGATGGAGGAGAGCGAATTACAAGCTGAACTCGCTGCCATCGATGCAGACGCTGAGTCTAGCCGCGCTGGGAGCCGCGCAAGCCATCGAAGTTCCACAAGGGTGAGCGTAGATAGAACAAAAACATGGGTAGAAAGTCACCAAGTTGACAACAATATTGACAGAGGCAATATTACAGTAGGACGTGAGCAACATGTTACTGTTCCGTCACCCGGTTGTTTGGTACCACCACCAACAGCCACTCGGGCAACTGCACCCCCTGTCAACTTTTCCATTCGACAAGCACAACTACCAAAGGTCTCTAAAACATCCGAGGCGGTCGGTCGTGCGCCGCCGCTCGCTCTCACGGAGCTTGACCAACCAGCCGTTCTCTTGCAGGCGGTAGCCGACACTGCCGCGGCAGCAAAGGCTCTTGCTTCCACTTCCGGTACCAGGAAGCTGGAATTACCACTATTTTTTGGCAATACGCTTCAATGGTTGCAATTCAAGCGTACATACAGCATAACAAAAGATAATTTTTCTCCGCTAGATAACATAAACCGACTAGACGGTGCGCTCCGAGGGCCCGCGCGCGAGGCCGTGGCGGCGCTGTTGATGTCGACGGAGGACCCGGAGGAGGTCATGCGCGCTCTTGAAGATAACTTCGCGCGCCCCGAGCTCATCGTTTACAAGGAGGTTACTTCACTAAAAAATCTCCCACGACTAGGTAACGATCTTAAAGAACTTGGAATCCTCTCAAATCGGGTACGTAACTCCATTTCTACAATTAAATTATTAAACCACATAGAGTATCTGTTTTCGCCGGAATTGTTCCATGCGGTTCTCGCAAAATTAAATCCTACAAAGAAACTAAGATGGACAGATTTTGCAATGCAGGATACCACCGGACGTCCTAAACTTGAAATTTTGTCAGATTTTTTAAAGCGCGAACTTGACCAACACATACGTTTCGGTTTAGCACCTGAGGTTAGCGCGACACAACACCTCCAGCATAACGTTCCTTTCGATAAACCTTTTAAACGCGAAACCGTTCATAATACCATGGTTCGTTCAAAATTAGACAAAAAGGGCATTGCTGGGATTAGAAAAGAGTGCCCGTTTTGTAAGAATGACCACAATATTAAAGAGTGTTTTAAATTTAAATCTTTGAGTATTGATGAGAGATGGCAGTGGTTGCGTGAGGCAAAGGTTTGTTACCGATGTCTAAAGAGTAATTCACACCAATGGAAGACATGTAAAGTAAACCCGTGCGGTGTTGACGGCTGTTCTTTACGTCACAATCCGCTTCTACATCGTCAACCACCTCCTCCGCTTGTCAACACCCTCGACATACCTACAACCAATGGCAACACTCCCGCAAAAACTGTCAGTGACAACTCATATGCATTATCAAATAATTCTGAGCAGACTGAAGAGAAGCTGGTAGTATCGGCCACATGCACAGGCGTGCAAAAACCAAGCACCATTGTAGCTCTGCGCCCCCGTGCCTACCTGAAGATCATTCCTGTCACTGTCTCCGGGCCTGCTGGAATGTGTGACGTGTATGCTCTCTTAGATGATGGAAGTACTGCTACATTAATCGATTCCAGTATTGCCACACTTATAGGAGCGACAGGGCCAAAACAGGCCATAACAGTAAATGGCATAGGCGGACTTGTGCGAAATACTACAGTTTCATACGTTAATTTTCATATTAAAGGCAGATACACACAGGAAACATACCTCGTGAAAAATGCTAGGGCCATGGACTCTTTGTCTTTGCGTCCACAAACAATTGACCGCGAAGCAATCGAATCTTTTTCGCACTTAACTGCATTAGTTGACGAACTGACGTATGAGGACGCTACTCCTACAATTTTAATTGGAGCTGAACACTGGCACTTGTCACTCAATCGCGACGTTCGTGTTGGTAGAAGGAACGAACCCGTAGCCTGCTTAACAGCTCTGGGCTGGACTTTGTACGGTGTTGCTTCTAGCAAAACGAAACTAGTCGAATTCGTCAACCATACACGCATAGCTACATCTGAGGATGACAATCTGGAATCGTTGATCAAACAACAGTATAAACTCGATTCCATAGGCATTTCTAAATCAGAATCGATACATAACAAACAAGACCAGCGGGCAATTGATATTTTAGAAGCCACCGCGAGGCGTCTACCTACTGGTCGATTCGAGGTAGGAATGCCATGGCGCGACGACCCGCAGCGTGTTCCAGAAAGTTACCCTCAAGCTCTGTCACGGTTTTTAAGCCTAGAAAGACGTATGAGCAAAGAACTAGACTTTGCAAAGGCTTATCATGCATTCATTGACAACATGATTAGTAAGGGTTATGCAGAAGAATGCCTTCCAAAGACGTACCACGGGAACACTGAAGTCAAATCTGAAAAGATACGTCTTTATCTCCCACATTTCGGGGTGTACCGCCCTCAAAAACGAAAAGTCAGAGTGGTCCACGACGCCGCAGCCAGAAATGAGGGAGTTAGTCTGAACTCCTTACTACTTCCGGGTCCTGATCTACTGCAGCCACTCCTGAAAATTCTTTTTCGTTTCCGGGAGGGTTGCGTCGGTATTGCAGCAGATATTAAGGAAATGTTTCCTCAGATCCGGGTAAGAGAGGAGGATAGGGATGCCTTCAGGTATCTGTGGAGATCTGACAAAACACAGAAAATAAAGGAGTTCAGAATGACATCTGTCATTTTTGGCGCGTGCTGTAGCCCTTTTATAGCTCAATTCATTAAAAATAAAAACGCACAGGAGCACGCACACGTATACCCAAAAGCCGCAGACGCGATTTTGTTTAGCCATTACATGGACGACTACATTGACTCACAAGATTGCGCCGACGACGCGGCTCAGTTAGCTGCTGATATCATTACTGTGCATGCTGCTGCCTGTTTTGAAATAAGAGGTTGGATCTCCAATGAGCCTAAAGCACTAGATCTGGTGCCAGCCGATCTTAAAGTCACTAAGCCATTAGAAGTTGACCTCGGCGAACCCACCAACTGTATTAGAGCTTTAGGTATCGCTTGGAATCCTATCTCAGACAATTTAGGATTTCGAACGGTCAACATAGAATCCCTTCTTGGTCCTCTAACAAAACGCAAAGTTCTGTCACACCTCATGCGCGTTTATGACCCTTTGGGTTTGCTAGGGCCTCTAGTCGTCAAGGGACGAATTTTATTTCAACAATCCTGGAGATCCTGTACCGATTGGGATTCAGAACTTCCACAAACCGAGGTATCAAAGTGGCATGATTGGTTCCAGGAGCTTTCAAAGGTGGCTTCGCTCAAGATTCCTCGTTGGTATGCAAAGGCAAAAGACTCCGAGCCGATTTATAGAGAACTTCATGTCCTTGCAGATGCAAGTGAGCTTGCATATGCATGCGTGGCCTATTGGCGTCTTGTTTACGCTGACGGCAGCATCAAGCTCACTCTCATCGCAAGCAAAGCAAGGGTTTCACCTTTGAAACCAACTTCAATCCCGCGTCTGGAACTTCAAGCCGCCTTGATCGCCTCTCGACTCGCTGTTGTTATCAAGGATAGCCATCGAAAAAAATCAGCACGTACTTTTTTTTGGACTGATTCAATGACTGTCCTCCAATGGCTGCGCAGTGACGCCCGTTCATTCAAGCCCTTCGTTGCTCATCGTTTAGGTGAAATTTTAGAGAATTCTTCGGTTAAAGACTGGCGATGGGTACCGACAGACTTGAATGTGGCCGACGATTCGACCAGAATGAGGCAAATAGATTTGAACCAAAAACACCGATGGTTTTCTGGTCCATCTTTTCTTTTTAAGTCCCCGGAGGACTGGCCTTTGGAGCCGCCTAACGTCACACCAGTTCGCGAAGAGCTGAAGTGTCATCTGAACGAATTGGTGGGACTCACTTTGGTCGGCACAGTGTCGTCTTTCCCAGTCACAGCTGACTTTACTCATTTCAGTGACTGGTCGCGTTTATTACGTGCCACAGCCCGGGTGCATCAAGCTGTGGAAATATTTGGAAATATTTTGGCCATGGTTCGAAATTCTAAAGGAAATTGCGGGATTATACATGCTCCTGACCATTGTCCATCAGCGTCTACTACTCTGTCACCTTTAAATGCCGACCTAATGAAAGCCGCTGAAAGGCATGTTTTACAAAAAATACAGCTTGATAGCTTTGCTGAAGAAATCTCCTGCATTCGTAATCAAAAACCGATTCCCTCAAGCAGCCGCCTCATCAAACTATCGCCCACTCTGGGAGAAGATACATTATTACGTTTGGCTGGGAGAATTAAAGCTGCAGAAGACATCGACCCTGACTCACGTTACCCCATTTTGCTTGACGGCCGCCACCCAGTTGTACGTTTGTTGGTGCAGTTTTACCATCGCCAAGCAGGCCACGCAAACCACGATACCGTAATTAATGAGATCAGACAAAGATTTTGGTTATTAAGACTCCGCGACACCGTCAGAACTGTCGCAAACCAATGCTTATTCTGCAAAATTCGGAAGTCGAAACCCATGAACCCCATTACTGGAGACCTGCCACCTCAAATACTCTCTCACCATCAAAGAGCATTCACTTTTACTGGCGTAGACTACTTCGGCCCTATTACTGTGACTATTGGGCGTCGCCATGAAAAGCGTTGGGTGGCCTTATTCACATGTCTCACAACGCGAGCCCTTCACCTAGAATTGGTGTACAACCTCTCTGCGGACTCCGCAATAATGGCTCTCAGGCGCTTAATTGCCAGGAGAGGGATCCCAGACACCATATATTCTGATAACGGGACCGCTTTCGTTGGTGCGAATCGTATCCTTCGGGATTTTTACACGAATGACGTAGAGGAGTTCACGGCTTTAAAGAAAATTAAATGGAGATTCATTCCGGCGGCAGCACCTACTTTTGGCGGATGCTGGGAGCGTTTAGTACGCACGGTAAAGGTGGCCTTAAAAGCTACACTCAATGAGAGGCACCCTAAAGAAGAAACCCTCGTGACACTCCTGGCTGAAGCAGAAGCCATTGTGAATTCTCGCCCGCTGACACATGTCTCCACAGACCCTGAAGATCCCACCACTCTAACGCCCTTTCATTTCCTCATCGGGTCATCATCGCATCAAAGCCTTCCAACCAATTTTCTTACCAACGATCGAGATCTGATCGGCCGAACCGAGTGGAAGAAGGCCTTAAGATTAGCTGACCATTTCTGGAACCGCTGGGTACGTGAGGTCCTTCCCACTATGCAGCCACGGGAACATAAAGGACATACCAACTATTACCCGGCATTACGAATTGGAGATGTAGTTATCATTGTAGATGAATCGCTCCCGAGAGGGTTATGGCCTCGAGGCCGAATAGAGAAATTGTACCCAGGAAAAGACGGGGTGACAAGGGTAGTAGACGTTGCTACCTCAGGTGGTACGCTACGCCGGCCTCTGAAAAAACTCGTAAAACTGTCAACAGAAGGCCCCTCTAGTAGCCGAACTTAAAAATTAATAACACACATGAGTTGGTGCATTGCTGCACGAGGGGCAGGATGTTGCAGACTCTTTATGTGACCTATTTACTTTTATACTTCTTTTTTACATTATTGTTTTTATATATGTCAATGTCTTCTAATTTGTCTGTCTAATTGGAAAAGGAAAATTGTCAACACACATTACGGTGAAAATAAGTGAAATAACAAATTAAACCCATTTTAAACAGGTAAACAGTCCTATTATTCGTTCATATACATTTCATCCCATATCCCGTTGATTTCAACTTGATTGGAGCAAATATTTATTTAGCAAATTAGCTTGTATCGCCGCGAGTGCCCTCTACAATAAATAATCCAAATTGAACGGTTCCCCCGGGATTCCGGCAAGCAGCGATATCCCATTGTTTGGTGTTCCTCAATTAATAATTTTGATTAGTTCGCCTTCATTCGGTTTTTGTTGAGAATTTATACTGCGTCTTAAAGGCGCCGTCCTTGCCGGCCTTCTATTTAATCGTACCTTGGAAATTATTACTAAACAAGAATGTTTTACATATAAATGATTGTTTTCATATGATCAGATAAGATACGATTTTTCTACAAAATCTTATCAAAAATACTGATTTGTCCCGTTGAAAGGTCTGAAGAGTTTGGTTTTTTCGGGTAAGGACGAAATCAAAAATTAGAAACAGGTAACGGCATTTATGATTTTAAAAAATAAATTACATAGACGTACGTCCATAGATTTTTATTATCTGATTATATTGTGTAAAAAATGAGAGCTTACATCTATGATTAAATGCTAAAATGGGGAAGTGTTTTGAAAATACGACGAGTCTTGGTTTGTCTCATCGTATCGTGTGTTTGATTCCCACACAAATTCCCACAATCGGTTGGAAAAGTTAAATTAAATCAATAATTAATTAATAGATTAATTATATTTATTTAAGGTGTAAAATTATCATATATCTCTTTTCTAGGAGGTGGTTCTACTGCTCAAATAAAACAACTTTTTGTATGAGACCAACTTCGAAATCGTAAAAAAAATATTTCATATCTTTATACAAACTGATCTCAGCTGGTCTGCCGTTTTGTATGGGGAAATAGTTTTTTGTTTTGCGATTTTGAAGTTGGTCCTATAGAAAAATTTGTTCTATTTAAGCAGTAGAATCATCCCCTAGAAAAGAGTTAACTGATAAGTTTACACCTTATATATATAATATATATAATTGAATTCGAATCTACATTCCTATACCCTTTTAAAAAGTTCAAGCTGGTTGCAAAACTTGGAAATTGACGTTTGTAAGAGCAAAGTTAAATGTACATATTCAAAAAATATAGCAAGCTAAAAAAGCGACATCCGCAGATCCGATGAAAGGTAGACTAAACTTGTTTTCAAATGGAGACCATGTCGATGTCACGTCAAACCTATTGTAGGACGCCCACTAGCTCAATGAACTGCGGGTCTAAAACGGCCGCATTGGATGTTTCATTTTTAATCTGATTCATTTAGTGAAATGTAGCGGAAATGATTTGCAAACCCTAAAACGGCCACATTAATAAATGAATCATATGCAATTCATTTCATGAAATGGATCATATTTGATGACGTTAAAAAAATATAGTGACGCGTCCAATCTTACTTTACGGTTTTTGTGAAAATGAATGTTTTTTACAACACAAAGGAACAAAATGTTTCAAAATACTCAAGTTTTGTGTGTTCTACAAATATCAATACAAAATAATAATAAAAATAACATAAAAATGGTGATTCACCAATTTGACATTTAATATGAATTACTCTTTTCATAATAAGTGGACCATATTACGAATTTCCATACAAAACTGTCAAATTAGATAAACTGCAAATATGAAATGTTCGAGGCTCATTTTATGATTCATCAAATAAAATTTCATTTTAAGATTTGCTAAATGAAACATATTATGAACGGAATATGAAACATCCAATGCGGCCGTTTTAGACCCGCTGACTATCTTAGGAAGTTGGCTGGCATTGGTTAAAAAAGTTGGAGATCGAGCTCTTTGGCGCTCTTTGACCTAGGTCTAGCAGAGAAATGAAATATGTAGGTATAGACAATGATGATAATAAAAGAATAAAAGTTAAATACCACACTAAAACATGCTCAGAACAATTAACCCTCAACACACGTACACTTTAATTAGCCTACCTTACCTACTTTGTCACTTACCGTGATTGACATACCTCGCAAATATCATTTAACTTTCAAAGTACCCTCTTTTAAGGCACCGCGAGAGTTGAATAAATAAGTAATTTGCATATTTAATAACCAGTATCGCTGGTTTCAATTGTGCCAGTCTTGAATTATTAATCCTCGCGCTTAGCTTATTACCCTCTGGATGTAATCAAGTATTCAGAACAGATATTCTTAATTAGCGAAATAGAAGTTGAGGTTTCTTTACAAGAAATCTGGGGTATAATTTTGAGCGAAAGTAATCTAAGTGAGGTATAATTGTGAGCGAATGAAGTCGTAGGTTACTTTTTTTCGAACATTTTAAGGCGATGTTAATTTATAAAAAAAAAACTGAGTAATCGAATTAATTTTCATTTTACTAAACGTTTGTTTTTTATTTAAGTTTATTAACTTTTTGTTTAATCATAACAGACGGAGGTGCAGGGAACAAGATTACATTTACTGTAAATATAAAATTATAATATTTTTATGGCAAGTTCAAACATGATCATAGCACACGAACCTCAGGATACAATCTAATAGAATCTTGGACCAAGTCCCTATATTTTTACCCCTTGTCTTTTAATTTATTTATTTGGGATTTCTCTGGTCCTATGGTAAGTCGGTAAAGCAAGTGCTTACACAAGTATGTTACAGAAATCAGAAACAACGATGGTACCACAACTTCCAGACCCAAGACAATAAAAAAAGTTTGTTTTCTACTTGACCCGACCGCAAATCGAACCCAGGACCACAGAGACGGCGACGCCTAGTCCGGCATGCTCGCCTCTCAGCTACGGAGGTCGTCAAATATATAAAAGCTTACTAGGAGATGTATTAATTTGGATTATCGCAGAAGTTGTTTTTGAAACTTTAAGAAAATAAAGGTATCGCTAGGGCGGGCGGCGTACCCCACTTGCATTGCAAACAAGGGGGTAGCCGTATACGCAAACAAATAAAACACAAATGTCACTAAAGTGATAAAATGTTAAATTGATTTTAGGAATTTTAATACCTAAGGGATGAATAGAGATTTTATCTAAAACCATAGGCAATCCCAAGCAGCAATCAAGTGTTTTCAACAGCACATTTAGAACTTAAAGTTCTTTTAAAGACGTACAAGGGTGTCAAACGCAGCTTTTATCGTTATATGAGTGATTTTTAAGTTATTCTACAGCTTTAAGTATATTCAAGCTGTATTAAGGATTCAACGTAAGCTTTGGGTGTTAAATCAGAATATGAAAACTCTACTATAGAACTTTAAGTATTCTGTGATACTTTAATGCCAACTTTATTATTATAGCTGTATAAAGGCTGTATTTTGGATGTGATCACTTACATAATACAGCTCTAAGAGTTATAATGGTAAAGCTTGAGACTTTTTTCTTTATATTGGTGTTAGGAAAATCCATTAGAAAACTTATTCTTATAGTGTATTTAAACACTCTTGAGAATATAAAGGTTTTATATAATCTGTCTAAAAGGGTGCTTTAAAACTTAATAAATAAATTACAGCAATAGTGCAGCTTTAGTCTTTCTAAACGAAGTGAAGGTAGCGAAAACAATATAGTAATTTAAACGCCAATTTCATCGACATCCAGCGAAGGTTCCGTAGAAAAAAAATGAAGTAAAATGTGTGGATTTTGTTAATTGAAATCTGGTGGTAATTGTTCTCATAATAATTACGATAGATCTCGCTAGTAGTCTCGATTTGAATAACTTAGTCCATGTCTAAAACAAAAGAATATATTGTGTCTCGTTTGTGTCTAATACGAGTAATGTATTTTAACATTAATAAACACTATAGTTCCCCAGATTAATTTTATTTTATTATTTTAAAAAAATCAATTAAGCTGACATTTATTCGGTAAAATGTTAAATCTATTCAGCATTAGTTTAATTGTAAAAAATGTTCCTTTAAAATAAAAATTAACATTCAGCATGACAATTTATTTATTTTCGATCTTAAATAAACCATTATACTCAATTCTCAAATAAAGGTTCAGCACAAATGAAGGTGTCAGTCAGCCGGCTAGGGCGGGCGGCTTCACCCGCGCCCGCCCGTGCATCGTAAACAGATAAACAAGGGTGCGTAAACAACGGGGGTGCAATCACGTGGGCAAAACGGCGCTATTTCACTTTTTATAAGCATAGGTTGCTATTTGTAGATTATCTTACAATAAAGTATTTAAAGTGTATGATTCTGAAAACTGTTTATTACATCGATTGGTGTACTATATAATTCAGTATGTAAAGTGATTTTGAGGGTATTTTTATTAAAGTATAAACCAATTAAGGAAAGTCATTTGAATAAAAAAGAAATTGTATAATTTTTAAAACTTTTTGACTTGATGACGTATTTTGTAAGCTTGTACAACGTAAATGATGTATGTTTTAATATATATTTTATAGTATTAATATTTATTTTATAGTTGTTTATGTAAATAGCAGAATACAGTTTATAAGCGTAAAATCCCTAAATGGTTTTAGAATTAGGAAAGGTTACATTTTTCTTTACATACTGAAATCAGCGGGATAATCATGAACTCTTAAAACAATCTCAAAGCTGTCAAATCTGTCGATATTGGTACGTCATCATTACATACAAAATTTGAAAGATTTGATAATGTTTGACAGATTTAAGATTGTTTTAAGAGTTCGTGGTAACCGCCCAGATATGTTAAATCAAAATATCTTTTTTAAATATTATTTTATGCAATATAGAAAAATAATATTAAATTAATAAATATGCGCCAGAAATGTCAAAGAAGGATATTAATTATGCCCATGTTACGACATACCTGACAATAAATTTTGCCAAAGGCGTGCCCCATCACACTCGAGCGCAAGCCGTTTTAGAAAAAATCTGTATTTTAAATTTATTCAAACTGGGACTCGAACAATGTACCAAATACATTTATAGCTTATTACAGCGGTACTACGATAAATGATTTGAAGATTGTCAGTCACTGCTTAGGCTAAATGTGACATCATTATCAAAAATAACAGAAATTTTAAAATAATAACATAACTCAAAAGTACACTACAAGGTTTCATAACTTCTCAATAAAACTAACACAATATTTGATAATGTAAAGTGCATTCTAAAACTAAAATAATGCTTTAAATAAATAAATAAATGATTTGTTTAGATTAAAAGGAAAATATTTAAGGCTTACCAAAAATGTACCACGAAACAATTATATTATTGTTAGTAAAATTTTAAATAATATTACTATGTCCAGCAGTGGACATCTTTCGGCTGATGGATGGATGGATGGATTATGAGCGTAAAAGTTAATTTAGGTAACCGGTTAGTTAGATCACGATTACTACCAATTATGATATACTCTTGCTAACTAAATGTAAACTATTACTTATATCACTTTTAAATAGGTAATCTTATTTTAGAAAAAACTGGTCGAAAAGGACCTTATTATTTATCGAATACATCGACCGTAACTTTGTAAACTAAGAATTTTGTGCTCACCAATGTATATCAGAAATGTCTGAAAGTATGATTAAAAGTATATATAATTTGTTATAATGTTATAATATTGTGGATTAGGTCCTTAAAAAATATTTTGATTACACAATTAATTTAAATTCAATCAATCAAAACTATTTTGTAAGAAAAGTCACCATTTTTGTTAAAAATTTATTGAATTTGAGAAGCTAAAATCTTATTCAGGTAAAACGTAGGTACAACGGGCAAAAAAATAATAATTTTCCACTAAATTTTTTGTAACGTAAAAATTTGAACACAGAACACAAATTAACAAAACTGTTTAATTACGATTATAAGTAGTCAATTAAATAAAATAAAAAATATTTCGTCCGAGTGCGTTAAGCATTATAAAATGAAATAATGAAAATGAAAAAGTTATTATTAAATACGATACGTAATTAATTTAATAACACGTCACTCCTGAAAAAAAATTGTTGAGGTACCTATATATTTTTTTTACAAATCACATTTTCTCAATTTGTAGTAAAAATCCTAACAAAACAATGCATAGCGTTGTTGGCTGTTATCCATAAATAAATAATTAATTAACGTTATAAAATCACAACCGTAAACCAGAAAATCATATCACAAAAATCACCAAACTCGACACTTACCTCAAACAAACTTCGGTAAAGTTCCAAACAAAGTTGCGCGTTGTTTACGAGGATAAACACGTTGTTGTTATTTATTCCAAGAAGGACTGCGGACCGCGTTAACACGTCCAACCCGCAACGCGGTCACCGCTCGACTGGCGTTACGTAACCTCATCCTGGATTCCTTGTCTCACCGTACATTCCCATGCATTTTCTCACCATTTTTCCTAGAGCTCCCTCCCCTCTCTCACTCACACCAAATTCAGGCGATATGCAGGATTCTTTGGGGAAATCGGGGGTTTCAGTAAATTGGGCAGTTATGATCGGCATACCGTAGTCGATCGGAAAACTTCGTAGCAATGGCTCCGCCCTACGTAGTCTGCGGCGTAGCAGAATCGTAGCGGAATTTTAATTGTGATTAGAAATTCGATTTTGTAACTTATATTTTAATGTGTTTGTTACAATTATTTATTAAAAACTTGAAATTGAAATGTGAAAGTGTTGTTTGGTGATAACTTTAGATAATTATTAAACTGTGTGATTTTTTTAATTTTACAAGTAGAGATAGTACTTATTGTTTTTAACATCATTACTGACAACGTTCACAGAATATAAAAACCATTTTAGTAGCATGAGGACTAAGAAAAAAATAAGCAAGTCATATTTTCAAAATGAAATTGTTGCATGTTTGACCACCACAACCCAGACTAGAAACACTGGGGCTTACTACAAACAAGACGGCTTAGGTTTAAATCGTGTTTAAATAATAGCTTACCAATTTGAAATGTTGACATATCAGAAATGTCTCAGTATAATTTTAACATACATTTTAGTTGGTTGGCTAATTATTAGACAGTGTTTAAATCTAGTCTATTTATTTTGTCGTATAAAGAACTAAGTTTAAACTAAGTTTAATAAATGGACATTTAAAAATAGTTTTATTTAGCTTTACGTTTGATATTACTAAAACTGTTAATACTTTGTTTTAATACTATGTGGTACTGTATGATGAATTGCTCTCTGACTTTTATTAGTGCAGGCTGTCTGCCATCATAAATTAGTTAGCTTTTATTCCGTCAATGTGAAGCGCCATCCTCATGGGCAATAAAAAGTCTTCAGGTCTCACCACGCCCACAGTGTAGGCGTGGCCTTATTTAACACGCCTACCGCCTCCAACTTGAGTTTCAAATTCTCACGTCCTTTTCAGACAATGTCCTTTATACCGGTATAATGCTACTAATTCTGGAATCCCAGCACACGAGGCACGCGGCATGGAAAGTGTAGGAAGTTGATCGTGGCCGGATTAAACGATATGGCGATTCGCATATTGATCGGCACAACTTTCTAGACGATTGATTAAATACATAGAGGTATGGTGGAGTTCGCATATTTGCAATTGAATTATATATTATGAGGAGAAGAATTTGGGGATATTTAGGTATTTCAAAGTCAAAGAAATGAATAAAAACTTTGCATTTAACTTGATTAGCTTTATTGAACTGCGATAGTAAGTCCAGCTAATCCGCAGCTAAAGAACCGGAGAATTGCGTTTAAAACCTTTTACTAATTAAAATTAACTTACTGGCTTCTGCGATACAGGACCGTAAGCCTAAAGAAAGAGTCACTACTTGACTTCAATAATTGTTATTTAATTTTTTCAATATAATTTAATTTAAAAAAAGTTTCCAAAATCCAATTTTGATTTTGAGAATGTTTTTTACATGTTGATATACTTCTAACAGTAGGCAGGTGGGAAGCAAGAGTTTATAAGGAACCGAAAGAAACGAACTTAAAGTCCATATAACCCTAGTAGCCTCCTATCACTAAAAATACGTCATAGATTATGGATATAGATAAGACAACAGAGTAAGGTGCACCGAGGTTGACCATGGTAGCAGCGTTAGAACGACAGGTAGGCGGTGTAGACCCTGGCCAGTCTGACATACTCAGTCCAAATAAAGATAAAATAAAGATTTTTTATTTTTAAGACATGAGTATTTATTATTATTATATACATTAAAAAAATATGTAGCCTATTTTACCTGGGCCATTATTACGAATCTTTTGACACCTTGTTCATTAAAATCGGTTCAGTAATTTAGGCGCTACGGTGGAGGAACATAGAAACAAACATACTATACTACAATACATACATATATAAATAGACTGCCAAAATCATTACCCTTCCTTTTGGTTTCGCCGTAGTCGGGTAAAAATACGTCATAGATGTTAGATTAGACAAGAGAGTAAGGTGCACCGAGGTTGACCATGGTAGCAGAGTTAGGACGACAGGTAGGCGGTGTAGACCCTTGCCAGTCTGACATACTCAGTCCAGATAAAGGTAAAGCTTTTTTTTTGTAAGTCATGAGTATTTGTATCATGCTATTGAAATAAAAGATTTTTTGTGATTTAATGTTTTGTCTTTTAGCGTACAAATATACAATATCAATCAGACTAATCATAGTGACCGGTATAGTAGTTTTGGCAGCAGCGGTTGCTAGTTCGGATCCCGCAATGGGCAAATGTAAGTGTGATTAGCACGAGGATTTGTACCCAAGTCATGGATGATTAAAAACGTATTTCAGTCATGTTTATCCGTTATCTAGTCGCTATAGTATCTTAGTTTGGGGCTAGATAATTGGTGTGTAAAAAAAACAACTGTTGATCTTTAAAACGCATTAGCCTAGCCATACAGCGTGGCAATGTGGCCAGCCTTTTGGGCACCTTTCTTCAAAAAAGCGAGCTAAATCTGATATTTTATTTGTAGCTTTTTATCCTATTAATAAAATATCTGTTTTGTGTACATATTATGTTATTTATATTATTGTAAATATTTTCCTTTTTCTTTTTTTTAGGTTTAAGTTGTATATTAATGTAAATAATGAATTAATGATACGGTTGATCTCAGATTTATTAGTAAAATGTACTTGTTTTGATAATAACGAAACACCATTGACAGCTGCAGGTTTGTCATTGTGTGACATCGGAGTAAATTGTTGAGTGCTGCTGACGGTGCATGCGTTAAGTTCATGAAGCAGCAGCTAGATTTTATGACCTGCCAGCATGCCGGACTTAGTGTCGCCATCTCTGCGATTATGGGTTCGATTTTCGGTTGGGTAATTGTGAATTCGAACTTTTCTTTATTGTCTCGGGTCTGGGTGTTGTGGTACGTTCGATGTTTCTGATTTTTATAACACAAGTGTTTTAGCTAAGCTACTTACTTTAGCATCAGAAAAATGTGCAATGTTGTTCTATATTTTTAATATTCCATTTCCTAGGCCTTTGTCCTGTTCCTTGTGGATCAACTTGAACCTTTACGGCATGTCTACTTATTAATTGAAGAAATTGACCTCAGGCCTTTTTAACTATTATAGTTTGGACCACAGCAGTGTTATCTAAATATGTAGATATAATATATGTTGTCCCTTACAAGTGAGCAAGTCGTATAAATACTTTGTCCTTAAATTGCTTCCAAAAGTCCAGAGGTATGTGCTAAATTTCGAATTCGCGAACGCACGGAATATTCAATCAATGAACTAACACTCATTTATGATAAATAACAACAAGTGAACACCATTACTTGGCACGAAAACTACATAAACCTTAATAAAAATATTATACCTGTGAATATGTTTTGGTACATACATATTTTCAAAGTTTTTTGTTTTTACAGTTTTGTACAGTTTGTTTTTTGATATACGAGTAAATGGCACATCTTGATAAAGACGAGCTGCTTCTTACACCTGTTTCTTCGTTATTTTAAAGATAGAGTAACAAAAATATATAAAAAACTAATGTTTTTGCTGTAGGTAATTCGGTATACTGTCATTCATTTAGTGAAAACTATTTTTGATATTACATACAGACACCTCAATTTTATTTAATTGCATAGATGTTTGTTATTTAGGTACACACATAAACTTACTAGTTTATATAGGCGTCATTAGAAAAATAAGCAAAATCTTTCAGTTTTTTACAGTGTTGTTGTTATTATATACTCCTTGACACTATTGCTTAAAATTTCCAAAATATATTTTTACGGTAGTCGCCCACGTTTCAAAATACAGCTTGTTTTCGTCGTAAGTATGAGCCGCCGGGCGTCATTAATCAGCCAATAATATGCAGCTCCCTGTTAAAAACACCGCTCCTGCACAGGATCAAAATATTATGACGCGAAATCTTAGTATTGATATTCCAAAAAGTATTCGTATGAAGATAGGAAGTGACTTAAATTCTTATGGCCATATTATGGCAAAGAGAAAATCAAATAAAAAAAAACAATTATGCCTTTTCTTTACTTATTACATTTTAAACTGATGTTAACTATTATCAGTCATCGGCTGGTTCACGGTAGTATAAAAGTATCAGTGCTATAAAGGTATAAGTGAGTGAAAGAGAAAAGTCTACACAAATTTGTATTTGTGTGTTTATGGTTTGTTTATCAATAAATGCTGATGCCGCTAGTTTAAGGCTACCTGGTTTGTTTCCACTCCACCTGGTCTGTCACCATTAATATCAACCTTGATTATAAATTAAAAAAAAAACTCTTCTAAGAATGCCACAGTAGGTAAGCAGCGTTGGGCCGTTTGAATCCAGAGTATTTCCGTAAACTTGACTAGGTCACGCGTCCACCGGGTGGAAGGCCTGGCTGCACCTTCGAGACGGTGGTTGCCACTCCAGGACCTTCATTTCCCAGTGGTTGTCATCTTTGCGAGTGATTAGGCCTGACCGTTAAACTAGCGACGAAAAAAGTGGTATATTTTATGTTTAAAGTGTTTATCTGTGTACCTATGCTGTGGGTGTATCTGTCTGGGCATCGTGGCTCCCAAACGAACGACTGAACCGAATGATTTTTAATGTTTTTTTTTTGTTCGAAAGGTAATTCGATCAAGAGTTTTCTAGCTGTAGTTGCTAGTTTCCTAATTCGAAGATTATCAGTTTAGTTGATAAAGTGATGTAAGTAACATTTACATGAATAACGTTAACCTGGGACACTGAACAGGCATCTTGGACTTATAATGTTATTATATTTATCTTTTATAATAAGATTCAACATAAAAAAGCGATCCACATTAGTCTAGCGTAAAAAAAACTTGACATAATGATGATAAAAATATGATGTCTCGTTTCCCCTCGGATATCCGGCGAATATTATGCTATCCACCACAAAGACCTGATGAATTTGCGCGGGAAATGCTACTTGATTGATTCTCGGTGGATCTACTTAAAAATATAACAAAACAACTAAATTTGACTCGGATTCGAACTCACGTCTTGTTTTTGTGCACCGTGGATTGTCCTGTCCTTGGATTCTTAGAATAAGGCCGATTCACAATTGATCGGTTTATATTCGTTGATTTTTTACTATAAGAGTCTTCTTTGTATCCCCATTTTTTTAAAAATACAAATACCTTACTCAGGTACGCACATGTAAATAGTCATGTTGGAGTAGCCATGGTGATGTAGCAATCGAACTCTTCTATATTTTCACGGGATGTGGGTGGATGTTGTGGACTTGTGGAGGCACTTTCGTACTTCGTAGTTTCTGATTTCTATATCTGATCTTAAAAATATTTTTTTAATGTTATCATAAATAAACACCGTAAAATTTTAATAATAAAATATGTTTTCAGTGTATTCTTCCCATGTACATGAAAAACTTTATCTTTTATGGGATCAACATCGATACCTAAAAAAAAATACTTAATGTTACCTGATCTGATCGGGAGTTTAGTATGACGGGAAGCGAAATTTTGTTTTAAGATTTCGATGTTGGTCCAGAAAAAGTTGTATAAGTTCATGGAAAGAATATACCTATACGGTAAAAGTTACTAAAAAAATAAAATGTTTGAATAATACATTTTTTGAAGGAAGTTTGGGTTACGTTACAGTTTTTAAATAGCTATGATATGATATGATTAAAAGCGATTAAAATATTATAAAATGTTTTATTGAAAATATGGTTTTGGGATTAATAACACTGGAATCCTATCATATGACATTGTAAAATAATACATTGTCAGTGAGTTAAGCGTTTTAATTCTTCCCTTGTCAACAAAGAATATATTTCAGATTGTAATTCTTTCTGCTTCTTCAATGACAATTTACTTTTTATATGACTAGATAACTCGCTAAAAAATGATTTAGTGTCTTTAACAGACTCTTCAGTAGTGACACTGGGTAGTTCCACACATTCATCGACAGATTTAGTTGCCGAATCTTGTTTGTCTTCATTATCATCAACCGACAAATCAATCATTGCAGATGCTTCTGTCTGTGTATTATTACTTGAGCTAGGCTTAAATCTTTTAGCGTTATTTAAATTATCAGTAGTGTCAATATCAACTATTTCTGGATCTTCTGTTCTATTGTTTGTTTCAGGGTTCTGAATCGCATTCCTTTTTTTTACTGAAAGTGGACCAATACAGTTTTTTCTAGGTTTCTGTGGTTTTATTGATTTAGATTCTTGATCAGACTTTTTTGAGTGGGTTTCCAAAATTTCACAGTCATCATCTTGAACGGTCACAACTGATACAGAAGATGAAGAGTAAGGTTGACTTCCTATCGAACATCCTGAAGGTAGTTGTTTATCTAAAGTAAAGAGTTCCCTTGGACCACTTGAAATAAGTTTGTTAGTAACCTTCTCATTACTGTCTCTAGACTCGTCATCATCGCTTGATAATAAGTTTAATATAACATTTCTTTCTTTTAACTGATTCGTTGAAACCTTATCCATAGTGTTATTTAGCTTTTTGTCCTTAATAAATTTCTTTACCACTATCGCCTTAAAATTCTAGAGTAACATTTATTTCGTCTTCTATTTTTGGGTCTATAAAGCTAAGTGCTCCATAGTACTTCGTGGAGCTAAGACCAAGACGTTTTGATCTAACATAAGCGTCTCCCTTCTGCCAATCATATTTGCATTGAGATTCTGCAAACAAATAAATAAATAAATTGATTAAATCCTAAGATGTTAAGATAATTTGACATCGTTCGGTTTTAAGTTGTGTTTTACCGCAAGAAATACAGGTTATTAGTTCTGTATAATAATCATTAATAACTCGAATAAATACTTCTAATTTTATTTTAATAAAAGTCAAAGTTATTTATTTCTTTAAATTGGCACTTTTACATTTGAAGATATTGCTCCCGATTAACGTACCTATTTTTTTAATTTGATAAACTCGCGTAGCGTTTTTGTTAAACTGAAATTTGAAATCTTTAAACTAATTTGTTTTACGTAGCAAGTTAAAAAAAATCGAAGTAAATCGTTGCAAAGTAGAAGAAACATAAATCAAAAGTTATAAAAAATACGTCCTCCTCTATTCACGCACTGTTCGTAAGTGAGCCGTTTGCACGTCGTCTGATTACATTAAAAGTTAAAACTAAGGAATGAATTGGTCCCTGTTAGCAATATTGAAAATTTTGTATCGTGGTAAATTTATGTTTTAAAATGCAGAAATACTTTTTATAGTGCACTAAACGTTTCTCTCTTTAATGTATTAAATACATGCGAGAAAGTGTTTATTGTATCGTTTTTTTTTAATTTAAAATAAAGTAAATATTAATATGCACCTAACAAACGTCGTGATTTATAAAAAAAATGATTATTTTAAAATAAACCCGTAATTGTTTTGTCTAAATACATGCTTGACTTATTAGCGAAAAACACAAAGTTGCTAATTAGGCAATAGATATAGATCTACATACCTGGTATTCCTTATTCCACGCTAATCGCTAACCAACAACAGTTTTTCTCTTTATCCGGTATTATCTTGTATTGCTTCTTGAATAAAATTGAGTATTTTTTCACGGCTTCTATCAGTGCAAGGTTTGATATTTATCCTCCTGAATGTATTCTTGTTTAAACGTAATGCGACGCAGTTTGGGCATTCAACTTGCTTGTAACGTAACAAACGTGTGCCCGACGCATTTATGTAGCGGGGACTGAGGAATAAGACGAAGCAACGGCGCGCGCATGAACGAGTCGGCACGATAAAAGCCGAACGCGACCGGCCGGGCCGAGCGATTGCCGAAGGCCGAGTGAGTTGCAAATGTTGCGATGTGAACTGAAATCATCGATATTTCTGCTATCGGTAATAGACCTGAAAACGAACGGAGGCTAGAATTTTATTTGTAGTAGAGTTGCATTTGTCCAACGCACACATTTTATAATATTATGTTTCAATAGCTCGGGCAGTCTTTCTACTATTGCCGGACCTTAAGCAGTCTATTGTTCCTATAGACCATAACAGAGTACCTACCTACCAACTATATCCAGCTTCCACGCCTGCCGACCGTAAACCTTCTTATAATACCTCAATTAACTGTTTTGTCCAACTCCACCTTTTGAAAAGCCTTCAAATATCGACTGCGAAGAGTCTGCCTACTAGTACAAACGCGCGCGCGCCGCACTAGCGTGACCTTCCCCGACAATCGCTCGGATTGCCGGCAGCCGGTCACTACCTACCTACATAGTTTGTATTGTATGTGGTTTGTATACGTGTGAGTGTTGATGAATGAACTGAAACGCCAATGTGTGCATTGCCTATGCGTCTCGTTTTGCGTCTTATTTTTCGCAACATCGAGGTAATCATTTTATGATATGAATGACAAAATATTATTGATACCCTTAGATTATGAATTTATACAAACAACGTGTTACATAATTTCCCATCAAATGACATTATTTATTACACCGAAAAAAATTACAACCTGACTTTTCATAGATTATTTTAACAGAAGATAACAAACAAAACTGTTTACTTGAAAACAAGGCAAGGATGTAATTAACTTTCTGTGTTACTAGTCTCTTTAGTTTAATATTTTCTGGTTGTATTATAATGATAATTATTTCATGTTTTATTTAAATGCTTTTGTGTTTGTTGGTCCTAATACGATTTCCAAATCTGACTCTGTAAAAGCACCTATTAACCCTCTTTAAGTATTAGGGGCATTTTTGTTACAACCTGTAAGTATAGTTTTTTAACCTTCTGGAGTAATATGGGGTGTTGTTACTTTACAAAAATTGCCATGATAGTAGAAATTCGTAAAATTAAAATAAAACGTCACTTAAGTTGTTTGTGGTAACAAAGACGTCAACTAAAATGTTTTAAAGTTGACCTAAAAATATATAAATAAAAAAATAATTTAAAAAAATCAAGAAAACCCGTCTGCGTAAAAAGTGAACTAAAAAGATGAAAACAAGATTCAAAGAATTAATTTGTCAGTCTGAGGCATCAAATCTATGTTTCTTGATTCGACTTTTTCTACACAGATTTAAATTACTTAATTAGGTACTAACGCAGTGCATACCAAGTCAATCATCAATATGCTGTTAATGGATTTAATGCCTCCGACTGCAAATTGATTCCTACAATCTTGTTTTCATCTTTTAAGTTCACTTTTTACGCAGTCAGGTTTTCTTGATTTTTTACATTAATTTATTTTATTTTTGACTTTTTAGTTTGTAGCGTTCTACTACTACTTTTCAATGAACTTTAAAGCCTTATTTGTTACTCTTAATTTATTAAAAAAGGGGTTAAACTCGAGTAAGTAGTATCTGAAATCGGTTTTCCCGTTTAATTCATGTACCAATAGGAATTCCGGGTAATAACATAGCCTATGTCACTTCCACAACTGAGACGAATCTATTGACATATCATATGATAAAATCCATTAAATGGTTTTTCCTTCCTATTTTTTCTGTGTATTTTTTTGCCCGTTGCCGTAGGAATTTTGGAAAATAAAGTATTGAATACTATTAGCATTGAAAATATGTGACCCTTAGTTAATAAAAGAAAGTTTCAAAATCGGTTTATCAGTATTGCAGATCCGTTTTTCCCGCGTAAGTTCTGTTCCCGCGGGAATTTTGGGATATAACATACCCCTTGTCACTCCCACAATTGAGACGAATTTATTGATATATATTACTTTTATATCCGTTAAACGGTTTAGGCTGTAGAGCGTGCCAAAGAAATGGACATACTTACATACATACATACATACGCTCGAAAAACATAACCCTCGTTTCGCAGTCGGGTAAAAAGAATCGTTTAATGCCCAGTTATAATCCTAAGATAAATTTAACGCCTATATACGAGTACCTAATAATAGTAAGTAGGTTGTAGTAATACCTAATGTACTATGCTTTGCTTATTTAGTACTAACTTGTGTGGCTAAAACAAATAACATTAGATCTGCATCATTTTTCTAGCAAGAACTTTTTCTGTCAGCTTGCGCCGATCTATGCGGCGTAAATCATAGGGTGCGCATAATAACGTAATAAAATAGGGCCCGATACTTTGTTTATTGTTTTGATGAGTCGGCGGAATATCCCCCACGATGCAGGCATTACATCTCGAGATTCCCTAGCCCGCATACGGTCTTGACGAACTTCGATTTTTGGGGTCCTATTCTCAAAGAACGTTGAAAGGCGTCATCTATCACTTCAGGTGAGTGAGATTGAAGTCAAACGCATCGAAAATAAGGTGGTTTTTGTTTGTAAGATCCTTTTCGTCCATGTTACGGTGACATTCGCTATTTTTTACAATCCCCGCTATAGTTTTCAGATAAGAGCAATTAATTGAAATTAATTTTGACCAAAGGATTGGTAATTATTTAGAAGAAGATTGTTAGTTCGGGTATCGCCTTACATTCGTAAGTAAATAATTAGTTATACAAGTTAGTTACTATTAAGGCAAACCTTGTTAGAAAACTTCTGCACGGCACTTTAATTCTAGGTTGGTGTCTGTTAAGTAAGTATTCGTTAATACTATAAATCATAAATTAAGTTATCTAATCAACAGCAACAGCTAGATAACATTGGATTTTAATATGTGGATTGGGCTAAACGTACGTCTACAATTTGTGAAAAAGGAGCCAAACTAATTTTAAAAATATATATCTTTCGATAAGTAGATATACAGCTAATACGACGTGTGCTCTTTGATTTCCCATAATTTAATCGTACTACGCTTTATCGTGAAATAATGTGTTTCCGAAAGAAAAATATAATTTTGTTGCATAATAAAAAAAAAAACTTTACCTATAATTTTAGCTGTAATTTTAAACAAATTTCGTCAATAGATTAATATAAATTAAAAATAGCAGTTAAGTACCATTAGTTGATTGAATTATTATGAAAAATCAATTGCATAAAAAATATTAAAAATACGTTAGAATTCTGTATAACCCATTTTTTTACAGTCAATCAAAAAGAACGCGTTGTAAACAGCAAAGCTATTACCGTCACGGCGATGTGATCCCCGTTCTTAACAGTTTGTATTTTTACAGTCTCGATGCAATGAATTCGAATTTAATTCGCGTCGCAAATTGCCAACTATCGTCTACAATTCATCGAACCCGTTTTGTTTGGTCGCGACTACGATTAAGTTGCTGAATTTTTAATACACAGATCGTCGTAGAACAACAGGCGTCCGTTTTTCGCGTCGTTTTTCGGAATTCCACTTGATTGTCATCTGAATAATGCATGCTCGTTCGCTAGCGATTTTTCAATTACATCACAATGCTATGTGAACTGTAGGTCTCATTCAAAAAAGTTTGTAAATAAAGCCCTCCTTCAATGCGTTTCGATGCAAATTGCTGCCTCGTTTATATTTAAAAGACTTGTTAAGTCGAATGTTGTATCCGAAAGGTTTTGACGAATAACATCAGTCATGAAGTTCCACAATAAAATTCGAAGTCATTCATTAGGCATTGATGTTGTAATTTTATAGAAGTATAACAATTTCGAAACAATGAATGTGAGAAATTTGTTTTTTTTTTGGTATTACATAATAATGTTTTAGGTACATTCGTCTCGTGTGTCTGTATGTCCGTCCGTTACAGCCTAATTTCTCCGAATTTACTGGATTGAAGTAGTAGTACACATATGCATTTCTGTGACCTAATGAGAGATTATCAATGTTTGTCCAATACCGGCCGGTAATAGGAAAAACATTGAAAATTCTGATGACTCTGATTCTACACCGTGAATTTTTAATTACCCGAGAAAATTAACTAACATACTCAGATATCGATATACATCGAATTTGGCTAATAAAAAAACGGAACGGCGTACGGCGTTGGAGTACGGAAGGAATAACTATGAATGAAAAAAAATTTATTCATAGTTATTCCTTCCGTACGCCAATATTACGCTACCAAATTAGGTGGATTTTGGTTCCGTTAATGTTGGAATGATAATGATTACTATTAGCATTAGCAGGACTTTTATGGTGCATATTTTTTAAGGAATGTTAGGGACCTTTAAATATATTTCTTATAAAAAAAAAATATTCGCCAAATTCGATATATAAGGTCCGATTTTATTAGTGTTCATCCTGTTAACCTGTGACTATATAGGTGAAAAGCAATCGTAAATCCAATTTTCGAATGTGTACCATAAAAACTAAAAAAAGTTAAAAATCATCAACATTGACTTCATATTGCATAAACTCATCCTATCTTTGCTACGTTTAACCATCTGGTTATCCGTCTTATTCCTTCCCCTTGTACAGAGCAAGAAAGAGTTGAAGATAGGTAGTTTATGCAATATGAAGTCGATGTTGTTATTTTGTAATTTATTTTTTAACTTTTTAGTTTTTATGATAGACATTTGAAAGTTGGTTTTTACGATTGCTTTTCACCTATACAGTCACAGGTTAACAGGATGAACACTAATAAAACCGGACCTTATATGTCGATATCTGAGTATGTTAGTTAATTTTCTCGGGTAATTAAAAATTCACGGTGTATAACTCAAATATGTATAACAAGTATTTCTAAAGGTTCAAGTTATTAAATCTCAGAAAACAATATTGACTTTTCCATACTAACAGAAATCAGCTGATCGGAGGTTTAATGGCACAGCTGGTGGAGTTTATAGGCACAGATTTCTGGTATAGGGAAGTGTTTTTTTTACATTGTGATAATGGTCCCTTAAAGTTTTATTTCACCTTTCCGTTACACCCGAAAGAAAAAGTTATGTTGAGTATTCGCGTATTAGAATCACTCTCAAAATGGAAGTTAACTAATAAGTAAAATAAACTAACTTTTTTAAATAAAAATAATAATAATTTAGGTTGGTCAGCATCTGAGCCCAACCACTAGATTAGAAAGAAAAAAGTAAAATAAAAAGGTGGCAGCCCACTAACGCGTCCAATCTATCAGGGGGTTGTAGGCCGAGTGCCGAGAGGCCGATAAATGAGCGTCGTTTTTTTCGGCCTCAAACTAGCCAGCTCCGATAATATCGGCGCGACTTCGCGTAATGTCCGTGCGGATTATTGCTATATAAATTGTCCGCAGTTTGCCCATTCGATTGGTCAGGGTTGTCAAGAGGTAAAATATTCGCGACTAAAATCTTATGGGGCATCATGCTTAAGGCATACGTATACTACAGGTAAACAATTACCTTGAAGAAAAAAACTCCTTGAAAAAGGTGTAAAATTGAAATTACTTAAACTTATTTGTATAATAAAATGTGGTTTTGATATTTCGGACAGATAATTCCCGTGTATTTTGATTTAATCCTAGTTTGATACCGGCTCAGAAGGACGGTCGGACCAGGCTAGTATTATTTGTAGTTAAAAAATCTTGTCAAATAGCTTAGTAAATTAGTTTAAATTTAGTGTAAATTTATGCGTTTCAGTCGAGCTAAATTAGTAAGCAACTCACTCTTTGCTTCGTTTTTTTTTGTTGAGTGAGCTTAAGACTGTAATAGTGCTGCAAAACAAAGTAGATGCGTCAGAACTAATAATCACGGCTAAGAAGAAAGGTAAAGTAAACGGCTCATTGACCTGTTACGAAACGACAATTTCTCTCAGTTTAAACTGAAATCTATTTGTTCGACTTAAAGTTGAATATCAGTTGAGGTTTAAAATTTTGTATAAGCCATTGAATGTACATTAAAACCAATTGTTTAAATTAATTAAAGTTTACAAGTATTTTAAAAATATATTATAATAAGGGTACTGTGACATATGATGTTATGATGGTGTCCTCATATCCTGAAATGGATGGATGATGTGACATCCCTTTTGTCAGCCCTAAAATTCGTTGAATTTTCCGCTTTTGGCCAGTCACTCCCCATGGGAACATTTAACGATATAAGGGCTTTATTTTTTATAGTTCGGGACAAAAGAGCTCGATATATCTCAGGAAGTGGATACTTTTCCATTTTGTCATATTCAATTATGGATCGATGTTATTATACTGCATGTTAAAGAGTTTATACTATGTATGTAAAATAATAATTTGAATATAACTCTTTCCTTTCCTATTATTCTACTCACACTACCATTAAAAAATAGAGACCCCTTTGAACAAATGCAAATGTTTAATTACTAACAAAAAAATAATAGTTTTATAAAACTAAATATTGAAGCATAATAACTAGTGTGTAACTTAATAACTTTTAAATGTCACAAAAACTTGCAGACTTTTTTTTATTGCGCTTTTGCGTAGTGATTTTATCAGACTATAAGTACTTTTATTTTATTTATTTTTATTATTATGTTTTGGAATGCAGTTCTTTTGAAAATTCAGACACCAGACACTACGAGCTTATATAACAAGCTTTGATTAGTGGGGGTCTAGATTATTGGATGAATTTTTTAAATTTTATCACTGCAAATAAAACAGAGAAGAACAAAATGTTGGTATATTGTACAAACATGCTTGCCCATTAAATCCACATTAGCAGTCACCGGCCATCGCCTGAAACAATTTAAATTTTCCGCATTTTTTCTCCGCGTTCAGGTGATATCAAAAGTTGCAACAAAGGTTTCCAAAAATCCCCATTGTTATCGAGGGTATAATTTATTAGGGGCCCCGGCTCACGGGGACCTTTTTTTATATATCATCGCATTATCCCCACTCGGAGAGTTACAACTTCTTAAAGGAAATCAGGGGAAATTAATTTGGCTGTTTAAAACTGTCCTTAGCACCGGCCGACTTTGTGCTGTTTTGATAAATGTCATTTGGGAAAAGATAAAAAAGCATTGTTGAACGCAGGGTGGACCGCCTAATGGTTTAAATTCTTGTAAGCTTAAGATTCTGTACTAGTTTTTTTGGTAAAAGACACAACACATCGATTGTTTTCTGAACTCCGCGCGAACTAACCAGCAATTGTTGCTGTATGGGTTTTTTTAGTGTTGCTAATAAAGTTTACTTGTTATTTTAGCTTTAATTAACTTGGGATGTCTTGAGAAAATAGCTTAAGACTTAGTTTACTTTTAAATTAAGCTTAGACTGTTTTTGCCTGTGAAAAATGTTTGCTGTGTGTATCCAATTACTTGTTATATTATTGATGACTAAATAAGTGATTATGAGGTATGCCTGGTCACGAATATTTTTCTGAAAACAAATGCCTACCAAAATGTTTTTACCAAACAATTAAAATATTTAAAAACCCCAACAAATGTTCCTCGTTCCCTACTCATCCTTTCCGATTAAACGTGTCCCTAATATTTTTATCTCTCGCATAAATACCCAGTAATGAGTCCCGGATTCTCGGTTCTAAATTTATTCAAGTCTGGCCCGTTCGAGTGTGCATGATTTTGATACAAAAATATAATCTACGGTTGTATTAGAAACCCTATTAATTCAACCGCCAAGTTTTAACCGTTAGGACATTATAAATGGATGAAGAGGGATTGAATTGAATGAAACAGAAGAGTAATTAAAAATATTTTGTCTAACTGTTTAAATCTATATGTTCTTAAACCATTTTTTTTCTAAAATTGTTTTGTTTTAATTAGAATATTTTGTTAGAATTAGGCAATTAGGTAAAGGAAGTCTATTACATAACATATTAGAAGTATTACTACTTAATATTACTTCAATAAACTAGTTTTTTTTTGTCAAACAGGTTTAAATTCTTTTTTCAAGCACACAGAATGAATAAAACTTATTATGCTGACAGCTGAGATTCATTTTCGATTTTACAGAATTATTATATTTTCAAAACAGAACAAAGGTTAATTGGGTGATCGATTAATGAAATAGGTTGGCTCAATCATTTAAAAAAAAACTCAAAAACGCAAATATTTTTAGAACTGGGTTCTTAATATTTGCGTTTTTAAGATTTGAAAATCCGTAATAAAACAAATGAAAACTTAGAGAAAATTCCGTCTTTCTCTACATTTCCCTGAGTCCATAAAACACGTCCGACTATTATCCGGCGCGGGTGAGCACGACATAAATCAGGGCTGCTCAGCATCGCATTAGCGCACTACCGCACCCTCTTTACGTGGAACTATGTCTTGCAGTTTCCATTCCATAGTAATCAGTATGCCGCAACCGTCAGATAGGTGTTCTGTTGTTTTTACTAAAAAAAAATATGTTCGTCGTCATACTTTTCATAAGGTTAGGTCTAGTCCTTTGAAAGTCCATAGATGGAATACATGGCCCAAGAGGACTGGGTAAAAACCATCGACTTTCTCTAACCATCGACTATCTGTAACCATCGACTATCTCTAAAAATGGTTTCTAGGTTTCATGGTAACACAGGTAAAAATATTTACATGCTTAGATGCTTATATTACTGTATATTGAATATCAAACCAACTAAATCATCATGTTTAGTTCAAACATTACTTTAGCGCTTTAAAATAAAATGAACTTTAAATAAACAAACCTAAAACCTTAAGAAAACCCGAATGGCAAAATTGATAGCTTCCTTACAGCCCCGTATCACGCAATGGGAAATTGTAAGAAACAATCCATTTCCTGGGAGAAACGTGCTATTAGGTTATGCATCTTAAGGAATCGAAACGTATTCGTTTATTTTTCACTTTTAAACTGACTTGGATGTCTTAGTCTTCGATTTTACAATCTAGCTAGTTTTACTTTTGGTGTCATTATTCTATCACAATTTTTAACTGTGGTTCTGAATTCAGCTGTGTGTTTTATTATCAAAAATGTTATCCAACCATGTTGGGTAAGGCTAAATTTTTAATTGTTCTCACATAGTTAACCGCACATTTTTCTTATTCTTATGGAACATCATGATTTATAGATGTATGAACCAAGTTATTGTTAATTAAAAAAAAGCTTTCAGTTCTGTTACTGTTCTGTTGATCAATAATAAATAGCCCAACTTTTATTTCGGACGTCATCGCGCTATCCCAGAGTCAACACCAACCAAAAAAAGCCTTTCAAGCATCATCGATCCATTTAAAAACAAACGGCGTACAAAGCGTTGCTCCCATTGAAAACATATCGAGTCAATTGTCGTTCGCAACTTAAACATTGGACGTATTGTTTACGTCCAAATCAATCAACAGGAGCGCTAACAAAACCAATCAACTTCGTCTCGCCTCTATTTGCTTAAAAGACCTGCACTTTTTCCTTTTGGCTTTTCACTGTCGCTGTGACCCTATCGTCCGTCACCGCTCCACGGATATATTTGATTAAAAAATAACGTCGTCAGAAAGCGGGAGTGTGGAGGCCTACACATCACAAAAGGATAAAAGAGTTCTTGCGCCGGAGCGGCTTAGCTGGCCTGTCACGTATCACGTCAGACGGTCGTTTGCGTTTTGTAGTTCCACTATCTGAAACCGAAAGGAGCTCCGTTTCATTTCTGCGTCTCTGAATTTCCATGCCAATTATTGGCCCTCTCTGCGTTTGCTCTGTGTTTTATTAATGTCCACTTTTTAGTGCAGCCGGGGAGGCCGTGACAAAAGCGGGACGGATAGTGGCCTCAAGGACAATGGAAAGCGATTAGTCGGGGACGCCCAATGCAATTTTGTCCCGTATTCTTTTCATTGGTTCCCAATTTAACAGTTTGCGGCCCTTTATATTTTATGAAGTTGGCAAAGCTAGGATAGCTTTGAGGTATCCGTTTAATTTCCATGGTGAAACGAATGGTTAGCATTTTCCGTACCTTACTGTAGTATTCTGAGCACTTAGTAAACGATGGTGACCATTGTAAAGAAGCCGCGTCCAAATCATGAACTCTAAACAATATCTCGGCAGTGCTGTTTTACGCTTAGATAAGTGTAAAACAACACTGCCAAGATATTGTTTAGAGTATTCATTTATTTTAGCATATAGAAAAAATATATGCGAATTTGCGAAATACCGTTGTCCAGCAGTAGACTTCTAAAGATGATAATGACTATATAGAAAAAAACAAAGCACGGTTGAATTTTAATAAATAAATAAATATTGGACAACATCACATACATCGTTCTCTGATCCTAAAGTAAGTAGCTAAAGTACTTGTGTTATAGAAATCAGAAACAACGACGGTTCCACAACACCCAGACCCAAGACAAAATAGATAAGTTCGTTTTCCACATTAACCCGACCGGGAATCGAACCCGGAACCTCAGAGATAGCGGCGACGCTATCTCTCCATCCAGTCCGGCACGCTCGCCTCTCGCCTACGGAGGTCGGCAGTCAGTCCGTCGTCGTCGGAGAGTTATATACTGCTTAATAAGTCTATTTACTTAGACCCCTAATCTGATTTTAACGTACTTCTTCTTATCACATTTTACTATGCTAAAAGTCTATGCATTCTGAAATACACTATTCATTTGTTTAAACCTTACCTACCTACTATTATTAGTCTTCGAGAATCAGTTACCCCAAGTTTGTTTGTCGAGCAAAACAAATAAATAACAGAAACAGTTAGAAGTAATTGGTGGGATATTGGGGTGAGTAAGACAATTAGGAGTTTTCTTACGAATTTATGTGTTTACCTTCATCGAATTTGGTAGGTTTCCTTTGCAAGTACGATAGATAATGATTAATTATTATCTTGAAAAAACCAATAAGTATGTCATCTTAATCTCTTTTAAATACTGCATAGGTATTTAACACACAGTGACAAGATCAACTGTAACGAATTGTTTGGAACGTTGTATTTCAATGATAAGTAGTATATTAATATATTCCATCTGTCATTAAATTAAAAAAAAAAACATTCTGATAATCGTGTTCTAATAAAAACAAAGCAGGTAATCTAAGATCTTCAAGTGTAATAATAACACCATTATAATTTTACGGGTTGAGTTGGAATTTGGATGCATATCTGTGGCAAAATATGAAAATTCCAAAAACAATTCCGGCAATAATATTACGATTACCGAGTTTAATTCGGTAATGAAATCCCGAAGACGGGTTGAGACTGAGGGTAGAAACTTTTAAACGGGATTCTTCGGGGGCCTTTACGATAACGACGGCGATAAATATAGAAGTTTGTTGTTAAACTAAACGTTTTATTGTAAACACGAAGACGGTTACTGTTTAAAAGTATAAGTATACTTACTATAAGATTTAAGTGGAACTGCCAGATTTCAGGAACTATTCTAACAATCAAATAAAAGAATATTGTTCTGTTATTATTTATTAAAAAGTCCGGATTGCGAACCATTAAATTAAAATGGCCGTCGAATTAATAATATTAATAAAAATGTAAGTGAATCTATCTAATTGATGTTTTGTATTGGTCACAAGTATTTATAGTCATTAAATTTAGGTTTTAATAACCAAAAAATATAACAATTAGTGATGATACTACCTTGTCGGGTAAATGTTTTTCGTAACAAACTGATCATTACAAAAATAATTATTTATTGATTGAACCAACTTGCAAGTGGTACTATAACCACAGACTGCGATTTAGGCTTCAATTAAAGCAATAAAAAATAAATTATCTTTGAATTCCGCCTTTTATCTGCCCTCTGAAATTTAACTCAAGGCATTCCGCTTACGCGTAACGCAATGAAAACTCGCTATCGGCCAACAGAAACGGCGCTTCTCTGAAACCATAGTATAGCTAGATGTAGTAGGGTCAGTGGTTCAGCCATTACTTCACACAGAAATGGGCATTGGGTTACATGAGCAACATGAATTCACATTTCATAGTAAATTGCAGAGGAATATACATGGACCCAAAGCAACTAAGTATTTACTGTTGCCTTACTAAGGATGATACGAGGCGTAATTTTTAGCTGAAACCGCAGGAATTGTCCAAAGTGATTTTAACATTATATTTCATCACTAAATAATTTAATGCTGAAATATTATAATTTTTTAAATGTGTGAAATCATTTTGAAGCGCGTGAACTGTCTGTCGCATTCATTTTTAGTACACGACCTACTGTCATATTTTCTAGTAATGTATAGGTACTTTTGTCTAAGTAATAGTATCAAATAAACCATTTTTTATTTCTACTTCAACAATCCTTTCGTATATGACATTGGCACAACAAATCTCTGGTTTGAGTGTAGTGTTTTGTTCAATTTAATAATACTTTGCGTACTGTAGTTGCAAATAGTTAAAACTAGTATTTTAGCAAGGTACACAATTCGATAGCTTTTTTTTCAAATGTAGCGCTAAATAAACCTACTGTCCCAATTTTCACTGTGCTTAAACTCTAATAGAGAAAGTTGAGATATCCGCATTTTATCTCGAACTCACCCTCGAGGATCAATTAAAAGTGGGATCTCGACAATTATTGTTGTAATAACAAACGCGGAATGTTGGCGGAAAATTTTGTAAAGTCTAGCAAGTTTTTGAGGAAAACGTATGAAGAACTCATTTTGGGGAGAAAGTTTCGCTTACTTACCTTAAAACTTTTATAAGGTGACTTAAGCATGGGCAGTGAAAATTACGCAATGGAAAAAAAATATTTAAAGGAATATGACTTTCGGTTTTTTTTAAGTTGAGGTAAAAATACTCTTAAACTAGAGAACTGAAGATCGTATTCTTTCTATGACTAAAATAATCGTTTAACTATACTATTATTTTAATTAAAATGTTTTAGTTTGTAGGTATATTTAAATAGTTATAGGTAACAAACACATTCAAAGAATTAGCTAAAATTTGGCAGTTTCACTATATGAATGGAAATCAATATGCAAGATAACCAGCAGACAAAAAACACACACACACACACACACAGAGAGAGAGAGAGAGACACACATTATTTTTGTTACTTCGATGGAAGAGGACGGAGACGGAGGAGACAGGTATATACCTAGTTCAGAAAATCAGAGATTTCATAATAGGAATCTACCAATGTCTGTAAAAAAAAACAATAAAGGTTATTATTATTATTATTAATAGGTCACTCCTTAAAACCACGTGAACAGCTGATCATATACTATAACTTTACTGTGGGTAACATCGAATTCATGATTTTATTTTCAGGCGCTCCATACTAGATCATCGAGGTAAGCGAGTAAGTTTGTATGGAGCGAAAAAATCTCGATTGTTATACTACACACTTGCGCGCAGTGCTTACGTCAGACTGGTGATATTCATTCAAAGCAGTTCTTTTCGAAAAATCACATACTCAGCTACTATTGATGTTGACTGAATCTAAATATTCCTGAATCTTGTTTTTTATCTATAAAACGATCAACCAAGTTGTTTTATTAATGTTTTCCTTGTTTAACTTCTCATTTATTACAACTGAATGGCCGTAAAACAGTAACGTCTCCTACGAGACCGATAGATGGCGTCATAATGACACTTTTAATTATTTTAATCGTTCTTTGCGAACTACAGTCGTTAATTCATTAAAAAAGAATAATCGCCGCTGTTTTGAAACGGCTTGAGTTTGGTAACTTCTTTTCTGATTAAACTCGCCTAAATTAATAATGCTATATTAATTTTGGCGAGGTTAAATTACCTGTAGGCTAAATTAGTTCCTATAAATCACGATCGACCAATTATTTTAGAGAATATATGCCACTATGTGCGAAAGTAAAGCGTTTCTTATCTAGAGAGTATCATTTATTTGTAACTGCTTGAGAGGTACGAACAGATTGTATGAGAAAACAAAAATGTCGTTTTCCTTGCAAATTTTCCATATTTTCTCACCGTTTTAGCATTCCCTGGAATTCCACGAATAATTCAAGCCAAAATTAGCCAAATCGGTCCAGCCGTTCTTAAGTTTTAGCAAGAGTAACAAACAGCAATTCATTTTTATTTACAAGTTGTTTCAAAAATATCTGCCACGGATCTCAATAATAAACTAAAGATAAAGCTTCATTTTGATTAAAACCATCCACACCTGTCCAACAATCGGGGGTAGTAAGATGGGGCTAGTTGGTCAGTTATGGACGGTTTTAAACAAAATTAAGCAAAAGGAAGTCTTTAGTTTTTTATTTATTTAAAAGTATATAACGTCCGGGGCATTAAATTTTTTCACTATCGTAATCTATCATTCTTTAATCCATAGCAGCCGCAGCAGATATTATTGAAACACCTATAAGATTTAGATTTTAAAGATGCTCAATTTACGCGGTTGTATTTACCACTTCTTATAGAGACTATAGGCTGTAAATAAATTAAGATATTCTATTCCATTGTTATAATTAAACTGACATTACCTTAAAACACTATCGTCTACCTAAGTAAACGAATCCTTGATTTCCATTTCTGGAAACGTGCCAGACATCGTTGGAAGTTTTACACCTAAACATCTCATTTTGTTTGCACTACGGGGAAACTTAGTGTAAGTGCGGTTGAGACAAGATATGAAAAACATTTTGTCTAGTTATGAAGAACGACAGAGTGAAGAACTTTTGTTATTTTGATTAAATTGATCCAGTGTTTTTTTTTACTTTTACTTTATCTAAAACTATCAAATTCAATCGTTTTTCAACTTAATCTTTAAACTACGTGGTAACTTGATGTAGCGTCTGCACAACAGGCATTTTAAAGTAAAATTTCAACACTCCCACGTCCAGATGTTAAGAAATAGCACAAAAAACAAACAAGCAGCCAAGTTCTGTATTGCAATCCGTGTGGACATTATTTTGAAAAGGTACCTACCCAAATAAAACTGAACATACTACTTATAGGTCCACAAAGATAACAACTAAGTAATTAAATAAAGAAGAAATCCTTACGGTAGCACTAACTAACACCATACTTTGTTTCCCTAAAACTCGATCCACTCAAACGAGCGATTAAGCCAACGCGACTGTTGTCAAAATAAAACAATGTAACAGACTGTTACTTACACCTATTTGTTCGGTTGTTAACTTTCCACAACGTGTCTCGATTCGGTACGTGCTAATCGCTGCCTTCCGTAGCATCTCTCAGGTACTTTGTTATCCTGGTACTGTACATGTTTAATCGGTCTCTGGGGATGCAGGGAGACGGAATCGGGAGACGAGACGCTAATTTTAAGGTGTGCTGGCATTTGTTTTTTATTGTTCGAATCGTCTAAGTTGATGTGTGATGGCTAGGCTACATAACTTTTTAAGTCCTATTATGGGAAGTCCGAAAATATTTCTCATACTATTTTACATCATAATGATCACTCTTCATAATTTTTGTTAAAGCTAATGATCGAAACTCATAATGATCGGAATTCATAATATTACTAGTAATACAACTCGTTTATACTAATATTTGTTTTCATATATTTCTTAATCATAAGTGTTATTTTTCCTAATTGTTGTTATTCATAATGTTAATAATCATAAATTTGTTTGCACTAATATTTATTTTCATATAGTTTTAAATCATAAGTGTAAATGAAACTGGTTGTCTGGTTATTAAAAATATCCTTACGGGTGGCGGGCCTGATTTTATGATATCTAATAGTCGTTAAAAGGCTAGGACCGTTGTAAGGTCTTCGTTTACAATGTTTTAATTTATGTCGTCTCACGACAAAAGAGCACTCGATGGAGTCAAATCAATGTATGGTTAATATTGTCACAAATCTCATCTAGGTTAGGTTAGGTTAGAACAGTGACCACGCTAAATTACAATATTAGTCCAAAAATTGTGTCATTAAAATGGGTACTAGCACTCTTCTATAACTTAACGGTTTACAATGACTTAATTTTTACACGAAAAATTTATTTTACCAATAATATAATTATGAGTTAGAAAAGTTTCTTAGTAATGCAATTATTAATAATAATAACTGCTATGAAGAAAATTATGAAAAACAAAATTATGAGTTGAAACATTTCTTAGTATTGAAAGTATTAATAAAAATAATATGAGAACTGACTGTTATGAGTTCCGATAGTAGTAATAAAAATGTATGAACAAAAAAAGTATGAGATTTTTTTTATGAAAAGTGATTATTATGAACACAAAACGGTAGTAAAATCGAAAATAGGAACAAAATTTTTATGAAAGCCAATATGGACCCCTAGAAACGCTAACGACACTAATTTTATTTCAAATTTAATTGTTTTATTAGACTGGATGCAGGCCGCTTCCAACCGGTAAACCTATTGGGGGAGGCCTATGTTGAGCAGTGGACGCGCTATGGCTGGAATGATGATCATGATGATGATTAGACTAAAAATGTTTTTAGGTTGTCATAATTATTTATTGTTAACGGATATGACTCGTAGATGGTTTCGCGTAAAGACTAGAAAATATATTAAATAATTAGAATATTCTAGTGTACCTAGCTTAAAAATATTATAATTTACATTAAAATTTATGGCTGCAAACGTCATTAACCCCAGAAATAATAGTTTCTAATTAGTTGAAATCAACATTTTGTGCGGTCCACAAATCTTTCTTTAAGTCGGATTTATCACTGTTTTTCTTTCTGCCATGCGGAATCCCGGAAAGTTATCAATCGCTCAGTTGTGTTTATACAAGGGCTTACCAAGAAAATGTTAAGTACGCTTTATTTTTGTACATGTGGAAAAATTCGTCGAGGGTGTACGACCAGAGGATTTTTAAATTACATATTATATTACTTATAACATTTATTATGTGGTAAGTACTTACTTCTATCATACCTAGTTATACACGGTGTAAAAATACCCCTAAAGCTGAAATGGGGTTAAAAGGTCGCTCGTACAGAGTCTTATAATATGGCAATATTTTAAAACCGTATTATGTCAAAAAACGGGAATCAAAATAATTCATGTAATTATCACAAGTGAAACACAATTTCATCTTACTGCCTACGCATAAATCATTTTTTAATACTCTGAATTAGAGTTTATGCTCACGTTTCTTATTTATTACGAATTTGAACAAAAACACGATTTGTCTTTAAGTTAAAGTTAGTTTCACCATAATGCGATTGGTGAAATTACGATGACATCATATTTTTTCTTCTGTCTTTTTAAGTCGCCAGTACACGTAAAACGGCTTGATTTCCTTATAATGAGATTGCAAACCTTTAAGGTCCTGTTTCACAATTTAGGTACGGATAAGTTCTGCATTAGTTCTGAATAAGCTATATTTTACTTATAAAGATAAACACGATTTTTGACACATTTTTGACAGGAGTTTCAGGCACTTTTATCGTCAACATATTTTTATCTTTTACATAACTTTATACGAACATTGTGAAACAGGCCCTTAATAGTACATTATGATACGAGTGTGCTAAGTTGATTATTACACACGAGTTGCATACGACGTTTTTCAACACATTTGCGAGGAAAAAAACAAAACAAAAACTAAAAATACTTTCTCCGAATATGACGGCATTTTTGCTGTTTTTCCACTGATTGAATGTTTCGTAAGCAGCTAGGTATTTTTCTCTGGATTTTGGCGGCAACAGCAGAGGCTATCACTTGCGTTTCGTGCCTCAATAAGTATTTCCGGCGCTTTAAATTAATATTTTACTCGTCTTCACTATTTAAGGTAGACATTTTTGATAGTAATTAACCACACAGCAACAACTTTACCAAATATTTATGAAAAATGACACGTTTTATTTTTTTCGCGCGCCGCACTTTTAATGCGCGCGTAGGTTCAATAAAGGCACAGAAAGAACCAGCTGTTCAGCCGGAGCAGCAGCAATATGAAAAATAAAATAAACTACAAATTATTGTTTCCAAAAAAAGATAGTTAAGTTAATTTCTGTTTATAAATATACAATTTGATTAAATTAAATGTTTATTTGTCTTATTAACCCTAAAATAATTTAATATTCGTAAAAATATTGAATGTTCGTAGATATTTTGCAGAAATAAAAAAAAAGTTTATAATATATTGTTTTAAACTTTCATGGTCACTAACATTAGAATAGTTTGTTACGGGATTGCTACCATGTACCTTATTTTTGAGTTCCCAATATTTCGGCACTGTTGCAAGCGCCATGCAAGTTACTCCGTGATCATGGCGCTTGCAACAGTGCCGAAATATCGGGAACTCAAAAATAAGGTACATGGTAGCAATCCCGTAACAAACTATTCTAAAAAGTTTATATTACCGCACATGTGCGGTAATGTTATTACAGCACTAGTGCGTATTATGAAACTATAAACGGTGTTATAATAGTCAATTTAAAAATAGGACGGCGGACGACGGATCCCAATATTTCGGCACTGTTGCAAGCGCCATGCAAGTTACTCCGTGATCATGGCGCTTGCAACAGTGCCGAAATATCGGGAACTCAAAAATAAGGTACATGGTAGCAATCCCGTAACAAACTATTCTAAAAAGTTTATATTACCGCACATGTGCGGTAATGTTATTACAGCACTAGTGCGTATTATGAAACTATAAACGGTGTTATAATAGTCAATTTACGAGCAACTGTGTTAAAAAGTATTATTAAACAACAGTACTTAATTAATAAGCGAAAAAGAAATAAAATAACGTCAAAATAATAAGCAGATAATATTATTTTGACGTTATTTTATTTAAATTTTCCTGCCATGCCTCTCGATAATAAGAGATATTTTTAATTACCGGAAACCAAAATACGAGCACTGATCTACGAGTAAAAGTTACTGTGATAATAATACGCGTAGGCGTTCTCGGTATTATTTTAAAACAAAGTCCTAACGTCAGGTTGGCGGCATTTCGAGAGCTACTAAATATGTTTGCTTCGTTACCAATTACTATCATATCATTTTAAAATATTTTTTTAAATTAATTTTATATAAAAAAAAATGATTTTATGATATCTCACGTAAGGTCAACTCACAAAAACATTATTATCCAACCAACTAAAAATCTAAACTATTTTAATACCTAAAATTTTTAACACGATATTCGCAAATCCCTGTACATTAATGTTTGTAATAATTGTAAGTGATCGGAATCCTTCAACTCCCAAGCGGTAACTGATTTTCGAATTTACATTGTTATCAATTTTCGCTAGAGTTGAAGGGTTAATTGCTCTTAACTTGAGTGTACTTACAAGAACTAAAAATAAATCACGCTCCAGCTCATGTCACCCTAATAACATCAAATAGTAAATAGTAATTATAAATAAATTTTCAACACAGTTGCTTGTAAATTCACTCTTATAACACCGTTTTTAGTATCATAACTCATCATATTACGCACTTGTGCTGTAAAAAGATTATCGCACTAGTGCGGTAATGTAAACTTTTTTTTAAAAAATCCAGCAAAAGTTAGTGTCTAAGAACATTGAATATTTTCCGCATATTAAATTATTTAAGGGTTAAGATGACAAATAAATATTTCATTTTATTAAATTGTATATTAATAAACACAAACTAACTTAACTATCATTTTTAGAAACAATAATTTATAGTTTATTTTATTTTTTAAATTGCTGCTACTCGGCTGAACAGCCAGTTTTTCCTGTGCCATTATTGAACCTGCGCGCGCATCGAATTTGCGGCGTGCGAAAAAAACAAAACTTACGTGCTATTTTCCATTATTATTTGATAAAGTTGTTGCTGTGTGGTTAATTACTATCAAAAATGTCTACTTTATATAGTAAAGACGAGTAAAATGTTATTCAACCCCGTCGGAAATACTTATCGAGGCACGAAACGCGAGTGATAGCCTGTTGCCGCCAAAATGCATAGAAAAACAGCAAAAACGCCAAGTCATATTCGGAAAGGGTATTTTAGATTTTAGTTTGTTTTTTCCTCGCAATTGTGTTGAAAAACGTCGTATGCAACTCGTGTGCATTGATCATTATCACACTCGGCTTCCTTACCGCGCTCGCCTGCGGCTCGCGCTTATAATAATGCCTCGTGTATAATGACCAACGTTGCACACTTGTATCATAATGTACTATTATAATTATTACAGGGTGTACATACAAAAGAATAAGACACTACTAAAAACCACGTGATCAGCAGCTGGTCATAATATGACTATTATACCTACATAACTACAACTTTTATTATGGGAGCAAATCGAAATCGACTCGCAAACTTACTCGCATACCTCGATGATAATGAATGATAATGTATGGTGCATCTAAAAATACACGATCTCTTGTATTTTTAGATTGTTATTGTAGGTATATCAGCAGCTGATCACGTGGTTTAATGGAGTGTCCTATTTTCTTGAACACCCTGTAAGTATAAATCTTTTAAAATATCAGTGTGCAGTCGCGTAGTCGGTCGAAACACGCGCGTTTTCAAGACTATCGATCGACAGAATAGCATCACACATAACCTTGGGAGTTTGCGACGGTAAAATAAAAACCAGCTCTAAGCCCTCCCATGATTTGGTTTTTTGTCGCTTGCACGTGCGCGTCATTCACTGGTCTTGGGTATCTTATGCTGGTTAAATGTAAGCGTGTGTGCAAGATTAGACCTTATTCCGCGCTGTGAGGGTAGCTATTTGTTCAAATAACTGACGGGAAACAAGGTGCGGGACGCGCGGGGCGGTGTGGCGACCTCATTCCCTGCTAGACAGCGAGCGAACTAAACGCACGTGTGATGCCACGTTCACAACAATACAAATCTGAATACAAATGTTATAAACATGCCCAAGGATAATCGGAATGTGTGGTCGAAAACACAGCTTGCACTAATTAAAGCTGTGAAACAATACCCTGTTATTTACAAGAAGAGATTCAAAAAGCTAGCAGCGTTAAGTGATTGTTGGAAAGCGATTGCGGAGCAAATAAATTTACCTGGTAAGCACTTTCTCCCTCAGTCTCAGTAGCCTTTTTCTGTGTTTAGCTGTCAGATCGGTGACGAGATCCTAAAAAAGTACATTGTATGGAAATAAAGTATTATTTATTTTGACTGATTAAAAACAATTAATTGTATAAACAAGGTTTAACATTAGTAATATTATAAATTCTGACGATAATGCCTTTCGATCATTAACATTAAATGTTTTTATGAAGAGTGATCATAAAATGGTACAAGAAATATTTTCGGACTTCCGATAATAGGACTTATAAGTTATGTGCAAAAAGGCGCATTCGTTGTACCTACTATACATTGTTGTATTATGATGTAGGTTTGTATGTAGTCGGATGTCATAATTCGACGTATTACAAACCAACTAGCTGTTTTACAAAACGGAGGCGTTTTGCCATACGGCGGATTAGCTTTTGGTTAAAATTTTGCTTGTATGCGTGGACTTTAGTTTAATAAAATAGTAGGAAAGCAATGACAATGCGACCGGAATTGGACTTTATTCTCGTGCAGAAAGAGTTAGTTTTAGAGTACGAGTTTGCAGAGTGAGTCTTCTGTACCCTAGTACTATTATATGTGTAGCTGGCGGGTTGGTTTACAGACCGTCGCGGCCCGTGTATATGCCCATCGTTGGTTTAGTTCATTCAATGCACTGCTACTTTGTTCATTACGCTCATGTCATAAATGGTTGCACGCGCGCATTTTTTTTTACCTTAGATACTATTCGTGGTTGTAACTATTTTACTATGGCGGAAATCAATTTTAACAAAAAAGTTGATTTATACTAACATACAGGTTTAAAACATAAAATAATATAAAAATCGATTTTTTCTTACAACTGTAATAATAAAGTAAAAAAGATTAAAGTTACAAACGATAGACTATGGTTAAACACTTGTCTAAAATTAGTCAACCAATTTGAAATTTTGACACATCAGACATTCGAGACATTTATTAACAAACATTTCAAATTGGTTGACTAATCATTAGACAAGTGTTTAACACTAGTCTATCTTTTTGTAGTAAGGCCATAAACCTTTTTATTGTGTACTCCTTAAATGATTTTAAAATGTGAAATATACCACCTTAGATGTTAAATATTCTTACGCCTTCTTACTAAAATGTTTAGTGATATTATGTCGTTTCAATATTTATGTATGTTTGTTCGCAATTATCTCGCGTTTGGCTGATACGTCTTTGATGCGGTTTTTAAAAAAGTATTTGTTACATTCTTAAGAAGGTTTTACTCATAGTATGCATTTCATACTGCTGAGGTTATAGAGACAACAGAACTCCTTAACGGTTAGGAGCCAATAGATAATACTGCGATTTGTCGATAGAACGTATTTGGTAGTGTATTAGGCAAACGTGGCGCTTACTAGGTATAGGTACCATACAGTAATTTAATCAGTTATTTTTGGAGGGAGGACATTATTAAATTAAACTCTCGATGGCTAGCACCTACTGTAAAACTAACTGATCCAGTAGGCATGTTTTAGAAAATATTATTTTTCGCTTAACAGTTTATTTTGAAGAAGGTTTTTTAAGCTTTATTAAATTATATGCTTTTTCTGCTGATGATGCTATTTTTTTTTTTTTATTGTAGAAAATGCATGCAGGTATAGATGGAAACACATACGAAACAGTTACGTTAGAGCAACTCGTAGTAATAGTACTAATTCAAAGTATCTAGATTCGAATTTAAGCTTTCTCAAATCAGAAGTAGAATGCTTCGAACAGTCAAATATAAAAGGTGCAGTAACAGAAGACGGTGAAAAAGAAAAAGATGGTAATGATTCAACCATTGAGTGTATAGACACAACAAGCAATGACACTGAGTCTAGTGAACATGATGCGATTTGCATAACAACACATGTTTCCAGAGACCCGGCAGAACTCTTGGCTCCAGAAATGCCGTCAGAACATTCCTTGGACACTGCAAATCAGTCACATTTAGATAAGGAAACATTTCAACCAGTTGAATTTAAAATTGATATCATTGAATCGCTCCCACTTACGGAATCCTTAGAAAACCCTGATAATTCAGAAACTGATGTTTTTGGATCCCCACCAGTGGAATTTATTGAAACGAATCCAATACATACAACAATAAAACGTATCAAAGTAGAACATCCAGATATTAATGACACTCCATTTAATGGCGATTCAGAAAATCTTAAAATATTTAATCCAGATCCAAGCCAACCCATGCATTTGGAATCATCTTTAATATCTAATTTATCAAATAAAGTAGTACGTAAACCTAATGTGATCCCAAATTTTGAAACTCCCACTGGAAGTTGTTATAAAGACTCCAAGACATCTTCATTGACGAATTTCTTTATTGATGGTATTAAATGCGAACTGCTTTCGACGCCAGAGACAGAATCACCACCGTGTAAAGACTTAAAAACATTTTTAAGCGACTTTTCTTGTTACATAACTACAAAATTTTCATTGGAGAAGCAGAAAGATATACAATTAAAAATATGTTCGTTGTTATCAAAAGAAGAATTAGATGAGTTTGAACAGACACAACGAGGAAAACGGTACTTTTAGCTAAAGGTAATACTTTTCTAGTTGTAGCTGTTATCATGCTAGTCGGCTGACTAAAGTTATTTCTGCTAATAAAAGGTTATTATTGAACATTAAAAATGTTTTCTATTTTTTTTTCGACCTGTCTACTTTAAACAAATATCACTACAGAAGATAAAAAAACAAGATAAATTGTTAAGCATTATTTTTATATGTCATATTATTTGCATGTTGTAACTCTATACATAATATAAATTGACTTGAAACCTTCTAAGGGTTAATACTGGTACTTAAAGAAAAAAATCATTTTCTTTCTTTCGAAACCTGAAAACAATAAGTTCCCCTTGTTGTAACAACGGTTGGAAGAGTTCACTTTTGGAAGTCAAATTCCTAACAAAAAGACGCAGACTAAGCAGGTCCCTCACGTGGTGGACAGACGACTTAGTCAAGGTTAAAAAAAAAACTTGATGATTATACAAACTGCCCGAGCCTGTCATCATCTGAGGCCTAATGAGCTATTAAAAAATATTAATTTCTTCAACTTTATTTTGTTCTTGCACTACCTAGATAGAGTTTGACGTAAGAACAACACTACTTACTGTTTGGGTCGATGTTTATTCCCCTAGTCGATCAGAGAAATATGTTTTGAGGCTTCCATTGAAACTAAATCAATAGAAGGGTTATAATCATGAGCATTTCAGCCACAGGACGTCCACTGCTGAACATAAGCCTCCCCCAGTGACTTCCAGACCGGCCAGTTGGAAGCGGCCAGCATCCAGCGGCTTCCTGGAACCTTTGCCAGGTCGCGTCTGTCCTTGTTGGTGGTGGAAGAGTATAACTTGCCACTATGCTTGGCGTTAATGGACGGGTGGAGGCCTTTGACTCGATCGAGACTTGGACAGTCTCTCCAGCGGTGCCTTATTGACCCTCAGTCCACCGATATGCTCATGTGTCTGATAAAAAAATAAAAGCTCAATTTTTTTTTAATGTTCAGTTTCGGAGCTTTACGTACTGAGTAACCAAATTTATGCAAAGAAACTAATATCAAAAGTACAAAAAAGTGGTTTCCTCATGAAATCGTAACAGGACATTTAGCATGGATATGACGTTTTTTTTTTAGATTTTGATGTTGGCCCTACACAAAAATGTGTTGTGTTTGAGCACCCAAATCAGTCCTTAAGATAAATTATGCATTAATTTGGTTACACCTTACCTTATATCCTGGAATATAGCTGTATGCTGCTTCTCCTTCTAACTTGTAGAGCGCAGCCTAAAAAAACGTTATAAGCGCGTTGAAAGAAAATATAATTCCTTTTTTATTACATCACAAAATGCTTTACGGCACCTCGTGAATCAAGCGTGCTAATTCACAGTCTGCGAAGTGTGTACGGGAGCGAAAATCAAAATGCATTTATTCGCGAACCGTACAAAAAGTCAATATGAGTGGCAATAAAAAGAGGATACCGGGAGAAATAATAAAAGATAACCTCTGAGGAGTGAATGGAATGAAAGCCCTTGTAAGAATGTTTGGGTAGTGGATAAGAAGCGATCACGGGGACACCTCCCCTCGCGGTATGGGAAAAATTAAAACTGGGTCTGGCTGTGTGCTTCTTTATCTGTGTGTGTAAATATATCTACATTTATGTGAATGACGACCGTCTGGTGTAGTGGTTCGCGCTCCGGACTACAAAGTTAGGAGCACTAATGAGGGTGGTTGCGGGTTCGAATCCCGCAAGGGCCAAATTTTAATTTGGTGAGCACGAACATTTTAGTCCTAAGTCATGTTAAGTAGCCAAGTATGTTATGTTATCTAGTAATTTCTATTTCGGAAAATAAAGAGGCTGGTACGTTCCTCGCACAAGAGATTTGTTTAACCATTCAGCATAGCAAACATCGCTTATAGAATTGTGTGCTTTAGATAAGTGTGTCACATTGTAAGTCGTTCTACCATATAAAAAAAAACCCTTAATCGTACTACTTATCCTCAGTCGTTCCTTAGATATTCCATACAATCTCTAACACTTAAAAGTAGTTATGATTGATTTCAAATAAAACTTATTAAGATGCATCAGCTAGGTGAGATAAAAACAGTGATCACCACAACATAGCGTGAGCTGAGCGAAGCGAGCGGTGCCGGGAAGCGGGGACAAACAGTGGTTAGTATAATTTCATTTCGATCACTTGACACATGTCTTCCACCAAAGGTAAGTTTGTAAGTTTAAAAGTTTTATGAAGGTTGTTAATTTCACTAATAGCACTCAAGGTGTGTCCCAAGGTATTCCGACAAAGTATCGGCGGAATCGCGGCATGTGTGCCTTATTAAACCTCCTCAGAGAGGGTTCATTTCTAATTCAGAGTTGTTCTCGGCGCGACATTAAGTCGTTACAGATCCGTAGGGCCGTCGTGGAACCGTTTTGTGGTGTATGGTCTTAGTGTCAGCGGAAACGTAAATAAGTCTTATGGTCGTTGTAGAAATGTAGCTTCATCGGACGGACGTTTTTCTATTGTTTGACGGGGGATTGTCATACAAAGAGTTGGAGTAGAAAGTTGTGCTGGTGCTGATAAATATTGAATATACCGAGAGTCCGAACAAAGCTGGCATTCCTTTATCCCTACATCTATAAGTAAAAAAAGCATGGCAACGATCTATCAGTTGTTTTCGGCGTACCTATTCGTAAAAAAACAAATTATTTGCATAACATTTTTGGACAGCAACTGAGAATCTAATTTTTTGAAGTCAGAAAAAGGCATTCACACCTAAAAATAGGCTTATAATAAGAGGCAAGTAATAAGATTGTCAATAAAATTGTTTGTGTACAAACTACTGATACGTAGTTTAATATAAGTATTTATTGATATATTACGAATGATATATGAACAAGAATTTAAATTAAGTAATAAGGTCTATGCTAGTTGACACCACCAATCAACTGACATACTTTTTATGTGCTGTCAAAACGCACTACTGCCCTATAATTTGTATGTCGATAGCAAGCTATAACTCTGTGGTTATATTATAATATTATGACGTTTACCGGCCTCAACTGCCTAACTTTTTGTTGATTTTAAAGTAAGCAAAAATCAGATACTTTTGGTAAATGATAATGTACCGGGTTATCGGGCCTAAAATAAGATGTCCGATTTAATAAATGATGTCTCAGAATTATTAATGATGGTGTCCGCATCCTAAATCTTAAAATTTAACTTAAATAAACAGTTAACTGCAGTTTGATGTAAGACAGTTGTATTAGAAATGAACTAAGTAAGTATTCGCTGTTATAAAGACCCCAACTTTATCCAAGGTTGTAACTTCATTCCTGTAAGTCTCGTTTCATGAGTAGATTACAAGTAATTAATTTATAAGAATATGGGTGGAGGTACGCCTTCGGAATTAGCACTGTAATGTTTCGAGGGGCTAGATTAAGCTGTTATATTGTTATTAAAGAGCCCGCCTTGCTTGCTTTGTTAAGTGGTATTTTGGTCCTTATAATTTTTAGGTGAGAGAGAAGATAAGCTTTTGTAATTTTTTAAAAATAATTATTACTGATTTCAAGATACTATTGATAATATATTTATTACAAGCTTAAGCCCATGCATACTTAATCACTTTTAATGGACGACCATCTCGTCAAATGGTACGTGAACCGGACTATAAACCACAGAATCTCACACCTTAACTGGGATATTTTTTTGGAATGAGTTACAAGATTGTTTTTGTACAAACATAGATTTACGGACACGTTCTCGGAACACTTGGGCGTTCCAGGTTGTACCGATATTTAGTTTCCGTAAGCGATATATGGCCGCATTCCGAATTGCGCTAAAAGCACTCAGCGCGAAACTGACTAAATATGATGGTCACAAATATTACACATAATAGGGTGTTTTTACCACGGAAAAAGTAGTTAAATAAATTAAAAGAAAAGACCTTTTACTATTCCGTGGTTTTACCTACCTACTTCAATTAAATGAATTCGTGCTAATACTCGTAGTGCTTTTAGCGCAATTTGGAACGAGAGGTATGTTTGGTAAGTTGCTCGATCACGCATGTCTGTATGTGTTGTTGTAAAGATTAATTTCTGATACCCTTAAAATAACTATGATTGTTCTGTTCTAAGACGTCAAAACTGTCACAAATCCCAAAGTCATTTTGATTTCAAATACAACATCAATCTTCCAGATCGCTGTTAGTTGTAACTTAAGCAGTAAAGGGTAACCGTTATGGCGGATTCCCTGTTTCCCGGGATACCCAGCAAGCTGTTACTTTTAATGCGATATTCGGTTTGGAATTAATGATTTTATTCCCGACAATTACCAGTGATTGTGCCATTCTGTGGGGAGTTGATTTTAATAAAACATAACCCTTCTTTCGCTCCGTTGTCTTGGATTAAAATAATGTTGGTTGGGATTTGTAAAGGGATTTGCTGCAATATTTTGTAAAAATGGTATTCTTAATTTGTCCTGTCCATTGAAAAGTACCGTTAACTATATATATTTGTAGTTGTTGATCTAGTATTAATTACAATTATTGAAAATTATAATATCATCAACCTATAGTATTTGGGGAAATTTGATGACAATAGGGTACATAATCATTAAAATTACAAATTATCTGTAAAGTCGAATATGTATCTGGATATGTTTAAGTAATACAAACTATCTAATGAAGATATTATATTATTAGTTTTGTTTTACTATTCGAATAAATTATATCCTTAGTAATAGAACGGCTCTTTTGTTATTTTATCTCCAGTCTGGTTTTCTCGTGGTATTTTCTAAACGTTTCTTTTGTTTTACTTTCGCCTGTCAAAGTTTCCGTATCAATATCTTTCATGTTTGCATAACTACTTTGCGTTGCTCGCTCGGAGAAAACATGCTTATCCATACCTGTGTTATGTTACACAAACAAAAATATTACAGTGTCGAGTACAATAACAGAAACATAAAAACTTGCAACGTTATCCTAAAGAAAACAATTTGTCTGCAAATCGATATTATTATGTCCGAAGACGGACGGTAATGTCGATAATGCCCGCGAAGAAAGGACGGACAGATATAAAACGCACTTGCGCGCATAATATACGTTTTATTAATAAAAAAGCGTGGCTGAATCGCTCATAAATAGCCTTAACGGCCAGTGTTGGGCCGGTTTTTTTCGATACATCTTGGCGCATTTGTTTGACAAATCTCTGAGGGATACACGACACTATCCCCTCTATTATCTCGCTTGAGGGATGACCCCCATTCCATAGGTGACGACATCGTATCGCGTCTGTCTGTGTTCTCTAAATCATGACCAGGTATTTTCTCTTTGACTGAGGGGCTTTCGAAACAAATAGTGTAGCTTTCCTTTATTTATAACGGGTTCTGTGAAAATTGAGATTGTTCTTTTGAAGAACCATTTTCATTAGGGTCCGAAATCGTATCAGTCAACTTAGAGCACAATGAGTGATCAGTATGCAAAGCCAGTCTTGTGTATAAGCCGATTTGGAGGAGGCGGCGTTAAAAGAAAATTTATTGCATTGAAAAGTCGTAAGTAATTAATAAGACATTTGAAGTTGCGTGAAAATGTAATTTAGATTGTTTTCCGCGGGCGAGGGTGGGTCGTCTTCCTGTCTGGTTCTTTACAAAAGCGGCTTTATTTATATATGGGCTTTGTATTAGCGTCTTTATGCTCCCCTAATAAAAAAAGAATCAGCATCGATGTCTTAAAACGTCTTCCGCGATAGCGAGTCCCCGCCGCAAAATGGCGTCCACACTCGAATAAATTATTCGCCCCCCGATTTGAATCGAAAGAATCGAACGATTCCCGTTTGAAAGTTGGTGCGCCTTTATTAGTGTAAGCCGGCCGATTATCTTGAGCCGCCATTACATATTCAAATTGGAGTCATTTGGCGTTGTAAGAATTGACGCGAAATAAAACGAAGCCTTTGAGGGCGGTGGCATTAAGCGCAATGAGATTTTTCAGCCGTTTAGGATATCCCGAGAATACTCATTGCTCACTAAGCAGTTTTCTTATAACATTTGCATTATGTGCCTGTTTTGGTAGATTCACCGTTGCATTGGATGTGGAAAAGTATTTATCTCCGTTTATATACTCGTACATAATGGCTAAATATAATTTGCAAGGACAATAAATTAAACTATGATTGATATATGACAAACAATAGTAACCTCAATCTGTAGCCAAAAATCAAAATTTTTAAATCTAATTTATTTTATTTAAAAAAATGTTTATGAAATTGTAATTCTCTGTTAAAGCGTTAAAGCGCACATGATATACGGGGTGTGTATGTAATCGCGTAAGTAAATTAAATGAAGCTTGCAGGGCCGCCTTCCACTCCACTGCGCGTCCGAAAAACATAATTTTTGCGCGACTGACCAAAGATTAACATTTAGATACCGCAACGGCTTTGTTCAGAACGGAAACTTCCTTCTTTGACACATTTATTATCTCTGGGCTTTTTAATTATGATATTTTTGGGATTCGAATTGATTCAAACCTGTCAGATGTGTTTTGCAAGAGTGGCGAATAAATGAGTCGTTGGTGTTCTATCAATGACATTTTTTTTAAATACGTTTGTTTAACCTTTTATTCAAAATAAAGTTAAATACATTTTAATATTGAGCACACGAGGTCGACCACTCATTCCTGCCGAGACTAGCTAGCTAAAGAAACAGTATTTTTCAGTTTCAAACTTTGTGTTTTGTTAATTAGAATTTGTATTTACGTGAGAGTATCTACATAATTAGCAATTTATTTCATGATTCCATTATAACGCTAAAATAAACACTAAATTTTAAGGGTCTTTTGACTCACAAGAAAACAACTCTCGCAAATTGATATTTTGAATAATAAAAGGCGGTACAGTCGGCGAAATATTATGAGTAGCGCAAACACAAGTCAATAGCCGAGCGGTCAATATTAGATTAGCTGCCAAAAGGAGCCAAAAAGCAACGTATACAGAAACCTTTTACAGCGGTTAGAGCCACGAAAAATATTTATGAAAGGCTCGGTTGGAGTGGAGTCGGTTTTTGTAATAAGGGCGTTCCATGTTTCGACTAGTTCATTTATCAAAACTCACATTGCAAATGAATTGCAGTTGAATTTTTGAAGATGAATTTTAATTTTCGAAAAAAAAAATGTATTGAGTGGTATACTTTTAGTAAATAACATTAGCAAATGACCGTCACTTGTATACAATTTTTATAGTAGCATGAAGCATGAACACTTGAAGTTTTATGACCAACTAAGCAATCTAAAATCCATTTCCACACTTCCAAGCTCGACACGAAGCAATAGTGTAGAAGGGTTGGGGCAACCATTGTTTACACAAAGTATGGAATAATATAATCAGAAGTGAAGAAATGGGAATCCGGCAAAAACCAACATAGAGCCTGAAATTTGCTTAGGTCAGCGGAATAAGTGGCTGGACCATCCCTTCTGTCTGATGCTGGAATTAAATCAGGGTGTGGATTTAATTTCATATGATACCATATATAGCCCTATATTGAATCGTCTTAATGAAGGTTCTATTGTTTGCATATTATTATTAAGTAGATGCTTTAATTTTTTTTTAGTTTCTGTTTTTCTCTCTTCATAAAAAGAAACAAAAGGCGACTAACTGATTAGTTTGCTTGAAGATTTCTTCTCTTCTCATATTTGTAACTAGCCATGGCGGAAATAAGGCGAAAAGCAATCAATAAAAAAAGCTGTTTTGTTTTAATAAAGCCGGCAATTTACCTTTTCTCATTTCACTCCAGCTGTCGCCGACTTATTAAGACGCACCTGTCAATCTATACGAATTCTTTTATTTCGAATCCCTCTCGAGAGCCGTCACTTCTGCTCTTTTTCTATCATTGGTTTACTTAGGACCAAGGCATGTATTTTTATGAATTCAGAAAGTTGATTAATTAGAGTCGGTGCTGTGTTTATAAAGTAAATTGTTCAGTTTTTATAATATATCAATTTAAGTTGAATGTGAGTGTAGATATAAGGAAAGTTTGAGTTTTTAGTTTACGAATAAAAACTCAAACTTTCATGTAGATGTTGATCGGTGTTTGGATAGTAACTAGTGACACAAAATTTTCTACATAATATACTACGAGTATATTATACTTATGCTAAAAATATAAACTTTTTCTATACAAATGAATGAACGCTCCTCGCCGACGGAGAACTAGGTTAAAAACATTCTTTAAAATTTATTATAATGAGGACTGATTCATAATACGACTTCTAAGAGTAGTTGTAGATTGTTACTTTGTGTAAGGTTGGCCAGTTGAATTTAATGGATACGTTAAAATTACGCATCATCATCATCATCTGCTACAAAATGACGGTTCTGTACTTACGAATACCTACTATTTAAAAAAAACTTATGCATTACGATTAAACGGCTCTTACAGTTTTCTTTTTCCCCTTAATGATATTATAGGACAAATTAGTTTTAGTCTCAACCTCATGTAGCCATAATTTGACAGACCTACCTGAAACTCTGAAACTCTGAACGCGGTAAGTACAATCGTTCGACCATCACATTCAATAGTATCAACAAACGTTGATCCAATATTCAGAGGCCCGATAGACAATAGCGTGTCCTAAGTAAACAGTCCCAAGTGCGTCCACACTTCGATTTTCGATTTCGCCCACTACATTAATTCGGGTGTTCATTAAAAATGCCATCAACTCCCTAACGAAGTGTTGAGCAATTAAAGTCGCCGCTGACGTCACTGGGGGACTTAGAGCACCTCCTTAAGGGTCTCTTTGAAGCGAAGATCCTTCGAGGTGAATTGAAAAATTGATTCGTGGACACTGGCTGGCGGAATTTGAATTATGATGAAGACGTTACAGGGAAGAGGCTAGGATAGTCTTCGGCAGAAGTAGTTCTAAGAAGACGTCTTATGGATATGATAATAAAGATTAAAGTTTATGAATTAAATAACAACTAGATTGCACGGAAATGTAATAAATATAAAAATAGGCCGTGTTTGAATTACAATAATGGATCTACTCTAGTAAGGATTTTAATTTATAACGACCTTCGAAGCCGAGAGGCAAGCACTGGACTTGGCGGTTCGATTCTCGGTCTAGTCAATGTAAAAAACGAACTTTTCTACGTTGTCCCTGGTCTAGTCTAGGTGTTGTAGTACTGTGTCGTTATAACTGATTTCTATAACAAAAGTGCTTTAGCTAGGTACTTACCTAATATAGAATCCAAGCAATGTACGTGACATTGAACAATATTTGATCTATGAATTAAATGATCACCGTTTATTTTCGACTAAAATGAGAATATCTCATTACTTATTATTACTACGAATTCCAACACACCCTGTATTTCTCGCTGATTGTTCCAAATCCAAATAATCCGCGCTTCATTAATGTGTCAAAATCTTGTTATTGTCGCCCGCATAAGGACATTAAGAGCGTGAGATAAGACAGACGCCATTAGCGAGCGCTCGAAAAAATTCGATGCCATCGAGCGGTGAGGTGGCAATCTAATTTTTCTTAAGTTGCAGTCAATCACCAGAGAAATGAGCCTACGTGTAGTGATGTGGGGCTGTCGATGTTTTAGTAAGAATAGTAAGTAACATATTAATAGTCTTTATAGTCATTTACTGAGTCGATCTTTTAGCAAGAGTAACACTAGTAACATTGTTATCAGTCGTAATGGTAATTTTTAGTACATAGGCCCTCTTCTGGGCATTTATACACCAAAAATCTATATTTTCGGCAAAGCTATTTGCCCAACCGCTTTAGGACAACATTTTGGCTGGTGATAAGAAAAAACGGCGTAACATATTCAGTCACGGATTTTCTGGGGTCAGTGCAGTATTTACCTCCGCAAATGGGGAATTCCCGCAAGAAATTCTACCTCCGCCTACGCATTCTGCCTCCGCATGTTCTGACGGAGTTGTATTAGAGGTTTGTATACGTTTGTCCAAAAATGACTCTCACTATACGAAGGCTCTTTAGTAGTTGAAAGTAGAGCAACAAGTCTACTAGTCTAGTACTGGGGGAGGCCTATGTTCAGCAGTGGACGTCCTGTGGCTGAAATGATGATGATGAAGAGATCAACAAGTCAACTTATTATTACAATATCAACATGTAATTTGTCTCTGCTTAATTTTATTTTAGTTTCCATTTTTTTTAAGCTCGCAGCAATGTCGATATTTTATTTCCTATTTTTTCACTACACTACCTAGAAACGATCTTCAAAGGGACTAATGTTGATTGGCTTTACATATCGATGCACAACACCATATAATTTTAAACCCTATTTCGTAGGGCGTAAGAAATTGAAGTTTTGTGGGATTGAGGTTTGACACTACCGGGAAAGATACGGGCTGACGAAGATTTATATGTCTCACACGACCGCTGGATGGGAAGGGAAAATTCTTGTATTAGCAACAAATCACCCCATTTATCGAAATGTATTTGACTCGTTCGATTCACAGCGAGGTTTCTCGTAAAAGTTTCTTTTTTTCATGTTATTAAAAAAATATCATTATTCAAAACTATGCTTGCTTGCTAAGCTTGCGCCCATTACTTTACTACGGCTTTTATTTTAATAAGTTAGTATAAAAATAACCGTATTTTTTTTCTTACCTTTTGTCTTAACTATTTATTACGAAACTTTGTTTCAAAATCTTGTTTTTATAAAATATTGGACAACATCACATACATTGCTCTAATCCTAAGGTAATAGCTAAAGCACTTGTATTATAGAAATCAGAAACAACGACGGTACCGCAACACCCAGACCCGAGCCAGTATAGAAAAGTTCGTTTTATTACATTGACCCGACCGGGGATCGAACCTGGAACCTCAGAGATAGCGACGCCATATACAGTCCGGCGTGCTTGCCTCTCGACTACGGAGGTCGTCGAAATCTACTTAGTGACTTTGTCGTATAGAACTTACGCATTTATTTTATCAGTATGGATAATTCTTCCCCGATAATACTTCCGGTAATGGTGACGAGCCTACATCGTAAATCAGCAATTAACGATCTTGTTGATAAAAAAAACTATGCCTTGTAGTAATCGATACAAATACTATTGAATAATTTAATTATGCAACATTCATGCCGCGAAGTTCAGTTTCAACTGTGTCTGTTGAACTTATTTTTTCCAAGTGTTTTGTCAGGCAGGGGACCGCGGTTCGAAGGTGTCTCAATCAGCATAAAACAAAAGAAATCAATAGTCCCCCCGGCTGACAAAGAGCAAAGATTTCTTTCACAATTAAACACCCTGGGTGACGGGGGGCTGATAACTCGACGGTTTGGCTTAGCCCCGATAGAGCTTACGCTTTTTAAATTGCGAGTATTTGCGAGTGTTTGCAGAATCGCGATGTGAAAATTTAGGCATGGCAGTGCAGAGTATTAAAGAAAACAAACGGGTTGTGTCTTGTTTTTAAGTTAGTGATTAATTAAGTGCATATAACATTTTAAACTTTCTTGTTAAATTTTAATTATTTAACACTACACAGCACCACTTCTTCCCGCGACCACGGCCTATGTCGGCCGAATTAGGCCGAAACGTCAAAACAAATAATAAATAAATAAAAAAGGTAGTTGCATAATACCCGTGCTGTGTAGTGTTAAATAATTAAGTGCATGTAACGTTATTATTCAAATTGAATCTACATTCTAATAATTTATCCTAAATTATTTATTTGTAAAATCAAATCCTTACTTACGTAATTCACCTACATAAAGGTTATCTTCCCAAATTGTATTTTTTTGTGCACTGTTTGTCTGTCGAATATGTATTTGTTTGTTTTGTGTGATCTGCAATAAGGAGTATCTAAAGCACTTGTATTATAGAAATCAGAAACAACGACGGTACCACAACACATTCAACATTCTCTGTTTTTACTACTATGACCAGGTAAAATCATTAAATTATGTAAGAGGCCAATTATTAATATTACTATATGGCAAACATCAAGAATTTGAAAATCAGAATGCCTGACTGTTATTTTTACTACAATATAAAATAAAAGTAACACTTTATTCGATGTCTGGTTGCATTTCAGACTGTACGTACAAAGCTTAACAAACTAAACAGATCCGATATTATTGTGAAATCGATATGAAAGATAGGAGATTAAACGCATAGGGGTCGCTTCGTCTTTTTTCAGTCCGTCCTCTAATCCCACAATCAGCGAGTTTGCATCTGGATCAGCGTCTAATGTAGGATCGCGGACAGCACGTGACGTGGCATAACTGGCGATTTAGAATTCTCTGGGAATATTCGTAGCTGACCCATTGGGTGTGTAATTAGTACCAAAATGCTGCCCAAATAAACACTGCTACGACATTTCATAGCGTGCAGCATAGCATCCGTAGCACTGTGTTGATGTCGTAGTGGATATTCCTAGTACGTCATGAAGAATGAGACATTATTGCACTTCGGCGATCAATGTAGGACTGGTATTTTTTTCACATTGTTTTACACCTCCTATCGCTGGAAACGGCTTAGTGTGCTGTGCATTTTGTTTGACACAGCAAGCAGTAACTATGTTCTGTTTGTAATATTTTAATGAAATCTATGTGAAAATACTCCATCAACTAAGACAAAGAATCCGCTTCTATCTACACTCAGACTTCTATAATCTCTACACTACGGGAAATATTCTCGAAATGAAATATCTTGTTAAAACGAATCCTTATACAAACACTCGCTCTTTGTTCTGGTTTCGGATTTGCACACTGGTCTAGGAAGCTCGTCTGCCAACAGTGTTTCAATATTTAATAATCCGCCGGTAACGAGCCGTCGTACAGAAAAGTTTAAATGGGTACCGGGTTCGCTCCAAACAATCTACCCACTGTGCACGCTTTGTAAAATCCTGGGAAATTAAGCCTAGCTACATAATGTTAACAAATGTAGGGTTTTCGGTATACAATGTAGGTACATAATACCGGTCAAATCTTACGAATTTCGAGCATTACCAGGAACAAAATACCTTAAAGTAATAATAAATAAATGTTTGAAATACGGGTAGAGATATTAGAATTTAAATAGAATGGCATCAAATACAAGGCATTTCGTTTCATATATAGTGCAATAAAATATTATACGAAAAAAAAACTTAAAGAAAATAAGTTTTTATAAGTAAATAGATATAGGTAAAATGCAAAAACGGAGGTAAATATTTTTTTGGTATTATCAGCTACCTAGACATAAAACAATAGCTCATACTTATAGCTTCTTATATAAAGGAAATTTGCAGTTTAATTTAAGAGCTTTTTAACCCTAATATGGATGGGTCAAGCAAATTTGACGAGAGATTATTATAACTGCCCGTTAGACCGCTGTTTGTCTTTTGTCTAATGGCCCATGCAAGCTGCATATACGAGCTTAATTAATACAGGAAGATAAAATAAATAAACTTTAATGAAATAATATTTGTTTGTAATCCGCATTGTTGGACTTATATTGTCTAGCGTATTATAGCCTCTATTAGTTATATTCTACCTAAAAAAATAATATCCAATCCAATTGATCAACCTCCTAAAATTTTATTTAGTTATAGAAAAATTAAGGTTATAATGTAATTTTACATTATTCGTTTTTTGTAACATATTGGATACCGAGCGGTACCATGAGGCGGTCTAGCAATAAAAAATATTTTGCCTCGTTATATTCTAATCGAGGGTTAAAATAAACGAGACAATTGATCTTCTAAAATATAAGTAGACAGAGGAGATAAAAACATACTGTAGTGAAAGTGAAAGCGTTTAATTTGATGAAAAAAAAAACTATTAATTTAAAAAAATATCTCCAATAAATATTTTCAAGGCTCAAGCCACATGAGTAAAGAAACGGAACAGAGGCAAAGCTACATACGAATGCGCTGTGATAGGTACATCACTACAAGTGCAACGCGTGTGTGTGCGTGACCACTGGCCGCTTGTCACGTATGAGCCGAAACCGCTTCAAACTAGATCAGCCAGTGGTCAATCTCAGGGCTTGCAGGCGTGACACGACGCTCGAATGTCGTGCGTGTTTTGTTTTGTTATCGAGTTTCTATTAAAATACGTAGTAATATTTTTGTTTTAGTATTTAAAAAGTGTTGTAAATATGGTTGTACATTGTACTGTGTGTGATAATACCTCCTGACAATTTTATTGCATTTGTTGAATTGCTTGAACAAAAATTTTGCGAATATTTTGATCTTCATGTACAAATTGTAAATATTGTTAATGACATATTAGCACGTTTGCAAGATTGTACATTTCATATGCCATGTGATTATTTCCCATTGGATTATTTGAAAAAAATGTATATTAGATTTAGAATTTATCATTCGATTAAAAGACACAAAAATGTGAAAAAAGAACATTTATATAGGGATGTTGACCTCATTCATAAATAATTCTAAGCCATCATTTATTAAACAGACACTTTATTTTAGGCCCAATAACTCAGTACAATTTCATTTATGAGGCAAACTGATTTTTTAATGGTTTAAAATCGTAAAAAAGTAAGGCAGTTGAGTTTATCGGATAGTGACGTCATAATCCGATATCGCCATACAAATTATAAAGAAGATATCTGTTTTGACAGCTCTAAAAAAGTATGTCAATTGATTGGTGGTGTCAACTAGCCTATTGTGCCAACCCTACCAAAATAGGTATAAATTTTGCTAGCTCTTTAGAAGCTTAGTCTCTGTTCCGTTTCTTTACTCATGTGCTCAAGCTTCGCAATTAAATTAGCTACCTGATTTACTCGAAGTAGATACCTGACGTCGTCTAAAAACAAAAAAAAACTTCAACCGTAATCATTGGTTTTCACTTTCGATCACACAAAATGTCACCAGGGTCGCATAGACCGCAGGAGTCAATAAAACCGACGAGGGCGACGCGACGTGACGACGGTCACTTTATTGCTGACCTCTGTCTGCGCTCTGTGTCAATTCAGCACTTTTGTTTAACAATTTCTTTGATTTGATTAACTAAATGCCTGATAAAGGCGAGATCGGGTAAATTTGACTGTTAGGTTTTACTTTTACCACAGACACTTAAAGTGCTTTAAAATAAATCTATTATAGTCGATTTCATAGACCAGCATAAAATGAATTCCTATAAATGGTGTAATTAAATTCAAAGTTATTAATATTTAAGTTTGATTAAAAACAAAGATAATTAAAATGTTTGGGTAGCCTGGTGATACTTAGTAGCATTAAATGGGCAAAATCTTGATGCGTAATAAGTACCTACTGTATACAAAAGCACAAGAGCACTAAAACCAGTCCAATTGTTTGCTTTCTTCTCCTAATCGCCTATACAGGGTGTAAAAAAAGGCTTAACGAAGTCTTAAAGCACGAATTCTATACATAAAACCAAGTAGAATGCAAAAAAAATAATTGCTGGGAAATGACTTTTATTTTTGGGTATAAAAAAAAAACTTATATCTAACCCGCAATGTATAGCGCGCACGCCACAGACTATGCCAGTGTGTGTAAGCGGATCATGTTTCTTTGTAAAAAAGTTTAGTATTATCAAGCAGAAGTCAATTTTGTAAAAAATCTTTTAAATAAAATTGTAACTTTGACTGTTAATAACTCGGTAACCCGTCATTTCCCAGGTATAGTGTAAGAGAAAAAAATTATCGTAATAATACGTAGAATTTGTAGTATTCGGCTTCGTTAAGGCTGTTTTTACACCCGATATAAATGTATTAAAAATTACACTTATAACAATGTTCTCCAGTTTATAAGACTGAAGATTATTCAAAAAATGTAACCGACTTTATCCATCGAAAATCCCTTGAACATGTCACAAAGCTACCGATTCAAAATGCTGACTGACCCCCTCAAGTTACAAATATCGGCGATATTTCAAAGTCGCATACATCTGGACGTCGGCTAGTGAGGAGGGGTCCAGAGTCCAGACAATTAACCGGCTCAGCTCCGCCTTTGAAGGCAAATCGGGATTTTAATGATCCCGATTAATATTAAAACTTTGACATGTGTATTTGTTAAATTAAACTCCGAAATGTATGTAATGAATCAAAGGGATTTAGTCCTATAATCAGATAACGAATGAGACGACGAATTATCTAAAATTCATAAGGCCTACTAATCTACTATTTACTTTACAATGTTAAAAATCTAAATTATACATAAAGTTTGTTTATCATATATTATGTACTTTGTGTTGTCATTTAAGAAAAAAAACAAAGATGTAACTGAATTGTTAGGAAAATAAAACGTAAATAAATCCTAATAATCAGAAGCGAGCTATATTATAATCCCTTAACATCCACTTTTTTTTTCCGACAAAGTTAATCATGGTATCCGAATTAAAAAAAAATAGACAGGACAAGGGTGTGCAATTGTCACATTCTCCTAACACTCCCTCAGTGTCAGCCATAAAACGCAAATTCGGCAATAAAAAGAACACCCCGAAAACATCCTTCCTGGACAACGGTTCAATACAATGCCCGCCATTCACTGCGGATTATTGTATTTTTCCAGCTCTCGAATAATATAAGAAAGGAATTAATGAATCTTACCAAGCCGCCGAAGAAAACTGAACTTTAAATAGGCAAGGTTAGGGTTTTAAAAAGTGAAAATTGTAAGATTTGGTTAACAATAAGAGCCTAATTAGCTGTCAAGGCTGGCCCAACGTGCGTTTGTCTGTTGCAGAAGTGAGAATTATTCAAAAGATGTCTCCTGTGGTATTGCTTCTTTTTGTTGGCCAAAGAATAGATTCGGATTGATGTCGCATTCTGTTTCTTTTTGTTTCAAACCGACTGACGAGTCAATTATTCATGGGTTTGATCGACACTACTTCACATTTTTATAAGATATCGATTTCTAGTTACTCGTCGATAGTAGTCCTTTATTTTTATTTATTTCAATTCAAGTCTTTTGATTTGGTAGCCAAAACACCAATACACATAAAAATATATTATTATACCGTACTAGTATATATTTTTATGTGTATTGGTGGCAAGTAGTATTTTTTTTACCAAAATATAAACATATTTACAACACAATAGTAAAAGTTGATGTCTGAGAGTAAATTAGGGAAACCTTACAAAAGTATTTATCATGAGTCACTACTACTACTACTACTATTACTAACTGACCCATGGATTTCAGCCATAGATTGACCAAGTATCAAATACGTTGTTCGGTTGCGCACACAAGAAAAAAATATACGTTGCTCGTTCACACAATATACAAATAACTCATTTTATTCTTGAAACAGGGGTAGAGTCCCTCTTTCTGGGATTAGCGCACGGTAAAAAATTAATCCCATCCCACACGCGGCAATGATGACTCCACAAACTTCACAAATGAGCATAAATCATACAAACTACAGTTGCGCATTCAAAAACAATTACGAGGGCGCGAATTTGGGTGGATGCCTAATTGGTATGAGATTTGCAAGTGTTTCTAATTGCGAAATTTACGGATCCAAGGCGATCAGTCACAGGCAATCAGATTAATTAAACCATTTGTCTGCTAAATCTGTGCTAAAGCGAAAATTGGTGCTGCTTGAAAAATGCTAGCGAGACAGGGAAAGCTAATTTAAATTTCAACTGGATGTCACGGCAAGACTTGAAACGGTATCTACCCTATATTATCTAACTATCTAAGGTTATAGGTACTGCAATCAGTTTTGGTTTGTGTTATATCACACTAATACCACAGAGATTTACATACATTCACCTGATACATTTTCATAAAATAGGAAACACAGATGAAAATAAACGAATTTCGTGAAGGTCAAGGATAATTTTCTTAATTTATTGCCACCAAGTAGGTACAAAAATAACAACATCTCCGATTTTTTTCAAGTGTTATTTATCTTCAATTAAACCTTGCATGGAATTGCTAAAAACAAAAAATTATTACAACATCTCATTATTTTTATCTCCAGTATCAAGATCTATTGCTCTTGCTACACAAACAAAGCGCTTCTCAATTTGCTCAATTTTTCGTCGTAAAGGTTCGTTTTCATTAACGCCAACGGCTCACATATTTGTCATAACCTGTCGCTGTTGCCCCAGCCTCCTCTGAGTGTTTCTTTTTCGCACATTTTTAATTTGAGTTGTTTGCCTTTTGGTCCTTGCACCGTTAGGCATAATTTCCCAATCGAGTTTTGGAATGTGTAACATTGCATGCTTGCTTGAAAAATTGGTAACAGTCTGTATTTTTTGTGCTGGCAGTTACATCTTCTTTCTTACTTAATTAACCGACTGCCAAACGAGGGTTATGTTTTTCGAGCGTATGTATGTATGTATGTAAGTATGTCTATTTCTTTGGCTCGCCCTACAGCCTAAACCACTTAACGGATATTAAAGTATAATATATCAATAGATTCGTCTCAATTGTGGGAGTGACAAGGGGTTTGTTATTTCCCGAAATTCCCGCGGGATCAGTACTTACGCGGGAAAAACGGATCTGCAATACCGATAAATAAAAAATTCGATATAGCGCTCGATTTTCATATTTTTTATCGTTAAGTGGTCTACGACTAAATGAATACGGCTATCGATAAAAAATTGAATCGTTTTCACTAGTCGCTCTCTTTGCATAATCAAATATTCGCGTTCAATGAAGATTCATGCCTGCACGTCTAGACATCGTTTATATAGACTGTAGTATATGATAGAATGTCTAATGTGTCTATACCAGGCTTAACATAATTAAGTCACTTGTTTAACACCGCCCTTGATTTTAACTGGTTTCCTGTCCGACGCATGATTCGTAACGGTAATTTTGCATAATTAAAATTACTTTTTAAAAGAGAATTAGGTATTGTAAAAAAAAATAACAAGCAACGAAAGTGCAAAGCGAACGGAAAAACTGAAAACTGTTTTGTTAATATAGAAGCACAGTAACAAACTGTTCTCTTAATCAGAATTTTCAACAAAATAAGTTTAGTCCGCGGTCCTGATTAAATTTACTATAAAACCATCGAGGCGAGTAACTGTATCGAGAGTAAACAGCTGATCACATTAGCGATGCATTCTTCAGCATATTCGTTAAAAAACTCTTTAACGAAATTGGTTCTAACCGTGCATAAATATCTATTAGGGGATATAGGGGCAACACACAATTAATATTTTTCATTGCGAACATTTATGTTGTGTTTAGGGATGTCTGAGAACAAATGAATGTGTGGATGTTACGGATAAAAACAGAAATTTATTAAAGTAAGTTTATAATAATAACTAATCGGGCATAAAAAACAAATTGCATTGCGTGGTAAAGCTAAAATAACAATAATAATTTCCAGTTCTTACCGGATGATTGTTTTTTTTTCAGGACGCTTTCTTTGATTTGTTGGCTCGGTACTAAAGGTACCTACTTTAAGAACTATGACAAATCAGGATCAGCGGCCTAGGTAAAAGTTTTTTTTCTGGAGTAGGTTTAAAATTTGTGCGAAGCTTTGTTTTCAGTCAACATTATATTTGTTTATTAACAGGAGTTTTTGCGATTCAATTCATGTGATATTAGTAATTGTAAGTCATGACGAACTTGATAGTATAACGGTAACATAGACATCGACAAACAAGGGTTGGGACCGTTAGTTAACAGGAAAATGGAGATTTCGGATTTTGTTTACGTTAATTTCTTCTTGGCGAAACACCCGAGGGATTCTAAAATATGCTGTTTATAAGAAGACATTGTTTTCAATGTCTGTGAATGCGGTTGTAACATTATTTCTAATCGTTCCCTCTTCTTTTAGTTTGTTCGGCTGTTTTACTTTTCGGTGCTGTTTTGTAAAATAGCTAAGTAATTGCAGTCCATCTGCGAAATATACAAAATTTAAAGACGACAGATATGACACAAAATTGCCAAGATCAAGTATCAGAAGTACCTGACTCTAAACAGAAAACTAGCCAGGGAACATAGTATACGAGTAGAACGACGTCGTCCTACGTTTATTCGGTAACTCCTTCTAAGCCACGCAACGGATTTTGAAACGGTTTTATACATCATTAAATATTTTTAAGTTTATAATGAAGCTAAATCCTAATTTAAGTGTTTTATATGTACCTAAATAAAGACAATATTACGAAACTAATTGCAGTGCGGTTCGTAGTGACCCATAATTTATGACATGATTTCACTTTAACCTATTTGAGTTGACTAAGTGCTTGCATTATCCTTTATCACTTTTATTGCGTGTTCCTTTTAAATTTCATAACGCGTATTTTTGCACTCCTATCCCGCCCCTACACTTACGTTCAAAGTGTAATGCGAGGAAATGATATAGCTACGGAGGTCCAAAGTCGGAGACTAGGTGAAATTCATATTGGACGCGCGGGCCGCATTCAAATAGTCTAATTATAATGCAAAGATGGCGGCGACTGTACTTTTGAGGAGGTACTTTGTTCACGCTAGGATGGTTTCAAAAGGTAAGTAACACAAAGATCGCTGAAGACTATGACTGACCAGGTAGGTACATTTGGAAGGAGCCAGATGTAAAAAGCTGAGGTTTTATTTGTCTGAACTTATTTACTTGTAGGTATAGCTTCGCCACTTACGCCAGTAAGGGAAAAGTTGATGTGTCAAAATTAGTTTTGTTCTCCTGTCTAACTGTTAAACTGGGCAAAGCGCTAAAAGTCAGAATTACTTATTGGGTTTTTATTGACCTGTTAGTGGGTTTTAAAAGCAAGATGAATAATTTGTCGCTACTTCCAACAACGTATCTACCTAGGTAATAAAAAATGTGTGCGTGTACTAGTGTACACACGTAAGAAGTGAAACTTCATTAATATATTATTTATCACGTCGCTATTGCGTTTCAGAAATAAATAAGGGTGCAAGAAAAAAACGTGGGTACTCTTCGTCTGAACCAACCGTGGTAGGGGCAAGAAAAAGATGGCGCGTAACGGAAAAATGTGACGCGTAACCGAAAAATGTGACGGTAAATTTGAATTGATTTCACTTCAAAAAAATTATAAAGCGGCTTGGAAAAACAGTAAATATTGTGCTAGCATTGAATCGTGCTACATTTGTGTTCAACATAAATAACACTTACTCGAATTCTTAACGTAGATTTAACTTTAAGAAATAAATTCTATGCAATCTTGAAACTTTGAATTCACCTGAAGCAAAATTAAACTCTCATTTAATTCCAACAGACTGTATCAATAAATCGGAAAGTAACGTCTTTATCGGGAAGGTAAATACGCATTTTCCCTAACTTAGTAATGCCACAGCCCAGAAAAAACAGTTTAATTACGCGAGGGATTAAACAATGGACTCTTTGGTAAACAATGAATGAATAACTATAACAAATAAACTAAACTAAAATAAATATGAATAAACATGATAATAGCAGTACTTATAAGATCGCATGGTCTCATTTAAATATGGTTGATAAAATGTTCAAATAAACCCTCTTTTTTGAGGTTGTTAATTATGAAGTCTAATCACGAAATAATCTTGAGCTATACCCATAGGTAAACAAAATTTAGTTAAAAGTTACTGTGATAGAGCCTGTTTATCTAAACGTTTAAATATTTTCTAGGTTTACCTTCGGTTTCTCGGGTCATGAACAGAGTTAACTCTTTATCAGCTAGTTATTGGCTATCCTTAATTTTGTTATTTATCGTCGTTATGGCTGGTACTACATAACCTACTACACAGAATATTTTTATCAAAGGTATTCAAACAGCGCTTTTTACCTATATGTGTATGAGCTTATTTTATTAGGTATGAGAGCCTCATTTTAATAATAATTTAGGGTAACGACAGTCCTATTTATTCCTAAATACTGCCTGAAGAAACCTCGTTAACGATTACAGTCGAATCTAAATATTTTTAGCTAATAAGTTAAGTTAAGAATAAAATTATGGACTGACTTCAAAACGGGGGTTTAGTCTTATGTTAGTAACGAATGTACTTTCTTTACTAGCAGGGCTATGGTAATGGCGAAGTTCCGTTTCATTATATCGTTAGATAGGCTTAGGTCGGCCCGTGAGTTATGGTTATTTGAATTGTGCGAAACAAAATAAATTTAGTGAACGTGCTTTATAACGTTCTGCTCTTTGCATTTTTGAGTGCTTATTTCGAGTGGGATAAAAGTTTGCGTTATTTATGTGACGCCTCTAAGATTTAATGTGAAGTCAAACGGCGATAATGCGGCTCCGACTGAATATTTTGCGGGCCGTGAATGTGTATTAACCTTAATGCGATGTTCGATTGTTTGCTTTTCTTTTGTTTTGTTTGTTTTTTAGGCTTTTTATTGCGACGTTGTTTTCGAGTCTACGAGTTCGTGATTATTACGTTGTATTTTTTATCTTACTTATACATTTACTGGATAATATAAGAAAAAAGTGTCCCCATAAGAAAAAAGTACTTAATATCTATTTTGGAGCAGTAGTTTAAGAGGAGATTATACTTTTTTATTCGTGATACCTTAACCATGGGCTTTGTGTTCTTTTAACTTTGTTCCCAAAATGGTATCACAGTGACCAAAATCCTTTGAACACATTTATGTACAACACTGTTACTAAAGTTGTCTGGAAGAACTTACTTTTGGCCTGGCTAATGCTATAAACGCACTTTGTTTGTATATTGTAATTTGTAATAGAGATAAGGGCACTATTGTGAAAAGCAAGTTAAATCACCGGTAATCTAGACTTCGATTCAAGAAAGCCGTATCGATTACAAAATAATAATAGGTAATAATACTTTTCCTTAAAATATACCAAGCTTACAAACTTTTACTACTTATATTAATATGACACATAAACGAAGTTAACATACGCTCATCAAATAACAAGCTCCATTTCGTCCGTATCAGTAGTGTTACGTTGCTTTATTGCCCATAAGCATATCCTCGTGGCGAGTCACAATTTCCCCTGTGTTACTATTCCCGTTACAAAGTTACCCCACGGAATCCTGGACCGTTACCCGAGCCATTTGGTGTAACGCGCGGTTTAGCTGGATTGACAGTACCGGGCTAGGAGAGGCTTTACTAAGAGCGGAAAGCCAGAAAAATCAAATCAATTCTATCAAGGGGTCTAATCATTCAGAACTAAAACCAGTACCAGGCTAGGCTAGGGTTAACTAAGAGCGGAGAGCTAGGAACAATTAAAACAAAGGGGCTCGTTGTTTATTATTATAAATTTGTCATGCTTATCATTAGTTCAGTCACTTAGTACATCATGCATATAGTATTAACAGATGTAACGAGCGCATTGTACACAACTATTGTTTTGCCAAATTGTTAACATGCAAATATTTTAAGATTTTAAATTAAATCACAATTTCACACATGAACTAAAATATACTAACCTAAAAAACAAAATTTACAAAATTGTATAGATTATTCTGACTAATAATTTATTTATTTATTTAATGATAAGTACACTGACAGATTACAATCAATAATCAAATAAACACTGAATTAAAATTTTCAATCTTAAATGTGGGTTAAAAATGTGTCTTTTGAGAACGAAAATGTATCGAACGATTGTCACTAAATATGCTCGGAATGGATTCCACATATTATAAACTCAAAAATACTAACCTAAAGAAAACTACAAAATTTTACAGATTTGTCTAATAATCAAATAAAAAACATTGAATTAAAGTTTTCAAACTTAAATGTGGGTTAAAAATAGGTTTTTTAAGAACGAAAATGTATGTAACGAATCAATAAATATGTTCGCTATGCAATAATAATGGTCGAAATATATGTGGATACACAATCTCTCAACGAAATTTTGCCCATTGAGTTCAATACACTAGAGAAGCAAACTTCACTGTCTCGCGGCAACAAAAGTCTTCTACATGTCAGTTTGAAAGCCGTAGCTTGGAAACGACTAAACATTTAGATAAAAACATATATTTGTCTCACTTTCACTAGTGTCTGGAAACGAGCTGTCATTCTAAAAAGAAAAAGATGGCGATATTAATTTTTTGGCGGGCTCAGTGTTGCTCGCTATATGAATTTACCCCATTTTAAATAAATAAAGAGTAACATGAGTCGATTAATTTTATATGAAATATTATTAATATGGTGTGTTTATAATTATTAAAAGAATAGTTTGAAAAAAGGTTGATAAATAAATAAGTGTTGTCAGAGTGCTTTATTAAATACATTAAAACGTGACCGTTGTTGTTTTATAAAATAAACAGTTAGAGTGCCTTTCCAGATTTGTGTAGGTGAAAGTATAAACGCGAAATATTTGCGGTGGAGCCGCCTGGTGTCAATTTAACGAAACCTTTTTTCTATCTAAACCAGCGAGAACTTTTTCATCTGAATAATACAAATGATAATAATACCATAGAATTATAAATATGCGTTTCTTATCTTTAAAATGGCTGTAACGATTAAGATGAAATTTTGTAATTAGATAAGGTTTGAATTTTAAACTTACTTATAAAGTTATACTTCTTACTAGCTGTGCCCGCAACTTCGTTCGCGAGGACTACAGGTTGTGTAGTATATAGCAACGTTGTAGACTGGAGACGCACTCTTATTAAATAACGAACTTATTACTTTGGTTTTGCAAACAAAACAAGACTGTTTTTTGATTAACACGGGTTGTGTTAATCAAAAGACAGTCACTCAGTTAACTCTCTACTTTTCAACCGACGAAAAAAACGGAGGAGGTTCTCAAGTCGACTACAAGGTAAAACTACAAGGTAAAATACAAATGACTATGTAAATCTATTATTATTAAATTATTTGAAACTAGCTCTTGCCCACAAGTTCGAATGCGTGGTCTTCAAATCAACATAAAAAGTTCTTTAAGTGATGGCAATCTGTTTCCAGTTAAAATCTTCTAATCATGTTGTATTTTTTGTGATAACTTATTTTGACAGCTCTTAAGAAAAACATTCAAACTGTCACTTTTCGTTTAATCGAGAGAGAGAAAGGAATATTTAAACCTAATCAAAAAAGGTTAATTATTGATTTATTACTGTAATATCATAGTGACGAGCTCCTGGCGTAGGCGTCACCATTTTCGTGGTTCTGGGTTCGATTCCCGGTCAAATCAATGTATAAAACGAACTTTTCTATATTGTTTTGGCTCTGGGCGTTGTGATACCGTCGTTGTTTCTGATTCCTGTAACACAAGTGCTTTCGCTACTTCCCATAGGATCAGAGCAATGTATGTGATGTTGTCAAATTTTTATTTTTAATATACAAAATAACTGAATATTACTAACAAAAAGCATAGGTCTTGCTTCACTGGACAAGAGTATACGATCGCAGTCGGTTTGAGGGTCAATTTTGTCTTGCTCCTGGAAATGCTAAGAGCAAATAATTGTAGCCTTATATGGTAACCAATCTGTTTCTTTTCTTAGTAATCTTATGACTTTAATCCACTTCTCGCGTCGTATTGCATCTTTAGGTACTCTGTAAAATAATTATAACGCCAATAAAAAAATACTACGGTTACCAATTAAATAATTTTATCAACATAAAAAATCTCCCATAGATATGGGAAAACCAAATGATGTTTTTACTGGCAACACTGAACTTCAAATATGCTCTGTGATATTTTATTTAGAAATTTGAGTTATTTACATTAATATTCCACAAAAACGAATTACTTACCTTTGAAAAGTGATTCCACATGCTTTGTTATTGATCTGAGACCTCGAACCACAATCTTTAACGACGCATTTACCCATTTTTTATTTTTTTATTGTGACGCCTCACTCGGTCAACGCCTCTATAAGCACTAGTTATACATTGACTGTGCTGATGCCTGCGGCCATCAGCGCAGTAGCGCGCGTTTAGCGCGGCAACTGCTGATCTAGTGTTAACATATATATCAATGATTTTGCCCAACAAAAAGCGTGCTAAAGTCTAAACTCGCTGTCAATGAAGCCGCGCCTCATTCAAGCCGCTTCACTTCTCTAACTACCGCAAAACTAATGATAGTTTGCATGTAAGCCCGAACTGATTTAATGACGCCTATTTCGGATTCAAACCGAAAACGGCACAATTGTTCATTTCCCATCGAATTTGGGATGATTTCCTCAGGACTATTTAAACTACTGTAATGTATGAGCCTAGCCTTCAAACAAATCACTATGAAAAACTTAGATACCTATCTACTAAGAAGGGGTCTCATACTTGATATCGAACGTCGATGTATCTATTGTCTAGATATCGACAACAATGCATCAACGGGTCGCTACATCTACGGTACTCTGTATTGACAGTCATGGAATCAATCGGTTGTCTCATCGATGTCATGAAATCGAAAGTCGTGGTGGGTAATAACGAACTTCTTAGAGTGGAACTATGGTAATTATTTTCCTACTAAATTTTGTAGTTACATGTTCATCTCATGAGTCTCTTGCATTCGCTTTTTCATATTTATAAACTACAAATCATGTTACACGGTCAATTATCTGCGAGATAGGAAATGAGATAATCCGTGTATAAACTAAAAGCAATCTCGCGGTTTCTTGAACGGTGTGATGTTATGGATGTTTTACAATTCCGAAAAGAAATAGCAAGCAATACTTTTCGTAGTATTGTTTATTGTACCTACTCAAAAGGGTACCCTACTCAAACACATGTACTAATTAATTTATCTAGTTACTTAAATAACAAATCATGCTTGATTTAATGTTTGTTTTTCTTAATAATTTACGTTTAACTACAAAATTTAGTAGGAAAATAATTACCATAGTTCCACTCTAAGAAGTTCGTTATTACGCACCACGACTTTCGATTTCATGACACCGATGAGACAACCGATTGATTCCATGACTGTCAATACGGAGTACCGTAGATGTTGCGACCCGTTGATGCATTGTTGTCGATATCTAGACGATAGATACATCGATGTTCGATATCAAGTATAGAAGTTACCATTTGAAATAAATGCCTAATAAATTCATTTCGAAAACGTAATCTCAAAATTAACTATCCTATCCCCTACGGTGCCTAATTTATTTACGGATAATAACCTCATAATACGTAGAACAAGACATGTAGGGGTCGGCATGCAGCCGGAGAGCCGGATTAGTTCGGGTAAAATTTGGTAAAGAGCTCCGTATACGGGCCCGTATGTAGCCAGGAATGGTAGACCCTTGTACATGTTATGTTGGGAAAATGGTTATGGAAAAGGCAAATAAGCATGCTTGTTATGATCATGTAACCGAACCCACATAGAATATGGATACAAGAAACAAAGTTATTCCTCTTCCTTTAATACTTAGTGTTGATCTTGTCACTCAAAATTTTCCATAAAACTCTATTTTAAGTCTTAAATGTACTATGATGACGCACAGAAGTTGCGTCTATATCCTTTATATTAAAATACGGCATCAAAATACTTCAAATGTTTCCTGTTTTACTGTCTCTTAAAGGGAATGACGTTTATACAGTTAATTTTAAAGGTGTCAGTCAGCTCCGAGGTGTACATGAATTCATATTTATAAAATACAGGTTAGAGAGAATCTTGGTATCTTGTAAGATAGAGATTGACCACAGTGTGATATACTGTTGAAACCATAAGCTTTTTTTAATCATAAGGTTATTTTAGTAATGTTACAAGGGGCAAGAGTTCAAATTAATATGGTAGGTCCACTGTAGTCTCGATCCTCCCCGAACTATCTCGCGCGCACAGTCGACACTATAATCCGCGATAAGGCCCGCACATTTACATTCAATTCTAATTTCGGAACACCCATTCCTACTCGGCTCTGATTGCCTGGTACTTGTCACCGCTGATTAAAGGCTTTGATACGGAACTTGTGTTTGGTTTACTGGATTTGTGGGTTACGGGAATGTTCATCGATTTAATCATAGTATTCTTTAGATTTAAACGCACTGATGACGTTGACGTTGAACCTATAATAAATATCATAGGATCTTACTCCATTCTCACAGTAGTAATTACAATTGATTAGATTTGGTACAACAAGAGCGAAGAATTTGAATCAAACGTTTATTATTTAAATCTAAATATACCAAACTTTTCGCTGATTGCGCAACTTAAAAAGAACCGTGTATATAAAATTAAACATTCTAAGGGCAAAGGGCACTTAATTGAGTTTGTTCAGGACAAAACAAAGAGCAGAAACTTTTTAAATTGAGTGTCCGTGAAGTGTTGCCAACATGTTGATCTTTTCAACTGGGACTACCTGACGTCCCAAGTTAATATTTTCTTTGGAGAAGTACGTTTTTACTTGGAAACTGGAATGTTTTAGTTTTTGTTTGGATATGTAAAAGAGTGTGGATAAGCTTGGAAATAGGGTGCTGTAATATACATTTCTGGACTTTTTGAATGAAATGAAACTGACACTTGGTGGATTTTTACTTTTGTCTAGGTACGCCAGTCAGATAATAAAACTTGATTGTCTATAGAAAATTAGACTGAAGACTTGATTAGACTTATTTTATACTAAATATCTAAATAAATTTGACGAAATGTGACATAATATTACCTTCATTTCTTCTATCATTCCCCTTAAATTATTTATTTATAGCTCACATCAAAAGCCAAACATATCAAAACACAAAAAAACATAACATCCCAACTTCACAAATAAAGGCTAAACTTTTTTACTATCACCGTTATTCCTATTACACCTATGATAAAATGTTACTGGTTCCCGAATGTATCGATACAAGGGGACGTTGATATTTTTCCCTTTTTTATCTAGAAAGTTCGGTTATGGTGGTTGTATGTTCGGAGCAATTTATGGCGTAATGCGTGTGTTATTCATACCTGTATAAGTTAGAGAATGTAGATTATTAATTTCAACGTTGTATCTACGGTAAATAGTAAAATTTCTTAAATCTGTTTCGTTTTGCACTAAAATAATATAAATATCTTTACGTACCTACTCATAAGACTTGAATCACAGGCTTATGCACCGCTTGTTGTGTATTGTTGATGCGATCTCTATGGAGCTAAGTAACCTTGGACACCAAGTTTGCTTATAATTCGATTGTGTCATGTTTTAAAAACTGCAATAGATTTCATTTTTGCTCAACACATCTTTTAATTTATATCCCTTATCCTATTTGCATATTCTTTGTTTTCTACTACATATTTAAAATGTATAACACGTTGTTTTGTTCTATTAAAAAAATATTTTTCTTTTTCAATTTCATTTTATTTTTATACATATAAAAAGTTTTTCTTCTTCTTCTCCATCTACTCATCATAGATACAAAATTTAATTTAGTTAAAGCAATTGAGGGTTCGTTTTAACTTAGCTGCAATTTTTATGAATTACTTACTAAAAACTTCCGACTTTTATTTCAATTTCTTTACTAACTTCGAAGTTCATCCAATCTTTAACCTCGAGGAGAATGTCAACAAATGGATTAATTGATTGGCTTTAACTCAGAGAACAAGCCTCAAGAAAAGCAAAGTAGCAAAGATTTATTGTACTTTCGCTAGCAATTAATGGCGAAAGTGAAAAATCTGCAAACCCTCCAAAGTATCCACCGTTTACTCTTTCTCCAAATTGGTCAAATTTTTCTTGCAAAACTTTTTGATTCAACCCCTTTCTTTGGCAATCAGGCAATTCTTACAACGCCCCCGCAACTTACAGAGGAGTTATAAATAGAGATTGCTTATTATTTTGTTCAAACTAATTTACTACTTTGCTTGTAAGATAACTAATTATTTAAATTTCTATTGCAGTTGATTTGAAATGTTTTTTGTTTACTGTACTATAATGTAAATTATATTATGTTAGGTTTTGGAGCAGACTAGCTGGATCTAAACTATCCAGGCCGGTAGTAAGTGTCCAGTTAAGAAATGAAAACCAGTAACCTAAAACCTGTAAAAGAATTATAGGACATTCTTTACAAAATGATGTACTAAAAAAAATACCAAAAGGTGGTTAAAGAAGGCTTCCTTTCTACACATGGTTAGTCAAAACAGGCTGATGAATCGTCATCATCGGGTTAAAATTTTAGTCCCGATACTCTAAACACTGCACTGTTCTGTACAATAAAATCAGACAAACACAATAATAATGGGCGCCGCGCAAATACAATTAGGTTAATTAATGAATTAAGACCCGGTGAGTTTCTTTATCTTATTATTAATTTGTCTTAAGGCACCCGAGCCAGACGTCTTACAAACGAGAGAGAAGTAAACATTTGCTAAAACTTACCGGATTACACTTAACTCGATGGAATTGGCACACCTAACCCTTTGAGACATTCGTAAGTATCTGTTATCGAGTTAGAACCTTTGAATAATATTCGACAGTGTGGTTGAGAATTTTGAATTTTGAAAATTTTGATTGAAGTTGTGAAAATTTGTTTTAAGATCAGTTTGTGGTGGTTAATTAAAACATGGCAGATACCTACTGCTTGAATTATATATATATATAGTCCTCCTTGTCGTGTCCGACAACGGCGACCTCAGACTCTTCTATCGTGAGCACGAATGTGGCTGGCGAAGCCAAACTTTGATTTGAACACCCGGTCACATAGGGGGCAGAATAGCTGTCCATCCGCGTTATAGGTGTAGTTGTAGCTGGGTTTAGGACGATTCTTGCGAGTTTGGCGCTTTTCGTCGAGTTCCTTCAGACGACACTCTTCGAAGTTGGCTACCCCTTTTTTTACAGAATGACGCCACTCGGGTCTGAGAACAGCAAGCTCCTCCCAGCATTCAGTGGAGATACCGCAAGCGGCCAGGTTACGTTTAAAAACGTCCTTGTACCGCAGATACTGCCCCCCGCGTTTGCGCTTTCCACTAGCTAATTCAGAGTAGAAAACGGACTTTGGGAGTCTACAGTCATCCATACGGTGGACGTGACCACACCATCTTAACTGCATTTTCATGAGTAATGCCTCCATGCCGACCATACCCGAACGACGCAACACTTCACTATTAGGTACACGATCTTGCCATGTGATCCGCAAGACATTACGGAGACACCGCATGTGGAAGGTGTCTAGCTTCCTGATATCATTTTTGTATAGGCACCAAGTCTCGGAGGCATACGTGAGTATTGGAAGGACTAGTGCCTTATAAACAGAAAGCTTGGTGTGCAGCTTAAGGTCGTGAGATTTCCAGACTCTCTGTGTTAGCTTTCCGAAAGTTGCAGCAGCCTTGGCTATGCGGGTGGGAATCTCAGATGCTAGGCGATTGTCACTCCGAATCTGGCTACGCAGGTACTTAAAAGTTGAGACCTCTTCCAAGATTGAGTCACCCAGAGAGACATTTGACTGGTCAGCGCTACAGCCTCTTGGTGGTTGCTTGAGCACTTGGGTCTTGGAAACGCTTATGACCAGGCCAAACTTAGAGCACGATTCGCTAAGAGAGTCCAGGTATTGTTGCAAGGCTTCCAGTGTATTAGTCATCAGGCAAACATCGTCGGCGTAGAGAATACCAACTACAGAGCTGTGCAATACTTTGTTCTTGGCCTTAAAGCGGAAGAGATCGAAAACGCTTTTGTTTGTGCGAACATTGAGATTAATTTGTCCATTGCAGCGAGTGAGTGCGTCACTCATGACCGCGGCGAAATACAAGGCAAACAGGGTTGGAGCCATGACGCACCCTTGTTTAACGCCTGCTGTGACAGGGAAGCAGTCCGAAAATTCGTTACCATGCTGTACTTTGGCCATCATGTTGTCATGGAACTGCCTTATAAGGTTAACGAACTTTGCAGGACAGCCAGCCTTTGCCAGGACGGTCCAGAGAGCTTGACGTGGAACTCGGTCGAAAGCTTTCTCCAGATCTACAAAGCACATAAACAGCGGTTGATACTGTTCAAGACTTTTTTCCTGGATTTGCTTTACGACGAATATTGCGTCCACTGTGCCTCTGGACGGTCTGAACCCACATTGAGTCTCCGGCAGAATTTGTTCAGCGAGATACGTTAGACGTGTGTTGATAATATGTGCCAAGATTTTACCAGCTGAGGAAAGAAGAGAAATACCTCTGTAGGACCCACAGTCAGATATATTGCCCTTTCCTTTGTAGAGTTTGCAGATTGAGGCATCTCTCCATTCCTGCGGTATCGTTTCGGACTCCCAGACTCTCAAAACAAGTTCAAAGAGCCTGCCCTGGATGTTTGAGCCGCTGTACTTATATATTTCCGCAGGTAGACCGTCAATGCCAGGTGCTTTGTCATTTTTAAGCCTCTTCAGAGCTTGCATAAACTCATCAGGTGAAGGAGGATCAGCAAGGTGCTCAGCAACAGGTAAGTTTTCGAGTTGATTTACGTAATCAAAATCTGTTGTTTGCATTGCAGGGTTCAGGACGTCATGAAAATGTTCAGCCCATCTACGCAGTATGTCGTTCTGGTTGGTAAGGCGTTCGTTACCTTCACGGGAAAATACTGGAGCTGTTTTCCTGCAAGTTGGACCAAAAACACCCTGAATGCTCTCGAAAAATTTACCCGTTTGGTTCGTATCAGCGTAATGCTGTATTTCAGCTGCTTTTTCCGCCCACCAACGGACTTTAAGTTCGCGCACTTTGGACTTGAACAGGGGTGTAGTGGAGGTTAGTGTTGATGGTTTTCACACCATAGCGCAAGGCTCCTCAATCTCTTCATTAGTGGCTCCTCGTAGCTGTATGGTACCTACAGCGGCCACACCCTGGAAACCACGGTGATCCGTGGGCTAAACCTAATGAAGGGGGCTATAGTGTATAGCTGAATGGTTGACCCTCCATGTCCATATTGTACCAAAGTCTGTATCGGTATGACAGGCGAGCACCGTCGATAGGCAATCGCTTCCGGCTGTTATAGCGATACAGCAGGGTGTTGCAACACGCCTGAAAGAGCATACGTTGGGGTCAGAGAATAACGTGTGGTCAGTTGCTGCATCTTCTGGGTCTTATCAGTCGTACCGGTTTTCCGGTCCATTGATACCTAGATCCCGAAGACGAGAGGGTGGATCTGTGGCCGCGCATCCACTTATACACCTAGAATACTTTCACGCGCAGTTGACCTTGGCTATTCTTCTGGTACTCGAGCAATTAAGCCCTACGGCGATAGACGGTTGGTGATGGGGTGCTGGGTCTGATGTGTCCGGGCCTTAGCTGACCTCTGCACGTAGGCGGCCGGACGAGAGTGGTCGCTCCTGAATCCGAGTGGGACGGGGAGATGGTTTCGGCAGCACGTCCGGCGACAAAGCAGCCCTATTTAGGATCGCTCTGCTTTCCCCAATCAGGGGAGGGGCCTAGAAAAGGTGGCCTACACATAGTCCGTTCCGTTTACACCCCAGGTGGTTTACCGTGATCATCTGGACATCATCTTAATGCGGTCGAAAGACACTGAGAAACAATAATCATTCTAGTTTTAAGGATAAAGATCTCATAGTAGGAGCGTGGAATGTCCGAACTTTGCTTGACAGTGACAATAACCTGTGTCCTGAAAGAAAAACTGCTCTTATAGCAAGAGAGTTGGCGAGATATAATATCGATATCGCCGCCATTAGTGAGACCCATCTTGCCGACTGCGGAGAATTGTGTGAACAGCTCGGTGGCTACACATACTTTTGGAGCGGGAAACCAGTGACGGAAAAAGCCTCCAGCGGTGTAGGCTTTGCTATACGTAATAGCTTAGCGCGATCAATGCAAGATCTTCCGAAGGGGATCAGTGATCGCATTATTACTCTGCGCCTTCCTCTCACAACTAGGAAACATCTACACCTTATAAGCATCTACGCACCTACACTGCCTTCATCAGATGAGGTTAAATTAAGATTTTACCAAGATCTACGCAATGTCTTGTGTCTTATTCCACCTCAAGATAGAATTGTCTTACTAGGAGACTTTAATGCTCGCGTGGGGTCGGAGCATAGTGCTTGGGAGGGGATCCTCGGTCGTCATGGAGTTGGTAAGTGCAATGAAAACGGCTTTGATTTATTAACTTTGTGCGCAGAGTTTGATCTGTGCCTGACCAACACTTTTTTCCGACTGCCAGAAAAATATAAAACATCTTGGATGCACCCTCGATCCAAACACTGGCATCTTTTGGACTACGTAATTGTACGCAAAAAACATTTACGTGACGTTCTTATTACAAGAGCTATGAGGGGTGCAGAAGGCTGGACTGACCACAGACTCATCAGGTCTAAATTACGCATGAGTCTCCAATTTCCACGACGAGCAAACCACAAAAAGTCTGTCAAACTTGCGTACTCCAACTTAACGCATTCCAAAGAACTGGGCAAGGCATTTGATGATGATTTCGGCGCTTCGGTCATCACTACTACGGATACATCTATAGATGATAGCTGGGCGATTTACTCCAAACACCTGAGAGAGAGTGCAGAGCGAATTCTAGGAAAACCTCCCAAGAAGAACCAGGATTGGTTTGATGCCTGTGACGCAGACGTCGGAGCTCTTTTTCGGAATTATCGGCACTCTCTGTGTAATCCTGGCACCGACGCCAAATCAGTTCGTGAATTATAATACAGTCAAACAATATATTCGTTTCTGAACTGACCCCTTTACTTCTGTTTTTAAACAACATAAATTTAAGTCATTCAATCTTTATGCTTTGCCATTCTATTTTGGGTGTCAAAAAAAATTTACATTCCAAAGTAGCATAAAATAAGTGGTTTTTATGTTCTGACAAGTATTTTTCATTGATTAGGATTATGTTGTCTAAAGAAATTGTTTTTTCCTATTTTAAGGATAATGAACCTCTGATTCTGTCGTGAGGCGCATATGACATGCGTCTTCAAATTTTAAGACGCTAACAAATGGGTGCAAAGAAAATAGCATTAATCAGGGTCAGGAAGCGGTATGATTTGAATATAAAACGTTCGCACTCTTAAAACGGGGAGACCTCATTCGAAAATGGTTCTTAAGTCAAGGTGTTAAGGGAATGGTTTATGAGTGTGTTTAGGAGTTTCATGAGGTGTGACGCGGGCATGTGAGCCCGTCATTAGTCATAAGAGGGAAGGAAGAGGGAGGGAAGGTGAATGCTGAACGCCTAGAGACGTGACCAGAAAGGTGATGTCCTTATCGCCTGATAGCGATGTTAGCGGACATGTGCCCGAGAATGCCGTGTGTTTAGAGATATTGTCTAAAATGCTGATCCCAAAATTATTTGCATAAAGTGGGCAATAAATAAAAAAAAACATTGTGATACCGCAGTCATAAAGAAACGAAAAAAGACGTACATGCAAGTCTGCCAATCTAATAACGCTTAATTAAGCTTTTAGTGAATAAAATATAAAATAACCCTCGTTTGGCAGTCGGGTAATAAATGTTAGTTTGTTTATTTGTCCAGCATGTATTTTTAGCCATTTTTCTAATTGCAATGAAATTAGAGTACGCCAGGGAATATAAGTATTTTCTTGATAACCACGCAAAGGAAGGGCATTCAGTTACAACATTGATATTGACCACTAACTATTTGTGGCTTTTACATGACATATGTATGCATAGAGGAGTATGTATAACTCAGCTTTATTTTTATTTTTTAATTTAGCTAGATTATCAATACCTACTTCCATTTTATTTGAATCTAATCTATTTATAAAAATTGTAGGATAATATTTTTCTTATCAATTACAAAAACAGTAAAATAACACTTAAAAATAATGTCGTCATTGCTATAATTTTGTCACAGCTCTCTCCACCGCTTACCACTCCACTAAAACGTGTCGAATAAATTTCCAATAATTACATTATCGCAAAAATTCCAGCGCCTCACCGCTGGCATTTTTCTTCCACCTCAGAAGCCCATAATTCCTAATGACATGCAATAACGGTACCCCAATTTTCGACATAAACCCCCATAACAATATCGACATCAGCGAATTTTTTATTTCGCGAATTTTATTTGGGAGTAAGTAACACTTTGGGTAATCAAAATTTTGGTGGGGTCTGTTTATCGGCCACTCAATTTGATTTTTACGCGACACTGATTTCACTTCTTATACGGAATGCGAGATGTGTGGGGAGAGAAAATTGTTATGGACATACCTCAACCCAAAATTTTTAGGTAACAAAAGTTACCTAAAAATTTAATTTAATTTAAAAATTTAATGTAAAAACATAAAATATTATACCATTAAGGATAGGTAAAAAAAAACGTTAAAAATATTGCCATTTCGGGGGCGATAAATTAATCGAGCTAGGTTTCATGTTTAGCAAAAAAAACGAGCAGATCTCGGTCATCCAAGTACAATTTTATTTAACTACACAAAAGGCATAGTCTCAACGTAGCCTCGCGACGCGTGGGCCTAGGGATGAACTTGGACAACACCTAAGTTATTATATTTGAGCTTCACAAAAACTTATCGAAGTATTTTTTTAATGTATCCTTCGGTAAGAAGATATATGGTAAGTAAGGTAAGAAATAAGACACCCGACATATCCACACCAAGAAGTTGTCACTGCTTTTAGAAATAAAAATATATTCTTCAAATCCCCAATTTGACGGTGATCTAAATAACACTGAAATCTGACCACTGGCCAGCGATAATATATTTATATTCAGCGCACTCTCGAGGGATTTCAATTGTCAAAACCTTCACAATCCAGTTACAGGAGAAGGGTGCGGTTATTTTTATTCGACGTATCGAGGGAGAAAGGATTTGAGTGACGATGAATGATCTTGCCAGCTACAAATTGTAAAGTTTGACGCCATAAATCGACAATTAGAAAAAAAAACATTTCTGAAGGAATTAGGTAAGTAATTGCAAAATGACATGGTTGGTTAAGGAAAATAAATCGAATTCGATTTCTTGTATTTGGTAAATTTTTGAAAATGTAACATTGAGTCTAACTTAATTTAATTGTACGAGTATGGCGTAGAGTTAAAATAACAATTTTGACGGACAAATGTTAAACGTAACGAAACAAAACTGAAAAAGCAATTTCATCATATTCCCTGCACATTCATTATGTTTACGTGCAATAAAAAGCGTCTGTGCATGTATCCATTATTCAATACCATTAACTTTCCAAGTTTCAAAATCCTCAAGTACCTATTTATTATATTCTCAACAAACAAGTCAAAAATTATGCCGCATACGTGCCCTCATGCCCCATAAAGGCTCACGAGTTCATATTGCACATCCACAAAAAAGTAATATAACTCCAAAATATTATAAAAACGGTAGTATTTTTTTTGTTTGTTTAACTAGATTTGTCAAGCAAATAAACTGGATGAGATAGAATGTATATAAAATCCAGATTAAATAACGAAATATGCACCAGAAAACAAAAATTGACATGGTCGGGGCAGTAAGGATACCTAATACTTAACTTGTATTAGCCATTCAAGTGGTTTTCACCGTCAAAGCCAGCGTATTTTCTAATCAATGCTGCGGTATATACTACTACCGTCAACACCCGATAGAAATATTTTTACAAATATTTAACAAACTGGGTTCGGATCCCACCTGAGGTGGACGATTTTTTCAAGTATTAAAAATCTTAGATAAACCTAGCATGGTAATTGCTAAAAAACAAAAAAAATGGTTAAGCTTTTCTGATCTTTACCAATAGTTAAATATTTGTAAAAATATATCTATCGGGTGTTGACGGTAGTAGTATATACCGCAGCATTGATCAGAAAATACGCTGGCTTTGACAGCGAAAATCACTTGAAAGATTTCGTCGAGTGAGCTAACGTCTCGGTAGCTTAGTGGTAAAGCACTCGCCCGGTATGCGATAGACGTGGGTTCGGATCCCACCTGAGGCGGACGTTTTTTTTCAAGTGTTAAAAATATTAGATAAACCTAGCATGGTAATTGCTAAAAAACAAAAAAAATAATTGTATTACCCAATTAATCACACCTAGACTGGAGCCAATTTTATTAGGTAGGATTTTTTACTAACTTGACCCAAAATGGACGATCACCGAGCGAAATTTTTGTTACGTTATTGAATCAAAAGAAATTTTATTTTTTCTACGTTACGACAGTTTTACACGATCGTGCGTTATACTCAGAGTCATAAAGCATAAACGACATTCAAATGTGATGTTATTTTGCCGCCAACACACGGTAATTTATTTCCGCGGGATTCATAATTTTCTTTTATTCACTTTATGTTGATTTTCTTTATACTAAGAGCGGAGTAACGATAATATTATTACAACGACCCCATGACTCATGTGGCCGGGTGTGTTATTTCTTGCTGTTATGGCTTAGGGGTGTCTTTAAATTGGTGGTAATTAAATATTGTTGGTAAAATGTTTGGTTTAGTTTCGACATAAGTGTGCTAAGCTAATAAAGTTGTGGAAGAGTGGCCTTAGTAATTTAGGTTTTGTTAAAACATTGCAAATTATTAATGTGGATCAGCACTTAGATAAATGATTATCAAAAATGCATGTTTGAGTAAATCTTAGTAATACAATAAACATTAAAGATTTGGATGTTTATTAATCATGCACGCTTTAACTTAACAGTTAAAGTCTGGCACTCTTTAAGATACTAATTTTAGTGGGATGATAACTCATTTCTCTTTATATTGATTCTTAAAACACGTAGACAAAGTCGCGGGCATTAGCCAAAATTTTATGCCAAATCGTAGGTACTCCTAAAATATTTAATACTTACTTTCAACCGTCTACTTCCCAACTGAAATTGGTTACCAATTTCAATATATAATTAATCAATTTAACTATTTTTACTTTTATTAAATCAGTTTTAACTCCATATTTATCCGATTTTTCTTTTCCACCCGTTTGTAAAACGTTATCTGCATTTTAATAAAACGTTGCAGAGTGTTTACACATGTATCCCCGATGCAAAGTTCAAGTCGTTCAATAAAGCGTCACGCGGGGCGGCTTCGCGCTTTGGGCAGAAAACTTACGGGCTTATATTTTGCAACAGAGCGCGCGAATTTAAAAATAAATAAATTTATTTTTACAATTACATAATATCAATGCATGCCATGCCCCATGCATGCAAGAGATAATAGAACACTTAAAAAACGCCTTAGGTGGAAATCGAAATCATATCTTTTATTACGCTGAAGACTGAAATTTGTAATTATTCTAAATAACTTAACGTCAAAATGGACTGTTGCGTGTTTGGTTGAAAAAAATATTATATAGAGAAGTATCAAGAAAAAACATGATAGAAGAAAAAAACCTACAGATTATTTTACTTGATTATTTTATTTTAATTTCATCATTCATAATCATCAAAATTACTGCAACGTCCACGCTAACCGAACACTGAAACTTAAGATCGGCCGAATACTTAAACAAAACTCAATGTTGACACTCCGTTATTTCGCTGTCATTGCGATGAATTGTCGACTATTTCCAAATAATGTTGTGATTTGTCCTTTTGAACATAATCACAACTGAAGAGATAAATTCATGCTTCATTCAGTACTTAGCGGTCCACCATTTTCAGCTGAAACTACAACTTTAGATTACGCAATACAATATATTTTATTTTTCAATTGGGGCCAAGTTTTATCATTATAAATACGTGTGTAAACACGGCGTGTCAAAACGTAACAGGAGATCGTGTATTTCAAATGCCATGAACGTTCGGTAGCGTTAAGCTGAATATTATGAGACGATCGCCGACGCAGGTGCCGCTAAACATCCAACTTGAGAATATTTGGTCGTGTCAGTCACGTCTTGGGTACGAGAACGAAACTACCATTCAAATGTGGAAGTTGATTTTAGGAACAAAAACGAATTAATTTTCAATTCTTGTTTTAAATCGTCATTTAGATAAGTACCTAACCTACCTACCTGAAATTTAGAATTAGGACAGTAACGTCCTAATTCTAAATTTCAGAATTCAGACTTTTTTTTTGGCATACCAAAAAATTTACAGTTTTCTTCCAGAGTTTCGAAACTAAGGTCACTAGTCTGCAGAGCAAGTCGTTAATTAATATCATATTATAATAATGTTTTACTTCATATAGCACTTGAACCACATTTATTTATAAGATTAAAGTCCTAATGGACATTTCCAAACTGAATCGAATAAATCCAATTTAGTAAATGGTTTTGTATCAAACCTAACTTAGCAATATCGATCACATGTCAATCAGGACTTTATTAAGGAAGGCAAACAAACAAAAATACTACAAAAACAATGCCGATGTAATCACACTGCATCAATCTTACGTCTATGTCGATCCTCCCAGCGCCCGTAATGTCCCGTCATCAGTTTTTTCCCGTTGATAGTTTTCCCATAAATGACCACCTCGGGTGGCTATAAACCCCCTATCTCCTCAGTTTTCCAATACACTGCCCTGCGGACGTAGCCAACAATTATCTAAATAGCATCTACATTCTTACCCCTTACGTTTTATTATTACCGGTCAATTTATCCGATGTTCGCAAATCTCAGTCAGCACAATCATCCCAATCCATGTTTGCCTGTTAGATTTGTGATAACATCGGATATTACGGAAACAGTGGAAATAAAACAAGGGTTTTAGAAGTTGCTAACATGTAGTTGAGCCGTGGGTAAGTTATGGTTGTTTTTACTAGCTTTTGGGGTGCTTTAGGTATTATGTCTACCTTTTGTTAACCCACTGGTATAAAAAGCCGTAACATTTAGTGAGGTGCATAATTAGTTTGATATTTTAATGATGTTTCAATAGAGCAGACACGATTTATTTAGGCATTTTCTATCCTAAGGCTAGTAATACTAGGTGCCGCACTCAGAGATGTCACTTAACTTTTAAAGTTACCTAAGAAAAACCTGTGATACTAACTCAACTATTATTGAATAAACAAAAATATTAATCAACGCTTTATTGTCAATTTACGTCTCAAAGTGTGGGAGTTAGTTGTCTTTACTTAACTTAAAAACTTTGATATGACCACTTATAATTAAGTATTTATTTTGGCTTTAATATATATAAACTTCAGCTTAGTTAAGGATTGATTCTAAAGAAACACGTGTGGTGGATGATTTAGAAACGAGTTTAAAATTGGACCCTATTTATGCGTCCACTTTGTATGTGAGCAATACAATACAAGCACAAAATTTCTTGAAAAGGACACACATTGATAAGAGAGTTAAAAAACTATTTAATTACAAAGATAACAGATGTTTTTCTTTTTATTTAAGTAAAAACAACAGTTAATATTAACTGTTATTATCCTATTTATGTATATTTATATCATTATTTTTCACGTCGTTGAAAACTGGTAGCCCTCAGTATTCAATTGTCTTAAAAAAACAAGCAACCTAATCAAAACACGAAGTTGCTAACAAAATCAAATCGGAAAAACAAATGAACAGGCGCCAGAAATAACAAAAAACAATCGTTTGTTTGTTCACACCAGATGCACACCTTTCCCAAAAGTCCCAGCAGGTGAGAAGTGTAATGATTCGTCCTTTTGCGCTTTCACGGCTGACTGTTTGTATGGTAAGGCGGCGGTCAAACATAACATCGAGAAGAAGCAATTTGTTATTGTTTCGTTGTGTGGTTACCAAAATTGCTTAACTGAGGCACTTAAGCATCTGGGAAATAATACAGGACATTAGGTGCCGAAATTAGGGCTTTTGAATGCAGTGTGCACGCTTTTAGTCAAAGTAGAGTATCTATTAGATCATCACTAATTATTAATTTGCTTCTTTCTAGTCCTTATAACAACTTTGCTGCTGCTAAGTTAGTTTTTATGACACTCTGATTTAGATAGACATGAATGGGCTTGTTTTAATTATTTCATGCCGTAAATGTTTACTTCCTTAACTTTGCGAATGCAAAACTTCTGACTTTTAGGGCTAGGCTGGGCTAGTCTTCTTTCGAAGCTGCTGATTATTTTTCCTAATGTCAAGATAAATATTATCAAATGAAGCAAGCTACTGTGTGACTACATCCTAACGCCCAGCGAATATTTTATGCGCCAGTGATTTGCCCGAATTATGACGGTCAACTGACCACCCGTCGGGACAAGCGTTCGTAATCAGATGCACAAATATTTCGCCTTAGATAAAGCCCGTAGCTTTGTTGTCCTTGTCGAAGAAACAATGGTTACTGATAAATCGAATAATGGCGCTTTTGACAAAGATGATAAACAAAGACAAGATAAAACTACCAAGAAAATATGTATTACAGTTACAATTAACTTGAACAGTCAAGATTTCGTGGTGTCGAACTGTCGATTTTCGTTTATGACCACCGGTTAGGAAATGTGTATTTGCATGCCAATTATTTAACATAATTAGACTACGTCGGTCCTCTGCTGGAAATGGCCTATCCTCCCAAATGTATGCCACTAAGTTAATTATTTTGCTGTTCTTTTCCATCCACTTCTAGTTGCTTTCGAAGGGCGCCTTTTTATCGTTATGTTTCCAATGATTAGTCATTCTGAGTATTCTGTTTTTTACTCTTTCGTGATCGAGTAATTCTCAGGTTATGAGTAGTAGAGTTTACTTCACTTCACGAATGTCTTTGCAAAACTTCAGGCTATTTTACGTATTTTATTCTTAATAGCCGAGATCGGTGTAAACATGGACTCTGCTACTGTAGTTCGAAGGTTACTATTTCGACGTACGTTAGTTCGAAAGTATACGAGTACGACGTACGTTAGTTCGAAAGTATACGAGTACGATGTACGCTAGTTCGAAAGTGCACGGCAGCGAAGTATGAAATGCCGGCGTACATTTATTACAAAGTTATCGAGTGCGATGTATATTTAATCAAAAGTACACAGTTGCGAAATACGAAATTACAAAGTACGTTGGTTCCAAAGTATCACAGTACGATGTACCTAAGCTACTTATAAAAAACAACATAAAGTTACACGTTTATTCTGAAATCAACATGAAGTTAATGCACTACAAGCATTTTTTTCTAACTTTTTTTTAAAATAATTTTATTATTTTGTTATGCACAGTTTTGCTACATAACGTATAAAATAATGTATTTAAAGTTTTGTTTAATACAATATAATATTGATACACATACTTTATACTTAATTTAACTAATCGATTATTAATAATACTAATCAAATAGTTACTAGTCTTTTTCTGAAAATTAACATCCATCCATCCAACAACATCGTGATAAATCCAAGCATTTTTTCCAATTGTTATTCAATCAATCAGCATAAATCTTAGGAAGTGCTTAAATAATTTGTACTATTATGTTATGAACTATTATTTATCAATAAATAATGTATGTCATGTTTATTTTTGAAAGCGTAGTGTTTATTACCATTCTTCTACAATGTAGAATGCTTTACAGTAAGGCTAGTATTTTATTTATTGTAATGGTCTTGTATGCAAAGGTTTCTTTAGTAATGACGATTACGAGCTACAGAAAGACTCAATTGCAGAAAAACGTAAAAAAAATATAGTTTTATGTTTTAGGTTGCTGGATGTGTATGTCTTACTTTCGAGTTTAAATAAGTGGTAAGTCGGAATTTTATGCTTCGCTACCATGTAATTATTTTTTTAATTAGCTTAGGTACATCGTACTCTCATACTTTGGAACCAACGTACTTTGTAATTTCGTATTTCGCAACTGTGTACTTTTGATTAAATATACATCGCACTCGATAACTTTGTAATAAATGTACGCCAGCATTTCATACTTCGCTGCCGTGCACTTTCGAACTAGCGTACATCGTACTCGTATACTTTCGAACTAACGTACGTCGTACTCGTATACTTTCGAACTAACGTACGTCGAAATAGTAACCTTCGAACTACAGTAGCAGAGTCGTAAACATGATAAAAGCCACAAATCTTCACGCCACAATGGTCAGTGTCTTGGCTTGGCACAATAGGTGGTGGTTTAAATAAGTCCCCGTTGACAAACCGCCTTCCCGCCTGTAGTTAATGTGCCGGACATTTGGAACTCCAACGCTTGTGCAGAAACTCTGAAACGTAGAGCTAAGCATTTATAGAAATGGATCGGTAATGACAATGTTGACCTAATTATGCGACTTCTTCCTCCTTGCGCGTTATCTTGTTTCTGTTCGGGCTATGTTTAACCATGATCCTAGGTGCAAGTGTAAGTTAGTTATCACATTTGCAATGATATCTATATCTTAGACATAGTTTACCCTCACCACTTTACAAGAAATTTAAAAACATTCAGCAAAATCCATATCATGAAGACTTTGAATTTCAGCACTGTTGCGGTCTTCTTATTATTCAGAGTTGATAAGTGTTAGTGCAACTAGAAAGACAAAAATATTTTTGTCAATCACAGTTAATATTATATAACCATTTAATAAGAGAAAACTAGTCAAATAAATTAAATCTCAAATATTGTAGGTTAGTTTAGTTTCACGAAAAAGTACTTAGTTGTGTTTAAGCAGCAAACACTAAACATTATTAAAAACAGTGGTTTTTTTTCTTTGGTCCACTCTAGGTATTCCTAGTCTACGCCTCAATATTCCTTAGCCACTGTCGATTGCTGACGACCGTCCTTACATTGTCTCCAAAGGTCCAAACTCCCAATAGGGACTGTTGGAGCTATTACGTAAACGAGATCGCATCTGGTCACGTTTGAATTGCTTTCAAATACTCAATGTTGTTTTAGATTTATCCGTTTTGACATCTATAAAACAATTTGAGAATAAGAATTAAGTATTTATGGCATTTCTTTAGGGACCAAAGAGTCTTAAAGCACGTTATTGGATTATAAGCCTTTGTCTGTAACATCAATTTAGCAGTTTATTTGGATGCTAGTTTATCTGGATGGATAAAAGTATATTTTTACCGTAAAAGAAGCACACGGGGACTTACAAAAAAAACATTGATGTTGAGCATGAATTGTCAACAGTAATGAAATTTATAATAACAAAGGCAAGTTCGATATCGACTAGTCGCGTTATCTTTACGAAATACCTCTAAATACTCCCTGTAGGGAACTTGGCGAGACAAAAGAATCGCTCACCCCACATTGGTCATTCAGTAATGTCCGAGCCACTATTTGTCTTCTGGATTAACTTGCTTATCGCTGCTGTACGGTTTTGGGAAAAGTACTATTACTTTTGGAAGTAAAATATCGCTTGCGAAAGCTTAAGACTTAAGTTTATGCAGTCTATTCACATAAGTACTATGTAATTTTATTAAAAAGCAATTTTTTGCTGCGCCACTAATCATAAATGATTCAATTGATACATTATTCAAAGATTATCTTCTTTTGATAACTAATTGACTACTACCTAACTACAATATTGGTTTGAGAAAATATGTATAAAAGGTATATAAATAACATTTGTGGGAAGAAACTATGAACTGGATACATTTGCTTTAAATATCGAGTTTAACAATAATAATCTATAATAATCTTCGTCATCATATTGATAATAAAATATAATACGATAAGGTAATCAATTTCATACGCGTAGTAAGAAATATTACAAGATATTAAAAACTATGCTATTCATAGTTCACGTAACGTTTGTGCTGTCTAAGTGGCGCAATTCTGACTAACTTGCACATAACAAACTTATAATGTTGGTCGAATAATATTTGCTCGCAAATGTAGATATCCTCAACAATGAATACATGGACGTAGACAATATCGAAGGCAAACAATTAGAGGTAAGGAGGGTGCCGATTAAGTTACACACATGCGGGTTAGAGGGCAACCTGACTCAGGAATATTAAGATTCATTCGGGCCCTTACACGGCAAACATCGGGCCGGTGTCTTACGATGTTTGGCTAAGGTATGTTAATTTGGTATTCACCCCAGCCGTTCGATATTAATATTATGGGACAATCTTGTGTTTCGCTGGCTGAAGTGGTACTTTTGTATCGGTAATATTTAGGTATACCATAGCTTATTTATAGCTCCAAGTTAGAACCACTACTTTGAAGTTAAATGAAGCAATCTTTGGTGATAAATACTACCACATTTATGGTATCTGATATCGATTCAACTCTACTTGTGAATATAGATTTTTATAACAAGAAAAATGGTTGTCGTTGTCTTGTCGTATACAGATAAATAAAGCTGCAATTTAACGATGAAAGTGGCTACATATCCCATGGATACTAGTATCATTCTCTTAGTTGTCAAATTTTCATCCTCATCACATAAATGACATCTTCTAAATTTTTGGCACATAAACTAGATAGAAGTGTAAAGGCAATTTGAGCTTTCTTCACGGTGCAGATTCTAATTTGCGGTAACAAACAAGGGGAGGTCTGCGCTAATGTCACCGGCCCGCCCCCGGGCAGTCAGCGCTTGACCGCCGCCCTGAGGCTCACTATTAAAGTGCTAAGAGGGGCATTATTGACCCCCTTGGGCCCTGTCAACCGAATAACTTAATGTCTTAATTGACCGCCGTTTTTGCGGGCGGCAATTGAGGTGTTCATTTGAAGATGATGCAACTTTTAACGTAGATAAGATGTTTAAAAGTAAATGTTTCGAATTTGGATATATTTTTTTTTAAATCTGTCTCTTGACAAACGAAGCTAACAGTAGTGTTTGTGTTGCATTTCCATAAACTTTTTTTTCTATAGATCAAAAAGACAAGGTGGCTGCAAACCAGAGTGCAAACTCTACATTTTCTAAAACCATTTTTTTTTCAGAACTTCAATTTACCTCTTAATTGCTCTAACCCTCGCATTAAAGTCTCAAATTCTCTCCAAATTAAACACACATCTTAGTTTTTACGGTTCATCGCCGGTTATTCTCAGCATTCCCCTTTTCTCCGCGTGCTCAACTGTCGTGACGAATCGCACTCGTAAACTCCACACTTACATGTGAGTTGAGAACTCTTGCGCAATTAAACGTAATGATTATTGCCGGCGTGTTTATAAGAAGGGAGGTGTTCTTTATTTGGTCTCTTAACAAGAGCAAAAAAATATGTGCTTCATTTGCTTGTTTTCAGTTGTGTCTCCAATTTGAACTGTATTTTAAGCCCATAAGTGTTTAATCTGTGGCATTGTCTTGATATCTCGGATTGAATATAAAAGACGCAAAGACATTATCACCTTAAAAGACTGGAGACACTCTGTACCTCGTCATCATAGTTATTTTTATTTGTTTAATGAAGATTTATTATAATTTTATACAAAAACTAAATATATTATTTATTATCGAAAAAAGATTATTCTACAGGAGTTGTACAAAAACTCAAATAAAAACAATGTTGTATCTCATTACCTACAGATACGATTTCATGGGTAAAAGTAAAATGATAAACTTTATGCTCAATCGGACATGTATTTCCTCGAAATGAGCGTTTTAAACGATACTCTTTTGACATCCATTTAAGACTTTTCCAATCGTGGGAAAATGAGCAGATCGTGATCTAATTCAAAGAGATGGCCGAGGCCAATTTTGAAAAACGACCCATTAAAATATCCCTATTTCTCGCTGACAGAAAACAAACAGCGCTGGTACTGTTTTCCTTTAATTAGCATATCACTGTTGTCTTGCGCTCCGTTCTTCATTTCCATATGGAAAAACCGGGGAAGAGCGACTCGAAAGGTCTTTTGGAGTTCCGTCTGTAAATAAATGTATGCTGTGTGTGGTCCGTAGGAACTCTTAATTGAGGTGCAAGAGTACTACGTCCTACACGAGTAAAATTACGTTACGTAAAACCTTGTCATTGTTACAGAGTAATATCTGGGTAATATTTGGAATAATACCTATGTCATACAAAAAGAAAGAGTAGGTACCTATCGTGTTCTGGGATTTACGCATTACGAATAGTACCTTATAAATGTCATATTTGTGGTACAGATACTGTTTGTCAAGTGGATATTTATTATTCTTCGTCAAGCGTTCATTTACGATGACATTAGATCCAAGTTTGATTACCTAGTAGATGATTCTCAATATAAGATCATCTGTGCTCCAATCTATAATCGACAACCTCCGTAGCCGAGAGGCGAGCACGCCGGACTTTAAATGGCGCCGCCATCTCTGAGGTTCCGGGTTCGATTCTCGGTCGGGTCAATGTAGAAAACGAACTTTTCTATATTGGCTCGGGTCTGGGTGTTGTGGTACCGTCCTTGTTTCTGATTTCTATAACACAAGTGCTTGAGCTACTTACCTTAGGATCAGAGCAATGTATGTGATGTTGTCTAATATTTATGTTTATATTATATTATATAATCTATGAGCAGTCACAGATTGTTAAGCACTAAGTTTTGACTTTTCGGTTCTCAACGAACCCTACAAGCGATGTGAATCTCACCCCAGTGTGTTCCACTCGCAATATGTCGGAACGTCGCAAGAAGCCCTAAAATTATACAGGAACGCATTAATTTGCCATATTAATTTCGCCGTAAAACTCTGCTCGCGACATGTATCCATGGGGAGTTGGAAGTTGGGTGTCCCAAGCGGCCGGTTGTTCACACAATCGTGTTACAACCGTTATGGGCCTAGAGCTATTGAAGGGAAATACCTTGGATGTGTTATAGGCATAGCTAATAAAGGAGTAAAACCCTCCGTTGAAACAATGTTTCGTTATTGTATGGAAAATATTACTTGGCAAGCGTGAGTTATGTTTGAGCTTCTTTTGTGGAGATTTTTGGAATGTTTTATTTGTTTTAGTTAAAATTGGAAATTATGTGTGTGATTTAACGAACGGCTTTTTATTAATGGCTAGTTAGCATTTTTACACAACTACACTTGTTTCAATTTCTGTTAGTTCCAGAATTTTTGTCATGGTAACTTAAGGACGATGTATATTCTAGGATTTTTTGGATAGAAGCTCCGGCATTTGCGAATGTTCTAGCGATTACCCCATATTTTTGAATGAATTAGTCACAACAATAGAATAAAGTGAAGAAAAAAAAACAGTTTTTATTAGTAATCACTGTAATTGCCTACCCTGACAAAATGTTATTTTGAAATCTGAAATGCTTATTATTGATGGTTATAACCAACGACAAACTGCTACTTTATCTCGTAAACTTTTTCCTTAAAAATTTTGGTAAGTAATTGATGAAGTTGCGCTTACCGCTGTTAATGGTTATCCATTTCTTCAACAAAGAGATCCATCAGACTCGATGGCCGAAGACGGGATCATTTTTAACGGCATTGTTGAGGTGTCCGGCGATACCGTAATCCAACCCTTAGGGAAGATTGGAGTGTTAATCGAACTGGAGTTTTATAGTGGTCAATACTTGATACCTACTTCAGTGGATTTGATGGAAAGATATTCGTTTTTTTCTTAATTCATTTGTTATTATAAACAACGTGGTCAACGTACGTTTTGTCCACTTAGTCACTGGGTATCATCATCATTAACCTAAGGAAGTCCACTGCTGTACATAAGCCTCAATCATAGAGCGAGCGTAGAACCTTTAAAGATGATGACTGGGTACCAAACCCAGTCATCATCTCTAAAACAAAATGAGTATGCAATGTGACATTTTCTCTTAACCCCGCGTAAAAATGATGATTTCCCATGCAAGACACTCGAAGGTAAATACTTGCAGATCACCTCCCAATATGGTCCGCCATAATTCATCCCGTCTATCTCGGGCTATCTAAGCCCGTGCGTAAGCGTTTTCTCATGACTTGCATATTTGAAGCGAAGATTACAGGGCTGTAGTCAGGTTGGATTTTGTACGTTCATTTTTAATCTACGTGGCATGATATTTTTATTCTAAATTTTTTTATTTTTATTTATATAGACTTTATTGTACAGGTGAGTACAATTGGCGGACTTAATGCTATACATTCTCTACCAGTCAACCTTGAGGTAATGCAGATAATACGCTCAATATTGTTGGTGTATTAAATTATTTGCTTGTTCAGTTGGCGATATGTATTTATTTCTGCAACAAAATAACCCTTTGATTAAAACGTAAATTCTAACAAAAGTACAAGTTTTAAACAAAAACTATTTAAAAGATAATATGATGTATCAATTTAATGCAAAATAAATAATTTTACGTAAGTGTCCACGTGATACTTGTAATTTTTGTCATTTAATAAACAAATTTTGGTGGATTTTGTTATCTCCAAAAATACTAGTTAAGAATGAGATATGAAATAATGAAGCTTGATTTTTCAAGCCCTCATTTTTTAACATTAGCCCTCACACTAAGACCTAAGTCCGTCCCTTTTATTTTTCGTATAAGGGAGCGCGACCACGCGTGATGCTCGCGATCGACATGTTTATCGCTTTAATATAAAATAAAGGGAACTCAGTATCGATAGATGAAAAACGCCGACATGTGATACAGGACGGGAAATTGTATTTTCTTTTGTCGGGAAATGCTTATGCTGTGGGAGCTTGAATTTGCATATGACTTTGTCTTAGGGGAGATTTAGATTTTTTAAATATCTATTAAATTTTCGGATGCACTGTTATTTCTAAAACTCTCATTGGCTTAATTAACATAATTTAACTGTCACTTATTATACTCTTAAAATGCAAAACCTTTTTTTAAATACTGATTAATTTTATCTAAGTAATTATAAAAACAATATTACATGTTTAACTAGTGAATTTACTTCTCTTAGCATAAAATTTACCTTTTTCATTAGTTATCATCTAAGAGTTCCAGTATTACCATACGTAAACATTACAATTATTTATTCACATATCACCACTCGAAGAATTCAAGGCACGGCAGTAGGGCGCGTGGTGAATAATTTTATTTGTTTATAATTTTAATAACTCCCCATCGAATACGACCCTCAGGGGTGTGCATACATTTTTCACGTTTCGGATACAATAAGGAATATTGTCACTTTAGAATTTGCAGCGAAAGTGCGGAGCGATATTTATAGATTATCCCGGATTTGCCTCTTGAAATATACGGACGTTAGGACATAAACATATTTTTAGATGGCATAAGAATGGCTTATTCAAACCGCAGCGTTGTTTACGTTCAGTAGTTTGGTTCAATTGTCGTCTTATCCCTTTTAAATGTTTGAAAAAAAAATGCAAATAACAATTATTAAACTGAAATCTGTGCTTGTGCTGTTTTATTACTTTTTCAACTATTTGGTTTATTTCTTTTGTGTATTTTGAATTTTCAACTCAAAAATAAACACCTCAAAATTTGTGTTCGCTTCAAACGGGCGAAACGGTTGAAAAAATATGAACTCGCTTTTATTTTCAAATGTTCATTGTGACGCAAAGTCAACGCGCAAGATTTGAATTCCAAATTCAAAGTTGCGGTGTTCGATTCACCTTTGTGTTTTTCTTCTTATTGTTTATCTTCTTTCTTTTATTTTGTTATTGGCAGGGTGAAATGTTTGTTTATGCATATGGGACCACATTTTTGTTTGAAGTTCAGATTTAATGTAACGCCAGCTATAGTATTGCTTGGATATTTCGTATTTATTGGAAGTTTCGTTTAATATTTTTTCATCATCATCATCATCATATCAGCCTGTTGCAGTCCACTGCTGGACATAGGCCTCCCCCAAGGAGCGCCACAGCGCACGATCTTCCGCCCTTTGCATCCAGTCGCTGCCAGCTGCCTTCTTCAGGTCATCGGTCCATCTAGCCGGGGGGCGTCCTACACTACGTTTTTCCTAAGCGTGGTCTCCATTCGAGAACCTTCCTGCTCCACCTCTCGTCGGTTCTGCGACAGACATGGCCAGCCCACTGCCACTTCAGCTTGCTACATTTTTGGACAATATCAGTCACCTTAGTCTTATGTCGTATGACCTCGTTTCGGATCTTATCTCTTAATGAGATCCCCAACATAGACCTTTCCATAGCACGCTGAGTGACGTGTAGTCGGTGGGCCAACTTGACTGTCATGTTCCACGTTTCGGCTTCGTATTTCGGGTTCATTTTTTCAAAATCAATTAATTTTAGGCAATATCTCCATTGGCAGCGCTGGGGCAGTTGTATTTCGAGTATTTTATGGTGTTTTAAATTAAGTTAATTTTTGTAGACATTTAAGTTTAGGGTACCTAATTGTATAATATTATTAAAATATATTTTTATATCACTGTTACACGTATTAATAATTATACATATAAAAAATTCCATGAAATTAGATTCTGTGCTTAAAAGCTCAATTAGACGCAGTATTTCTAATTGCGCATCTGTCATTTTGATGATGATGTTCTTGGCAAATAATGATGTTTTTGTTGTTTGAATATTATAATATGTTTTTACGCTTACAAATAGCAGTTTAGTCTAAATTGTTTTTACAATAGATGAATTTGATATTTGTGTTATTAAAACTTTTTGAAAACATGTAGCATTACTGAAAGCCGTTTAACCGTCACACAAATAAACAAACTCAAGTCCTGGAGATCCCCAGGGAACTCAAGCACTTTCCCTTATGCTAAGAGCGTAAGTACCAGGCTTGCAGAAACAGCGAGCGGTCACCCTTGTTGTCTTAGTAAGCGCAGGTCACAGGCAACTTGGCCCAAATAGAAGCGGCAAGGGAGTGATTGCATTTCTGGCGAACTTGTGTGTAGTTCTGTAGACAACAAGCAAATACAATTGCATCCGAGTATAAGTAGAACTTAATGAAGCAACCCACAATAATTGTCGACATTGTCGTGTTTTTCGAATGACACACGAATCAACGTATCAATTGATTCTGATGAAGTAGTTCTAAAGATAGTCCTCTATCAAAAGAAAAAGATATCTGAAGTAGCGTAGTTAAAATAGAAAGGAATATGTTTTTTAAAACTGATTATGTCTGCGGTGTCTATCGAATTAACTTACCTGTAGCATAGGTCAAGTAAACACCATAATGGATTCCGCTCCGTAAATTATCATCTTGCGGATATTGAATATATTAAGGCAATATCACAGATGCAAAGCGGTGTATTTGTGTAATTGCTGATCTTAGAAGCCGGGATTCTGTTATGGTTGGGGATGTGACCGGCCGCTTAATTCATAGGCAGGAATAACAACTATTATTGGGAGTATTAATTAATTTGGTAGGTATGTTATGACTGTCATTACTTTATTAAATAAAACAAAATATGAAATATTTTGTATTCAGTTTGACAGCAAGCTCAATTTAATATGATGAACAACTTTTAAACTTTCGCGTTGCATGACTATAAAACAACAACAATATAGAGATCTAAAGGTCCGAATGTAAGCAGACATCCGGCATTTTTGCCTTATGTGAAGGGAGTAACTGATAAGATGGGCACCCTTAAAATTAAAAATTATAAGAATTTCAATCGGGAAGACGGTTTCAAATTATCCGCGACATGGAATCCAGTGATTAAAAATACACGATCAAGCACTTACCAGAATACAAACACAGAGATTAGTTTACAGAAAAGGGACATAGTGAGTGTAGTTGTAGTATGTGACAGTAGGTACTTGACGTGAAAATAATAATTATGAGGGTAGGTGGAAAATCTGCCTCTCTTATGGTCAGCGATGTCTTCTCTCCATAATATGGAGTGAAGACATCGCTGTTCCAGTCAGCCTGCGACCATGGTCGGTGTAACCCGGTCGAAACGTCAGGCAAATAAAAGGTAACAATTTACCTAAATTATTTTGATTGCGTTAATTCCCGTTACAGTGTGTTTTAATTTGATTAAGTCATATGTAAGTTAAAGAAAGAAAATTTACGATATTTTTTAAGAAAGATATATTTAGGTCCCTAGTCTATATTTAAAATAATAATTCCTTTATTTATATCTAAATGGTACAAAAACTTTGAAATTACAATTGATACGAGGAGTACTTCGAACTTAATTCACCGACATAAAATAATATTTAGTTGCGTTTACTTCTATTTCCTATCTATAAAATTTTAAAAGAAAGAGTGAGACAGTTGGTCGAAACAATTTATTCACTGAAAATCGGTATATCAAAATATTCCCCAGACCCCAATTTCAAAATCGAGCAATTCAGATATTTAAATGTAAAAGTAATAACTATTCCCTATAATTGCAGCGTCTCCACCTCCACAGAATAATTAAGCACAAAAGGAAGGTAATTAGCTACGAAATCAAAGCCACGGCCCTGAAGACGTCCATGCTATAAACACAGAATAAGAAGAGGCAGAAATCTCATTTAGGCTTTCACAAGATATTTTTCAAGTACCGTTAATAAAACGGAAATTAAAAAAATAAAGGGTAAATATTTTTTTACGAATTCGAAAAAAACGAAAATGGACTACAACTAAGTTGTTATTATTATTATTTACCTCTTTTTAAAATAAAGGTAAATAAATAACTTTGGATTTAACACATAAAACACATTCAAGAAATATAAAAATCTAATTGACCTTATACGACCTCAGAACTATTAATTTTTTTTATAAGGTCTTTATCCTTTTAAGGCCCAATTTTTTTTTTATAAGTAAAACTTACAATGAAATCAAAACAAAATAAACAACATAGTTAATTTTATTGAGACGTGTTTTTTTGGGATTTCAAGGTTGTTCCCATTATTAAAGTTGTTTTATTCGAGCAGGAGAGTGTGACATTTGCGGCTCCAAAATCTACAAAAAATCACCATCTCTAACAATAGTTAGGTATTAAAAATAACGTTTGTTTTGTTTAGAGATACAAAGCATCATTTTCATCATCATTGATTCATCATAGTGCCACATTCTCTTGAAGTTTTGAGAATAGCATCTTTAAACTTCAAAGGACGAAGCGGACTTACTGTGACGTCATATATTGCGCCGAAGACCACGCAATAATGGAGGAGATGAACCAGACTGGGCCTCGTCTTGAATATTAATAGGCCAAGGAAATGGATTAAAAATTCCATGTCTCCGCCGCCCATCGCGATCTCTTGTTGTCAAACAACTTTTTTCGAACGTTCCCACCTCATTTGCATTATTTTTTCAACGGTCCCCAGCGAATTTAATGAATCTTAAGGAAAGGCCTTTGTAACTTCGTTTTTTGCGTGCCAATAAAATCAAACCTCGAAAGTATTGTAACAATGTTTTATGATCAACGCAGTCTGAGCAGAATTTACTTTTTATTAAAATTGGTAAAAATAATATGCTACCTAAATTGACTGACGAAACTTGTAGCGATGGATGTGTATCTAAATGGAACTGCTATAATTGGGATTCATTTTGACTGAATGAGTATAATAAAATGTCATGTGACAAATAAAAGAACTTAAATAAATTATTTTTGTAATATTTTTAAATATTTTGTTTTGTGACATAAAGTGTATATGTATTTAAAGTGAATATATGTCTTAGTAAATTATTTTGTATGATCACGTATCACATGATTTATTTGTGGATGATGAGAGTATGTACCTATCAAACTGACTAACATTGGTATATAAAAAAAAATTGTCGACTGTTCCTTTTTTCATTAAAGCCCCCTATTTGTTCCTAAGTGGAGGTGCGAATTTTTGCAGAATCTCCTTAAAAGGTATTACCGAGCGTAACAAAATTTAACGGATATTAAAAAGTTTAAGTCGCCACGGTGGAGTTAATATTGACGGGCGTAGCAGATGGGAAGAAAGGGTTCAACAAAAGAATCCAAACGGTGACAAAAAGGCGTAAAGAGGGGGGCAAAGTTACTTATGCGGCGTGGAAAAGAGGCCAAGAATTAGCAAAAATAAAAGGTGACGCCCGCTGTTTACGGGTTGGAGAGGGGGCCTTAATTAAAGGCTTTCTTGGACTTTTCGCGATGCAATTTGGGCGAAAGACAAGAATTATTTTTATTGAAGTCATCACTAATTTCGGAAGAATGGCGGGGCGGCGACGGACCTTTTGTTTTGGCTAAATGCGGACCAAATTGCGCGGTTTTTGGCGATTTTGATAATTGCTCTCGGCCCGATTACCGATGACTCTGAATAGCTGGTGATTTTTCTTTTGGACACCATTCAAATTTGTTACGTCTATGGAAGCTTTAATTTCTGAATTTAAATAGGGATAAAAAAATATTTTGAATTAGTTTTCACAAGTCAAAAATATTCTTCGTTTTGATTGTCTTTTTGAGTTTATTCGGTCACATTACAAGTTGTTCATGACAAGTGCGACACGGCACGGTAAAGACAAAAGGCTGGGTAGTTCCCAAACCACTGAAGGTTCAGGTTTGAGAAGGTGTTGCATCAACCACCTAGTGCCGAACCTTTCATTTAAAACTAAAAATCCACTCTAGAATAATCATCAATCAAATCATCCAGCTGTCTTTTTTCAATCAATTATCGTATCACGCGCATGCAGATTTACAAAGCGTTCGGATTCAGGATTTTGGCATGATTGTCTAAATTAGTCTAAAAAGCAATAATCCAGGTAAATTAAACAAGGCCTCGTATTTTAAGACAAATATCTATATTTAACTCTAAATCTAAACCAAGCCACAAAATAGGTAAATTGTTTTGTTACGCGGTCTTATGTGACCGCTTGGCATAAATGTATTCATATGACGTGTTGTTTTAAATAAACTTCTGCTTCTTCTAATCAAATATCGATTTTTCCAAAGCATTTAGTAATACATTTTTCTGTACCAGCTGCGCCGTGTTTTCATTTAACTTTGAAAAAAAGATTTCCTAATTAAGTTTGGGGAATGCTTAAACAAATTTTAAGTAGTATTAATTATCTCCGTCCTTTATTAATAAAAGTCGCGAACTTAGTCCGAAAAACCGTGGAGACAGTTGTTTGAAAATCCTTGATTTGAGATTGGGGCGGGTGAAATTAAAATCATAAGAAAATAATTAAAGTCCGTAAGGGATTTATTGGGAAGAGAACGTGATTAATTGCTTTTCGGATAAATTTTGGAACGCAATAAGTGTCAATTTTACGCGTTCGCAATTCATTGGAAAAATTAATAAAGAAACGTAATTCATGGTTTTTTTTGCTGAATTATGTTAAGGGGATTCGTAAGAATATCGAAAGTTAGAACTAAAAAAAACTTAGGTACATAAAGTATTATTTATACATTTTTATTTTTATGAATCATTTATTATAGTTGGGCCAAGATAGGAAATTGAATTAGTAGGCACTTGTGTAAAAAAAAGCGTTGTCATGAAACTATGCTATGGCGGCATGGCTAGCAGTGTCTTAACTTAATACGTACACATTCCGTTATGTTCTGACCTGACTAAATATTTAAGATAAGACAGTCACAGTCAGAGACAGACAGTGATCATTCGGTAATCTTGTGACACCACCACGAACTTCAGTAGGTAATATCACAGTCAATATAAATCATTAAACTAGAGATGACGTTTCGATCAAGAACGTGCACTGGCTTTAAAAACAAAAGAAGTTTCAATAATCAATCTATTTCTTCGTCATTAATAATACCCAAAACAAATGACAGTCTTCAATAATTCAGTTAAACGGCTCTTTTCTAATTGGCGGCAGTGGCGGGTTGAACTTGACCATTAATAAATGGCAATGATACTTCAAACTTAACCCTCTCGCGCCTCCGTAATGAGAGGTATCAACCGCCGGCGTCGGGCGGATATCAAGAGGGAATTAATAAATGAGTTATGGAGATTAGTAGCTAAATGGCATTTAGAAGAAACTTGGGGTCACAAAAGTCGTTGTGCAATCTTTGATCATCTTAAGATAAAAAAGTACTAATATCAAGGTTCATCCCTTTTTAAAGACGCCAGAATTATTTGGAGTGTCAAAAAAGTTGAAGCGTCTCGTGAAACACCAATCTTTTTTTTTCTTATGCTTGTCCGGTTTTAGACCGAGGTACGCTTGCTTGAATGGTCAAGCAAGCGTATGCAAGATTATGGAATCTTAGATTGGCCAATCTTGTTATGACATTTATTAAAGCAATAGCCGTCAGAATATTTTGGACCATGGCTGTGTCGACAGAGTTCGAGCAGAGAAAGTGCAGGTTCTCTCACAAGATTTTCTCTTCAACTTTAGCTTTGAAACGAAAAAAAATACCTCACTTTCGGAGGGTTATGATTGCCATTAGACGGAGCTATTTATCTTTATGTTTTTAAACTGTGTATACTTACGGGATTGTGTCATCGCTCTCAATCATCTGCCTCAGTTGGCGCATTCAGCTCATTTGCGCGGGTGACTCGCGCGGAAAATTATTTCTTTTCATACTCCATTTTTCACGAGTTGCTTAAAGTTCGAAGGGCTTCTGTTTATTTCCATCTTTTTTATCTTGATTTTTAGGGTTCGTTCTGATTGATATTTTTCGCACCTACATACAGTACGTAGCCGAAATGACACAAAAACTTATTAGGGAAAATGGTTTACAATGGTTACGTAAATGCCCGTCATCACCACAATATATTTCAGCAATTACTACATTTAAGTCACTTTTAATGTTCTATGGAATATTTGAAAGACTACGTTGAACGACTTTTACTCGATCAAAATTTGGACTTTAAAGTTTAATAATTCGCAAAGGGATCTAGGGATCCGTTTTTTTTTTTCAATTTAGGAATCGAAAAATAGTCTTAGCAACCCCTAAGTCATTTTAAAGGACCTATTCAACGATACTCCACACGATGGGGTAGACGATGAAAAAAAATCATCCCCACGTTACATGCATAGGAGCTACCCTAAAAAAAAATCGAAATTTTATTCTCCCACTTTGTCGGCGTGATTGATATACATATTTCCACAAAATTACAGCTCTCTAGGGTCAACAGTCTCCAAGCAAAACCTCGAACGGACAGACAGATAGACGGACAATCCTTGTCATGACTACGGAACCCTTAAAATGGTGATATCAAATTTCTAACTTAACTGTACTATTTATATGCATAATTATGTTAACATAGGCTAGTTTAGGCTTGATATACCATTTACCTAACACTCTGTATAAACCGGTCTCAAAGGGATCTTAAATTTGAATTTAAACATCAAGATGAGACCATCTCAATCAATATCCAAGACTCATAGTAAATTGTATTTAATGCACTGTTGTTACCTGGATGATGCAGTGAGCAATCCCAAAATGCAATTTTCTAAATGTCGCAAAGAATTTAAAGAACGAAACCAAGTTTTATTAAGAAAGTACCAGGGCGACAGAGGGACATGAGGTATGGAAATTGTTCTTCCCTCAGGCAACTTGCTTTCACGGTCCACTGGGCTGATCATAATAAAAACGCTCGCCGTCGCGCCTTCTCCAAGTTTGACCATAAATTCTGTGGTCGCAGTTATACTAGTCTGGGAGCTACCGTATGATGTTTTTACATGAAAGTGCAAAGAGTAACTTTTTTCGTTCGTGAGGACGAAGTCAGCAGGTTCCCACTCCATAACGAGTGGCAGCGACTTCTCACCACCACTTGCCAAGTGTACCCACTAAAACCTCCGCGTGTTCTGTCCGGACGCTATTAGCGGGATGAAGAAAGATCGCTGTTAGCATGCACTCCGTCGTTCAAAGAGTTACCGAGACTTTGACACTTACGATGCGACTAGTACTTACATTAATTTTAAGCATTAACTGTGGAAATAGGTAACTATGCTGGCAATTTCTCTCTAGGATAAAAGCAATAAGCAAACTTAACTGATCTTGTCACTTTTGCCGTAGAACCGATGGGGTAGAGGTGTTCTTAAGTAAATAGAAAAAAAAAACGGCGTTGGGCGCTTTCCGATAAGGTGGATGAAAAATATTATTTGAAGATCGCGCTCTGTGGCACGCATAGAAAAAAATATACTGATGATTATGATGATGATGAGTGCAGAGTAGCTGCTATCTGGTATGTATGTTAAATACAGGTAGGTTGTTTGATGCATAAAATTGGCTGAAGGTATTACAGTTTTTATAATCTTTTTATTTAGGAAAATCCTAGACTCCCAGATTGTCTCTCTTAATTTTATTGTATTGATCGATCTATTTTACAACAAAGAAACCGTATGGTCCGCGGTATCTGGCCCCCTTACTACATTCGCTGGCGGCATTGCAATTCTCGAAGTCTGTCTTTAATATAATAATAAATATAGTCCACCACTTTTTTCGTAAGTTTTTTCTTTGTTTTCCCTAGGGTGAGCGCAGACCATTAAAAAGGTTAGGGAGCGTGTTTTATGCGATTTTAAGTGTGTAACGGCTCTAATGTCCGTTTTATTTCGATGTGAATTATGGAGGATAAATAGGCTAGATAAAATCAAGATACACTGTTAAAGTGCTTTAAAATGATACAAAACTCAAGACTATATAAAACAAGAAAATTAAACAAAGTGTACAACTCAAAGTAATTGGGTATTACTATTTTGTTTCTGCAAATCATTGATGGATTATTGATGGTAATTTTTTTCATTTATTTCTCAATTCAGTTTTGCTACGTTGTTGCTACACTGCCAGCGCCATCTATTGCAATTTTTAGGTACAAAAATTTACGATTATAGTTCCTGGTACATGATTTTAGCGGCATCTAGCGGTGAGTAGCGGTACTATTAAAGCATACTTTGTTCTATGACGTAGTGTGACGACTTAGCACCAGTGACCGCTTTGTCGTAGGTAGACTAGGTAGTAGTAACTGCGAATCTTCTTCGACTTTATGTGAGCCTGGTAGATTGTGAACAATGACTGCTACGTTCGACATGACACATGACACGCAACTGATTGACAGTGTCATTCGTTTACCTGTGTGTCTAGTCTGTAGGATATATTTTGTTATTGTACGGTAGTCTGGTAGTACTTACCTACGTACGATAATTTCAAAAACGCATTCATAAATCGGATACCTATTGCAAATATTGTTATGATGTTATAGCCTCGTTTTATAATCGACAAAATTTCGTGACTCGCTTACGTAAGGTAGCTTAGTTACAATTAAACATATACTTGTTTACTCACTCGCACGATAATAGCACAGAATATATTCGTTTTGTCTATTGTGATAATAGTATCTATCGTGAGAGTTTAATGAGCGCTCAGCTCCGCGCCGCTATACGTTATTTGTGATTACTGCTTTCATTTTAATATTGGGGAAAAAGTCTTTTCGCATTATAGTATGTATGAACTTGTAATAAAATCTCTTTGGCTGTAACTATTTGTATCTGGCTGGTTTTGGTATCAATAAAAGTTTAAATTTTAAAGAATATTATTACAAATTCAAATTAGGAAAATGTGTGTTTTTCATTTGTTTTAAGTACTGTCAAGATGAGTGAATCTAATGAAGAAATTCGATACATTTTAAAATTTTACTATAAAAAAGGTAAACATGCAACGCAAGCCGCGAAAAAAATTTGCGATGTTTATGGACCTAGTGCAGTGTCTGTGAGAGTAGCACAAATTTGGTTTAAGCGTTTTTAATCTGGAAATTTTGAAGTCAAAGATGCACGTCGCTCTGGTCGCCCTATTACTATTTAAAAAAAACTGGGTACACAAAAAAGCTCGATATTTAGGTACCCCACGAGCTCACTGAAAGAAACCTAATAAACCGTGTACTCATTTGTGATTCTTTATTACGACGTAATGAAACCGAACCATTTTTGAGAAAGCTGATAACTGGTGATGAAAAGTGGATCACGTACGACAACTCAAGAACGTGCGAAAAAGGTCGTGGTCAAAGGCCTATCAGACTGTGGCAAAACCCGGGTTAACTCGCAACAAGGTGATGCTGTGTGTGGTGGGATTGGAAAGGCATTATTCATTATGAGCTGTTACCACCAGGCAGGACCATCGATTCTGCACTCTACTGCGAACAACTGATGACATTAAAGCAAGAAGTTGATGATAACGCTAGACCTCACACATCTTTAGCCACTCAGCATAAATTAAGAGAGTTTGGCTGGGAGGTGTTAATGCACCCGCCGTATAGTCCTGACACTCCTGACCTTGCACCTTCAGATTTCCATGGCACCTATTTCGCTCTTTTCAGAATTCTCTAGGCAGTGTCAGGTTAACATCACGAGAGGACTGCCAAAACCACTTGTCGCGGTATTTTGATCAGAAGCCCCAAAATTTATATAGCAATGAGATCATGTCCCTACCTACAAGATGGCAAAAAGTTATCGAACAAAATGGTACCTACATACTTTAGTTAAATGTAAATAAACTATATTATCAAAAAGTGTTTTGAATTTTCTTAAAAAATGCGAAGAAACTTTTTCCCCAACCTATTATTATATTTTTCCAGATTCAGACTCAAGTCCGTTTTTTTTGTTAGTCCATTATTGTAAATAAAGCAAATAAAATACTTTTTGTAATATCACCCAATATTATTATTTACATAAATAAATGAAATACATTTTACCTACCTACTATTTTTTTTGTAGCACCGCTAGTGTTGAGGGCCCAACCAAACACAAAACTGCGAATCGGTGCGATGCGAATGATTCGCAACGCAAAAACTGCATAGATATTAAATGCATTCGTGCGTATATATAAACGATGCGACGCGCGACGTCGCGTCGCAGTTTTGTGTTTTGGCCCTTAAGCAGCAGAAAGACACAAGTACGTAAGTAGGTATTACTTGTAGGTAGTAGTAATAAGTTTCTACCAAAGTCATTGTCATTTCTCCCAGTTGTGATTTGTTATTGTATTTTAGTGCAACTTAGTTAATTTTATATTAAACCACCAATCTCGATTGATGGGTTCAATTCTGCGTAGTTTTTTCAGGTCAATTAACACTACTAGGACAAAGAGGATAAACCAATTTATGGTTTGTTTGGGTGTAATTGCCAAACATTTTTACAAAGCTTGCATTTGCAAAGCGGGAACAGTCCAGCAAAGACACAATAGGGTGACGACTGGGTAAGGAAAATTAAATTAAATTTAGTCCATTTAGTTCAATTATTAAAAAATAAATGCTCTCATTTTTTCTTTTTTCAATCAACCAAAAAATAACAAATATAAAGCGCGTCAAAGTTCGGGAGAGGGGGTCGTGACGTCACATCTAAGTAAAAATTGTATCTGGGCGTGACGTCATGCGACATTTCAAATTATATTTATGAAATATTTTGATTGTGTGAAAAAAGAAAAATTACGTGTCCAATACTTTTTGATAATCTACCTGATAGACGAAGGAAAAAAGTTAATCGTCATCCCTATTGGCAGAATGATCAAAAGATTAGTTACCTACAAGGTGTATTTTAAATTTTAGATAACATACAATAAAATACGATGTTCAATAAGTATATATAACTTTATATTTTATAACAAATATATAACACACCGCTTCAGTATGTTTCAAAGTAGGACAAGAAAATATGTACAATATGTTATAGTTAAAGCTAAATTAATTTAAATAATATCATTTGCCTAAACTATAAATTTTAACATGTGATATATTTACAGGAAACATTATATCTAAATTAATAATACCAGTCATCAAATAAAGGCAGTTGATTTTTACTTTTACTTGTCTTTAACAATTACTAAATTGAATTTATTTACAATCTACAATTCTAAAATATTGGACGGAATAAGTATCTAGTCTCACAAAGATGGAAAAATTAACAAAATATGCATTAATCATAAGGCACTCGTTAAAAAATATTTAGATAAATCTAAAAAAATGTATTAGTATGACGTTGAACTACTATCAGGCCTTAGTTGTTTAGTTTGAACATCATCATAGGCAATGGTAAACACGCTTTTTTTCTCAGTTATTGGTAATCTCTTCATGTTACCAGTCTGCTGTACAAGGGTATTCATGGCGATTCCAGAGTCATTGTCATCAATATTCGTTGTCATAGTTCGATGAGCAGTATCAGGCACACTGTCACCACCGATATTTATTTTAGAAACGTGCACTTCAGTAGCGTTCCTCCTATCTTCTTCATAACTCGTAGAAATTGATATACTGTGTGTCAAAGCACTTTCAGAAATATCTTGAGATTGCTCTTTTTTCTTCACATCATCTTGATTCACGTATATTGGCTGTTGGTCTATAGATTGTCTTCTTGGCAAGATGGGTAAGTTTGCTTGTCCTCCCAAGTATTTAGGAATATGCGTCGGTTGTATATAGCAAAGCGGGTTTTGATTCTCATAATTGTGTTCGTATCTATGCTCCGAATGCTGAAGCAATGGATGCACATCAGGTAAAGGTCCCTCTGGAATTGGCGTGACCTTTTCTTCCTTTAGTAATCGCGGATGAATAAAATCACTTTCTTTTGATTTGAAGTTTTTTTTTACCTCTGAATTTTCACCTTGTTCTTTACTTATAATTTTACCGTATCGCCCTGCTTTTTCTTCTTTTGTATCTTGCTCATTTTTTGCTTTTGAGGATCTTTTAGGTTTGGAAGGTACGACTTTTTCTGGAGCTGCTGGTTTTGAACTACCTTTTTTACCATACCATTGCATGTACCTTGGCAAACTTTTTTGCGCCTTACCATTTTCTCCAGATTTCACTGATTCACTTTTCGGATCTGTTCTTTTTGTGCTTGAATCTGTATTACTTGCACTCTCTTTCTTAGATGCTTCTTCCAATTCAGAAGTTTTTATATTTATAGGCATCTCAGTAAGTTGGCGAGCTTCTGTTGAAGAACCTTGTCTAGAAAATACTAAATTGCGATTATCATTTACAGATGCAGAACTACTTCTACTCTTGATTTCTTTGCTACTTTCATGTTCTAAAGCAAGCGTCTCATCTATCGGTGCTTGTCTATGTAGACGCTTTCTTTCACGTGAATCAGATTCAAGTTTTTCTTCTAGTGAATCGGAAATTTCCATTAATATTTCTCTTTTTAGCCTAGATTTGCTCTCACCGTCAGTCATTTTAACTTGAGTCGAACATACAGTTTCATTTTTGGAAGTCGTAACAACACTTTTTGTCCTGTCTCCATAGTTCTTAACATGTTCTTCTCTTTCATTAGTCTTACAAATTTTTACGTATTTTTCACTTTCTAGCGATGGCGATACTTCACTTTCTTCAATAATTGGAGTTTTGATTTTTCTTTTTAAATCATAAACACGAATACTTCTTCTGGGATCTTTGTATTTAATTTTCTTTTTGGGTTTTTTCTTTTTTACCCAAGCTACCTTCCTATTTTCATCGTCAACAATTTGTGACTCATCTTCACTATAGGAATCATTGTCACTTCTTGCTTTTCTTCTGGTAGGTTTTAAAAGCTGAGGTTCTGTCTGGGTTCCTATGTGACATTCTGTTTGTGTAGCGATGACGGAATGGCCAGGTAGGCTCTGTGTTTCCAATTTACTTTCAACTTGAGAAGCAGTCTCTTGATTTTGTAATAATCTCTCGCGTTCAATTAAAATTTGATGCAAAAGTTCATTTTGTTTTCTAAGTGACGATTCTAAAAGTTCTTGATGTATTGTTGATTTATTTTGCATTTCTAATAATGCTGACTGCAGATAATCATTTTTCATAGGCACAGCGCCAGGAACTTCAGGAGCTACGTTTAAGTAGTCGTGAAATTGATTGTGTGTTTCACTGCCCGCCTGAGACCTTTGACCGAACCCTTTACCTTCTTTACCATTGGACATATTTTCTAAATCTGTTACTCTACTCATTCTTTCTCTAATATTTTTAGCTTCTTCTCCTTGCTCTCTTATAAACCTTTCCATTAACAAGTCTTTCCCTCTGTCTACTACAACATACTCAGTGTGCGGTATGAGTGTTACAGGTCTCTGTTGGTGTATGGGAAGATTAACGTATCGCTCTTCTTCATTTTTACCTCTTGTGACAAGTCTTAAAATTTCTGTGTTACCTTCTTTTATAAAATATTGATCTCTTCCAAGGGAAGACGGAGCTCGTTGTTTATCTTGGTATTCCCGTTTCTTGTTGTCAGTTTTGTCATTGATATTTTTATCATCAGACTTGACAAAGACGCCAACATCCGAGCCGCGGTCTATTTCATGTCTGCGGATGGAATCGTTGTCCTGTTCTCTGCGTTGATAATGCAAGGTAGCGATCCTGTCGTAGCCATTTTCAAGATCATCTATGTATTCTTTGTGTTTGTTTGCGAATGCTTCTTGTAGTTGCATCTCTTTTGTGTAGATGATATTTGGACCGTCCCTGAAATATGAAAAAATCTTTTAAGCAAAATTGTATCAGACATCAAATGAAAGTATCGTGGTTAGGTAATATATTTGAAATCGGGTCTAGTGTTAAAAAATGCTTGTTTTTTGCTGTCTTTTAACGCCTATGTATAGTGATATACATAAATATTTCATAGATTTATTTAAAATTCAGGCTGGGCTTATTTATGAGGTCTATTAGATTGTTAAAAAGATACTTAAGAACAAAAAAAACAATATTCACCTTGTACGAAAAGATTGCCGAGCATCATTGTTGTATTTGTAGTCATTATCAGCGGCTGCATGTACAAACTCCTGATGAATATCTCCAGGAGTGGATGCAGGCTTAGACATGTCCTTTGACCTGTAGTTTCTTTTATTGAATTTCCACTGCGTTGGCTTCGTCCTCAAGTCTGCTTGTTCTGCGCTCCACGCTTCCCTTCTCCTCCACTCATTAGCTTGAATTGACTTATTTTCTATATTTTGCGTCGACTTGTTTTCTCTGCCAAGTCCCTTGTCGTGAACCACTAAACGCACGTCGTCCTCTGTGGAGTTGACACGTATCACTCTTTTCCTAGAATTTATTAATGGATGTCTATGTACCTAGCTGTTCTGTTAAACTTAAATATACAGTCAACAACGGGTCAACCTACCCGAAAATAGAAGTATAAAATAAATATCACAAAAAAATAGGAAATTTTACGTTTTGTGGTCGGTTGATGGGTTGTTGCCTGCACATATTTACATATGAATATTAAAAATTGTTATAGTTATGTGAATTAGAAGCGTAATTGGAACTATGGTAACAGAACGGTGATGTTTATCATGTGATATTTGAGGGGGTAAATTTAAATATATAAACAATTACCTATAATGTGGTAAATCTGATGTGAATCATGCACTGGTTAGTGAGTGCACTTTGGTCTGTTAATAATAGAAAATAGAAAATTAGAAGATAAAATTGCATAGATGATTGTTATGATTGAATAGCTAGGAAAACTTATAAAAAGCGGTTGCAGAAGATTTCTTCCTTTCAAACACAAATGGAACCATACACATTTTCAAAGCAACAGTAAGTTTTAATTAAATTTATAATTTACAGAAGTTAGTCCATTTGTACTTTTTTTCTTAGTTTTAATAATATTTACCTTGGTGGCATATAAAGTGGGCATCCTTCGCATATACAACAGCATATTAGTAGTAGCAATACAAGAGCTATAAATATGGCTAAAAGTATCAACAGCCAGAACAATAGACGACTTTCAGCTCTGTATAGACCCTGAAAAAAAAAACTGTAATATATTCGAATGTCCTGAACTTACGTTGAAACTATTCAGCAGTAGAGTTATATAGACATGAAGAAGTTCTAAGTGTCTTTGAAAAACAATAATGTTGATTTCATTTGGTGATATCCATAGTAGTGTATTTAAGTTTTGTAAATTTTCTTTTTTTCAAGATTTAGTAATATGAAAGAAAAAATAGGCTAGGGTTTCACTTTTACTGATAATTTTGACCAAACAGTTCAACTGCACTTACAGAATCGCTATTATCAACTGTTGAGGCATGGTCTCCAGAAATCGTTCCTCCGCTATTGGTGCCTGTGTTTCCAGAACCTGTATTGGTAGTGCCAGAGTTGGTCCCAGTATTACTGCCCGTGTTTGTGTTTAAGCCAGTATTCGTACCAGTATTCGCTCCAGTATTGGTACTAGTGCCAGTGCCAGTACTATAAATGGTTACGTTCTGTGCCAACTGTTCTTGGAGTTTTGCTACGTTAATGGCAGTGTTTCCCGACATACGGACTATAGCTATTACTTCACTCCTGTAAATTAAATGAGTTAAATTTAAAAGTTAGGCCACGAAGTTACAGAGGATTGCACGATTTATATGGATTTCACCCTTAGAGCATCTAAATGCTCTCAGGTTTAACAGGTTCTTATACGATTTTAAATACCCATTTAGCGAAATTTCTTTGAGTAATGACAACATTCTTTGCACGGGGTGCAAACATGAATGCAATGGTGTCGAAAAAACTAACCAATATTAAGTATAGTTGGGCATTACAAGTTCTTTGATTTTATTTATAATCTCGAATTGGGAAAAACAGTTAGGGTGGCACCACAAAATGCTTTAAAACATTAACTTGTTACACAATTTTAAATTAATTTCATGTTATTTATATTAATATTTTTTACAGCATCCACGAACTGTACAGTACTGAAACTGTCAGAAATGTATAGTAGGTATACGTTGGTAAATATGACTTACTTTTCTTGACTAGACTCCTGCCCGCTCAAATCCGTATCACCATTGCCCTTATATGGCTTTATTTCGATTATGTTCACCATTCCTCCCGAAAGTGTACTTAACACCTCCTCTAACTTCTGCCTATCAGGATTAGCTCCAGGCACTATAAAAGACATTGTCCTGGTTTTGCTCTCTGGGGGGTAAATCTTCACTGTGGTGGTAGAAGATAGCATAGGATCTCCTAAATCTGATGCTTTAACTGTCAGGACAAATACTTCACTCTCTTCATCAGAGTCTTGGCGTTTTTGTCTGTATACGTTTTGTTTCTTTGTTCTTTTTAATGCTTCTAGAAGATACAGCTCACCTGGAAAAGAAAGAAATAAACGTTAAATGTATTACTTCTACTAATACTAGAAGTTCTGTGTTTTGTAGTAAAATATCTGTTTTTGACTTACCTGTCTCTTCATTTATGGCAAATTTGCCATCATCGTTGCCTTGTATTATTTTATATCTGACTACATTATTTGGTGGCTCAGCGTCTTTATCAACTGCCTTTACAAACGCTGCCGAAGTGAAATTGTTTAAGCTTGGGGACAGCACAAACTCATACAATGACCTCTCGAACTCTGGTGGGTTGTCATTTACATCTAATAACTTAATAATTAATGGCACTGTAACTCTTAAGCCTACTCCATCGTTATCTCTAGCCTCTACTAAAAAATGCAAGTCTGGCATCGCTTCACGGTCGAAGCCGTGGTTGTTCGTTGCTACAGTAATAATCCCTGACATGGGGTCTAAGTGTAGCGATGTATTTAGGTATCCTAATATGGCAGTGTATTGGATTTTCCCAAATGGGCCAGTGTCTACGTCATCTGCTTGGACTTGTACGACCCTGGTGCCAGCAGTCACGTTCTCTGGCAGTTCGACGTCGTAAGACAAGGCCAGGAATACTGGAGGGTTGTCATTGACGTCGTTAAGGTAGACTGTGACGTTGGCGGTCGCTGACAAATTCGTTGCTGGACCGAGTTCTTGGGCCAGAATCTGAAATGAGATATAAATAAGATTACTTCCTTTGTATTAATGTAGATGAACAGACAACATTTAGATGTAGCCCAGTGACATGTAATGCGTATGGTAGTTGCATATCTTTATTAATATCTACAGAAATCAGGTTAGCTAACCAGCCAGGTGCTGTGTGGGACTAGTTATGTATATATGTATTTACTCTTGCCGCTGCTACGTCGCCAGGGACGCTGCAGGGAAATCGCATGACATGAGGTTCATTCATTACAAATTACGGAGGTGGATGAAATAGTGGAATAAATAAACCTTTCGATTTATTTCTATAATAGTTCAAGAATTATAATACTGCGCTGTAACCGCGCCGCACCGCTTCGTGCCGCAAATGCTGTTTACTTATTTTTTGGCTCCTTAACCTCTCATATCTTTATTAACTTAACACCAAAGTGAGAGATTAATTGATAGAAATAAAGGTAAGATATATAATTTATCATAATATATTGAACATAATAAACCAACCTGAAATACAACGGACTTGCGCGCCTCGAAGTCCAACATCGTATTGTCACGGACCTTGATGATGAACTGTGCGTGTCTCTCAGCCACTGTGGGGGAGATCTCGAAGGTTCCATTATTTCCCACCAGGGTGAGGGAGAAGACGCCGTTCTTTCCCGCATCGTTGTCGTTCACTTGCGGGATGTATGGGTCGATGAAGGTGAGGGCTGTGCCTTGGGGAGCATTTTCGTCTAAGTAAGTGACGTAACTAGAAAGAGGGAAGAGAAAACACTATTAAAACAGTCAAATTCTATAGCACTTGCGTAGATAAAGTAGATAAATGTTGAATATTTGCTCAAACGAGCAACAAACAAGAAGAAATTACGTGATATGTACACGTATTTACTAATGGAAAATAAATTAAATTCACGTCTTTTTGAAAGTTGGAGTTACGTGGTACAAAATAGTAATCATTGAAAATCTTACAACTGATTCTCAAAGTATGGCGGCGAGTTCTCCCTTTCTGGTAGTATAAAAGCGAGCTGGACAGTGGAAGACATTGCTTCGGGTTCCTCCCTAGACAGGCGCACTTCTTCAGCTACCACGGTGAGAAGGATAGGCGCTCCGGCATGGGATATCGCTGCTATATCTTCTATCGGCCTCTCAAGGGTTACTTCACCTGGAAAACAAATATAAATGTATCGTAAACTTGCTTGTGAAGAAGATGATCGCCTATGAGGTGGACTGACCAACTGAAGTTAAGGCAGAGAGAATTGACATATCATCCAACGGTCATTTCTGCGCCCCTCTAGGCCCGCGCCTCTAGGACTGGGCAGCGCTTGCACACCCCTATTAACGACACTGATAAGAAACACTGAATAAACTTAGTACGGGATTATCATTGCACATCATTTGGTCTCAATGCAGGTATAGAACTATGTTTATTGGGTAGTAGCCTCTGGATGCAGGCCGCTTTCAACAGGCAAATCTGGAAGTTACTGGAAGAGGCCTATGTTTAGCAGTTGACGTCCTGTGGCTGAAATGATGATAATGATATTGGGTAGTAGGTACCTTCCATACTTCTAATGCGAGTTACGCATGTGGTCTTTAGAGTTATATAAAGGCAACTTTGCTGAATATTTGTAATTTTTTTATCACTCTTTATTTAGCGTAAAAAGTCAAGTAAATCAAGTCAAGACTCAATTATAGCCAACATTAGAAAATCTTCTTTGTAATCTTTGATAAGTGAATATTATCATTATGTATAATCATTATGTACTTCTGGATTCTATTAAATCAGGGTCTGATATATTACATAATTCATAGAAGCAAACGCCTTATTAAATAAATTCCCGCTTAAACAAAATATAAAATTTAATCTCCTTTCATTCCACTTTCACCCAACATTAATGTTTTGATGAAGTGCCTTCTAATTACCATACAAAAGTGCTCTCTATATGATTTCGCCCTGTACTCCTCTGTCGTCGTGACAAGGCGAAAATTAGTTGCTCACATTATACATAATGAGTCCCATGTTTGCATTAATTATGTCTTCAAAGCTTCATCAGATGGAATAGGTGGTATGTTCGTCCATTCAGGACTGTCATGGCACTTTTATTGTGGTCCATTGTTTATGTTAGTGGGATGTTGAAAGGGTTTGGAACAAGTTCAGGATGTTAATTAAATTATATAATACTATCATGCTGATAAAAAAGTTTATATTTGGTGTTTGTCTGAAAACTTCAGGAGAGGCTATAATCCTTGTCAAAAACTGGCCTAATATAATGATTAATTATTATATTATATTATTGATATTTTTATTAAAAATTAGCAACATTCAAAATACGTAATACGCGATAAAATATCAGACACTCTGACATCGCGTCAGCTTTTGGTTACGTAGTCCGAGTATTTAACAAAAATGCGCTTTGTTCTTACAGCTCAGTGTGACTGTTAGTAGATATTTTTGACAAGCCCTTTCTAGTTTATTTAAAACCCAATGTATTTTAAAAGTCCAAAAGTCATCGTTTATTTTGCACACACTTGTTACACGTTTTGCAAATTCTTCAGTGATTAAAAATAATTAAGCAGGCCCTTGCCTCGCCAAGCAATATTATATATCTATAGTTTAAATATTATTATAGTTCATTTCGATACATATGCTTAGCAAATATTTAATATATTATGAATTTAAGATGAATTCGGTAATAAAAATACTAATAGCTATACTAAGAGCTATATAATAAAAATACTAAGAGCTATACTCGATAATTACTATAACTTCGATCTTCCAGCACACGTTCTATTCTCACACATAATAAATATCAGAACTCTGGAACTGCGGCATTCAAACTTCAAGCACATTCAGGAGTTCCCATATACTTCTGATTTATGCGGCAAATTCGCAAGTATGCTCCAATATCGGACAAGTTTTAACGGTTCTTTCAGCCCCGCATAGTTGCCGGCTGATAATGTCGGAACCCGCGTATTGTCAGCTACGCATTCAAGGGAGGTAACCCTTTATGAAATAAGGCCACGTATAAACAATAGACGCGAAGGCACTAGACCGGTATGGTCTAATGAGCCATTATACCAGCTTGTATTAGGCATTGTTGCCACAAATCGGGAAACGTCCGAATCAAGTTTAAATGGCGATGTTAATTGTTTTGTAAATGACGAAAGTTGTAAACTTGGAATATAACGATCTGATACTGTTAGCGGAGTCACGCGAGGGTTATATGGTACCTTTGTAAAACATGATAAGGAAGGAGGATATCCTACGGAAGCGACGGACTGTCGGCCGTCAAGATATTATCAGGGAAAAAAAGTATAAACTAGACCACGTAGTCCCAGTGACCTGCACTTTTTTACATAGTCTGTATGCACGTGATAGTGCATCGCATGACGTAATGAATTTATGCCTGTACCACTTAAGTGTTATCTGTTTCGCGTTTATAGCACATGTTATAAACTGTAGGGTGTTTTACGTCGAAAGAGGGTCTTGCCATGTTTATGCTTCTAGGCCACCACTATTTTGTAGTCCTCAACTTTTATGCTTTACTATTGTAGGTAGGTACAAAACCTGCGGCCTCTACAGTCGTAGACATAACAAAGACAAATATCCCAGCGAGAAAATCTCAACATTCTGCCGGAATCTATGGGTTCTATTTAAAGTGTTTTTCATGGCGTCTGTTGACCCACTTGGGTTAATTTTATGAACTATCCTTGGCTGGAAGTCATGGAGGGCAGCTGTGTAATTTCAGAATGACTGGTTGAGGACATTTTCTTTGTTGATGGTAGCTTAGGGAGATTGTACCTTCTTGGTAGCTTCTAGTTATTATACTAGCTAGAGTATAGGTCTAGAGAATTCTCGTGACTAATTGACCATGTACTCCAAAATCTAGGCTTATTAAGACACAAACTCCGTTGGTGGAAACTCGTTAAAAAGGCGCTGACCTTACCAACACGTAAAAGCACAATCTTCGCACAAATTGCCCGCCTAAGCAAATGCAGGTTTATAATTTCCCTGTGGTGGCAAATGTTTGCCCTCGTTCTGTAAAATGTTGACACGGGTGAGCACTTAGCCAAACCCGTGACGTGCGAAATGGTTATTTAATTTCAGTTAAAATGGTCCATAATTAAATCTGTGCTAAAATATCTTTTAATTACATTCAAATTCATTATGGAAATAACGAACAGTACGATATTTGTGTGGATATTTTAATTCCTGTACTAAAATTTGGGTTAAAATTTAGGTACCTATTCGTCAACATGTAATTTGGTGTAGAGGCTAAGGAAGACTGAATGCGAAAGTTTGTGAATCGGGCAATAAGAAGCAATAATATCCTTTATTTACTATTGGTAGTCCGATTACACTGATATTGTGTGTAAATGTAATTTCCATATGACGTAAGTAAGTAAAAAAGTGTCCTTTGCAATTTCCTCTTGATTCATGAATGTTAAAGAAATATCGAACTTTAGTCAGAATAATGTTGAAGAAGGGTTCAAAGGGTTTGATCCCAGATCAAGGACGGATAGCTCTTGTAACACACTTGTCCCTATTAACACCCTACACCCTTATCACTACATCCTCCTATTAGTTTAGGGACTTCAATAAGGGACATTGTGTATCTTGGAACTATAGAATGTACCTACTCTTATGGCTAAGCATCATTGAACTGTGTAATCATTTTTATACCATACGAGTTTTTTAAGAGAACGGTTTGTTTTATTGGAACTTATATACTTAGACCTATTTGCCTGACCAGGCACAAATGTTTGCATAAATTTATTATGTAAATCTTATTAAAAAAAACTGATTGTAGTAAAAAAAGAACATTAATTTGCAATTGATAGGGCTAAGTATAAATGAATAAATATAATAAAAACATATAAATATCAGACATCACATACATTGTGATGATCCTAAAGTAAGTAGCTAAAGCACTTGTGTTATAGAAATCAGATACAACGACGGTACCACAACACCCAGACCCGAGACAATATAGAAAAGTTCGTTTTCCACAAAGTCCCTACCGGGAATCGAACCCGGAACCTCAGAGATGGCAACTACGCCGAGTCCGGAATGCTCGGCTACGGAGATCCTAAGTATGTATCGTCATACCAACCAACCAACCATTAATTAGATTTTCATGTCTTCATAAAAGTATGTAAAGATGGACCCTATCCATCGAAATAATCTTCCTCCCAATAAAAAACCGCGTGGCCATACTAATGAAGCTAAAATAGGCGTCATATTCTGAGACTTTATAGTCTATTCAAAAGGAACTTTAAGAGGTTATTTTAACTAAGCGAAGATATTGATTGAAGGTTGGTAAATCTTACCTGTCGTTTCATTGATGTTGAAAAACGGCGTGAAAGGATTCCCTTCAGACACTAGTCCGTATCTGATTGTCCTGGGTGCGCCTTTGTCTCCATCTTCAGCGCGGACCCTTACGACCACGTCCCCTGGAGCCACCTGTCTCGGCAGGTGGGTTATAGGGGGGGCTGCGGTGAACACTGGAGGCATATCCTGGACGTCTTGGACAACCACCACGACCTCCAATGCGGCGATGTTGCGGGTGTCCTTGCCCAGTTCCACGTATGGGTCCTGGAAGAATATACAGGGTGTTAGGTTAAGACCCTATAAAGCTAAAAAAGGTAAAGTAAGTTAAGTCCGAAAGATATTTATCAACATTTTGAAAAATTTCATTTTTTCAACTACTTAGGACCTAGTTGTATGTTTTTTTAGGATGATAATATCAAATTTCTGACTTCCCCCTTTTCGGCTATAAAGCCATAATTATAAAATTATGGTCATTATCTAGCATCGTGTAGGTATGATTAGATTTGTTACAAGTTAAACTTTACAGCTCAGGTGATTACGACGAAGTACAAGTGACTACTTGGCAACTAAGACTGTACAGACAACATCTTATCAACCTACCATAAAACGGCCAAATTTCTCAACTGAGTTGAAATTGATCTCTATGTGTTGAAATTTGAGTAGAAAATCGGTTGAACAGCCTTTAAATCTTTGGGTAGGTTGACCTGCTGTCGACTGTAGATTAGAAACGAGTCGAATTCATAATTTCAATACTAAAAACAAGATTCTTACGAACCCTATGAAATTTGGGATGTCGCAATATCGGACACTTCTAAAGTGGGTCAAGAATATAAAAGTTATGGTAGAATAAAGAAAACATGAACACTGAATACTTATTTAAGTACCTAAGGTTTTCTGAGCATGCACCTTATTAATGTATACTTATAGATAATAAAAATAAACTCAAAAACATAAAAGTACGTTAATTATGTAAATCTGTGCATGAAGTAGTTAGTGGTAACGATACAAACGCGTTCAGGACCTATCCGTGCCATATACAAAGTAATAACTATGTGCTGGTACTGCTGGTAGAAACATTTAATCCATAAAGCAAACTAATTTCCGATTACAAGTTTGCATTAATTAAAGTAGAAAGTAGCTATTTCACAGTGCTGATAACTCGCAGTTCACTTCTTGTTGCTTTCTAAATATCCTTGTAGATCAATACTAAAAGTCTTGCAGTGCAAGTTGTCAGAAACACACAAACGTAATTGGATAGAGATCAATTTAATTAGAAAAAAAAAACAAATAATCTTTCAAAAGTGAAATATCTTTTGTGTGTTAAGTGCATTACAAGGGCACATTCTCATGATTTTGTCTTGTAGTTGACCTCCCATTTTGGTCAACGGTAGTCACCTGGGCTAGCGAACGCGCAAGACTGATTACCATAATAATGAATTCTAAACTAGGCTAATGAACTGGTTCAATTTCAATTAACGCATACCACAGCCAGTAGAGTCAGATGATACATAGACTGCGCCTCGAAGTCTAGAGGTCCAACCAAGAAAATAGTTCCTTCTGTATTTTCCGTAGACACTCGGCGTTGTCGTATCGCAAAAAGCGGAGATCCCTGCAAAGAAAAAAGCGTCTCAAATGGCTAGATAATTGCTACATGCATTTAACAAAACAGAAACAAGACCGTAATAGACGATGTTTTAAAATTACAGTACGTGTAAGGACACGCTCTCCATTATTATAGCTTTTAAGTGGCCGACAAAACGACCTCAGGTTACGGGTGCCCCGCCATTCTCCACGGAGTGTGAGAAATTTAACACGCCTCGAGTCTTCTTAATGTCCGGTAATTGTGTAACATCATTGGATAGGGAGTCGCGAAAATCCAACCCATCCCATTGTGCAGATATTTCGAGGTTCGCGCGAATTTATAAGGAATCCTACTAAGATTTCATGTAAATTAGGGCAATTTGAATAAAATTCCGAAATCAGGCTCCGATCTCCGTTAATCGTATATTTTGAAGTTTCGCACCATTCGACCAAGATTGGGGTTTAAAAGCAGCATTTTAATGAACAGACTTCTTAATTGCGCCTTCCTTATTAATTTTTGTTCGTGAATGTTTTACAGCTTTCAGAATATCAGACAACGTCTTAATTGCCCCGAACACGGACGATTGTTTCCGCGATGGGAATTTCAAGAAACGCAATATAATCATCAAATGTATTCCAACAAATTATTAAAGGTATAATTTTCTACGCGTTCGTGTGCTGAGCCAACCACATAAATCTTAAAACGAATTTTGTCTGGGGCGTTAGGATACGAAGCTTCACGGTGAAAATGAGCTCTATTAGTGTGTAAGCGAAACCCCATTATGTGGTTATATCAAAATGCGTGGCGAACTGCGAGCAGCAGAAAATGACATTAAACACCCCTAATGGTTCGCTCGTAACGTGTCTTTTAAATGCAAAACCCGTAATTACTTACCCACAACTCTAATTCCAGAGGCTTCGGCGACAATGGGTTCTTCCTCGCAATGACAATCTCTAAGTCCGTCCCTCTCTTTGCGTCCTGCAAAAATAAATCAAAGGTTGAAATCAAAACTGTCACAGATGGAGACATTGAATAGCTTGAAAACCGTGAGATCATATTATTGAAGCTTCTTTGACGCAAGATCATTTGCCACTGAATAGGTTTGTGTGCTACGTGTAATGAATGTAGATGAAACGGATGATACGAGTTGAATGGTGTCGCGAGTAAAGGTTTCCATTATTAGTGAGAACAAACGTTATGTTTATGTTTGCGTGTTACTGCGCCCCAATTTCGCACATTCCTCGTATGTGTGACATTTAATAGAGTGCGAGTTAATTTCGATATTTCATATCCGCTCGGAGGGCGCTACCATCATCATCAATCAAACCCTGACGCTGCCTCATTTGTTGCTGTGTAACGAAATTCTGCTTTGTGCATTTATATTCAGTTACGTACGCAGGTGCCACTCTAGGATTAAAATGATAACATATTCCTAACTTTTTGCGCAATAAAAAAGAGCGAATTACTTTTATAATGCATCATACAGGATAATTGTCCTTAATGAGATTGAGTAGAGTCCATTGCACAGCGAACATTAGGCGTAAATGCATTCATTACCTTTTTTTTACATTTTGGTCGTTCTAGTTTCTGACTGCTTATGTTTTTAAATAAAAAAGCAAAATCATGTCTTAATAAAAAGAGCGGCGTTTATGTCATAAATTGCGTATATGGCTACCTGTCTCATCTCAAGATGATGAAACCTGCGTTCTTTTTGTATCGTAATTTGTAAACCAATACCTACTTTGAAGTAAGTGTACCGCCAATGAGTATCAGTCACTTTGTTAGAATGAAAAGTGTTTTTCTTACCTCAGGGACCAATATAATACTGGGCTGGTGTGGAAAAATTGTGTCTCTTGGCGTAGTAGCGTTTGTGCCAGTAATGGAACAAGCGATGCGACTGCTTCGCCCCCTGGTGTTCCGCACTGACAGTCTAAAGTCCACATAGCGGCCAGGCTCCAGCCTTCTCAGCAGAACCACATTGGCTTGGCACACGGAGTTATAGCGGGTGCAAGGTAGCGTCACTATGCCAATGTCTAGGCGACCCATTTGACCTGTAGAAAAAGTTAAATTAGTTATGGTTAAAGATCTCTAAAAAGAAGAAAGATGTTCACCTACAAGGTGGACAAACGATCTGGTAAAAGATGCAAGAAGCCACTTGATGCAGATTGCTTTCAACCAAACAATCTAAAAGTCATTGGGCAGGCCTATATTCAACAGTGACTGCGGACGTCCTTTGGCTGAAATGATGATAATTGATCTAAATCATTCGTATTATCCTTAACTATTCGTGACGTCGTCTTTCAAGAAATATTCTAATTTCCCATCTAAACGAGCGTTTCTCTTACTTTGTTGCGCATAACATATTGCGCAGTATCAGTAAGAGGCACTAAATAAATATATCAATTGCGGCGCGGTACTTTAGATAGCCTAGCCATAGTTAGAACTGTAAATTCAATCATGCCATAACTTCTAAGCAGTTGCGGTTGGAACGTATTTCTTTTCGATTTCCGTGTTGTAATGCTACTAGTCTTACACATAATACTTGAAGTTAGTAACTACATTAAGTTTGAGCTGTTGGTAAGAAATAGCAGTAGTATTTGATTAAATTACCTATTGTTATTAGATGGAGAGTAATTTTTCAAATACGTCTGAATTTATTTAAAGAAAAATAAAGTGAACCATTTTCAGCAATACATATCAGAATCAACAAGAACTTTTATTGAACATTTAGACAATACTGTTCCTTCTACAAAAATGGAATGACTAGTAATTTATTAAATATTTTCCATAAACTGACCAAAAATGCAGGATCGTGACCTATCTGCCTATTAGCCACATCAACGGTGTATTGGATCTAGTTATGTAGTTACAGTTATTATTTCCCTTTCCATATCCCTTACTCCAACCAGCCAAGGTCATCCCAAAAGGTCAGCAACCTTTTCAGGTTCCTGAAGGCCTCCGGGAGTGCGCCTGGTGATTGGAGAACGTACCTATAAGTTTGAAGTGCAGCGGGTAGTCGAAATCGGGCCGCACTTACGCTTTCTGCCCCCCCCCCCCCCCATGACCATGACATAATGTAGATAGTTGAAGTCAGGATTGGAGGTGCGCATGCGATTTTTTGCCCCCCCCCCCCCCCCCCCTTATAACCATGATATATGTGGATGACCCCTGAGTACTACTGAACTGTTCCTATCGTACCTATAAGTTCGAAGTGCAGCGGGTAGTCAAAGTCAGGGTCGGAGGCGCGCACGCGGTAGACGACGGAGCCGACGGCCGCGTCCGCCGGCACGAGCACGAGCCGCATCAGCGTGCTCGGGTCGAACACCGGCTCGCCGGCGCGCGCCGCCACCGCGCACGCCAACACCAGCGCCACGGCAAACGTCATCCTGGAAACAAAATTGCTTTATGACAACGTGCTGGAAAGTTTGGTGGTAGGATATTTGGATTTTTGCGGGCTGCATGATTTTTCGTCAGCGATCATCGCCATGGAACACGTGGAGGTTTTAATGGGTATATGCAAGTGGTGCTGAGAAGTGCTGCCACTTGTAAAAGAGTTCCAAATAGCCTGCTGGCGTCCCTACAACAGTTCTTAAATATTGCTTTAAAGTAAGACAAGATTAGTCACATCTGTCCATCGCATAGCTAAATCTTAACAGTGTTGAGCCATAAAACATATTAAGGACACGTAGTTTTAAACAGGACCATCGCAGATGAAATCATTATTAAAACTAAGCACAAAAAATAAACAAATATGATTAAAAACACTACACAGTACAAAGTTAAGCAGACCTTTGAGAATTTTCTGTTTCGTCAAAGATTTATCCTCGTTTTTGGATTAAATTGTCAACTATTTATCACTCGAATACGTGTGTACAAGGCTAATTTACTGCCTGCACAACTGCTGTGCATACGAAAGAGCTTACAAAGATCTTTGAAATGAAATGCAGAGCAAAGTTAGGAGCAAAGTTGCTCATCTATTTGGCACTAAGCACTTTGAGTTCTATGTGTCTTTGTGCTATGTTTGAATAGCGCTGTCTTCCGTTCTCCTAGGAAATGAAGAGAGTGTACAAGTAGCTTAGTCGTGCTGTAGTTTTACCAATTGCCTAAGTAATAAAAAGATGAAAGATATTTAAAACGGCAAAGTTGATAACGGTACCTTCAACTTCTTTGATACTGATATAACTGCCGGTAGTAAAAGCTTTATATCGAAGAATTTTATATTTTTATGTGAAGCAAAAAATCTTTAGATATATCTATATATATTTTTTCTAAAACTAATATCACAAGATAGTTCTATGATCGCTTTACGAATCCTCGATAAGAACATTTTCCATTTCTAATATCTGTTTTGGATGCCACCTGCCTCTTTCTCTAGGTGTTAGTTAAACAGTTGAAAGTCTAAACTATAGCATTGCTAAGACATCTTCAAGTTTGAAACAGAATTGCTTTGTTGCGCGAGTTGGTATTACGTCGATAACTTCAGCAAGAGAAATCAAAAGTTAAGCTCAGACGCATCTAGGACAAGCCGACTGCATTAAATTATAAATTGGCTGTATCTCTGGATAGGCGTTGGATCAGAGCGGCAACCGCAGACAACTTTAAGGCCACAATACATAACTAAGAGGAGACGGTGCGTGAGCGGGCATATTGCTCGGGCTTAGCACAAATGTCTAGATAGATGAACTATAAAAACACTACAGTTAGCCAGAAAGATAAATGTAACATTTATGTAAAAGCTGTTGGCTGGCTGCCAACCTTTCCGATTAAACTCAACAAGTAAATAATTACAACTGGCATGGTAATGCTTAACTTTAGCTTTTTGCAAATCACACAAACATGATATTAAAAGTAATCAAACGAAGACAGTTAGTAAAATATGATGAAAGATAAGGACAAAAAGAAAACGTACCGAGTTTGTTAGAATACTTCTCTTATCCAATCCAATGTAACAAGTTACATTTTAGTTATACTTTGTGATAAATACATCAACATTTTTGGATATTTTGTCCGCTCTTTCATCCGCGTTCGCCTATTCTTGTGTTCTGTCTTTACCTCAACTTGCGAAAGGGAAAATTGTGTTATGAAATCGCACCGCTTCTGTAGCGAACTTGCGACCAGGAAGCAGCTTTATAGCTTTGTAGGTAATAACTCGTTTAAGGATGCTATGAGATTAATTTTATTTCTATTTCATGCAAGCAACTTCCTTCGTTTCTAATCTCGCGAATAATTTACGGTGGTAGAGCATCGGGATGGCAGCTGTAGTAGATGTGGACTTATCGGTTCGGTGTAGCTGCAACGACAATGTACAAGTTCACTGGCTCGTGTGAAATATGGTTGAGAAATATAGTATATTTTCAACATTACTTGTCAAACCTATTATTGAACTTGACTGTTATTATTATTGTTACGAACTTGCTATGAGACAGGATTTAATTAATTTATGGACACCGTTTAAGTAGTCTTTGCAAATTATTATTTGTTTTTTTTTTCTTTGCTTCTGCTTCATACTCTATGAATGTTGCTTTTTAACAAATATGTTGCTTGACGTTTCTGTTGAAGTTCAACATTGCTCTAAGAATAGGCCAAAGAAGAAATGTGAAGGCTATTACTTAGGTCTGTCGCTTACAATAAATGAAACACTTTTTCCAAAGCTTTTTGATTGTGGTCAGTCGGGATGATGTAGCAGAGAGAATCTATTGATCTATTCCTTCTGAACATTTCTGTTTCTCTCATTTATAACTTTGGAGCATGTCGTCAATAATTATGTAATTTAATCAAACTATTACTGTTCACTGTTGGATATAGTCTCGTTAGGAACCTATAAGTAATATTCACGCTGTCTTCTAATTTTTAGAATTATAACTTTTAGTTGTATTTAAAGGCAGTTAAGTTAACCTCATTGATGATTAATTAAGTGGTGAGTGACAATCGTCAACTTGTGTTTTGTCGTTTATATTAAACGACCGCATTCACGCTTGAACGCGTCCTAACTTCAGTATTAGCTCCTCCTCCGATGCCATGGTTGCAAATAAATCAGTGCACATTCTGTTCACTCGTAGTTCGTTTAGTTAGTAGATCCCAAGGCTTACAACGGGCTATGTCTCGCCGCGTCACCTCGGCTTGTTTCCGCCCGGCGCCGCAAACTAACGTGAAATATCTGTCTGACGCGCGCGCCCCGGGACTCTAAATCTTTTGCGTGTTCAACCTAGCTACGACCACGACGCCAACCCGAGATATCGACGACACCTTGATATACTATGATGATTAAAATCATAATGGTGCATAAAATTGTAACCCTAAACCGCACGTATATCAATCGAACGCATAGATACCACCTTCAATTCTCTCCTAATATCACCAACTGTCGTAATTTTACGCAATATAATAACGAATAGTCCCGTGCTGGAATTATGAGTACACATTTCCATCCTCGGTGCCAATTAAACCCGTTTTGGCCAGACAGAAAAGCAATTACTGCCATTCGATCATTTGGAAAAGCTCCGGAACGTAATTAAGGGATTATTATCCCGAGGTCCCAGCGAACCCGAGTCCCAGCTCTTAAATCATTGTAGACTGTTCGTTTATTCCTCTGACTTTAATGTGAGGTGTGCGCTATGGTAATACATCGACCTGTTGTTCTTCGAGGAGGTTATTTAGAGGTTCAGACTTTGCTATCGAGTCGCACGAAATCGTGAAAGGCTACAAATAGCCCGCGCCAAAAGCGCACTGAAATATATCGTATCACATCTCCATAAAAAGTAATGAACGGTCGAGGTGCTCCAGGAATGGTTAGTTCTGTGCGATCGCAGCGGAATATCATTTGTCATTGTTATTTATGAGGAGTCAGTGTTTGTTGCGTTCGAAGTGGGGAGTAGCGGGTTGATGGCCTCAGGGCAGCATGAAGCTAGAACAGCGGGGGATACTCGGCTGAAATGGCCGGAGCACGATGTCGTCAGGTGACCCCGCAGCCTGCTCCTCTCAGTCACGGCAAACTATTACCATAACACTAGGCGCGTGTGTATCGCACGTGAGGCCGACGGTGATAGCCCTCGCCTCGTCCATTATAATTCTAATACACAATCTCGTTACAAAGCGTTATGCGCTGCCCGATCGATTTGTAAAGATAGCGGGTCAAGCTGCCTGGAGCTATCCCACCTATTCACTCATAAAATTTTATTGCTAATTAACAAGCGTGTGCGTCGAAATTAAACCTGGGAATTAAAACGCTCGTGGTGTAGGTAAACAATACCAGAAATCGTAGGAAGTCGGTAATGGTTTCGAATGGGATTTAATGTTTAATCCAAAAGCATCAGATGAAACCGAATCTCCAGCTTAGCGCACTGTGACCTCATAACTTCTCCTAACGGATATGTTACTTCACCCACTGTTGTAATACTAGAACTATAAATTTTACAATGCTTTTAAATGTATATAATTGCGCACGATTATTGTAATAGTGTTGTGAAATATCTCGAGCAATTTGATCGACTGTAAATGTATCCATCATAAAAGGTATTTTACAGAACCGTTGTTCGTTTACTAATTGTTTTAAGTGATTGTTCTTAGTTATTAGTTTTTCAATAAAGTTAGACCAGCTGACTCATTTGCCTGCGAGGATTACGGTCAATACTATCGATTTTCTGTCTTGCTTATATTTGCGTACTAAATCCAAGAGTTCATTCTATGTCGATGACCGCACGTTTAATTTCTTAATCGAGGTTGACTGAAGATCAATAGTAATAAATACTTAATGCCTTACGAATAATAGGTACTAAGTTCTCTCGCATCGTGAAAATGATATTTCATTGGTACTTTATGTGGAAGTAACAACAAAGCAATATTTTGCACCGAATGTTTGAATAAGTTAAGAAACCTGATAAGGCTAGAAGTTTACGTTAACATACTGTTGTCAGGAAGTCTTTGTTTTGCGTACACATTGCAGCCAATACTGGAAAACAACGTTGGCATATACCATGATACTACTTCGGGCTACCTCTCTAATTGTGGGGAATGCTTTAGAGTATCGGTCTAGTACCGGATAGTTAATGAAGATAGTAGCTTTGATAACCGTTTATAGAGTAACAGTTAGGGCTGGACTTATTAAGTTCGCTTTATTAATAGTGTATTTAACATCGTGACCCCTGTGGTATCGTGCGGTAAATCCGTACAAAAAGGCAAGTTTATAGTTGGGATCACGCGAACTGACCCTCCTGACCCCGTTAGTTGGGTTCCGACTGATTTCGATAGCCACTACTGGATTTTCACGTAGACGTAGCATTAGAATAATCATAACAAGACGCCCATTGTTGTTGGGGTTTTTGTAAACCTATTTACTGTGTATGGTACAAAGCGCGTCGCTTGTGCAGGTTATAGGTTAATTGTGTTACTGTCATGTTACCTTATTGATTTCTTTCATTTTGTTAAATAGATTTAGGGCTAAATACATGAAAGGATGTTAATGGGTGTAGCTATTTTCTGTAATTGATAGTTGTGTAGAGAAAGTGTTTTATGATATATGGACACCCAGACGTTTAGATCACAATTTGATATTTCGTTACGATTAAAGCGACATTTAAAAAAATATAATTATCAAACCTTTTGTAAACATCCATCTTCTTTGTAGAGTCTGCTATAAAGAGAATATATTTATCTATCTGAAGGTCTGCTTCAGTTAAATTTAAGTAGTTAATAATATTCCTTTTTATCACCTGATCTATACGATATGAATACATAAGAATGTCTCATATAGTTTGCTTTATTTTTAGAAATATACCCCAAGCAGGTCTAATCAAAAATATCGTTTATAGCTTCATTTTATTATTTTTCTTGTCGTTTTAATAAAAAGTTGGGTCGTAAATAACGCAGACGGGATCTTTATTCCATAGACCCATTTCTAAGAAGGACAAAGATTTCATTAAGAACGAGCAAAGTTTACTATTGGTCGAGCGTGCCAAATCAGATAGACTCTAAAAATAGTAAAAAACTGGTAACTGCGTGTTTGACAATCCTTGGCTGTAGACGTATACAGTAGCCAGTATTATGGAGACCACAAAGCTAAAATATGGCGACAGTAAATCTTTAGTCCTACTTATACTTTTACTGGTTTCTGCCCGCGACTTCGTGTGTAGACTCCAGAATAAGCCAAAGAGGAATATTTAACTTAGAAAAAATGTAATAACGAAATTATAAGTTATGATTTATTAGACTCTTTTAATTCATTTCATTTCATTTACAAGTAAAGTCTTGAAGTTAATTTCATAAACCAGTTTTCTCTAAATCGAGAGCTAATAAATATAGGTCTTAAATTTGTTGATGTTTGGTCAAATGTTTGGATTTCGATGTAATTAATGCAAATTGGGTTAAGGGCGAAGTAACGTAATCAGCTTGATGGTTAAGGTCAAATAACTAAGTTTTGTTTGTCCTTCTGACTAACGAGCGTTCTGTGGACCTTTGTGATTTGTGGCCCTTAATATTTGGTCTAATTTATACTGACAGGGTCCATTAATTCATCTTATTAAATGTAAGCCTAAATAAATTAAGTAAAAAGCTACTGTACTCATTCAAATGAATGAATAAAGAGTACCTAATTACGTTACTAAAAATAAAAATGTATCTGAAAAAGCTCCGTTTAATTAGTAATACAAATTGCTAAGATTGATAACTTGATCTAACTCCTAACTCAATAATTTTCCCTTTATTTTTTTGCAAGTCTTTATTGGTACAATTAGAGATGTAAACTCTGATAGTAATTGCACTCAATAAATTGCAATCTTTAATCCAATATATTAATCAAATGAATATTAGTATGTTTTTATCGTAAAAAAAATCATTGCACAATCGAACTTGTAAAAGATTAAGCCACTGGAAATGTTTACTTTAGATCACTAGTACCTACGTAAGTAATAAACGTCTGTTAGAATAAGCAAAACTTATAGTTTTGCTGTTGGCTGCACTATCAACTTACACAACTCTTAATAAGTTTCTCAGATTCAGAGTTTCCCTAAGAACTGCAATGATGTACCATGCCATGCATTTAAAACATAAGATAAGTCATTGTGTGAGTCTACTGTATTAATTTCTAGTAAGATTAAACCAACTATAAAATCAGGTAGTTTCGGATGTAAGCAAACATGATTTCACAATCAGAGGTGGTACAATTAACGAACATCTAATAAAAATGCTCCGAATAAATTGATTGAGTGCAATTTTGTGTATTTTATATCGTGTTGAGTGTAATTTGTCACGAGGTGCTGATAAGATCGCGGCTAAGATGGCAGGCGATGAGGATAGTGTTGTCGAATATTATATAATATATCGATAGATTATTTAGTTTTCGGACTTCAAAATAAACTGTTTACAAGCATGTTTTTTTTAACTTTAGTAACGTGTTAAAATAACTAAACAAAATTTAAGCCAAAACAAAATCAAAACCTTATAAGTTAAGGCCTAATTAGGTTTTTTATTAATTTGAAAAAGAAATAATGCCTTATTTTACACGTCTCTATGTAGATTTTTACCCTTCCACTATTATGGGAAAATTTTGTAGGCTCCCGGGAATATGCTTTATTGTTCAGTTCAATGCTATAATAATAATATTTTTGCTATGGTATTAATGTCTTTTATCAGTAGCGGCGTTAGGGTAGGGCGAGGTGGGGCGACCGCCCCTGGGCGCCAGATATAAAGGGGCGCACAAGTGCCCACCCTAGAATTCGTTATTGTTTATTAAAAGGCGTAATTTATCTCTCTTAAAAATGTTGATTACTTCAAGAGAACGGCAGTATAAAGAAACATTGTAGCTTGTAGCATTCGGAATTTTTTTCGCGCTCGCTTCGCTCGCGGATTTTATTTTCACTGCATAGGATTTACTCCAACAAAGTCGGCGCGATCCTATTAAAAAAAAATATTGGTTTTTAATCCTTTATTTCGTAAAGAATACTCGCTTCTCACCAAAGAGCTTCTCACCTTAGACCGTAAGAACAAGAACTCTGGGTAAAAATATTTCACCAGTTTTTCAAAATATTTCGAAAATAAATATTAATTACGCGTCATCCCTGTCGAAAGGGCTTGCTTGCTATCTTTGGCAAAGGTGGAGGTATAAATGTATAAAAGTGCAATAGCATTGCACGGCTTTTATACATTCTGCATGCCGCTGCCGCAGTCGAATTCACCAATGCCGACGCCGTTGCCGTGCCCTTTCGGTTAAAAATACATAAAACTTAATATGTTTTCGTGCTCGAAGTTTTTACGGTAACATTAAATTATATTTCACCACACTTATCGATTTTTAGTGAAATACATAGCTTTAAAAGAGCTAAAACGCAAAGAAAAATTCGAATTTCAGTGAATAGATATATTCATTATTGAACTTTTTCATTCATATTCCCCGATTCTTAATAAGCTCGTGGTAGATAATTAATGTCCGGGACGAATTTTCTTATTACCTAGTACTTCCTATTAGTCGGAGTTTACATAGACTATATTTCAATCTATCCCTTGCCTTGTTTTGAAGGGCTGATGGGGGCGCCGAAGAAATCTCGCCCAGGGCGCTGGTAGTGCTAAAACCGGCACTGTCTTTTATCAATATTAACTACGAAATTACCTCAGGTTTTTAGTTAAAAGTTATCGAAATTCTTACAGAAAATGAAGATAAGATGGAGTATAGACAAAAGGGACGGACAATGGACAAACGTGGCAAGAATTTTTTATGAATTGTAGGATTGGCCTATACCTCAGATAGTAGTCAGCCGCGCCAACATAAGAAACGAACAGCCGTATGGGTCGATTGATAATATATTCTTTACTTTAATTTCAAAAGTAGACGTGGCAAGGTCAAGCAATTGTATTGAAGGTATATCAGTGTTTCAAATTTTGGTAAGCTCGCAATTCAATTAGAGGGTATCGATATTATCGATTTTCGATTATTTTTGAATGTGTAACTTAAACAAACAGCGATACGGTGTCAATTAGTTTTGCCAAGTGTCTCGCTTTTCATGGGACGCCTCGTTTGCCATGCCAGAGCCCGCAAGACGCCTAAAATCCTGTATCTTAAGCTAAGTAGCAAAAGTTTAGCATTACAAGAAAATACCAGTAAAAAGCACCCGTACGTTCAAATAGCTCCTGACCTTTTTAAACCAGTCCCCGTGTGAATGATATTCGTAAAAACATTTAAGGCAACGCCAGTGGCAGTACTAATTATAACAAATTGGATAACTATCGTAAAGGTATTAAAACAATATCGCAGCAGTCGAGCTACTGTTAGTTGTTAGCAGTGTCGATATAATTGTCTAGCAGCACTAAATGACGCAATAAATGCTTCCATCCTTACGGCTGATGAATTCGCGTCTGTTGTTCTACTTTCTCTGGTCACGTTCGTTCTTCAATTACAGTTTCCTGTTTCTGACACTTGCATCTTTTAAAGCTGTAAACTCAGCTATGGCCCTTTACAACATATTGTTTGTGTATTTTCTACTGGACCTTGACAGTATTTAAATGTTCGTCCTTAGAGTAGTTCGATTTTCGATACTGACAGATTAGTGTATTAACATACACCATCATATTGATGGGTCCATATCAGGTGCTATCCATAATAGCTTTAAATTGAAGTCAACACATTTATGGCCAATTAGTTGAATATAATAAATTTGTCTTTTATAAACCGACTAATAAAGTATGTAAACTGCTTTTTATGTGTATAATACCTCCTCTAATACATAATACCTCCAGCAAGCTTGAATGTGGAAAGGATTAATTTCTTTCTCTGGTCTATAATGACAATGACAATTGCCCCAAATTATTGACTAGGTAGTACAGAGCCTTCTAGTGGTTATGCAATGAAAGGATTAACGTGTTTCCTTAGGTCAAGATATATTGGTTTTGCTATACAAGCCGTATTACCCAATCCAGTTCAGACCATCTCAGTTACACAATCTGGGCATTTTTGCTTCGACTGCCCACTCAAGCTTTGTCTGTTATAAAACAATGAGGACCTTGTGTTAGGTATGTATGATGTACGCTTTGTATTGATATTTCTGCTTATCGATTGAATAATGAACGTTCCAATACTTTGTTTGATGGATAGATACGGACACCGGTCGAATATTGTAGCAATCATGATGGTATACTAGTTAAGCACTCGAAATCTGTCGTTGATAGTATCTACGATGATGTATCTATCGATTAGTTTGCCGATACACTTTCGTACTTATATTAGTGTTTTGATTGAGAAACTGCAAACAGCATTTCAAAAATAAATTATTATTATTGTATCAAATTATCGGTTTTATCTTATTGGTCAAGTGTTGATCCATGCATTCAACTATTGAAATCAATTTATTTATGGTTATTATCTACGATTGTGCAAGTGTTTTTGTTGTGTGTTTGTATATTGCGTCCCACGGAATCAGTGAATGCGACTAACTACTGTATTAAAAGAAAACCTGCCGCCTCGTGTAAATGAAAATGATATCAACAATTGAATAATGCCCAATTTGTGTAAGTAATCATTTCGGTAACAGTTACTTTCCTATTACCGACGTACGGTTGTTACCACCTCTTTGCCAGTTCAATTACATGGGGCTAACGAGATGCCTTCAATTGTACGTCAGACGCTTTTTAGACCATCAATTGATTGACACCGTTACGTAGAGCACGTATACAGCACAAAAAGCTACACGGGCCAATGTCATTCTCCAAGAGACCCCATTAAATTTCTTTTTTACTCCCACAAAAAAGGAACAAAACTACAAAAACTTCGACGCCTGTTTCTGAATCCCGAACCAAAAAAGTTGGCTTTTGTTCCAAATAAAATCACAGATTTCAATTTAAGTTTATCTTCACAGCAAAACTGATTAATATAAAACAGGCTTTTAACACTTAACGACTCGTGTGTGAATCGCGTTTGTAATGGTACCGAGTGACATTTTTCATCAGTCGGACAGTTACTGGCTCTCTGGAGTGATTACATGACTCAATTTTTTGTTGTCGGACAGAATCGTCCCACAGTATTAAATAAAAATAAAGTGCTTGCCTATTTCATGCTTGATACCACTTTATTAGTTTGGGAGACTTTTAAATTTAATAACGTCGCTTTCCGCGGAGAACAAGGAAAAGTTTTTAGTCGACGATTTCTGGTTGTAAAAATAAAGAAAATGTTAGGATGATTGTATAAATATAGCCGTTGGAATGTACCTCCAGCCCACGCTCGAAGAACAAAGATATATTGTCCCGGATAAAAGTCAAAATAAAATTATAATCAATTTTAATAACATGGAAGGGTTGGGTTTTGTTGACGCTCCTACGACAGTAAATGTTAGGCGCCGGATGTTAGAGATCACTGGAATTATCATATTACACTCCTCTGAGTTTACGATAATAAGTTTTTTGTGGTTTATTATATAAGAGAAATGGATTAAATGTTCGTTGCTGCGCGACAAATCATCAAATAAATTAGATACTTTTCAGAATAATGTTAGAGATATTGACGTACGTTTGCCATACACGCAAAATCTGTGAGTATATCATAGAGTACTAGGGGAGCATAATAACGAAGCAGGCTTGAATCCAGGAGGATATTTAATGAGCACGCGCAGCAGATCGTTACGCGGGCATGTGTATTATTATGCCCAAGAAGGAATGCGAGCCGGGGTCACCGGCAGAAGTGTACCGGTAGCTGACCACCGACGTGTAGAATCTATGCGATGACCTTAGGGCGCACATTAGACTAGCTAGCAAGGCTGCATAATCCCATTTTTAGGACACCTTAAACTGACTAACAAATAGGAAAGCATATCTCAATGTTTCAACTGTGAAGGGGCGCATCGACACAACCTTTATTAAAACCATGACTCGTATTTTTTGAACCTTAAAGGCTTTAGTTGGGTTAAGTTTATTCAAGATAGGGGATTATTTATGAAAATGCATACAGTGTTATTCTCTACCGTGTTAGTTTTAAATGTTTTGTGATGTGGATTTAAAATGTAAAAAATCTATAAAGCAGCAAAAAATGAAAAATCATTTTATCCTAAAGTTTGATACACTTTTTGATACTGTTGTTTTTTTTAAATGTAAGTTCTACAGAACTTACGCGTATTGAGACTAGTAGGTACCTACTCTACCGGATTTTCGTAGGCGTTCTAATATACGATAATAGTGCGGTTACTTCAGAACTACAGTCCTAGTCTTTAACAAAACGTATGCATAGAAATATTTTAAAGCTCCGTGAAAGGCAGTCATTATCAAACCCAACAGTTTGTTCTTTTTCACTCGTTTAGGTGCCTTTGTGTAAAATGTTATTATAATAATTTATCTGGAGATGGGTAGATTAGACTTGCTATCGATAGGAATCTTTGACCTCTGCTCCGCTAATAATCGTGTCGAACGCTCATCTTATTTCGTCGGAGTATTGTGCTTTTTATCGGCGTCATCTTCCGTTCGGAGCTTTTTACGGAAATTTGGACATGACGAGACTTATTATGAAACCATCGTTTGTTCGGAACGGTTTTTTAATACATAATAATTTCAATAAACAAAATAGATTCGGTGATAGTTACGGTAACAGGATCCCCGACCAAATTATTCGAGTTTTTAAAAGCACGAGTAAATGAGGGATTGAAGCAAAGACAAGCAAGTATTCATGCTTTAGTGCACCTGTGAATCGAAAACCCTACACAGCTAGACTGTTTTTTGAGATATTGTTGTAAAAAACATCAGGACTAAGCATAATCTTTCATATCTTAATTACTAAATATGAAAGATTATGCTTAGCCCTTAAATATAATGCAATTTGTACGGGTCTTCAAACTTGTCTTGTTATAGGTGAGGAGGTGGTACGTAAGGAACATACAAATATGAGCCAATTCATAAATTTCTGCTCTAACAAATAGTACCATACTCCACATGCTAGACAAGCAACTATTCCGGCATCAAAGGAAGGTTGTGTGGTTGCAATAAATACTTATTTGCGATATCGTGAGCTTGTCATCGTAAGGTACAATCAACGGGCAAGAGGCGAGTCGGACGCGGTCGGTCACCGGCTAGCCTGAGGCTTTGTTCCCACTCGGCCCGTGCCATAAACTAGGAAAGGATAGAAGGTCCGGTGCAATTTGGGAATGTATCATAGTATAGTAAATAATGACGTGTTATGGTCTGCGTCATATAGGCATATCATAATTTTCTCAGAGCTAGTTAACAATATTTTTACCACTGAACAGTTACACATCTTTCATATCATAATAAATAACAATTTTTACTGTGGAAGTTATAGAGTTTGTTTTCATGAGAAGTTTTTTTTCTATACTAAAACTATTATTTGATTAATCATTTGTAAGTACAGCAGAGATATACTTTCAATTGGGTTTTGGAACCATCAATGAGCATGTCTGGAGTTTCACATGGCATGGCGTAGACCCACTGTTCTCTTCTATACTGTTACTTTTGTATATTTGTTCTCAACTATCTTGCTCTATGTACCCACTGATAAATGCCTCCCATACGATTGTAAATCGCAGTTATTGAATGTGACGCTGACGTACAAATGCGTTAGCGGCTAAGTGATGGGATTTCAGGCGGTTCTAATTGCTCGTTATCTATGTAGTTTTGATTTAATGGGTCACATTCTAAGAAATAATTCTAACAAGTACGAGTATATTGTAACTTGTGCTTGGTTGGCCTTTCCACGGCAGTATCAAGTAACAGAGGAACAATATATTTTAGCGTAAGTTTAAAGAGATTGTTGAAATGCTTTGTAGTGTCTTAAGAATAATGATACAGTCTGTCAAAAATTTTTCGGAAATTGATGATTTGTTTATGGTTCCAAATTCAAAATTATATTTTTTTGTTGTTTTTAGATTGGCACAACTGTTTTCCATTTTGGCGCGGAGTTTGAGTTACATTTGATAATTAGATTAAATACAGTATTGTTTTTAGTTATATATATCTAGTGTGTATTGCGAATTTCATAATGGACAAAAACATCGAACAAAGAGTTTGTCTTAAATTTTGCATCGCTAATGGGATTTCGTGTTCGGAGTCTCGGAAAATGTTACAGAAGGCTTACGGTGAATCGAATTTATCAATAACACGTGTTTATGAGTGGTACAAAGCGTTCAAAAGCGGTCGAGATGTGATGGAAGATTTGCCTCGCTCTGGTAGGCCATCAACGTCTGCTAAAGTGAAGGAAATAGTGACTGAAAATCCTCATTCAAGTTTGAGAGAGCTAGCCGTCGAACTTTCTGTGTCACACGAGTCGATTCGTACCATTTTAAATAATCAATTGGGTACGAAACATGTTGCCGCTCGGCTAGTCCCAAAAGACCTGAATTTTCTCCAAAAACTCAATCGCAAAAGAGTCGCTGAGGACATGATAGAACGAGTCAATTCCGACCCAACATTCATGAAACGCATTGTTACTGGTGACGAGACGTGGGTTTACGAGTTTGACATGCAAACTAGTCAACAAGCTTTGGAGTGGCGCCTTCCAACTGAACCAAATCTGAAGAAACCGCGCCAAACTCGATCGAAAGTCAAAGTCATGTTGACTGTTTTCTTTGACTGTGGCGGTGTCGTGCACTTAGAATTCTTGCCAGGAGGTCAAACGATAAAAAAAGAGTATTATTTAAGCGTTATGCGGTGTTTAAGAGAGCAAATTAGACGAAAAAGGCCATTTGTGGAATGAAAATTCTTGTATTTTGCACCACGATAATGCGCTTTCCCACAAGGCCATCATTGTGAACGAATTTTTGACCAAAAACTCAAAAAATACCATCGAACAGCCACCTTATTCACCAGATATAGCTCCAGCCGACTTCTTTCTTTTTCCTAAACTCAAATTACCACTTTGTGGTACCCGGTTTCATTCGGTAGAAGACATAAAGGAGAATTCGCGGCGAGAACTGAACTCGATTCCGGAAAAAGCGTTTAAAATTTTTTTGATGATTGGATTATTCGTTGGCATAAGGGTATCGCTCTGAAGGATCATACTTTGAAGGTGATAAAAAATTTGGATGAATAACTAACATTTTGTGTATTATTAATCTTTTCCCGGTACTTTCTCGACAGAGTAGTATATAACACGCGTCACGCACCCGCACCATACAATGTGGTTACAGAAGACGTTTAGAAAAAAAAACAATTGAGACATACTCATCTGGACAAATTTTACAAAGAGTGCAACTATTGACAGAAAGGGGAAGATAATATGAAACAATCATAGCAAAAATAGACTATACAACTTAGAAATACTGTCAGTAGCATTCCATAGTGAGAACTCAGAAGCTAGTTCAGACCAAGGACATGCATACGAGTAACAACTTTGACGTATTTAAAAATGCAAATTTATGGCTTATTCTAGTGTCGAAAGCATAGAGATTGTGTGGGCGGGACTAGTTACGGCATCGTGCATGGATTGTCGGCTATCTGTGTAATGTCCTCGTAGCGTGTGCATTGTTCGTGTTTATATCAGCTGCGAGCGTTAGTGGAATAACAGGCTAGTTTTTGAAGCGGTCCAACGTATTTGCAACACTTTTACAGGCTTTATTATCATAAAAGGCACTTGTATTCAAATGAGAAGCCTTCTAACATCTGTTGTGGTTGTCATTAAAGATTATTGTTTCTCATTTTATACGTCATACAGAGCTGACTAGAATTAGATGGTTATTAAATCTGATCGATTTTTGTTAGCAAGTAATCAAAAACGCCGTGAAGTTCATGTTGAATCGATTTAGCATTCAATCAAAAGCTTTAAATTGATGCAAAATCCTGAAACCCATCCAATTATGTAGCTGAAGTCTTATTGAAAGCGAAAAAGGGGTGGTCTGAAAACTAGGCAGGGTCCAGAACATGCTAAGTACATTTACGGTAGTTGATAAGATCGGAAGCGTAAATGATGTGCGCGGGACCATGTTACTCCCTTGTATCTAGTTGCTCGCGCGCAGCGGATAGTATCAAGAGATACGGTGATAGCGCCCTTATAAGGGCCCTCTCTTGCTTTTTGATCGGAGTAAGGTCGACAAATTCCGCCTGATTGGCGATTAATGTTTGTTTTGCAATCGGTACCTAGGGAATAATAGGTGTTGTTGCGATTACCGTTAGATTTGCCGTTTGTAGATAATGAATGTGGTTTTCAGGGTTTAATAACTGTGCTTAAGATAAAATTATTTCTACTAGAAATGACACTTATATTTAGCATAAACTTAGGGAATGTTAGCTGTCTAATTTTTGATGAACTTAGCTGTTGATGGTTTATCTCTTTTTTGTGTATTAACAACTATGTCACTGTCAACAAATGTAAATCGCTACGACATCAATTACATCTCTCTGAAAATCGACCGATACTGCGTTAATCTACCTAATTAGTTTACATTTAAATTGTTCAGCTGTTAAGGAAACTTTTCTTGTAAATTTCTTCTAAAATTTCTTTGATCTTACAAAACCCGACCGCAATGAAAGACGTCTAGGGTAGTTGTAAGAAGTTCATTGACTTCCCTCGGTAGTTTCATGGCTTTTTTGCTTTTATGAATCACATGCAAGGTATTGTAATGGGCACTCGCGGCATTTGCGTTGCGTGTCTATCGTAAGAGGGTGGCCGACTGAATTCAAATGAGCTATGCAGAAGGTGGAGCTAGACAAAGATGAATAAGTATTTCCTTAATGTTTTGTATATTTTGGTTTGCGCCATCACGGGTCTTTGTCTTAAAATAATTTCTTAAAAGGAGTCCTTTTAGCACTGCGATTTGTGATTTTTATTTGCTAGTTCAATTTTAGCAATTATTAGCTTTAGAATAGTTTGTTACGAGATTGCTACCATGTACCTTATTTTTGAGTTCCCTATATTTCGGCAATGTTGCAAGCGCCATGATCACGGAGTAACAATCTCGTAACAAACTGTTCTAATGTTAGTGACCATAGTTTAAAACAATATATAATTATTAGCTTATTTTATAGTTCTTTAGTATTTTATAGTTCGTCAAATGATTTGATATTCTGTTAGAGAGAAATACTTAGAACCAGATTAGATAATTGTCGCTACTTGTGAAGACCTTGTGGTTAATTAGTTGATATTCTGTTGTTTTAATATTGTGTAAATCTTGGTATTCCTGTAATAAAAAAATAATGTTTCTTACTAACATAGACTTTAATTAAGACAACTGAAGTCTATGTTATTCTAATGAAATATCATATATCTCTTACTGAATGAACAGGTTTTATATTCGTTTTTAAACCGCTATAAAAAACTTCAAACGCGTCTTTGAACTTAATGTATAATAACGGGCTTTTATACAAGGCGCTTTAAACTGATTTTATAATAAGGAAGTTATTACGTCCAATGATATTAAATTATTTTATAATAGGCTTAGGTATGAAGGCCGTGTAATCACCGAACCTATTTTTACTGAATACTGCATTTTTTGCTTGAATTTAATCAAGTCCAAATCCAGTTCAATTTAAATTTTAAAATAAGATCTGATAAGCTTAACATTGATATTAGTAAGACATTTTGCTACATTGGCCCTTGAAGTATTTTTAACCGAATTCAAAAAAAGGAGGAAGTTCTCAATTCGTCTGAATGTTGTTTTTTTTTTTTGTATGTTTGTTACGCGATTACGCCGTCAATTATGGACCGATTTCAAAATTTATTTTTTATTTTGAAAGGGTATACTCCCGAGGTGGTCCCATTTACACCATGTCAGATTCTGATGATGGGATCCCTGGAAATCGAGGGCAACCCTCAATTTTTATAGGCACCCATAATGTTTTGCATATATTTTCTGACTCAATGCTGATTTTTGGGTCTGGTAATTATCATGTCATGTTGCTGACCTGATGATGGAAGCCACAGAACTCCTTAACGGATAGGAGTTTGAAGATAATACTGCTTTTTGTCGACAGAACGTATTTCGCAGTGTGTTGAGCAGACGTAGAGCTTATGAGGTACCATACCGCCACCAAACCCGCACACCCAGTAACGAAAAAAAAATTAAAGGTTCCTTTCGTAGATTGACTTGGTATTTAACGCAAGACCTTATTCTATGGTTACGACACCAAAATAGCCGCCGTTCTGGTTGGAGTGTACGAAAACCCTTTCCTTAAGACTTACAAATTTTCGTCGAAAAATTGACCCTATATAACACTTTACTGTTATCATACCATTGGATTGGGGGTCCATAGAGGACCAACATTAGTTAAGGCTACTTTGCTGTAAAGTCATTTTTGGCGGAGTTGGAAGGTGAAAACTAAATTTTATTTTATTTTATTTTATTTATTTACAAAATCCACAGCTCTTAAGTAGGTACATAAAACATTTTCTTATTACAAAGCAGTAAGCCAGTATTGGATTTACATTATATACAATAAAATACATGTTAAAGAGGGGAACGTGAACTCAAACCATACAATCAAGCAATGTGCATATTATAGAAAAAATAGAAATTGATTTATTTGTTGTGACAGTGTGTGTGTGTGTGTGTGTTTGTGTGTGTGTGTGTGTGTGTGTGTGTGTGTGTGTGTGTGTGTCTGTGTGTGTGAGTGTCGTTGATATTTATTCATTTATCTTGCTTATCATACTCAGAATACCCTTCCTAAATGACTGTTTACTTGTACAAAATGGATCAACAGTATGAAAGTGCTAAAGCTTATTTTAAAGGCGTCTGGGACTTGGAAATAAATTTCGTCGAAAAATTTATCATTAATAGCATCCTTTTTTTATTATTATACCATTGGATGGGTGGTCCACAGAAGACCAACATTTGTCTAGGTCACTTTGCTGTAAAATCATTTTTGGCGGAGTTAGGAGGGGAAAAAAGGAGGACTTAACACTTTAAATTGTGAAATAAAATAAGTTTAATAAAAAACTAAAAACCGACTTCAAAATGAAACTAAAAAGCGAAAAATAATATTGACTAAAACATACGTAATCAGTTCTTTTTGGAGTCGGTGCGAATGAACACATATTAACTCTCGATGGCTGGCAATAACTCCAAAAAGAACAGTATGTTTTAGTCAATATTATAGTTTTTTATGAAAAGGTTTGACTACAAACTGTTGGCTTAGTTAGGCTTTGCAATGTGTATTGAAATTGTTTGCAGATTTTTAATACATAATGCAGACTCTTTTATTGGTTTATAATGTGCTTTATATAGAAGTGAATCTGTTCAATCAATTTAATGCAAATTTTATCTAATCGAATACTGCGGTTTGCAAATGTAACCCGCTTAACAGCCTTTCATTGTGTGTCGTTCGATGTTGATATTTAAATTTCTTATTCTTGGTCTTCATCGGGTGCCAATTTTTTTTTAATAGAATTTGGAGATCATTGCAGAAATATATATATTTATAAATCTGTACATATGTGGTACTTATAAATCTGTGGAGTCCTTAATTATTTAAACAAAAAAATATATTGCGACCGAACAATTTTTCCTAGGTATTAGATTTTTAGTTATCCATGTAATGATAGAGAATATTACATACATACATACATAGTGAAGGACGCCCCCCAGCCGATGGAATGACCAACGACCTTAGGAAGATGGCTGACAGTGGCTGGATAAAAACGCGGGCGATCGTGCTCTTTGGCGCTCTTTAGCTTAGGAGGCTTACATCCAGCAGTGGACTGCAATAGGCTGAATAGATAGATTACATCGATGACTGAAGAATGGACTGCCGTTAATGTGTTAGTCTATATTTGGATTCCTATTGTAACCACTTGACCTTTTGACTTAGCTTGGACTGGTTTTTATAACACCTTTTATAACCATCTATTGTTGTCTGACAAGTATATATTTCTGTTTTGCTTTATTATCTTTTTCTCATAACCCCAGTCACGTTTCGATTTAAGGTAGTCTACTCTAAATTGGATACAAAAAGGCGTTTTTTGTTTATATCTTGGGTAACAACTGAATCTTTCGTCTGATTGTTTAAAGTAGTCGTTTAAATAAACAGGATTTTTAAAACTTCAATGTCAGATGATGATAATCCGTGTTATTTTATTGCTACTATTACAAAATAATCTACCTGTCCTGCCATTCCAAGTGGTGGGATACTCTGATTAAACGTTTATTACTTTAATCGGCTCATCACATTTACGTAAACTGTTGTTAAATTGGGTTTGAGTGGTAGTGCCTCAATCCTTAACCAATAAGAGCATTTGAAGAAGCAAATTTCATCGGTAGGTATTTTAAAATCAAAACATTGTAAATTCCTTACTTTTCAATAGCCCGAAAGATATTTGCTTAATTTTATTGTGAGAACAACCCGACCTTGCGATTTGGAGAAATTTTCGAATTTTCAACGCCTATCAGAGTTAGTATTTAATTTAAAGATTGCCGTAGAAAATCAATTGAAGATATTCTTTGCGGGTAATTTCCATTTGGCATCTGAAGAGTATATTTAAATTAGGCCACATCGTGCGGATTTCTTAATCAATTGAATATGGTTCGAGCATTAGATACGATAGAATTGATGATAGATTCATTTCGGTTTCACTGCTATTTATTTATGTAGGGATTTTAATGTAGAGAACAAAGCAGATTAAGGATAATTTACATAAAAATTACAAATGACTCGCGTACTGTTCAGAACTTTAAACAATAGGAATTTAGGAAAATAAGTATTAAGACTTTATAAGCACTAAAAGTGACTGTCGTGGCCCAGCAATATCGCAACTATGTTAAGAAAATACGAAAACGTAAATGTTATTTTATTTATATAATTGAATTTATTCTGAATCATATTCATTGGAAAAAAAATAGGATTCACGATATATTTTCGTTTTCACACAAAATTGACGTAAGGGGGAAATATGACGACTAGTAAGTATCATCTTACATCTATAATCGAATCTCGGCGGGAAACGCAAAACGGCTTTTATGATGCGAGTTTTTTTTTTAAATACAGAATTCTTAAAGTACAATTTACAGAAAATATTATATTAAATCACATTCAGTTAATATAGATGATTAAGTAATGCAACATTCACAATGGTTTTAACTTATAGTTTTAAAATGCATCTACTTATGGCCTATCAATAGTATCAAAGTAGGTATCTCAATTCACTTGAATCTTTTGTTATCGTTTTACGTCGTTAGTTCCGCTCTCGTCTCCAAACAAGACACCTGCCGACCAACGGTATTTTAAAAAAAGCATTGTGGATTCGGCAAGGTGGAGTCACGGCGAGATCCGCCGATCTGATAATCGAGAAAAATATCGAGCCGATCGCGAGTCGTGGTCGATTCAAGATCGAAGTGTCACGCGCGGGGTCGTTCACCCCGGGTCAGGGTCGGGGATGCTTGCCTCGCCTTGCATTTAGGGCCGTGTCTCACTAGGATGCTATACGTGATTCCATAGAGATAGTACGTGATGCAATCATTTTTTTATTTATTATTACTTAATTTCACGTAAATGTATAAAAATTCAAAAGTGTGACAGGAGAACCGCCATAAAAAGACGGGCAGCAGCGTCTCCTCTCCACCATTGGCCAAACTGCGATCGCCAACCCGCCTGCCAAGCGTGGCGATTATGGCAAAATCCTCCTTTTGGAGAGGCCTGTGTCCAGCAGTGGACTGATATAGGCTGGTGATAATGATGATGATGACGTAAATGTATGCAGAGTTGCCCTTATAGAAACAGCATCACTGATGTTCGTACTCACGTACGAATATGTTTAATTATAACTGAAACCGCATCATATTATCCCAAGCAAAAAATGACGATATAAGTATATTACATATGCTTTGAGTTATATTTCTCTTGAGAAAATCGATCATTTTGACTGGAACGGGACATCTAAACATCAAAGGGATCTTGAAGACCGGCATCCTAGTAAGACATGGCCTTGTGCGCCCGCGCATCCGGATACGTCGTTACGTGGAATAGAAGATGTTACTTCATTGTTATTCCTCGTGATAGATGGTATCCATAGCAATAATTAATGTTAGGGTTCTTTGTTTGTTATTCGAGAACCAAGGCTTTTTGATGATACAGTTTGGTGAGAGCAAGGTTTAGTGGACAAGGAAGGTTGTGTGACTGTCCTTGTTCTATGGTTGTTCCACTTTATCGCCATATTTAATTCATATTCGAACACAACATACGACTACAGTTATAAAGTTTCTTGCTCATTAGTACAAAGGATTAATATGTACGAGTAATAAAAGAAGCTCTTGCTGCTTTACAACTTAGCTTTAAATTTGTATTGTACAGGTTGTTGTTTTATTCAAGTCTTTGATATCTTTTATGCGATTTGGTTCATCTTCTTTGCCATTTATGAGTTGTTAAATATGTGACAAGTTGTCCATTTCGGCTACTACAAAGGTTATGATTGGCGCCATTCTACCTATTTCGCCAAATCTGACTCCGGCATCAGAGTTAACGCACATTACTTTGACTATAACGAGTAAATTATGTAAATTTTTATTCACATTCTCATGGTATTACTCAGCTGCCCGTTTTATGATGTTGTCCAATAATTTGTTATCATATCGTCATATGATAGTCTGGTTGTGTTTTGAAATCAGTTGTGTCATCGTATTGAATACCATAACTTCTTATTGATAGGCTTACCAACAAAAGAAATATTTTATTTTATTTTTCTTATACCAGTCCTATTGTAAAGGTAAAGCATTTAATTAAACGTTTCATTCATAAGTTTAGCTGGTTTTAGTGTTTGTTGTTATAAGAGTATTACATTAATGTCGTTCCTAATGATAATCATTATCACGTTTTAGTATCATTTACAGAGCAATAACATTTTGTGCAAAAAGTATTTAGTTACCTAACTAACCATTGTATAATACGTAAATTTCCTTTCTCGAGCTCATAACTTTACCTCATTTTACTTTAATGTATACATTTAGCCTCATCACAGGAAACTTTTTTAGTTATATTTTGAAGAATATTTGACTGAGTTACATGATTTGTTTAAACGCTACAATCAAGTTGAAATAGTGTAAAAATAAAAATCATAAACATATATGTCATGATGTCACAGTAAACATTTACAGTTTTATTTTGAAGAAAAATGGGTAACATAATTTGTTTACAAGTTACAATCAAGTTATAATAGTGTAAAGATAAAATGACTAAGTAATCTCTGTTGAGGTAGAGAGTCAAGATCATATTAATCTTTCATATTTTTGTTGCCCCCCGTAGCTGAGTTGAACCACCTCTGAAGGTACATTTACATGTTTTGATGTCAGCCGCTTACGACAATCATGTAAATATTTTTTATAATTTCTCCATCAAGACTTAGTGACAATCTGACATTATGTTTGAATGCTTAGCGTAAATAATGATCATTTTACTCTAGAAGTGGTATGGATGTAGAGCGTGGCTAAGTGTATGTTTTCACTTGCACTTTTACTTACACGACCTAAATAGTAAGGGTATTTTCTAATAAATTATCACAGATAAAAAAAACTTTATTGTTTTTTTCTGTAAAATTACAGTTAGTTTGAAAATTATTATGATTAAATGAGCCTTTTTTTTGCTTGATATTACGAATTAAAAACGTAAAACAACAGTGTGAAACAACAGCTTTAATAGTGATGTGATTTTTCTTAATTAAAAGGTATTCTACATCTTAGAAAGTATAGAAACTAAGTTAATTTGAGTGCAAGAATCATGTGTTTGAAAAATATGTAACAACTCTAAGGCGCTAAGCAAATGCGCGTTTTTTAAAAAAAACGTTAAAATATTTGTTCCAACACGGCCCGGAACCATTGCACTTGTAACCGCTAAACGCCAATTTCCCAGTGAATGGTATCAAATCACCATAAACTTATCTCGCCATGGCTCAATATAGAGTGCACGATATAGACACGAAATAACCACAGTAGAGATTCTATAAGAAGGCTCATAAGGTGCACAAACCCCATTGCGCACCCAAAGACTGACTTAGGTAACACTTATCAATATCAATAATATAATTTTTGATATCTGTAGGTATATAAATAGGATTATTCATATCCTATGAATATCCTAACCTAACCTTAATAAAATAAAAGTTCTTAAAAACATTACATTACATTATTGAAACTCCAAACTGATAGCAACGTAAGTTTACCGAAAAAATTTCTGTCTGCTTTATCTAGCAGACCCCAGTTTGGGCTCCCAAGACTTAAAAATATCCTAATTGCTAACTATATTAATGTTATTAAGGATATTGCTCTATTGCTAAAGAATCATTGATAGACTGTCGTCTACTAGCAACATAGGTCTTCAAGAATCGTTATTTCGAGAGTCCATTTTTTTTATTTAAATTTATTTTATTCATGACTCATCTTTTTGTATTATACAATAAAAATAATTTATCATAAATAATACATTAGATTCGCGCAAGTAAGCACTGAGTGACCCCACCGTATCTACGGTATATTGTGCTAACCGCGATATAACGGACGACACGGCTTCCCAGAACGATGTAGTGGCGTGAACTCTAACCCGAGGTTTTCAGATTGAAGCGAAGTATATGTATTGTCTACGAGATTGGAACGAATTTTGCATATTCCGTGTGATAAGCGGTTAACTCATGTGCCCCGAGGAGTTGTGACCGAGAATTTTCACTCCTTAGAGCATTTCAATTATATTAATGGCCGAGTTCTTGATAATACACAGTGACTATAACGTCTTACATAAAAGCGGACCTTTTAAGATGATGATAAAGTTTTCTAAAGGAACATGGTCCTCTTCTAAACAAACTGCCCGGCCAACTAATCGATTAAGAGAGGTTCAAAATTAAGATATATTTTGGCACATTTCTTAAAAAAAGCTTTCCATCATCAGCACAAACCTATTCTGATATGTGGCTGAATGTCAAACGTAATCTGGTGGCTTGCGGGCTGTCAACTGAGGAGTGGAAGGAAGACGCACAAACCAGATACACTTGGGGCTCAAACGTTAAGAAAGGAGTCACCCAATTCGAGAATACTCGCCTATCTGAGTTAGACTTAAAGCGCCAAGTTCGTAAGAATAAACCTAAACCCTCCTACAACTACACATACAACAGCGCGGGCCAGCTGTACTGCGCCCCCTGCGACCGGGTGTTCAAGACCAAGTTCGGGTTTGCCAGCCATCTACGGGCACACGCCAGAAGATAAACCAGGGTCGCCATCGTCGGACACGACGCGGACGACATCATCATGAATGTTTATATTAATTGTTCTAATGTTTCACTATCATTTAATTGGATGCGGAATCCAATTGAGATTTGCATAATTAATTTTTGGTAAATTATGTTACAAAAATTTTTTTGCTTTTGTTTTTTAAGTGGTCAACATTATTGCGAATGTCTGATCTATCTAAGGCTAAAAAAAAATTGTACAAGAAACTTATTTTTTTTATTATATTTAAAGACCAAATAAACAATTGAAATCTCCTGCCCAAGAAAAAGTACGGCACGTTATGATCAATGATTTTACATGCCACGTTCTGTATTTGCCTGTAAATCTTTCTCTTCAAGGATATAAATCTCTAGTGTTACTAACAGTATGCCCGTCAATAATTTATAACCGTTTCCCTGTTACAAGCTAGAAGAAACATAAGGTCGTAAGTTTATGACTTTTTTACTTTGTAGTAATCAAGCTGTTATGAACCCGTTTTGTGTACGTATACCTACATGATTTTAATTGCATATTTCTGATCTTACAGGACAGAGTTACTGGTAGGAAAAGTACAGAAAAAGTTAGTGGGGCGATTCGAAGTAAATACTAAAACTAAACTTTGGGGTGTAATTATAAACTCTCAGCAATACCTAAGAAATGTTGTTTTTACTTCAAAATCTAGACAGACGAAACGAAACAAGGTTTGAATAATTCTGTTTTTAAAGTACATGGTTTGGCACCTGGGCAAACAGAGCTAGATGGACTAGAGTAGATTTGCATCATTTTCTTTTATATTAGTGAATATAAAAGAAATAATCTTTTCTAGTCAGAAAATACTAACAAAACCTACATTCAGCCTGGTGGTTAATATATGAGCCATCTAAGCTTATATAAAAAAGTGCATTCAGCACGTATTTATTTCAAGAGATACCTTTGAATGTCATTAAAAACAATAGAGCTAAGTTTAAACATAATAATCTTCAAGCAATAAATCTGTATTCGCCAGTTCTCATTTTTATGCTTAGCAATTTCCCCAGAGTATTTAATGCCATACCCGGACGTCCTGTAAAGCAAATTCTTGTGCGGCAGGTAGACGCGATGTAAATCAATCAGGGTCCATTGTACCTGTGTCTAGAGTAAAAATGTAATTGAGTAGGGTCAGACGGCCGGAGCCCTGCGCAGGAGCATAGGTTAATCGACCTGAGCGGGAAGCGTGCGCCGCCCTGATAACACCACCATAATAAAACAATGCATGCTACGATGGCTCTAAGGGCCTGTCCATTAAAAATCACACAATACTCTATTAAAACACCAAGTCATGTGACCCAAGCTTTCGAAATTAAATTTGATTCCAAAGTCAATGAACCTTTACGACAGATAAGATTTAAATGTGCAATAACGAATACCACAGAAGTAGGACGGGCTAGCGTGAATAAAATCAATATAATTTGAATTGTAATAGTTATTATAACCAAGACGCAGTTTGTAAAGTGATATCCAATTAAAATCATCCTACGCACCGTGGAACGGACTAGAGACATACCTGGCCGTGGTATGTTACAAAGTGGTAAGGGTAAAAAAAAATGTGTGTGATTATCGAAATTTTAATGAGGCAATAAATAACGTTCGGGCGTTGATTATTCGAATGAAGGACAAATTGGAGATTCACCCTTAGGCCGAGCCGACAGTTAACAATGCTGGAAGGAGCCAGGGTCAATTTTTTTCTCTCGACCGAATAAACCGCTTTGAATGGGCCTTGATTTTATGATTTATAGGGCCCTTTATCCGGTCTCTGCTTCTCCGTATTTTGTTTTGATTGAGCCTCCTTTCAGAGTCCCGAAGATTGATTGTTCTTGATGGTGTGGGAGTTTTTGTTGATTGCGTTTGAGTGTAAATATTTTAGTTTTACTTTTGTTGCACTAGAAAGAGGGTTGATAGTGCGTAGGTTGAAACATTTGTTTTGATTGTTCAAAAATAAAAATCTAAGCAGTTCATTGTTTTCCGAAGCTTTTAGAATATTAGCGATTGAATTTGTGTGTATAGATAAGATGAGGATATTTATAGCAAAAGCTAATTCACATTCAAGTGTCGGCATTGAGATATGAGTGTTCGTTACGATATCGATGGCGAGCTATTCCTGCTTCGTCGTAGAACGTGGAGAGACAATTGAGCAATCGCCCACCGCAGGCCGAGGCTTTCCTAGATTATTCCTCCGAGCCTTACAATACTATCTTTTATAAAGCTGCACACTTAACAGAAATAGGTACCTCGAAATTGATCGTGGAGCATGGAAGATAAAGGATAATGCAGAGGAGTAAGTACACTGTAGCTGCGGCAGCGGATGAGAAAATGATAATCGAATTAGGTGCCTAATTGATTGTTTTGATACACATTTCTATTATTGAAATCCTTTCCTTAAGGTCAGAAGAATAGTATTTAACGTGTAAATCTCAATAAAAACGTTATTGATTTATGTTAATAAAAACGTAATTTCATAATATTTATTTAATTAGTTTCCAAATATTTAGGGAACACCGAAATTTCAGTGAGGGGTTTTGTAGCATTTCTTTTAAAAAAAGACTGCATCACCACTTTTTGTAATATCTAGAAATATAACGATATTTTGTTTTCATTTGTAGCACTTTAAGCATCCTAGCCGCCCGCTCTATAATAACGTCGAAACGAAATTGCTTTCCGGAGCATTTCTTCAATATATTATCCGAGTGAGTGTTGAGTTAGAGGTCCGGGCATTCGTTAGTCACGCACCAGTTCTCAGCCGATGGCATTTCTCATTAGGCAACTCGTAAACAAGGACACTTCGACGCTTACTAATGTCCCCACGTCACCATTTTACGACTATTGGCCACAATTTTAAGATGTACAACCGTCTTAAACGACTATAATAACGTAATAAATTACTCCACAGGAGAGTCACAAGTGTAACTTCGATTAACGATTAAAACTTATTAAAATTTATTCGAAAGGATAAATCTAGTACAAGCGTTTACAAAGAAACTTGAGATTTAAGTCCTAGCTTTAGTGAAGCGTAAATAAACAGTGATTAAACTAAGCACAGTGCATGTTCCACAATCGTTAAAGTAATTGCAGCGTTTGGGCTTTCGCGTTAACTGCATGTTGTGTAAATCTCCGAGGAGCAGCACGTTAATGAATTCTCGGCCGCGGCGCAAGGACAATTCTATTCCATTAGAGATATTTGCCCACCGGGCAGGGCTGCAATTGAAATGTCCCGCTAGCGGAGTGGGTGCGAGCCGTGTCCATTTCCGCAATTTCAAGAGGTACAGGCGATCGTGTACCGACAATAGGCGATATCGTGTGGCGTCTAATCACGGGTAGTACTGTTAGGGCGCTGTATAGCCTGGAGGTGCGCGAGCGCCGGTAATATGCGTGCGAACGCGATGCGATCGTCGTTGTCTGCCGCATCTCGGATCGCTCGCAGCGAGCGCTGCCGAAGCGCTAAAACACAATATACAAAGTGGATACAGTAGGCCTAAACTATCCCGAGATTATTGATTAAATGACCGTTATCGTATTCGTGTCATTTATATTATGTTTTTCGAATTACTAGACTGAACATAAATAACAAATTGAAAATCAATTAAGTTCTATAAAAGCTATGAAAATATGAGTCCATAACAAATGATATTTTTTCTCCGCTAAAGATCGACTTGTGCACGTTATTTATTAAGTATCCGTGCATGATTATCTTTTCGCCGATTGTAGTATTGTTTCTGAATTTTCCTTTTCTGTGTCTAATAGCCGTATCCGACGAGAACACATAATCGGTTAAAACGTATCGAGATGCACTCGAAGGCCGCAGCATCGATACTCCAACCGTGCAATATGCAGCTTTCGATATCCCACTTGAGGCAAAAGAGTCGATCGTCTTCCTGAATATTTTGTTTTATGATTTGCAACAATCATAATAACACTAACTAGGAAGTGGATAAGTTTATTAAGGGATCAATATTATAGATCCGTCGTCAGTTTGGTACCTAATAAAACAATCGATTTAAATAGGTACTACGTTAAAGCAAAACGGTTTTCTCTTGGCCTCGACATAGTAAATAGTTCACGATAATAAGCTTTGGACCTATTAGTTTGTCATCTGTCTTGAGCATATGTTCATCAAAGTCCGCATGCCGAGTGGTTGTAAATTCTCCGATAAAGTCTAACCCCCCAGAATTTCGTACCTAAATAGCAATAATGTCGAATTACTTGACAGTTAATTAGGGTCTGCCATTCAGGCTTGTTCAGATCTTTGTAAGGGTTTCGTAATAGAGTCGTGTAACAACTGCGCCCATGATTTATAGGAACATAATCCAACTGCAGATTGAACTCTTTGTACTATTGACAAATTGTACCACAACTAATTTATTGTTGCTACTTATTTTTACCTTTGCGGGAGTGGAATGGAAATGGAATAAGTTCTGTTGTACCGCCTGCTGTTAGGATAATTGATGTTAATTACCTTCATTAAGCGTCTCAGCCATATTTGTAGAAACCGATTGTTTACCTGAAAACAAATATCATGTTTAATATATCTTACAGTACTGTAGCAATTATTTCACCTTGAGTTCTTTAAAATTAATAACACTAACAACGACCTTGGAATATGTACTGCCATATCGAATAGCTGTTCCATCCGAACTAACGCCATAAATTTTTCATGCTCCCATGTAACAATACATTGCCTTACGACAAACAACATTTATTAAGGCTAGACACAAGGCTCGACGATGCCTCACTGCAAGTCCAGAAATAAACACTTATAAATCTCCACAGGGTTATATTTAATCACTGCCCTCACAGAGCGCACGTTTGCAGTTGAAGCCTGAATTATTTTAATCCTGAACGTGGTATCTTTTATTGTAAGAAGCGCTTTGTTGGACTCTCGGGATGGCACGGCCGCTATCTTCCCAGCTTTGTATTGCACTAATCTGTCACAATTTCTCCTATTTTCGCGTTGGATCTCCATTCGTGGTTTGCTTTAGCTGCTAAAGTTTAGCACATTCATAAATAGTTTCGCACGTTGGATAAAGATTAACCGTTTGTATGTTGTAGCCTACATTTGTTCATATTATAAGATTAAATGACGTTCAATAAAATAATAAGCTTCCTTACTTTGGTTCTGTTTTTTTTTTAATGTTTAGTTTTATCTTTGTTGTTGAATATTTTATTAATACTCTACCAAACTCCACGCCTACCTTAATTAATCCTTCGCACTCCTGTGTAAGTAATCTTCGGTTTATTTTAATTAAAACAATTTCAGCTCTGTGAGAAGCCTTTTGCGGTGAAATCCGCTTTAATGCTATTAGTAAATGGATTGAGGAGCTACTTTGACGTAGACAATAATCCCACTTAAGTGGGCTTTTGAACGTAAGACAAACACTGGCCAGTTATGAAACCACTTGTAAAAATAAATCCAAGTAAAATGGAGATCAAACAGAATTGTTTTGATACGCAATCCTATAAAAACATAAGAACTTGAATCCAGATGGTCCTTACTTAAGACTGTATTTACCTACCCTTTTTTAAATAAACCAATCCCGCTCTATACAGAGTTATGGTCGTGGTTATATCAAGTGTTAAAAAAAACATGATCTAACATAGATAACCGGTAAAGAAAGTATGTACTATTCTAATAATTAATAAATATTTCGTGAGCTCGTGTTAAAGGCGCTCAGTTCCTACCAAAAAGACAAAAAACAAACGCTCCAGACAACACCTACTATTATCATCTGAGCGAAATTCTATATTTATACGAGCACTTAAAAAGAAACGGACGCCTATAAATTCATCCGTTGTCTTACATTACCAAAGGCAATAAAATTTAAATTCATAAATAAATAAATTGCATACGTCTAAAACGGATTCACAGTCTTTATTTGTACAAATACTGTCATGTAAAACAATATTCCTTGAGTGGATAAAAGGAATCATCGTGTTTTAGTATGCATTCCTTTATTTTATGCGAGGAATAATGCGTGTCAACTTTCAACAAAAGTGAAATATTATCCTCTAGTGCGTTGGTTCTGGCTCCATTTATACTAACGATTATGCTGTACAGCTCGAGCTTTCTCGTTTTGTTGTTGTCAAAAGAAATGCTGCTTATTTATTCATTCAACGTTTTTTGCCTGTTGCCTAAATTGGTACTATCATTTTCTTGTATGCTTTTGATTCGATGTTCGAAAGAAGTACCGTGTTTTTATGATTTTTTTTATCAAGTTTTCTCAACATGAATGGTAACGGGATAAATAATTAAATTTTGTTGATTCAAGACGTTTACTTTATTTAATTTATTAATTTTTATAGATTTGTTTTAACTAATTAGGCGTAAAATCCTGCCCTAAAACTTAATCCACAAAGCCAGAATTGAAGAAATAGATGCACAAAAAAATCTGCACCAGAACTTTCTTGTTAATGTTTCCGACCATGTAACAAATTACTCATGGTCTAATAATCTTCGGCTGAGTATACCACGCAAGCTACAATTTTATTGCGGTCAAGTGCCTTCTAAGACGCTTACACGACCCCACTAAAGCCGCTAAACTGTGGAAAATCAGATTATAAATATTTTCCTTAACGTTTACTTAGTTCTAACCTATTGAACTAGTTCTAAAAGAGGGTGTACGGCTTGCCCTGTTTATGTAATTTGTGAAATAGTAACACTATTCACTTAATCTTACTACAAAATATTTAGTAGTTTGACATTATTTCATACTGCTAAAATATTGTTCTCTTTGGGAAAAGAATTCGTTTTATTTTGCTTACGCCATGAGGTTGATAAATAAAAGTTTTAACAAAGCAACAATAAAAGCTACGAAAAAGGTACATAATACGTTTGTGCATATTAAAAGCGAGAAACTCAATAACTATGCTCTAAATGGTGTCATTCCCATTAAAAAGATGATTAAAAGTAAGTTAATCGTATCAAACAAAAGATACAGCTGCTGAGAGATACTTTGTTTTCAACATCTATAAACACTAAACGAGATCCCATTGATAATTTAATGATAAGGCATTAATCAATGATCCATCACCGGTGTCATCACTAAATCTGGGTCAAACGTGGTTTAAAAACTACAAAAGGGTATAATTGGATGTTTAAGTAGCGTTTTATAATGTGGGTCGATTCGATAAGATATTAATTTTTAATTTGGAGCAATCGTGTCACGGTCCGGTTTAGACCGACTCGCTCTTGAAAGAGGTTTCTAAGAGTTGCCCAATCTCGAAGACTGATCGGTGAACCTGCGTGTATGAGCGACATTACTATTGTTCGTTTCTACCAGCCTTTCTCAATCTTTTTCTCTAGTGTAGGTTTTTCAACACTATTCTTATTACCTTGGCAATGCTCATAGACTGCTTAATGTAAAATGTGCCTAATTTTAAAACCATGGGAATCTTAAATAAAGAACAAAAACGCTTACTTAAATATGAGGATGTAGATTAGTGACTAGAATTATCAAAAATATTCACATATCACAATCAATCTTAAGACAAATCAGTAGTAAGACTTTAAATATCTAAATCAATCAATTTTATAATTTAATAAAAAAATACGAGTTAGAAACTGTTATAACAAATTCACAACTCTTTGATCCTACTCTATTACCAGGCAACCTTTATTGATTTGTCCCTTAATCTCTCTCAGGCCTTTAGTCTATCCAAGTTTGAGGGTCGATGACTTTCACTAACCAGATACTCATGTCTGGTTGTGACCGATTTACGTCAGGAGCTAATCATTTAAACGAGCAATGGTTAATGATGCGGTATTGTTCCCTCGCGAACTGCGGCTTACGTAATACTCTCGCAACGTCTCCACTTGAAACTTTAAAGAGTTATTAATTATGCTTTATTGGTCCCTCTGTACTGCTTTGTTTATGTCTTATGAAATACAGAGGTCAGTCTTGACGTTTTTGAAAGCGTGTGTTAGTCTTAATGGTTCCTAATGTTTACTTAAGAGTAGAAGATAATTTTCTGTCTTTTAAAGCAATTTAATGCAACTACTAGGTCGCAAAAAGGGCTAGTTATCCTTGAGATACCTATTATAAGCAAATATACAACTGTGGAAGCCATTTGAAAGTAAACTCACGGCAATGATTGTGTTTTCGCTTTTGACGTATCAAGATGTACAACTAACCCAAAAATGATACTCAAAAGAATCAATACTGTGGAGTCTATACCAAACAGAAGGGATCAGATATCAAAATAGAAACAATTTTACAAGACACGATAGAGAAAGTATCGTTATCATAAATCAATGCCAGTAAATTGTAAAAATAAACTGAGATTATACATAAAAATGCCAGTGACATTCAAGACCGTGCCAGTGTTAATTTAACCAAGTGATACTACCGCATTGTTATAGCAACAAATGTTATGTGATACTCACCATAATTCACAGTAACTGTACACCATAAAACTTCCATTGACATTACACAAGACCGTGGGAGTTCGACACTCGTACGCACTACGACATTCTACTATGAAATTGTTCATGATTTATAAATTGTTTTCACATCGACACATAAGTATTGCGTATGGATTTCAATGGTCAGTTATTGAGATTAAAATAGTTTTGCGTAACCTCAATATTTCAAATATTATGTCTTTATTACACGCATCGAAGTTGATCAAGTATTACTTTCGCTTGAACTTCGATTCATAAGATATAATATGGCCTTAAATTTAATATTAACAAATTTTACAATACCTTACAAAAAGACGAATTTGCTCAAAGATAAAATTAAAACCAATACAGAAGTCGAACAATAAGTTAGGAAGTACATATTTAGCACATGTACTTAGTACATAAAATAATGTACACATTCATTAGTTCCATTAAATTTTGTAACATATTACCACGATGCTACCTAACATTGAAACTTGTGATAGTTGCATGAGAGTTACCAACAAATAAACTTATTGGGCTGTTACTTATTTATTTTGTTCATCCTCGAAGATCCGCTAAGAGCCGCCTCGCCGAATCGCAGCAATCCAGAGACGAGGAATTACAGGCGGTAAGCGCTAGTAATACCTTGCTCTGAAGTTTTCACTTCTTTAGTAAAATCTATTTTGTGTTGCGTTAGCAATTCTTTGAGAAAAGTATTTGAGTAACAAAAATATTCTCGAAATAGACAAATATTAACACAAATTTGAGATGAGATTTTTATTAGTTAAATTTCTAAATTCCTTAACATTGTTTAAGCTTTATTAAAAAAAAACACTTATAATCAAAATGAGATCGAACAACAAACATAAAGAAAAATCATAACCCATATTAGAAATTGTGGTCACTGAATCTGTTCCTTATATTAACCGGAAAATAGCTTTTAACTTGTTATAATAAACCCTTGCATTCAGCTTTATAGTGAATTTATTTTTCTTTATTCTTTAAGTACCGTGCAATTCAGTCTAGCACTTTCGAAGATACAACTAGCGCCACTTAACTATTTAAAGTTTCCCAAATTTAGAAACTATTTCGCCATAATAGTTTTCCGTAAGAATAGCGTCTTTCTGGGTAGCATATTTTAGTTAAGTTACATTTATGTTAATTATGTTACATTTAGGTCCATATTTCAAAACTATTGTTCACCCTTCTGCTAAACGTTTGGTAATAAAACAAATTTTGACGTGCAGTTCGTCATTTGTTTTCTTTAGTCTCACTCACGTTTGTGAGTCGAATTTGACTCGTGTGCTTATTTTACCTTAGTATCGACCCAGCAAAGGTAATATTGTTAATATCGAGTCTTTTGTAAACATTATAGGAGTCTGAAGTAATAATTTTGCTTTAGAGCTTTATGCAGGTATCATGCAATGAAAAATTTACTTTCCAGACATTTCTGTTACAAAATTTCCATCGTGCAGAATGAGTCGATTAACGTTCTATTATTGCTTGAGAATGATCAAAGGATTATTAAAAATACAGAAAACTCAATTATGAAATGTAAATTTTAAGCATGACCTAAAAGGACTCAGTTTATGAAGGTTTATTTGATTAGCAACGTCGGGAATGATTCCTTTTAAAATTGATTTTGCGTTGCCCGCAACTATGTTATATCGTTGCGTGGGTTGCCCACCAAATTCAATCAGTGGAACATAGGTATACCTACGAGTATTATTACGTTACTTAAAATTAAGACTACTATTTGTAGGGTTTTGTTTGCCATTGGTTTAGACTGCTGTAGTTTTTCGTATGTCTTTTTACGATCTATAAAACAACACATTTAAACAACACTAAATGTGTGGACTATACAAAAGAGTCTGGTCTCCCGTCTAAGGGTTACAGTAACGTAGGTCTGGTGACAAAAATTTTTTTTACAAGACTTGCACCTCCGAAAATACTATTATCTCTTTTCATATAGGTACATTTTCTTAAGCGTCTCCATATAAAGCTCTTTATTTTAAGATTGCAATATACCACATAATGTCTCTTATGCCTGACATTTTGATATCTAGGTCTCGTCGACACGCCGATGTCAAGGCGCGATATGAAGCCGTGTAGTGACAAAAATAAAAGCAACCTAAAACACGTTATGTTGGTTTTATAATGGGTATTGTGCTGTTATTAAATGGAACATTTATGAATAACAATTAAAATAATGTTCTAAAATTACGCTTTTATTTTAAAGTCAATACTTCTTTTAAATTGTTGTAGTACCTACGCCACACCCACGTATATTATCATACAAAATTAGATCTTGTTATAACAATTTAAGCATAATTTGTATTCAGGCTATCTCTGCTTATCATAAAATGCGTTACGTTTTGTAAATTACTAAAAGCGAGCACGTGTCCTAGCCACATCAGCCAGCAAAAGTTAAACAGCCAGTTTTATGGAACCGTGATCTGTCAAAAATTGTGATAAAAAAGCAGCTGAAGCAAGCGTTGAAGAGTTAACGATAATGAATAAGGCATTTTTAAGATGTTTGCATTGCTAAATAAAACAGAATAAGGAAATTAGTTAATTTGATGTCAGGCTGGCAGTGGCGAGATAGATCATCTACTTTGGCGCTCTTTGGGGGAAGCTTACGTCCAGCAGTAGACTGCAATAGGCTGACATAATGAAGTGACCTACATACTTTGCCATCTACACCAGTGCAACATAATGAACTGCGACTATTTACCGAAGTGAGGAGGCTGATATACAGCAATAATTTCATAGTGCGTGGGAACAAAGGATTTATTTGTGGTGGAGTTATCTGATGATACACTTTATTTACATAAGCAATGGACCTTGTCCGCCCTGTATTTAGGACATAACAGTTTTATAGGGTTATTTTAAAACAGCAGCTAAAATTAAATAACATACGCCATGTTTTTGAATTGTATTACACAAACAATTTTAACTGTGGGGTCCACATTAAAATCATAAAATAAATGTTTGCTGGTTCATATCTTTTCAGCGTGTTAAAACAAGAAACTAGAACACTAAAACAGGGATTTAGATTTTGATTCCATAGAAAAAGATATTTGATTAAAAAAACATATTCGCCTCTATAAATTTGGCAACTTTTTTCTAAGTAGCCCAGTAGGTATGTGTTTATTTGTAGCATTTTGGTTAGAAGTAAGGTAAGTACTTAATTATTTAATGACTCCCTAACAACAAGAAGAATAAATACAATACAATACGAAGAAGCTTGTTTATATCGACTGAAGCTACTTATGCAAATATTTTATATACTTTGCATAAAATGTAGTGTCTAATACAATTCGATTATCTTCAAGTCAATCTATGAATAGTAATGTACCATTTATTGAATAATATACAAAACAGTTGTTATTATTTTATAAGGCTGAAGCTGCTATTTTGACGCCACATCTTAAACATCTGTGTAGTCACGAATATTGTACCGATTGTATTTAAGACAAGACAGTAAAGTTAAAGAAGGAATGTTTATTGTTGACTGTACCATTTCTTAGGCGTTTTCAATTTACCGTAACAATGAGAATGTGATTAGACATCCACGACACTAGTCAGATACTAAATGCGTTTCATAGAACGGCCTCTCATAAGCGGGGTTAAAAACACGAGACGTACAAAGCTGTAGGTACAAATATATGCTATGATAATGCATAATGCCATTTCACGGGCGTTCCATTGAAATGCGAATAAATTATCATAAGCGACGCGGACTTTACTGTGGTAGGGTTAGTAACGGTAAAAATTCAACATAAACACTAACACTAAAAATAGTACTAACTTATCTTGATACTAAATCTTTAAGGTGTACAAAAAAAACGTAGATATTCAAATTGATGATCAAGATTGTTTTACATGATGAAGGATTGAAGGTTGTAGATTAACAGCATTAAAATTCAATCTTAATTAAAAAGAAGCAAACAACACTTGTCGGCTTGTTAAATTGTTGACTAGTAAAGTTATCGACCTCACAATTTGCACAATGCATTGTGCACAAATCTGAATCTCCTAAATACGGTTAAGGTCCAGTTGTTAGTTTTTTTTTTACGTGACTAAAATAGTGAAGTTCCTAAATAAAAGAACACTGCATCCTATTTTGCAGCAGGTATGCATTTTTTGTTCTTAAGTCTAGCCAGACGTGTTGAAATTCGTTTGAAAAATATAGCACGGGCCAAATAACGAGAGGAGAAGAAATTTAGAATCAGATTTTACTTAATAATATAGTTGTGATCTGAGGAATCGTCTATCCGCTATCGGATCTAGGAAGACGATTTTGTACGACACGACATCTCTTTTTTGCACAATGCCGCCTATTTACCTCTCCAACAAATATAGATCCAATCTAACTTTGATGTGAATTCGTGACTGGCGATACGCTGCAAATTGAAAAGTAAACACAACGAAACAAGCTTGTCGGAAGATCGAACCCTTACCGCTCCGATACCGTGGAATAATACCGCAATTTAATGAAAACTCATGTTCTATGGGAAAAATTTATGGTATCTTGTAAAGGGTACAGTTATCATTCGGAGTGCGTAGCCGGCGGAGGCGGCCTGACGTATATCGGGCAGCTATCTGCCTTTGTTAGCTGCGTGGCTCGAATAGCAAATCCATCGAAACTATTAGCAAATATGAGCTTCAATAGGCGTTATTTATCGTAAAACATCGTCGGAAATATAGAATTTTAAAACGGTCATAAACGTTTCTACTAATGATGTACTAGTTTAGTGATTTTATTCATAGTGCATCTCGTTACTGACGTTGGGGTTCGGTTTTGGTTTGATCGCGTGAGAGAACTGGTCATCAGAATCAGAATAGCGCATCGGATGACTCGTTAGGGTTGCGTGCTCTGGGCGACTGTTAGGACATTGAGGCATGAGTTATTGCTCTTACTAGTGATGTACTGCTGTCTTAAGTACGTACACAACATTACTGCTAACTGTTCTTTTTGTCAAAGCTGAACTTTCTTTGTATAGGCAGTCTTTGCGGAGAGAGTAAGACAGATCAATAAAACTATCGGCTAATTAAAAAGTTTTAAGCAGTTAACAGACACGCGCTTTTTGTGTAAATATTTACCCACACTGTAAATATTTTTTCACAAATAAAGGCAATAAAAACCACATCTTAATTTAAATATAATTTAGCCAATATTGTCGATAAGAATCAATCACAACTCGTGTACTTGCTACTTAGGTACATCACTACACTTAAACTTAATGTATGCACGGCCATGATGCTTCGGGCTAGCATGGTGCTAAGTTTCCGCAAGAGGATAATTTGCCGGCTGAGGTATGACCAGTACACCCAGCTTTCAAATCATGGGTCACGTAACTCAAGTCAAACTTGCGAATGGCTTTAAAAAAAATACTTTGTTAAAGTTAACCTGAGGCAAATCATGTGCTTCTGTAAGCAAAAGACAAACGTTACCCTACTCTTATAATCTTGCAAAAACATGCAGAAAAGGTTTAATAGGCATTGCTAATGTCATCAACCTTTTAAAGTATACCGAACCGTTATAAAGATAAATGCCAACATTCGTTACTTGTACAAGTGTTTGCTTGTTGTTTAACCTCTCGCCCTGAATGCATTGCCTTCTTTCATTCCTAGGTAAAAATTTCTGCAGTCAGGCAGTCGGTATAAATTTACAAGAGCCAAGTGCTCGTGTGATAGGTATGCATATTGGACTTGAGTTATGAATGTCATAAAATGTATTCGTACCGTTATCTAGTCGTCATAACACAAGCTCTGCTTAGTTTACGACTAGATAATTGGATAATTGTTAAAGCAATTGAATATTATCATTATTTACTCTATGCGTTGGACTTGAATCGATTATCGGTTGAAGAAATTAGTCAGTTATGGGTAAGTAAAATTAGGTCTCTTTTATTGCGAGTATATTAAAAGGGAATATTTGCAGTTAAGGGTCCGTTAGACTCCAAAAAAAATCCAGTTGGAGCTCCGAAACCGATTCGCTGCTTTGGAAACTACTCAGGACGTGGACAGGGACCTTGATGATGTGATTGGAGTCATACGCGAAGTGGGAAACAGGCACTTTAAGGGAAAGCGAGCGTGCCGAGACGCCAAACTTTCGGGCGGGACTTTGGAACTGATGAAACGTCGACGGGAAATGCCAGAGCAAGCTTTGTCTGGCACCAATAAAAAGATCCGGAGATTGGTGAGACGTGACCTCCGCAGCTACAATACTCGCCTCATAGAGGAGGCGATTGAGCAGAATCGGGGGTCGAAGGTCTTTACTAAAAGACTGGGTAAAAGTTACCTGACAAGGCTAAAAACCTCGGATGGCAGAATCATCTCATCGGTTCCGGAGATTCTGGCCGAAATCGAAGGCTTTTACGGCCGATTGTACGCATTGCATTCCCTACAGCCGCAGCCCGACGCGAATGATCCAAGAGCCAAGCTTACCCGCCACTTCATTGAACATCTCCCTGACGTGGAGGAGGATGAGATAGAGGCGGCCCTCGGACAGCTTAGTAATGGGAAGGCTCCATAGTTGGTCTCTCAGGAGTTAAGGATCGTGACCCCGCTTACTTATTTGCCTGAATGATGAGCTGTCTCCAGGCATTTCGATCCTGCGCCCGTACGGTATTTACGGCGATATTTACGGTATTTTTGGCATCTTGCCCAGAAACTACCTGATAACCTGGAGAGAGTTATCCTCATCGAGAAAAGACATGGCAAAAGATCACGTGGCAAAAGACCAATACATTAGTCGGATCTAGTTGAGAAAACCCTAAAAATACTGTTCTACGAAGTATTCAGAAAGCTCAGGATCGAGGTATACATTCTGTCAAAAAAGTTTCGGGAATTAATAATTTGTTTATGGTTCTAAATTCAAAATTATATTTTTTTTGTAGTTTTTAGATTGGCACAACTGTTTTCTATTTTGGCGCGGAGTTTGAGTTACATCTGATAATAAGATTAAATACAGTATTGTTTTTAGTTATACCATATCAAGTGTGTATTGCGAATTTCATAATGAACAAAAACATCGAACCAAGAGTTTGTCTTAAATTTTGCATCGCTAATGGGAATTCGTGTTCGGAGTCTCTGAAAATGTTACAGAAGGCTTACGGTGAATTTATCAATAACACGTGTTTATGAGTGGTACAAAGCGTTCAAAAGCGGTCGAGATGTGATGGAAGATTTGCCTCGCTCTGGTAGGCCATCAACGTCTGCTACTGAAGATAACATCGCAAAAGTGAAGGAAATAGTGACTGAAAATCCTCATTCAAGTTTGAGAGAGCTAGCCGTCGAACTTTCTGTGTCACACGAGTCGATGTTGGTACGACCATTTTAAATAATCAATTGGGTACGAAACATGTTGCCGCTCGGCTAGTCTCAGAAAACCTGAATTTTCTCCAAAATCACAATCGCAAAAGAGTCGCTGAGGACATGCTAGAACGAGTCAATTCCGACCCAACATTTATGAAGCGCATTGTTACTGGTGACGAGACGTGGGTTTACGAGTTTGACATGCAAACTAGTCAACAAGCTTCGGAGTGGCGCCTTCCAACTGAACCAAAACCGAAGAAACCGCGCCAAATTCGATCGAAAGTCAAAGTCATGTTGATTGTTTTCTTTGACTGTTGCGGTGTTGTGCACTCAGAATTCTTGCCAGGAGGTCAAACGATAAAAAAAGGATATTATTTAAGCGTTATGCGGCGTTTAAGAGAGCAAATTAGACGAAAAAGGCCAGATTTGTGGAATGAATATTCTTGGATTTTGCACCACGATAATGCGCCTTTTTTTTTTTTTTTTACTTAAGATGGGCTTACTCTTGACCCCAATCTTGCTCTAGAGCATAGATGGGATCTACGATGGAGCGAGCTTGCCCAGAGGATGCCTATTCACTCTGGACTTAAAGAGAGTCAGGTTATATGCACTCGGAAATGCAGACGCAGGCAGGGAATTCCAATCTTTAGCTGTGCGCATTATAAAAGATGATGAGAAGCGCTTAGTGCGGATTATGGGTATATCAACTAAGAACGGATGGTAACCGGCCGTGCGTCTGGATGTCCGATGGAAGAAAGGTGACGGTGGTATGGCCTTCCCACAAGGCCATCATTGTGAACGAATTTTTGACCAAAAACTTTACAAATACCATCGAGCAGCCACCTTATTCTCCAGATATGGCTCCAGCTGACTTCTTTAACTCAAATTATCACTTCGTGGCACCCGGTTTCATTCGGTAGGAGACATAAAGGAGAATTCGCGGCGAGAACTGAACTGGATTCCGGAAAAAGCGTTTAAAAAATGTTTTGACGATTGGATTATTCGTTGGCGTAAGTGTATCGCTTCTGAAGGAGCATACTTTGAAGGTGATAAAATAAATTTGGATGAATATAACATTTTGTGTATTATTCAACTTTTACCGGTACTTTCTTGACAGAGTAGTATGTCAACATAGCATAAAAGAAAATAAGTAACCCTCCGCGTCCGTTGTTGTCCGTTTGTTTATCCGCTAGCTCCTTTAAACTATGCAACGTATTTCGAAACGAGTTTCACCATCATGTAGAGATTGTTTTCTATTATAACAAATAAGTAATAATTATACACGTGCGAAACCGGAGTGGCTTGGTAGTCAGATTGTATAATTTAGGTAATAGATTATTGAATACTATAAATTCTGTTTAAATACCTTTCCATTTAATAGCCCTAATAGCATGCTCCACGTAACCAACAATGTCTGCAAATAGTTTATAGATAACATTGCAGCCGATGCATTGTTTATTTAGAAAGTTCTAGCTACTTGGATATTTGACGATCCAGTTGAACGCAATATTGTATTATAATTATCCATAAGGGCCTTGACATAGAATTAGGCGAAAGCGGGAGCGAAGGTGAGACATATTTAAAATAATGGATTTGCTGAAAGATGCTATGCGACAAATTGTCTGATATGGCCACGGAAGAGTTATACCTCGTACGATGATGCGACATATGCAAAGGTGCTAATTCTTTACTTCAAAGCTATAAAATTAGTATGTGGTGGCACGTAATTTTTAACCGACTTCAAAAAAAAGGAGGAGGTTCTCAATTCGTCTGAATGTTGTTGTTTTTTTTTTTTTTTTTTTGTATGTATGTTACGCGATTACGCCGTCAATTATGGACCGATTTCAAAATTTATTTTTTAGTTTGAAAGGGTATACTCCCGAGGTGGTCCCATTTCCACCAAGTCAGATTCTGATGATGGGATCCCTGGGAAATCGAGAGCAACCCTCAATTTTTATAGGCACCCATAATGTTTTGCATATATTTTCTGACTCGATGCTGATTTTTGGGTCTGGTAATCATCATGTCATGTTGCTGACATGATGATGGAAGCCACGGAACTCGTTAACGGATAGGAGTTAGAAGATAATACTGCAATTTGTCGACAGAACGTATTTTGCAGTGTGTTGAGCAGACGTGGAGCTTATGAGGTACCAGACCGCCAATTTTTATTTACTGGGGGCGTACCCGCACACCCAGTAACGAAAAAAAATTTGAAAGTTCCTTTCTTAATTTAACCTGTTATTTAACGCGAGACCTTATCCTATGGTTACGACACCAAAATAGCCGCCGTTCTGGTTGGAGTGTAGGTAAACCCTTTTCTTAAGACTTAAAAATTTTCGTCGAAAAATTGACCCTATATAACACCTTATTTTTATCATACCATTGGATGGGGGGTCCATAGAGGACCAATATTAGTTAAGGTTACTTAGCTGTAAAGTAATTTTTGGCGAAGTTAGGAGGGAAAAAATAGAGGACATAACACTTAAAATTGTAAAATAAAAAAAGTTTAATAAAAAACTAAAAACCGACTTCAAAATGAAACTAAAAAGCGAAAAATAATATTGACTAAAACATACCTAATCAGTTCTTTTTGGAGTCGGTGCGAATGAACACATTTTAACTCTCGATGGCTGGCACCGACTCCAAAAAGAACTGATTAGGTATGTTTTAGTCAATATTATTTTTCGCTTTTTAGTTTCATTTTGAAGTCGGTTTTTAGTTTTTTATTAAACTTTTTTTATTTTTTTGGTGTCTAAAAATGCTGGTACATTTAATATTGATTACTCTGATGGGTGCAGACCACTTTCAACCGGCCTATCTGGAAGTCACTAGGGGAGGCTGTTCAGCAGTCGACGTCCTGTGGCTGAGATGATGATGAACTCCGATGTAACAGTCTTGGCTGAGGAATTGTAGATGTTATGTGGAGAAAATCCTGGCCACTAATCCGCTGCCGCTTATTTTGTATTTTAGACACTTTCAGCGCAATAGAACGATGTCCTTTTGAGTGTACGACAAATGTTTATTGTGCTCCTCGTATTTGGAGAGTTTGCTCAAACGGGACCATTTATCTAGCCGCTATTCACTGAATGGTTATGGGCCTTATTGGCCGCAGCCTAATTCGTTCGAGTCCTAATAAACAGACTTGCATTGTTTAAAATTTCGAGTAATGGCTTCCCTTCCCTTGATAACAGCTGATTGAATAGAATAGAATAAAATAGAATGGAATAGAAAACATTTATTTGACACATAAGCACAATTACCAACAGAATCAAATAGGTATAAACATAAAAAGAGTGTCAAAAAGGTCCCCGCTCAGCATTTGTCGTTACAGCCCGAGCCATAACGACGCTGGTTTTTAGCGAAGATCCCGCAGGACGCGGGACGGTGAGGTGTCAATGGTACATCGGATCATTAAAGAACCCCCATTTCTTAATCACAAGGACAATACAGAACAAGCACGTAATATTAAAGAGAGAAAAAAAAAACAGATAAAACAAAACTAGTAAAATTTAACAAAAACAATACAAATAAGTCGGAGTGTAAGCTCAGAACGCGCTCGTCGAAACGGACTTAGCCCGTTTCAGAACCTGACACCTCAATCGACCCACACAGGCTCGTTTTTTGAACGGATTCTTGCGGATACTTACGGATTCCGGCAGCGTATAGACCCACAGATTAAAAATAAAAAAAAACCGAAAAACAGTTTTGCAGGTTACCTGCTTATTTTAGATTAAGTAAATTTATAGAAAAAATGATAGTTTTAAGCATTGAGTTCAATACACTAGAGAAGCAAACTTCACTGTCTCGCGGCAACAAAAGTCTTCTACATGTCAGTTTGAAAGCCGTAGCTTGGAAACGACTAAACATTTAGATAAAAACATATATTTGTCTCACTTTCACTAGTGTCTGGAAACGAGCTGTCATTCTAAAAAGAAAAAGATGGCGATATTAATTTTTTGGCGGGCTCAGTGCTGCTCGCTATATGAATTTACCCCATTTTAAATAAATAAAGAGTTATTTGAGTCGAATAATTTTGTATGAAATACTATTAATATGGTGTGTTTATAATTATTAAAAGAAAAGTTTGAAAAAAGTTGATTAATAAATAAGTGTTGTCAGAGTGCTTTATTAAATACATTAAAACGTGACCGTTGTTGTTTTATAAAATAAACAGTTAGATGGCCTTTCCAGATTTGTAAATGTGAAAGTATAAACGCGAAATATTTGCGGTGGAGCCGCCTGGTGTCAATTTAACGAAACCTTTTTTCTATCTAAACCAGCGAGAACTTATTCATCTGAATAATACAAATGATAATAATACCATAGAATTATAAATATGCGTTTCTTATCTTTAAAATGGCTGTAACGATTAAGATGAAACTTTGTAATAAGATAAGGTTTGAATTTTAAACTCACTTATCCAGCGAGAACTTATTCATCTGAATAATACAAATGATAATAATACCATAGAATTATAAATATGCGTTTCTCATCTTTAAAATGGCTGTAACGATTAAGATGAAATTTTGTAATAAGATAAGGTTTGAATTTTAAACTCACTTATAAAGTTATACTTTTTACTAGCTGTGCCCGCAACTTCGTTCGCGAGGACTACAGGTTGTGTAGTATATGTATAGCAACGTTGTAGACTGGAGACGCACTCTTATTAAAGAACGAACTTTTTACTTTGGTTTTGCAAACAAAACAAGAATGTTTTTTGATTAACACGGGTTGCGTTAATCAAAAGACAGTCACTTAGTTAACTCTCTACTTTTCAACCGACGAAAAAAACGGAGGAGGTTCTCAAGTCGACTACAAGGTAAAACTACAAGGTAAAATACAAATGACTATGTAAATCTATTATTATTAAATTATTTGAAACTAGCTCTTGCCCGCAAGTTCAAATGCGTGGTCTTCAAATCAACATAAAAAGTTCTTTAAGTGATGGCAATCTGTTTCCAGTGAAAATCTTCTAATCATGTTGTATTGTTTGTGATAACTTAATTTGACAGCTCTTAAGAAAAACATTCAAACTGTCACTTTTCGTTTAATCGAGAGAGAGAAAGGAATATCTAAACCTAATCAAAAAAGGTTAATTATTGATTTATTACTGTAATACCGTAGTGGCGAGCTCCTGGCCTAGGCGTCACCATTTTCGTGGTTCTGAGTTCGATTCCCGGTCAAATCAATGTATAAAACGAACTTTTCTATATTGTTTTGGCTTTGGGTTGGATTTCTGTAACACAAGTGCTTTCGCTACTTCCCATAGGATCAGAGCAATGTATGTGATGTTGTCAAATTTTTATTTTTAATATACAAAATAACTGAAATTTACTAACAAAAAGCATAGGTCTTGCTTCACTGGACAAGTGTATACGATCGCAGTCGGTTTTAGGGTCAATTTTGTCTTGCTCCTGGAAATGATAAGAGCAAATAATTGTAGCCTTATAAGGTAACCAATCTGTTTCTTTTCTTAGTAATCTTATGACTTTAATCCACTTCTCGCGTCGTATTGCATCTTTAGGTACTCTATAAAATAATTATAACGCCAATAAAAAAATACTACGGTTACCAATTAAATAATTTTATCAACATAAAAAATCTCCCATAGATATGGGAAAACCAAATGATGTTTTTACTGGCAACACTGAACTTCAAATATGCTCTGTGATATTTTATTTAGAAATTTGAGTTATTTACATTAATATTCCACAAAAACGCATTACTTACCTTTGAAAAGTGATCCCACATGCTTTGTTATTGGTCTGAGACCTCGAACCACAATCTTTAACGACGCATTTACCCATTTTTTATTTTTTTATTGTGACGCCTCACTCGGTCAACGCCTCTCTAAGCACTAGTTATACATTGACTGTGCTGATGCCTGCGGCCATCAGCGCAGTAGCGCGCGTTTAGCGCGGCAACTGCTGATCTAGTGTTAACATATATATCAATGGTTTTAAGAGTCAAAATATTGGTAACGCTATTGCTTTGCTTAGTAGCGGAGCGTGGCAAGTCTCTTTAAGCTCGCGTCGTGCACACATGTGTGCGCGGGTCCATTGTTATATCAATTGTTGTCTTATTTTCCGAGCATACAGATTTGCCTGTGGTTGCTTATACAACTTTATTTGGATGAGGATGATAAAATTGTGGTTTTTACTATTAGTTATTACTATTTTTACAAACATTTTTCGGGAAAGATGAGATTCTTTAACCTAAAAAGAATGATTGAAACCTTTTAATCAGTACCGTCGTATCACATAATCTCGATGTAAGGACGTTAAAGCCTAAGTTATCCGAGACCAAAGTAAACAAATGATTGCAAAGCCAAAAATTATTTGAGGTCTCAGGGATCAAACCCAGAACCTCTATCTAACAGCTAATCAAACCATTACCAGCGAGGCGTTAAACGATTGATTTGCTATAATTGTAACGAGACCACAATCAGCTGATCCCGCGTAAACTTAGAACTTAATTCAAACCGACATTGATTGATGTGTCTGGGATGTTTGCAAACATACTCATAGCGTGTCCTCGTTTATTTGATTAATGGATGCGCGGGTCACATCCATTGCAGCCCAAAGGGAATGATCTGGCCGTATTTGTCCCATAAGTACCGCTAACCGAGATTGACAAAGAATAGATAACTATTGTATGAATGTATAATTAAATTTAAAAAGATAATTCCATTGTTGCCAGCACTACAATTCTTTTTAGTTTCAGTCAAATCATTTTTTTTAAAGAACTAGATTCTGTTATTTATAGTTAAAATATATCGGTATGTGGCCATCAGAAGCTTTTGTTTTCTTTTATCGGTACATTAACAGACATATCCGCCGCTATACGTAATTTGTGTATCAACTGAACTGTTACTAAGTACTTAAGTGTACTTACATCTGGTGAATAATCAAATGGTATATTTGGACATATTTTAATAGCAGTTGATTCGCCAGTAATGCTATTGCTATAGCAAACAATACTTATTATTATTTTCACCCAATTGATTTATATGTGTGGAAAAATAGTATTTTTTTGGATTTCAATGATGCCATATTGAGCTCAAATAGAAGAGTTAGAGTTTGATAAAAGTAAAAATAACCTATATTAATTTACCTAATAAAATATGAGCTTGTACGTTTGGGATCTTCGTCCAGTAGGCAAGGCAATGTTTACCTGGTAAAGGTTGCAGAAAGTCAATGCAGGCCGCTTCCAACCGGAAAACCTGGAAGTTACTGGGGGAGGCCTAGTTCAGCAGTGGACGTCCTGTGACTGAACTGATGATAATGATGAAGAGGCAATGTTTGACAAACATTCTTGCAGTTTAACTAGCTGGGCTTATTATACCTTCAGTTCACGGAACATTTGATACCTTCCATTGACTTGCGCAATCTATATTCAAAACAAACAGATCCAATTGTATTCTCAACCTTTTTAATATCATATCAGTTATTAATTCCACAACGTGAATAGCTTGTGATGTTACCACAACCATTATTTACAATTACACCTTATCTATTATTATTATATTCGTGCTTCGAATGGTTATGTCAGTGGCATATCTTATTAACCGCTGGTTAAACCGGTTGTCATAGACAATGAAGGTGATTTTAGAGCAGATTACATAATTTGTTTTCTTAAAGGCATAAGGTTACTGACAGCTTGGGCAATAGACATGGAACTTATCACTCTACCATGTCGTAAGAGCGAAAATAGCTAGCCATTGATATTTATGGATCAGTTTATTTCCAGCTTTGCGTATCTTAAATGGCGATAAAAGACACTATAAATCATACATCGCTTCCTATTTGTTTATTGGAATAATATCGATTGTCTCTTGAATCACAATTGGACACCCACGATGTTTCGTCACCGGACGTGTGTAAATCGAAATGCATTTCAATTTGGATCAGCTCGATGACATTAGGGCTGTAATTATTCGCTTTTTAAACATCGATAGGAATTTGAATCGAATGATTCGTCGGAGCTCTGAACGTGGTTTCGAACTGCATTGTGAAATCGGCAGCTACTATGTTAGCGGTGTGCGGCCAGAAAGGCGACAGTTGCTGTCGATTTTTTAAAATCTTATTCATAATCCCATCAAGCTTTGGAAGTTTGACAGCGGTAATCGTGTGACCGGCCGCGACTGCCTTTTCGTAATACCCGCGGATTACTTGTGTGGTCATAGACTCGATCATTATGAACCTCACGTAGTTTTTTAATTTGCATATTTTGCTTACGATATCTATACAGCTGCTACCGGATTAAATTTAAGACGTTTACATATTCAATGGCGGTGGTCGAGGTGTTGTATCTGTAAATGGTCTTTAAATTAGAAATAATTGTTACCATTCCATTCGCATGGAGATCGTATTTTTCCATTAGTTTATCGCTTTGTTTGTATTCAAGCCGGGCATAAAATACACGATTTACGATAACTTCAGTTTGCTACTACCTTTTTTAAGTAAAACTAGAAATCATTGTAATTACTACAAGATTGAGATATAATTTATCAAACATCTGTTAATCACACAAAGTAATCATCTGACGAAAGGTCAGAGATTAAAATTTTGAGCTCAGCATTTTTTGTTAAAATCTTGACACCTACATTTTAGAGTTTCTAGTGACTACACTAATCACTCATAGTATTTCATCCTTAGTCTTTAGTCCTTAGTCTTTCATCCTTGTTTATTTCGTCTGAGCACAAGTCAGTCAGACAGAAAGAAACAATAAGTAAAATCATCTTCAGTCAGTCTTGTATTGGGATTATCGAATACTTATCCTACAATTATCAAGTTGTTAACTTAGTGATGACAGTCTATTACTTCTTGGGCTTTATAAGGGTTCAATGGGTATAATTACCCTTCTATGCACGTGCAAGGCCTACGAGTCCATTGTACTGCATCCGGCATTGATATATCATAAGTCAGTGCGCAGGGCACGCCACAATAGTTATTATGCGATGGACATCAAACACAGGTGGGTAGAAAAGAGTTAAGGTTTGAGCAAATTTTGAGTTCCGTACCCAAAAGGCGTCTATTCCAGGATTGATTTGCTGGTGAAAGATACACAAAGATACACTGGACTGCTCGTATAATAAATGCATCCATCCTGACCGTACTTGGCATTAGACGACCGTCTGGTGTAGTGGTTCGCGCTCCGGACTGCAATGCCTGGCGGTTGCGGGTTCGAATCCCGCGAGGGGCAAATGTTAGTGTGATAAGCACGAGCATTTGCACCTAAGTCATGGATGTTTATAAACGTATTTAAGTATGTTTATACATTATCTAGTCACCATAGCACAAGCTTTGCTTAGTTTGGGGCTAGATATTGGTGTGATTGTGGAAACAATTTATTTATTTATTTATTAAGACGCTTCTATCTTCTATCTGCATGTTCACAACATGTTCTAAGTACCTACATTGGATACGTAACTGGAATGGAACCAGCTTTAAAAACAACTTTTAAATCTTTTGGTCACCGGGCACGTAGAAGGCAGGCAGAAGTAGTAAATGCAGGTTCAGGATTCAGCTTTCTATAAATGTTGGTGTTCATCCAATGCGTGCTCAGTAGATTTAAAGTTGTTTTTTCCTAAAACCCAAAGCTGTTAACGACAACAGTCCTTCGAAAAGGGCTTAATTTACAAAACGGTTTTGTGTTCGAGTGTACATTTCAAAGGACCATTGCATTGTCAATACCGTCTGGTCGTCTGTCCGTTGCAGTACATGACTCGCTATGTTCAACAAGCACCATAAAAGAATGGCTTAAAATAGGAAATGATAGTTCTATCTCCGGTTTTACGCATACCAATGAAGTATCTGCAAGTATTTTAAAAAAACTATATGTTATTTATTGCTTTTTTTATTTTTTTCTATCAATAGGATATAATTTGTTCTTGTAGCGTTATCTTAATTGAAAGTATTTAATTAATGCTTTACTAAAAATTTAAATGTTTGTCTGTTTACAACGTAAAAATGAAAATATCAAGTCACCATTAAAACAAACACATAGCTTTAAGTTCAAAAGCCTCGGATTACATTTTTTAGATTTTCGTCATGACTTCCGCAAGTCCAAGCAAAATAAAGAAAATACCTACCTTATAAAATCTTTAGGTACTCAACATTTGACATATATCTCTAGTTAATTTGATTTACAAGAAATGTTTGTTCAATTGAAGAAATCTGATCGGGTTGATTGAATTACTAAATATACACCAACCGGCAGACAGACGCTCCAAGTCTAAGTATAACTCTTAATATACCGTCTATGTATCTAATAGAAATATTTCAATTTCAAAAGCAACATGGGTTTGATCGAATTAATCCAACTCCCTGATTGGTTTGATAACTACACTATGTCGCAGGCACGCGACCGTTTTATGTTTTGCACCAGTGGTTTTCAACCTTTTTTTGAGCAATGGTTTGCAAACCCTCGTGTAGGAAATCTTACGCACAAAGCACAAAATCCTTAACGTGCTAAAAGCAGAAAAGACTTTTATAGAAAATCTGCTATACTACTGACTGGCTAATCCTTCTATGACGACATGTACAATTCTAATGACAACATAAGAGAGGTTCTTTTTCGAGGGTCACCGAACCGCCTGAAGGGATCTTGCTTGACAAATCCGGTCACGACCCAAAGGTTGAACACCACTGTGATACAACGCCAAGTATCTGTCAGACACAGTTCAAGATAATAAATAGTTCACCGAAGTGACACCGTTAATTAACATTCCCTGTACTTTGCGTTTTGAAATTGATTCGAGATACGATCAAATACACAAACAATATTATTTATGTTAACGTCTTATGGACTTATGTTAAATGATTTTCTTGATGGCAGATAAGATAATCTCAATTAATAACTAATGCCTATAAAATGCGTCATTTTTTGGGAGATACGGAATGTAACCCGATTTAACTTGGAACATGATAAAGGATTAAGTTACGCAGTAATTGGAGGCGTGGTTTGAATATTGGCTTTAAACAATATTTTAGCTCATTTTATATTTTGACTAAAATTTCTACTACATAATGACCGGGCTGATGAGGTGCTAAGTAGAAACGAGCATGTAATAGTTTAAAACGTGATAAAGATATTGTTTTTTTAAAAGGCGTTTGTGGGTTTTATCGCTTTTTTACATTTAAATAAATTATAGGTACAAAGCTTAATTAAAAAAATGTTTACATGTAAAATTATGTTTTTACCGGTATGTGCACGAAGTTTTTTGCATATTTTTATCAAACACCCTTCACACAAATACCTAAAAGTTCATAAGTTGCATCTTGCAATCAGAATAAGTATAACTTGTTCTTTAGTTTATTTTTTCATTTAAAGTCCGTGCCTTCCTCATTTACTAATGACATTCACTAAAAAAATGACGGTAAAGCAATGTCGCAATGGAAGCATAGAGATGACGTTTTTACTTTCGATCACCGGTTTTGCTAGATGACTTAGTAATGTTGAGCAAGTCGAGCTACTATTAAGGTTTAGTACCCACCCGTGTGGAATGGTGCGGCCGACCGCTTGTGTGCATTGATCTTTATTCATAGGGCTGTGCGTGCGTGTTGGTAAACGTATGAAAATTCAAATTAGCTCACGTGCAATTTACCTAGGAATGTTAGCTTCAAAAAGCTTATGTTTTTTTGTATTTATTGCAGTAATAGATCTACGTAAAATACTGCTAGTAGTTTGTTACATGAACCCGTCTGATGGTAGACTATTTATTGTTATTTAATAATATCGTAGCCTGAATTGAAATTTTAATTTATATTATCATCTTTAAAAAATACAAATTCTTAACTAATTCTACGTTGATTATATAATCACTTGAAACTTAGATCAGTGACTCCACGTCTTCAATTGACCATGTTTTCATATTAGTCAGTTACCCCCGCTCATCACAAAAACATTTTCTGTTTTCGGACTTGAACCCGTAACTGCCTCGTTTTTTCTTCTAGAGTGAACGCCCCTTAACTCTTCTATAATTCTTAAAATTATTTTAGTACAGTATATCACTGAGATGAAATTGGTTAACCTGTTAAAGTGGTACTAATTTACTTTCTTAAAACTATAAACACGTCTGCACCATTTGTTCCTCTCAGCGGGAATCAGAAGTGACAAAAACCAGTTTTAAAAATATTTATGAATGAAAAGGGACGAGAGATTATAAAACAGCTTGTATTTTAATACTTATTTGAAGCTAATAACATATTTTTAATCTACGTAATATTCCGTGAAATATTTATTGGCAGGGTCTTGCTAAAAGGCATTTATAGTTTTGCGGTTACATTAATTTTGTTCGCGCAATTTATAGATCGAGGAATATCGTGTAAAGAAGCTATTATGTAATTTATATTAATTAAACTTCATCGTAATATCTTTGATTTAATATAATTAATAATTGCTTGATGTCATTCTAGTAAATCCAAGACAATAAATACAAAAGTTTGACCTCTGAAAAAGTAGGTTTTGCACGTAAACAAGTAGGTTAAATACCTAAATAAATCACGTTTTTTTATGCAAATGGTATTTCTATTGTATCATAATCTTTTAGGGAATGATTGTGGTGCTCAAGTAAACTTCTTTTTCAATTAAGTAGACTAAAAAAAACTAAAAAAACACTGTCATAAACATATCGTATAAAGCATGGAAAGTATTATTTGTGTTTTCTAAGTTTGCCAATTAGTATTATTATATATTTGAGTATAAGAACCAGCCTTTAAGTGGTTTAACGTTATTAAAATCACGACTTGTATACGGAAATCCATATGATATTATTATTATAAATGCGCAAGAAACTCGGTCTGTCATTTATGCTTTCACAGAAAAAACTATCAAACCGATTTAATTATTACTCTTTCTAAGGAAATTAAATACGGGAAAACAAACTTAGCTAGCTAGTAATTATCTAACTTAACTAATAGTATCAAACTACCAAGAGTATGTCACCGACAAGCACGGTAATAATAAATTAAAAAGACAATGTCCTATATTACCTAACTTTTCTCCACAACTTGTTTCATTAACTCATTTCGAATTTAAAACTCATTAGGTGTTAACCCTATCGTGCCGGTGTGGCAACCAGTTTACACGGAAGGACATTTTAGGCAGTAAGCAGTATATGTCTGTAAGCGGCAAATCGCTGTGACGGGTCTTTGGAGCGAGCCGCCTAGTGCATACGTTGGTCAATTAGGTCCCGTCACGATCGGCTATCGCGAAATCTAAAAAGTGAAGCAGAAGGTTAGAGGGTTAATGAGAAAATGCCAAACGGGTTATTGATGGGTTTGACATTCGAAGTAGGGCATTGATTTTTCTATTTTCGTTTTTTATTTAGGATATTAGCATCTAAATGGATTTTACGTGACGTGTACGTAAAAATAATATTGTTAAAGCCCTGATTACCATATAAAACGGATTCAAGACTTCTGTCTATAGGTATTCAGTACCTTTAGTCAGTTTACAATGCAGTGTTATGGTTGTGTTTTAAACGCAACTTAAGAGTAATAAACTCATTCGTGTGTTACTCGTCCGTTACTTTGAAAGCAAACAAACGCGATTCTTTCTAAAAATAGCTGGCAGGAGAGGCATCAAGATATAAAAATGCCTTTGAATGGCCTTAAAGACCAGGGGAAGGATGTTGCCGATTATTGGGCGTCATTACCTCGGACTGGCTGTCGCATTTATAGGAACAGAGATAGATTTATTGAATATAGGTATATTACCTTCTGATTGTGACGTCAAAAATATTTTTCCGATGCTAATTAAATTGAATTGCTGTGGGCATTTTAAATACACATAATAATTATGTGATGTATTCTATTTGTGTATATTTAAACAAAGTAAAAGATTATTGAAAAATAAAATGCTACATTTTATTTAAATAAAGCTGTAGACCTTAATTTTAAGAGTTTAGATATTACAAGCTGACAGCTAATTAAGAAAATAATGTGAAGGGTCAACAAAACAAATCAAGTCGTTGTCTTTTAATTATAGGAAACTTACTATTCAAGGTTAAAAATCCCGGTGACAGCAGCGATTTGGATTACATTATTCAAAAAGTTATTACATTTAATTAGAATCCTAAAAGTAAGTAAATAAGACCTTCATGAAATATAGTGTAGTAGCGGTCCATTAAGCGACTATTCAGAACAATCGTGAAAACACATATTTTTAAGTATGTTACGTAAAATATACCATGGGTCTTGGACTATGATGCGCAAGAGTCTGTGGCAGCGAATCTTCGCGATTTATTGGTTAATCCAGGCGGCTGTTAATTGCTTACCCAGGGGGATTTTATTTGCCTTCTTTTAAATGCCGAGCTAATCATAGTGGCCAGAAATCGTTATCGTAATTATGATGTAGATGATTTATCATATTGTGTTGGGTTTTATTTTAGTTGCAAACATTGTAAGAGGATTCAAAAAATAACTAAAGTAAGTATACACATAAGTCGGAGACCACACCTAATAGGTATTTAAGTATTGTTAATGAGACATTTAGGTTAACTGAAAAGACTTGAAAAAATAAAAATATTTTTGACTTATTCCCAGAACTTGTCGGAGACATAAAATATTCATATTCATTTTCATTTATTGTTATCATATATATTTATAATAATAGGAACAATCGATTTTTTTTCTAATTTTCGCGTTGCATTCTAACTAAAGCTTATTATTAGGAATGTAAGTAGTATCAATACTACTACATACTATAGTACGTCGCGTTTAGACCCGTATTTTTTTTTAATTTTTTTTTTAATTTTTTTTTTATTGGACAACATCACATACATTGCTCTGATCCTAAGTTAAGTAGCTAAAGCACTTGTGTTATAGAAATCAGAAACAATGACGGTACCACAACACCAAGACCCGAGACAATATAGAAAAGTTCGTTTTCCACATTGACCCGACCGGGGATCGAACCCGGAACCTCAGAGATGGCGGCGCCATATACAGTCCGGCGTGCTCGCCTCTCGGCTACGGAGGTCGTCGAATTAATTATAAGTTTTAATCGATTAATTGTATGTGAAATAATTAAAAAGTTTAATTTATTATTATCGTTTAGGAAAACAATTTCAAGGCAGCTGTCTTATTAATTGGTAGCCTGTTTTGTACGCACTAATTAATAAAAAATAAACTAATAAGGTTTTATAAAATCGGTACCTCAAAACGCCTGAAACCTTTGACCGTAGTGGGTGTTTAGTAATTAGAGTTATATTATCCGCGTAAGATTTATGCGTTTGTAATTAATTTACTAGATGCCCAGATGTTATTAAATTACACCTTCTGTTATAATGATGATGCATGGACGCGCGTATGACATGAATTGCTCTTTACATGGTGCGTGTGGTGTTTTGTTTGAGCCATACATCTTCGTTCTTTTATTAATTATGCTGTTGATACATTGTACGCTTAGTTGTAAGATTGAAACTGACGATCCGTTTGGCATAGGGTTATGTTTTATACATATTATGTAATATTAGTTTTTTTTAAATAGGTTAAGGTCTGGTTCTTGGAATTAGTCGATAACACAATTACGTTAATTCCTTACTACGAGACTGGCAATTGGTGTTATTGTCTGGCTTAATAATTGATTTTTTTGCATTTAATAACGTTGACAGCCTTGATTATATAATAATTTCAACTCTGTCGTTAAAAATTATTCGTTAAAAAAGAATTTATTATTTCTGGTACATACACATTTTCTAGTAGGTTGGTACCACTATAGGACTAAATCGTATTTTTTAATAAGTTTGAATTTTAATATAGAGAATACACGATATATTTATTTGAACTAAGTAGTAGATATTTTAATAAAGGCATTCATTTGTTGTGTAAGATGATTAAATAATTATTGATATGTTTTGATCAAAGTTGAAGCAAGTATTCCTCTCATAAAGAAGATAAAATCGCAAGTATTTTTATCGTGCGAGGATGAATTCTCGCGTAGTAGGGCCTATTGTATGTATTCATTTATAACCAAAGAATGTCGGCAATGGCACCAAACGAACCAAGCCCTTTGCAATGACAGTAGCATTGGTTCTTATATCTCAAGAAATAAGGTTAACTTTGTTTCGTCATGTTTGTTCTTTGTTGTACTCTATTTGCAGAAGTCCGCAACATTGTAACTGCATAATTAAAACAACAGCAAACGGAGAAATGTTCGTTAACAATGTTGGTCTTTATTGTTATTGAACTTTTTGTGCTTAAGTTCAGAAATTGATGTGGTTATTACGACCTCTTTGATTGCGGAGTTGGTTTCATATTAATTTTAAGAGCTGCAAATTATATGTTCATTGACGTTTTTGATGATAAAGACCTTTTCAAATTGGACTGGTGTATTCAATATGAAGATCACAAAAGAGTCATGTGATAGTGTAAAGTTTTTTAGTCTTCATATTCGGGATGTAGTTTTGAACAGTAGCCAAATTTAAGGAGGAATATGTTTATTAATATTTTCGAGTTCGTCTTAGTTATATGGATTCCCGATTATTGTCTATGCTCCATACAAAATGACAATCTACCTCGATGTAAATGTTTAGAGCAACGATTTTTTTTATATCGATGTTAACAGTATCGATCTGTATAAAACCAACCACACTATAGTATTTCTTAAACATAATAACCATATTTTAAGTACTTAAAACAATAAATTCTGGCAATTTTTTAGATAGGTAAAATAAAAGGTTAATTTACAAAGTTTTTACACCTAGTCTATATATTCTATGAAATTCCTATCTTCATTAATACCACATACTACAGAATAAAATCACCCTGCTTAGCAATAAGACCACCTAAACATTGCAGCTCTAAATGTATTTTCTTGTTTCTAATTTGTGTAAAAAAAGTGCTTTCTTATATATCTTAGATATCGACAATATTTTTATTAGTGTTTAAATTAAAACTGTGTTAAAATCCATAAACACAGTTTAAATCCCACTGAGGTCATTGACTTTTATCGGTTGTCAACCCCTTCAACTATTATCAGGGGTGCAGACAAAATTATATGTACCCAAAATTCATTAGTTTCTATAATAACCATCTTAACAATCTACAGTAACTGACATTTCATTTCAAATAAGCAAGGTTGTTCGTTTAATTAAATCTAAAGAACCTAATTTTGCGAGTTACAATGTTAGAGCGTAATAAAATATAATAAGAATCTTGTTTTATGTTACGAAACCTATTTCGGTGTCAAATTAGAAATTAATTCGCCACAAAAATAACAATGCTTATTTTTTATGGGTCAGGTAAGCTTGCGTTAGGACTTTTGTCCTCGTGTCTTTACACGAGGTGATAAATTTTATTTCATTTAGGAATAAGGTATGTACATTATGGATTGATATTTATCCTGTGATTACATAGAGTCGCCTATAATAGCAGGGTTTATAAGACCGCAAAGTAATTATTATGTAGAAAAGAAACGAGTTCCTGTTAGTTCTTCGGTAGCAGGTGGAGGAATAAAAGAGCGGACTGTATTTAAATTAAATATAATATTCAAGTCGACTACAAAACACAAAGGCAGAGAACAGTGACCGCTCACTTTGGTGTAATGGAGAGGAGTAGTGAGTGTTCGGCCCAGCATCGGTGTTCGCTCGCGAACCGAACGATGCTCGCAGTCGTTCGCCGCCGTTCGCCGCTCCTCGTTCACATTCCCCGGTCTGTGGTACGATGCCCGTGCGTGGAAAGTTCCTTTTACTAACATTTTCAAAGGAAGTGCTTGTACAAAATGCAAGTTTACTAATGTTATGTAAAAGTTTCCAGCTAGGCATTGAAGCGAATGATCTCAACACCGATAATACTTGTAAGAAAATAATCTTGTGTTCATTTTAATTATAGCCATTACCGATTAATGCCAATGGAGTCTGAAGGATGCGATTCTTGCCTGTCTAGAAGTCTAAATTTAACTTTTTAAATGGATAATTATTGGTTTGTTTATGTCTTATTATAGCTTTATATTATCAGAAAAAAAAGCATAAAGTTAGTAGTGTATTACATTTTTACAAAATAACCTTAATTCTTCAAGCAATGAATTTATCCACGCAATTAGTACTACTAGTTTACGAATTCTATTAGAAAACAGTACAGTCAAGAAACGTTGAAATAGCAGACATTGTTTAGATATAAATACTCGAGTACATTTTGGCATTTCTTAATACGGAATCAATTCTATTCTGCAGCTCGTTTAACTGTATAAAGTCACGATCAATTAAATGTATACAACCCGTAACTTATAACGTTGAAATAAGGTTTGAAGTTCAACTAATTATGGATATGTATTGATACTTTTGACTGTACAAATTTGCTGTTAGCGTTTTATCTTATTTTTCATTCGCCATTTTACATAATACGTTACTAATAATAATATGCTTCAGCATTCCACATAAACCTTTGTAAATTGGTAAACCATTTGAAAGACAGTTTGTTTATTAGCCTTGTTCTTGTCTGAGCCATCTTCTTTAAATGGTCTTGGCCATTTAATCGTCTAACAAATTCAATGTCCCAGTCAGCACACTCAAGTTCAATTATTTATTTATTTATTTAGGTACAACTAAGTGTACCGACACAATCCGAGTTTTTATTTTTTACAAACTTAGGTTATTTAGAGCTGTGGATTTTAAATAAAATAAAATTAAATAATACTATAACTACCGTCAATACTCGAGTTTTAATACGCACATCACTAGCTAAGGGCTTATTATTTCGCTGGCCCTATAAATACGTTGGGTGACATTAGTGTCATAGAAATTACAGACATTAGTAGGCAAAGTCGCAGCTCGCAGCGTTTAATTCAATCAGAGGCTGACAGTCGTCGCTGACTCACCAGAGAGGGACTCTGATTCAAATTGTCATAATGCTGAACGAACTTATTTGCATGTTTAGAAATTTTTTGAGTGCTTCGAGACAATGAATTTTTATTTAGTTTAACGATATACCGTAACAAGGGTTTGAATCGTTAGGAAGTACCACTTACGAGTCGTTAATAGTAAGTATTTGAAAAGTTTTATGTCTAAAAATTTTAACGACCTTGTAAAAAACTTGATGTTACTTTCTCACCACAATTATTGATGAGCTGATAAGGAGTTACGGTTTATGGATAAATGGGGTAAGGCTTAGTGGCTTGCATCGAGAAAGGCCCTATATTCAGCAATGGAATGTTGTAAGCTAATTATGCTGAAAGAGATAAACAAAACATCAGAATGATTTCTAGTAGGCAAACCTACTCGAAAATATAACGAAATGTTTTTGTACTAAATAATAGTCGACAAAATTTTGTTTTGTCTTATAAATATAAAACACTACACACAAAAAATAATTTAAATTAATAATAAGATAAGTTCCGTGTGTGTGTAAGTAACATTTATTTTTGGTGCAAAAAAGGGACTACTATAATTCGGACAGAGACATTTAGTAAAAAAATGTCCATTCAACACCTATGCAAATCTCTCCAGCACGTGTGAGCGCCTAACGTTGAGTAATTTGTTGTTATTTACGACCGTGTCAGCTTGCGCAAGCGCAGTTAAATCGCGAAATTATACGCGAATCCGCGTGGGCTGCGTATGACAATGCGCATGGCGTATATACGCGCGACAGAAACCCTGCGTTTGTAGCTTAATCAAGAGAAACGGTTTGTAGAAACAACGGCTTTCAGTAAACGATACCTCCATAGACTATGACAGTGTTCCGAATATCGAATCACATTAATACCGGTTTCAGCACAACTGTCAAAATTATGATTGTTTAGGTACATCTTTTTGTTTACAGGACTAAATTACATTGTAGAGCACAATATAAAAAAACTGCTTTATCGTAATTTATTGAATATTTGCATTTCTTTAGTAATATTTACTTTAAAATAACCGACATAAAAAACATGAGAAGCGCTGTCATGTTAAAAATATTATATTTTTATATGTAAGATCGATTAAGGTACCGATTCTAAGTCGTTCTTGAAAATTTTGCACTACCTTGCAATGTAACTGTATTTAGTCACTCATGACACAAATTGATAAAATCTTGATATTTTTGTCAAAATATAATGCCATGAGGAACATTGATTATTAACGTAATTAAATATTTTTCAATCTTTTTAAACCATAAACCAAATAACCTATTGTAAAAAAACGTAATCATCAAAATCAAATTTTGAATTCTGCGAGCTGCACTGAACGATCCCCCTAAGTATTAGATGTTTGGTCGGCGATCCACTTTCAAACATGAAATCACTAACATTACATATATTGAATAAGGTCTTATTGCTCAAAGTGAATTTTCACAAAGACACATAAGTCATTGAATTACTAAATATGGGTAAGTCAGCCCACGCATATTGGCAACATTCGATTACTAGTAAATATGGGAATATTCTAATTAAACAACATAGAATTATGAGACTTTCTCAATTTAATGCTATTAATCAAATTATCTACAAATGTACATGTGTTCTTAGATCTTTATCTCGAATTGCCTACGCACTTTAATGACGAGTACTCTTACTTAACTTTGATGTTACGTATTTTGTTTATTTTTATCATTCTTTAATATTATTTAAAATGCGTTTTGTTCAATAAACCAATTCCAATATGATTGTACAGCTGTGCATAGCATGTGAAAACATATTTAACCGATACCTTAAATGTACTTATGCATTATATTACAGGTCAGTTATAAAAAAGGTATTTGGCTTTTTAAATAATGTAACGACATATTTCTTAAAGGCTTGAAATTGAGCGTGTTTTGGTAAGTTCATAAAGGTACTATTACAAATTAAAGGTACAGAGTAGGTCGCACACTGCGAGCGAAGCAAAAAAAAGATAAATTAATTTTGATTCGTTTTATTCCTCATATATGAACTACTTGATACTGCGTAGATAATATAGACAGAAATAGTATGTCTAGACAGATACTCTACACATACAATACTTTCTCAATAAGTGTATTCCATAATATGCTTCTATGGAAATCATTGGATTGGATTTGGATTATTGTTGTCATTTATAAATAAATTTGAATTTGAAAAAGACGTTCAATTACCTAAGGCAGTGATTTCTTTAATAGCTAAGACAACCATTAAGAAATTCTTAGCTGGCACCGAGTATTTATGAATAGTAGTAGTTCGTAGTTTAGCGCGGTATGAATCATAAGACGCATAAGTAACATAAGTTTCGCCTCGCTCTCAGTGTATCCTTAGCTTAGGTTTAACATGAGTGGCTGAAAATAAAGTTAAGACCCGCTAACCTGTTGATTTGAGCACGTCCAACCCAAGGGAGAGCTGCCAGCATCGTTGCTTACTCCTCATCCTTTGGGAAACACTTTCCTATTTCGTTATACCTGATAACAAACAACAAATATGTTAATCAAACGTTTTTTTTTTCGGTAAAAAATAATTACATATTTTTAAAAACTATAAGACTTGATTTTACTGTATGCGACTCAACGAAACGAGCCCATCGATTTCGGGCTTATTTGGATGACTGGCTTATAAATTCAAATTCATCATCATTTCAGCCAAAGGACGTCCACTGCTGAACATAGAACTCTCCTAGTGACTTCCAGATTGGACAATTGGAAGCGGCCTGCATCCAGCGCTTATAAATAATTATTAAATAATTTAAGAACTAGACCTAAGTTAAAATGTCTAAAAGTCGCATGTTATATTTATAAACGCTGTACCTATCAAAATGTTATTTTTTTATTTTACATTTCTTAGTTTTTGCCGTCGCAGTCTTTTTTGAAGTAAAACAAATATTCGTAACGTTTTAATAATAATAATTAATAAATCTTGTAAGCAACGAATGTTAGTTGTTACAAAAAAACAGCTATATTTAAATCAGTTTCACTTTTAACCTACCTGTATCAAAAAAAAGTAAAATGACACTATTAAAGTAATATAAATAACCATATAAATATGTCTTCGGTGTCATAATAACAACTCGTAATGGCATACTTAACACCAAAAGCAATCGATGACAAAATCGAATACATTAAAATAATTTATGCGTATCAATTAACATACCTACAGTCTACAAACTCAATTAAATTATCAAGAGAAGCTTCCAGGCTTTACTGCCCTAATTAGCAATGTAGATCTTTATTTGGATTTTCTGATACAGGAAAATGAAATTTTCTGTCTTTGAAAGTCAGTGAAATTACAGCCAATTTTAAAAGGAGGATCTCAAATTTTCAAATTTTTTTTTACTTCTCATGCTCGTAAAGTTCATCTTTATGTTGACTGGATAAATTAAATAAAAAATTTAATAAAATGCGTTTTATGCATATTTGTTGTACAATCTACTATTGTGTGTTACGAATTAATGTCTTTAGCAAATTATGTGAACTATTTTTATTTAAATAGAGTTTGCTAGAAGGGTGAATGCATACAAACATATCTATATTATCTATATTAGATTATAGGTGTACAACAGTATTTTTTATTTGTTCTCAAATGAAATTGCTGAGAACTTTATACGGAAAATAGACAAATAAAGTAAATTTAAAAGAAGACAAAATAAGGTAAAAGAAATATATAATATTTTTCAGGGTTATGCTGGCCAAGACGTAAGAGGCGTATTGTGTAAAACGGTAAATTCAAAGTCGAAGGTTAGATAACGGGAGTTATTCTAACGTGGGTTCAATTAAGAACAATTAGAGGTAAAATTTCGCCTGATTCTGTGGGGTTCAATTAGCACATAGATGTAGAACGACTCCTCATTAGGCGAGCGGTGTCGTAAGAGCTGGATCTGAGACGTAGTATGAATAAATCAGCCAGTACACTGCAGACGACGCCATTGTATTTAAATATATGCGTAAACGAGACTGGCCATGTGTGTTAGTAGGGCTTCGTTTGTTAAGTAATATTTTCTCCATCTTTATTACTAAGTCATTGACAAAGAGGAACTTTTATTTTAATATCGCAATAAGAGGCAGAATTTAGGTAGGTACCTACTACTTTTTATTGCATACCACAAAATACATTTAGACTGGTAGAAGTTCTTTAAATCTGATTACACCAGATAGTGTAAATTATTGGTAGGTAGTTAAATATAAGTTAAATAGTTCTAGCAATCATGGTATTAGCTGATCTAACAAAATGTAAAGAGCGCTGAATTTATATGGCAGCGAGATAGGAAATGATTAAGATGCTTGACGAGAAACAAAACACGGCATTCAGTCATCACAATAGTCGTTACACCTACGCTTTTCCTCTTCTCTGGCTGTTCTCTTCCACCTATCCATAGAGCTAGATCTGAGATAACGCATTACGCATGCGCGGCCCATTGTTCGCGCCCAGATGCCTAGATAATGCGGCGAAAGCTCGCGCTCTATGCAAAGCTCTCAAACTTGCGACACGTGACTCATGCATTTTTGTGCCTAATAGACGCCCGGCTTTTGTTTATGGTTGAGTGTCTTTTCTAATCAGGATGTGTCGTCATTAGAGTTGGATTTGAATTTTGAAATACATATTTAAATTTTAAAGTTAAAATACTAGCATCAATTATGTATGGGACTCGTCAAAACGAATAAAATGAGCCCAAACTTGAAGGTATCAGTCAGTTTCAGTAGCCATGGAAGAGTACCACTATTCAACTCCTTGCTTCAGTTTAAGATCAGCTCGATCGTGTATAAAATGTTTTGCTATCTTGATTAACACACACAGAAAGTTTCAAAACGATACAGCATGCCAGTTATATGTAGATTAACTAATACCTATAGCTCAGAGTAAGTATTTATAGAATCGACTTTCTAAGATTGGATTTTGTTACAATTGAGACAATGCAAAATAGAAAAAGAATATACACCTTATGATAGTAAGTGGTTTTATAAGGTAGGCATATAGGTACGCAGTCTAAAGTAATTCATCTCAAAGCCATTTTTTTAATTAAATTGTCGTCTTCAAGAAAATTTGTCTATGCTTTTGTCTCATAAATAACAGATAAGTTGAAACCATAATCTTCTTGACTTACATATTAAGTAAATTTAATTAGAGAATAGTTTAATAACTGCAATCATATTGCATTGCAAGTTGTTTATTTACAAAAGGGAAAGCTTTTTGATTGAATCAAGTCTTATAATCTAAATTGAAATGTATATCACAAATATTATAACAAACAACACCGCACCTGTATACTTTATTTTAATGGGTGCATTAAATAATAAATAAATTCATTTAAATATAAAGTTAAAATAGCATTCAAGATATCGATACCTGTTTCGCTAAGGTAATAAAAGCACCACCCTTTTTGCAGTTGCGCAAGATTCTGTTTTGTGGCCAACGCCTTAGGTATGGAAATAATTATGGGATAGGTACATTATCACTTAGGTAATAATTTTATTGCTATCTCCTATTATATAAGAAATCCTGTTTTTTTATTAAAGCATATATGTTCGTTCCTTGCATATGTATCATGCATGTATGTATATTGCATGTTGCAATTGGAAAGATGTTCTGGAACTAGATTATTATTACCTGTTCGACGAGAACTATTATTTTATTGACTATATGATATCGTTTTGCGTCATCCGTTATTATTAGTAAAAAATACTTTGAAGGTACATTTTGAACTATTAAGTTCAGATCTATTTTTTAGTTAATTGAGTCGTATTGCATTTTATTTTGAGATAGTCTGCTAAATACAAAATGTTTAATATCCCGCATGAAATTTTATGTCGAGCGAAACGTTTTATAAATAGGGTTCCGTCCATTGAAATAATAAAATTCAAATGTATAAAATATCGAATAATTTTAATTATAATCAGATAACTCTCTAATCTTGAAGTAAAGAATTATCAACAAACAGACTAATTATACGCCTGTGGCGTTCCCAAGCACATCCAAACCCAAGCCGTTATTAAAAAGTTCGTTTCATTCATTTCATTGCTTAGGCACTGTTTAGTGTTCATAGTAAGACCCAGTGATTAGACAATTCAATGGTTGTTGCAAGTATACCAAGGTAAATTAGCACCACCCTTGGCGCAGTTGCGTAAAACTTAGCTCATTCTGTTAGAGTGTGCTGAGCACGTGCCTAGAGTACACGACAAATTCAGTATAATTTTGCGCTTTATACTCTCAAGAGATCTCAATGTTTATGTTTCTCTAGAAAAGTCTAAAATTAAATGAGCTAAGCGTCCTAACAATTCTACTTAGATGAAGATAACAGAAAAAAATGAGTCGGAATTTAAAAAAGTGAATTTCATCTAGCATAGATGTACTAATATTTTATATCGATATACGTAGGATACACAATTGCTCTAATCTTTAAAAAATCAAAGTGTATCAAATTTTTCGATGGTACCTAATAAGATTATTGAATGAAAGAGCCATATGCTGTTGTTTGTGGTATTTTTACAACAAATTATTGCACTGTTAAAAATGTCCCACAGAAACGGTGTTGCCGAAGTAACTGATAAAAGGAAGCCAAGCTTTAGTCTAATTTATCTCCTTCCAACGCAAGTTAGATAAAATTTGTAGAATCTACTAAGATACACGATGACATATCTATAGTCTGTTGATCTGTAAAAATAGATCACACAAGTTCACGTCATTATCGTGACCTAAGTTTATGTTATGTTTGCAGCTTGCTTTAGTGAGTGCGGTTTGAGTCAAGTACATCTCGAAAAGCCATATCATGCCTCCTTCATACCAACTTACATAAGTGGATAGGTGGATTTTTAATGGGCTTAGGCGTGGTAAAGACGTGAGCCCCACATAACCTGTCGTCATCACAGGGACAACAGGTGTGCTTAGCATTTCTTCGTGTTTGTAAAAGCCAAATGCGAATCAGAATTGCGCACTAAGGTTCCATACCTACAAACTTTTAGCAGAAGAAATCGCAGTAGAAATCGAGTCTCAAAGATATTAACCGCGTTCTCTTAGTTTGTTAAATAAATACATTTTTGGTGATGTAACAATTTTAACGGTTTTCCGACATTTTCTTTTATTTATATTGTAAGGCATTGCTTCTTGCCAAATTTTATGATACATTAATAATATGTATTTTGTTACATAATTTAATGAGAACAAGTAAAATTGTCTGCGAACAACAAGTAAAACTGAAGTAAGTTTATGTTTTTCGTTATGGTTATGTCTTGAGCCGTTAGATCAAAATTATTCGACTGTTATTACTTAGATAATTTCGAGTAATTTCATTACATTATTCTTAGACTACCCAATACTTATGACTAGTTTACCAGTGCCCTTTTACTGTAAATTTGATCGTCGTTCAGATACATGTGCTCGTAAATAGATTTAAATAAAATGACTACAAATAAACCATTTAAGAGTAACAACGATCAAATTAGACTCAGAAAAGCTCAATACTTGTTTAATAGCAATAAAAAAACTACTACGTTATTTAGGTATAATTAAATCAACAAGAGTTAATTATTTTAGTTATTGAGTTAGCATCTAGTTAAAAATATCGTGCGTGAACAATTTTGCTGTAAGTTCACAATCAAGAATGTATTTACTAAAGCAAAATTATCAAATTATAATTGCCGTAAAAGGTTTCGTACGTAGTGAGTTATATAAGTACTGTAGTATCGAATAAAGTAGATATCCAACTAATTTTAATATCAAAATCTGGAGCAAATATGTAAACATGCCAATTGAAATTCGCATTTAAAGTGACAGATATCGGTCGTGAAATAGTATTTGTTGATTTATATCGAATCGTTATTTACTTTAGTATTAAAATATACTTTGAATATTATTTCAGATACTTTAATGGACCACGAAAAAGGTAATTTATCATAATAAAAAATGAACACCCTCGGAATATCAAACACATTGTCAATTAAAGTCTTGCCTCCCATTCTATGACCAATACTTAGATATTCTTAGGTACTTTAACTTTGGTACAGAAATGTCACTATTTGTTATAGGAACTTATTGTGTACCAAGTAAAGCGGATGTCGTGTTTGCCCAAACCAGCTGAAGTCAACGGTACTATAACAAAGCATTTCTTATCTGTAACAAAATACATAGTTACTTAGCGAAATAAACGTGACTCGGAACGGTTTATCTCAGGACGCATAAATTAAAAAATAGGTGTGTCTGTTATTATGGCTTAATCGTTGGAGTCGCTGACAACATTAGTACCTAGGTATTTTAAATTCGTAAACAAACTTTGATCTTAACTATCTTTACGTTAACTTTAAAAGCAAGGAGATTATTTTATACTTATATCAGCACAAGCTGAGTTACCTCCAATTGCTTTCCTGGTAACCTTAAAATGTATAAATAATATAACAAATAAATTGGTGATTCTTCTGTACAGGGTGTTAGAAGCCTATAAAGCCGAAAAAAGTATGTGCTTACATAATAGCATGTAAAATGTACATGCTATTATGTTCATCATAAATAATAATATTTACATTGTAAATATTAGAAATTTACTATCATCATTTTGAAAAAAAAAACATACACAATGTCTAAGCAATTATGTTGCATATAACTAAGCTTTAAATTTCTGTAGTCTTACATCATGTATAAATAAAAATTAACATTAGTATGGTTTGTCTTCTTTATGCTTCTAAACTATTGATCCGATTGCAATGAAACATTGGAGAAAGAGTGCGCCTCTTTCTCCAAAGCAAGATGGCTTCTTAATTGAAGAAGGTTTCTTAATTGTATTGAAGTGCCTAACAAAGTCGTGGGCAACAGCTTGCATAAATAATAAAATATAAACGATTCTTTATTTCTCCGAATCCAATTGAAACATATCATGAAAACTTCAAACTAGAAACCTGAATTCTCGGAGGTCTGTCGATCTGATAAGAGATAAGGTGAAATGCAGTAACTGGATTGAATAGTTTCAAAATCGTGTTCAAGATACAGACAGATAATAAACAACATTCTACAAACTTTGCAGAGAGCTTTTACTTGTCAAAATAAACAATATCTGCTCTTAAGTGGGCGTAAGTAATTTTATTACAGTAACCTTTATATCATTCAAAATCTCATTCAAAATCTTGTTCAAATGTTCGAAGTAATAACAAATCGTGAAATAGGTAAGTATCTTCGATGGAATAGAAAAATAGATCTTATTTTCCAATATTAGCTAATTGAGAACAGATGCTTTTAAGCATTAATTACGATCGTCATTACTACTCGTTAGAAGGATGGGTCTGGAAGTCAGAAACATGAGCTACTAAATCATAATTTACTAAAAATGAACAATCACTACGTTTTAAAATTAATTTTAAAATTAAAAAAAAAGAAACATCAATCTCAAACAAATTGCAGAGCAAAAAATGGTTGCTAAAACCTTCCTAAAAAGCAATACTAACAGGTTTCAGGGAACAAATCGAGTCGATTCACCTTCGAAATGGAATGCAAATTATATAATTGATCGATTTATCACGGTGGCTGCGGATCAGTACGTAATTACACTCTCGATTTACGTCAGTGCTCATGCAAAAGCATTTTAGGCAAAGAGGTTGTCAACCTCTCGGCTAAATTAAATTTCCGTGCACGATTTACTTGTAAAACGCTAAATGATTCTCTTAAATCTTTCAAAAACATTTTTCTAATGCCAATTTATTTTATTCTTAATTTTCTTTTAAAACATGGTGTAGAAAATTATGACGAACTATATAATACGGAGTGTGCAAAAGAGCACAATGCTCTTGTAATAAAAAATGCAAAAAATCTTATTTAGATTTTAGACGTATACTAACCTAAAATATAAAAGGTTGAGAACCTCTGATTCAAATCTTGAATGCTAATTCTTGTCTTGTTTTGTTTATAAGCTCCGCCATTGTTATTGGGTGGTAGCAAATTTACTCGGACTTTTGCAACAACCAGTTTTTGTGGTCGATGAAGATATGGGTTTCGTGTTTTGCTGCCTTTGCGCAACTTCGTAATTAAGCCGCGATCAGATACACACGGGTATCACAGAGTATCTGACACCATCAAATTGAGTACTGTGCATTGCTTAATTTAATCATCTGTTTGGACGTGATTGTACAAGCATTTACAAGTCAAGTTATAATTTTCGATTCTTTATTTTCCCAAAAATTAAAAGCATCGCCTGCGAAATGAAAGTATGGTGTTATTCGCCTTATTTCACTCAGAGGCTATCGTTACTCAAAAACTCACAAGTCAAATTGAGAACGTCTATTAATGTTGGTTGTTTGAACGTTGGTGTTGTTGGTTATTTCAACCAACTGCCTGTTGCATAAATTATTTGATTATTATAATAAAAATATTTCGTTCATCCCAGACCAGGTAACTAAGTCGTTTATGCCATTTAAACAACCGCTTCCTTCTTTTACCATAGGTATTACAATCTCACTATCAACTCCAACCGGTGATTTTAATTAAACCCCAGTTTGAATAGCCCATTTCACCTAGAGGTGTTTAAACTCCCTTAGGCTCTATAAACACTATGGATCGTAGTAAACGTAATTTAGTAGACATAAACTAACGTATAAATTCTATCTTGGTGCCTAGAATTTATTCGATGCTGAGAACTTCATAAAGATTCTGATCGTGCCAGTTCTAATCTTGGCTTACCTATTAAGGATAACGACGAATGCGCGAAATCTCGTAGGATACAAAACCGTTCACTTTGAGTTATAATTATTCTATGTGTGAATCCATTGTGAGTGTACCCTAAGGGTTTATTAAAAGCCCGGTGTCGGAAGCAGAGTAAATAAGGAATCTGTAGTCATAAAATGTAAGAGAGGTACCGGTTTACCAGTTTAACAGTTTGGTCATGCAGGCATTTATTTTTGTTCTAGGATTACTGATAAAAACGCAGTCTTGCTTGATGTAGAACCCAGCTTTAGATTAAAATGTTCTGGTATGGCTCGATAAATATCTAAGGTCACAAAAAAGCATTAAAAAAGTTGAAAAAAACCCAAACAAGAAAAAGTTATTGCCAATCTCCCAACATTAAACCGCAGTACTGTCTCCGATAAACGAAGAACATGACGAATTCATAATGGATACCTGTTGGCGCATGGAACTCCAATAAAAGATATTTATGAATGCAATTCATTGAACTCGGGCGGATACATCGCGGCCTTGAGCTCGCGGCGAGTAAAAAACGAGCAAATATTCGAGTTCGGCATTTACGTTCGGAACAACGCAGCCGGTCAGTGAAGGCAAGCAGCTTTCTGCCGGCCCAGCGTAACCAATACAATATGCAGTCTTGTACAAATGTACACCATTCGCATTGAAAGCAGAGTGCGGGGGTGCAACAAAAACATAGCTTAATGTTTCTTAAAGTTCTTTTTAGTAAAATGCGAATTGTCGTCACTTAGACTGGTTCTTTACGTTACGGTTTTATACAACTTGTACATTTATCTGACGATTACGTCAAGCAAGGTAGGCAGCTTTCCGAATTTGGCATGACTTCATTTTATTGCATACATGTGCAAACTACTGCCACATTGAAATTACTGTGTATTTAGGTTTGAATAATATAAATAAAAAGCAAAGCACTAAATTAAAGCTAGAATTTTATAACATATTCTTTAGCGTTAGGAGCACGTTAACTTCAGCATTCCACTTTAATACTATAAACCTGTTTCTTTTTAAACTACTTTCATGATGAAGCTGTATACCTATACAATATGCAACACTACGTAAGATGTTTGCCTTTTGCGTTTCGGTGCGGCAACAGTCGCTCTCAGCCGTGGGCGGGATCCATCGTGCCACTTTCATTGTGCCTTTGTGCCACAGATATTACTTCATCGATGTTATTTTAGGCATGCGCAAATGTTGCTCCCAGGTGTTCTTTTATCCACTTTATAATTTTTTTTATGATCGCTCACTTTACTACACTCGAACTGATGTTCAGTTAGTCTACTTAGAATATTATTTTTATAAAAATATGTAAGTAGTTGTAAATATTTTTATCTTCCAGTTTTATGAGCCTTGCCTCGGGCCTTTTCTAGCCAACGATCAAATTAAAGATTTTTCTTAAACCACATCCATATCTGTTCTGGGAGTTGCATGTCCTATCGTGACAGCTTGCTCATATCAATCGCTCAATCCGTAATTCCAATATATCAATTCGTTGTCAATCGTGCATCATGATCTACAGCGAACTCTGCTCTTGCTTATCCCATTTCGCCTTTGTGGAGTGTCTTTATCTACAAAATTTATTATGCAGTCTGTGAGCATTGAAAACGTAACGGGGCTTCGGAGAACGGATTATTCAACTATTGGAGCAATGGTTTGAATAAGAATTAGTGCACTCCGATATTAGAACGGCAAAATAATAGGCACCTCGGCCAATGTAAATTCACACAATTTCTCTGTTAAACCAAATTTGATATTAATTACTTTATTATGACATTTATCGTAGCAATAATCTAAGTGTCAATGAGTTATTTGATTAATTTAGAATGCGTAAAATGGTTAGTCGAATTGTACTTAAGAAGGCTACCAAGAATATAAATCAAGTAGGAAATTATAAAGTGTAGGGTAACGGTTTCACACCCGCTTTTATTGAGAATGAAAGTGGGCAGGTAATAAGGAAGGCGTATTAAACAGTAGCACTAGTTAATGATTAAGGAAGGGTCTTAAATCTACCACAATGTGCTGTCTTCCGCCAGTTTTCGTTAGAACAGTCGTTATCAGACTTCGATAAATCGGATGTTATCGTTTCACTATAACAAACTGAAACTAGTTACTTCTATAAGTTACAACATCTGCTACAGATCTAATTGTATAAGCTCTTTGTGTTGTACCAACTAATATGCGATTGTATTTATTATTGTTTGCAAAATATTTTTTAAACTTATTTACCTGTTAAATTGCTAATTTTGTAAAAAGATAATTAAAGTATGTAGGTTGGTATTCTATTATTTTAAATTCAAGTGTTACATCATCTCTTAAATTCTCAGGACTCACGCAATAAAATGCAATACATCACGTCATACGTGTTTTTTGTAAATTTTTGCGGGCATGCGGGCAATAACTTCAAAGAAATCGTGATTTCGGCATCTTTGCAGATGGACTGGGATTCAGACATGCATAAAATCCCAGGTTATTAAAAGATAAAAGGATTCCGAAAACCGATTTTTGTGTTAGATATGTGCAAGAAAAACAGCAGATTAAATCCGACGTTAGAAACAACATTAAACAAACCAGTTTAGCTGAATCAGATGACAGCTGAGAACTTATTTCAAGATATGGTATGAAAACAAAAACTGAGAAAAATGCGTCTGATTGAGATTACTATATAAGGATTCACGAGTTATGTATAAAATGATGCGGAGGCTTGTCGATGGGAAATAACGCGAGTAGAAAGTTTACATAAAATCCTCTCGCACAATGAAACAAAAATGAATCGTCCTCCTTTTATGGGATGCCACGCAATACCGGCTATCGTCCGCGCGCAGTCCTTTAAAGTCTAAGCCGCTTATGAAATGTGAGTTCGGAATTACTGATGGTGTACCAACTTTTCTCATGAACATGAGTGTGTCGGACGCCTCTAAATTGCTGCAGTTTCCCATCGCTGAGGCGGAATTTTTCTTTCATATCCAGGGGCTATTTAAGTTCCGGGTATTATGGTTTATTGCGCCGACGCCGATAACTTGCTCCGTATCTGACGTCTAGAATTGCTTGGGCAAGCGACGGTCGGCAAAAACTTTGCAAATTTGATTGCTCTGGCGCTCTATTGTGCAGTTAGGATCTGTTTTTTATCGCTATCTTTGCGGCGCACTCAATCTGTGTAAGTCTTGCTACAAAGATTTTTTCTGTCATCAGTAGTAATCAGTCAACGAAATGAATGCTAGTTTCTTGGGATAATTTGCTCGAGCGCATTTAAAGTAATTTCAAAAGTGCAATCATAACTATGGAACAAAGAACTAAACCTTACTTAAGTTACTAAAGTATTTAAAATGACTAAAGTAATTGTATTATGCTTTTAAAAATGCTTATTTTTGCAGATGGTAAGACATTAAGATGATGAAATGTCATCATTAAACAAAAGGGTAAGAATGCCGTTTACTTGGCATGGTTAAAGATAGTGTCCTTATATGAAATGACATACTTTTGTAAATGGTCATCATCAAGAAACTTTATACTTACTAATCCATTCAAATGTAGCAGAAAAATAATCATATGGTTTAGAAGAATGAAAAAGGTTTCTCCAGTTGTAATGACAAATGTTTTAAATAATGTTGACAACAATAGTTATAAAGCAGCTGTAAATAGATATTCAATATGAGTGTAGTCTGATTTGAAAGTATTAGGTAACACAGTTACTTCCCCGACTGTGATCCACATAGCGTCACTAACAGCTCTAAATCCAGAAAGACCTTTACAATGCACTAGTTTCTAATGGACATAGAAAGCGGACTCGGGGCGACAGGAAGTGACCTTTCCCGACTGACCTTTGGGTTTAGACCCGGCAGTGATATGCTACCATTTCTGATAGCATTCTTCGTGATAACTCTCCCTTAGGGGTTTTGTAGGCGTGATCCGTAGTCACGCTGAGAACTAAGTTATAAACCGGGAAACAAATAAATCTAGCTTATTTCGTGTTGGGCACATAGCTCGCCTACGCGTGAATTTACATACGTAATGCTTTGTAAGCATAACCCTATTTGTCAATCTGAGATGAAATGGGTTTTGTTGATTGGGAGATGCCGCGTCCGTTATGCAACTTTTTTTAGTAATGTTAATGACTTTTAAATTTAAATGAATCGTGGACAGATTTGTGTGGTGTGTATCAAGTTTGATCTATGGGATATTATTATATTCAATCAGCGATAGAGACATTCGTAGCTTATAATGTAAAATTTTATTATTGAAATTAATTACATAAAAACCTTAACACTGTATTCGTGTATACATGGTATCTATAATAAGCGTAAGGCGAAGGTAGATATAACATTCTAGTTGTTTTTCACTAAGTTTTGGATTGAACTTTAGTGCACTCTTAGTACTATTACACTCTTATTAATATTATTCTTTTTAGGGAGAATAATAATTGATATATAAGTTTAAATCTATAAAACTTACTTTTAGATGTATTTAACACGTCAAGATAAATCAAATGGGCCCAAATACAAAGGTTTCAATAGGAACTAGTGAAGAGCTCCACTTTCCCGCTCCTGGCTTCATCATCAGATCATGGCAAAAGTTCCAAATCAGTTAATTGTCATCTGAATGACAGATACTGTTAGTCTCAACTTCAACTTTAGTACGAAGTAGGTTAAATAATAGTTACAAGCAAAGCTAACAAAAATAAGCACGTATTTTAAAAATTAGGTCTGTGTGCCCAATAATGTCTCAAGTCGTCAAGGTTAAGAAAGAATTAAAAACGAATAAAATAACAAAACTATTGTATAAATATGGGGATACAAGAGGAATATTATTTGAGTATCCTCTAGTAGGCTACTCTATTTCTGGATTTGTATAATATAAAAAAAAAATTAGGACATACTTATTTATTTATAAATTCATTTTAAGCTAAAGTATGTAAGATGATTATAGCTCCAAGAATCATCAGTGTTTTTTTCTTATCACCCTAACAAATTTTACACACTGACTGTACGAGGTCCGAATCACGTAGATATTCAGTTTTATTGGGTAACTGAACCAAATATCGTTTACTAACAAAAAACTGAAGTTTAAATAGTGCAATACTTTCGCTAAACATGGCAAGGTTGTACAGTCCACCATAAAATTATTTTAAACCTTATTCATCAACACACGAAGGGTCTTGTGTACAGTTTCGTGCGGAGTACTATACTTCATGCATATTAAAAATAAGACACGGCACAAAAATATCGAATCTCATGTGTTTCGAGTATAACTAATTGTACCGCAACCGCAACCGCAACACTTCTCAAATAAGGGAAAAAACTGTACATGGCGCAACTGGTTTTCGCCCATTCATTTGCACCTATTGAAAAATAATTGGCACGGTTTCTCGTGAGACTGCTTGAAGAAATTTAGTAGTAAATAATGAGCCGTTACGATTATTTGGCAGAATGAGACCGGTAACCTGATTCCGTGTCTTGCAAAGGAAATGCTATAGCGAAAATTGAAAAAATCTCATGTTGAAAGATAAAACAAAAAAAAAGCAATCTTCTGTCAGTGCTGCCTATAGATTTTGACATTAACTATCAATCGGGCGATGACTACGCGATTATTGCCAATTGCTAATTTTTAGGGAATAAACGACTTACGTAAGTGATGTTAACCCGTTGTTCCTTACAGTATAAAGTGACTGATAGAGTTTATCTATGAGGAATTCATCACACATATATTATAGGTATTCCTTAGCTTAAGCCAGTCTTATTGTTGTTCGTATTACCGATTATGTGATGATTATACGATGATTTTAGGGGAAACATATTTTGTGAGGGCATGGAGACACCTAAGGCATTGTAATTCTATTTATTAGTATACTCAAAAGTTTAATATATAAAACGGGATGCTGTTTAGATGCACAAAGACTTAAGCAAGAATTTGGATATTCGTAAATGACATACAAAAAACTAAAGTTTCATAGTTTTTCGTGTCGTTTTTAAAGCGTTCTTCATTCGTGCACAGTATACCAAACATGTAACAAAATTTTTAGAAGATATCGCAATCCAATGAGAAAAGATTTAAGTGTTCATCAAATTAGCCATGGCCAGTAAAATCATAAGTTACGGAACCATTCTCGAAATCACCTAAAGTTGCTAATGAATGCAGCTAATAACTAGTACAACTTGACCTCTCCCACGATATATCACAGTTGGATTCAGAGGTCAAAGTAGCGTTCAGAGTCCGAGTGTGCCCTAAATCTGGTCGTGAGAAACAATATATTTCACATTGTATGAAGTCAAAGCGCGAAAATAATAGGCGTGTTCTTGATACTTCTTGAATTCAAAAGTACCTACGACAAGAAAAACAAAAAAGTATAGGTAGGTAAATTTTCTGTTTTAAGTACAAAAGGGTTAAGAATAAAACATAGGTACTAAGACCAAAATAGTTTTTACAAAAGAAGCAGCAAAAACATTTCCGACAGTGAAACTATTTTTTGAGCCAAAGCAATTCATTTTCGTCACAAAACATTCTTACTTTGAATCCTGGCCACGCCATTTTTGATGTTCCAAGTTAGCAAATTTTTGAAAGTGTACATTACAGCGTTCTTTCCGTAATGTAAAAGTTATAAGTATTTTATAATAAATGCTACTCATTGTCAAAAGAAATTCAAAAAGTTTATTGTAAACCAGACGCTGCGGGCGGCCAGTCTGACGGCACTTTACGACTGTAGTAACGATACTCTAGCCAAAGTTATACATAAGCCATTATTATTTCTACACAAAGATTGTCCTTTAGAAAAATATGGTGTTGCAGACACTATTTTCTTCTTCTTATAGCGCCGCTTAATTCAATAAAGGCCTGGCTAATAACTTGTAGAACTTCTCCTTGTTTTAGGCCGAAACTATATTGAAAAGCTTCAATTGTACAATATTAAGTAAAGTTAAATCATTATTTTTCATGTTGAGTGTTTATTGAGTTACGAATAAAACTTATACATATACACCATAAAGATTCTCATCATACACACTATTTTGTCTGTCACTGCCCTTATAAACGACTTTTGCAATTATTATGAGATGACCAATAAAACAACAAGTCTTTTAAAAATCGATGCATGCAATTTGTTAGTTAAGAAATTGTAACAACTAAAATAAACATAAACATGATTAACACAGGACTAGCTTTCAATAAATCTTAATCGCAATTCGATCGCCTATTACTATTCAATCTAAATCTAAAAAGTGGTTTGTCGTAAACGCCACGACCACGGTTTACGGCTGTGTATGCGCCGGTAGTAAACGACACTAGTTATAGGCCCACTTTTTGGCGCTAAAACATCTCTACGGCCACCTCGTAACTTGAACTCGTTTCGTTTTTTAGTGTCGCAGCTATTAAAATCAAAATCGGAGGAAGGCTATTGATCTGGTTTACGTAATAGGTACCTGTACGTGCGACATTGGAATACTCGTATTACTGTGTCACTCAAATCTTGATGGGAACTCTTCCCATACTTTTAGGTTTAGCATATGAATAAAAGAAGTTAAAGATAGCTACTCTCCAAATTTTATATTATTCACTAAAAAAATGTATTAGTTTTTTTTTCCAAATCCTAACAAAAGGCCAACATACCAACTGATGTTTCAATAGCGGTCCTGTAACTCGAGTTATATTCAATAGAGGTTTGAACCCCAAACAATGTCCAATGAAAACACTTTTCACACTGTAATCAAAAATCTTTCGAATCTTATTAAGCCTGTGAAGAAATTCCTTTTGTAAACAAACAATAAAAATCTACATTTATCGAGCCTAGTAACTGTCTGTAGTGTTGTTCTCAATTTACAAAGGATTATCAGATGGGACGAACGAAAGAATGTGCCAAGTAATTGTTAAAGTATGTAAATTACACTCTAAGAGGTTGCAGATTAAAAGTTCCAAGTAGTGTCGCCACAAGCAATTAGCAGGAAATCGGGACTAGAGGCGAAATACATTTGCGTAATGGACATGATAGTCGTGGCACAAAAATACGAAACGGTCTTTTTTCACCAGTAAGAAAAAAAGGGAGGTTTACTTAAGGTTTCTTGTCGTGTAACAAAAGTTTTATCCTAATGAACGTAGATTTAAATGTATGTTTACGTATTAAGCCATTACAGGTGTTCGATTTGAATACTACACTAGTCCATGGAAATAGTTGATTTTTGGTAACACTAGTTTCACGTTTTCGAACTGAAGATAAAGTTGCATTTTAATTAACTCCTTTGTTAGACTAAGTATAGATACCGAATTGCTAAATATTCGGAAAGTTTTAGCGAGATTACAGATACCTAATACTACTGGAGTTTTTTTCATCGATCTTAGTTTAATAATGATTATTATTATCGAAGTCTAAGTAAATATATATTTTGCAACAAAAATGAAAATCAGTAGTAAGCAACACATAAGTGAATATTTGTTAAATTATTTATACTTAGGATATTTGTAAACTAAGCCAACGTAGTAAAAAAGTGTTTTTTGGCTTTTATGTCACAGTAAAAAGACACTTGTTACAATTAAGTCCTATTTTTCGTGTTCATGTTAGTAAACATTCCTCGTGTTTGCTTAAGATATGTTAAACATACACACTAAAACAAACTGAGATATACAAGGGCACACTGTCTGCGAAATTTTTATGTTATTGGATGTTTGCGTTTGCATAGCTTTCTAGGTTATGGCGAGACAATTATGAATCTGTAAAAAATAAAAAATCTATTATTTGCAGAAATAAAGCTCACGCAAAAAGAAAACGTTAAACAGGCAAAAGTATAAGTTTTATTAGTTATGTCTAAACATATTTTGCGAAATATGGCAATAATAGCCTAATTGAATTGTACTATTGAACTAAGGGTATGGCTTGTATATTCTCTAGTAAACCACAAATAAGAGTCAATAAGGAAATTAATTTACCACAAGATTCTAATCTACAATTACTTATGAGCTAAGGCAAATATACTTTAGAAGCTTTCTATTATGTGAAAAATATTTGTTTTGGAGTTTAAAAAAGGTGTCATAAATACCAAGAATGAAAAACAACACTTGCACACTTATCGTCAATCGATTTCTTTTGAGGATTTTTACTCGCTTATTATATTATGTGGATTAATATGTAAATTGTGATAGAACTCATTGCTAAAGCTATTAAAATATTTTAAGTAAATATTTTAAATAAAAAGTACAACACATAGTCATTGTATATTCAAAAACGTATCTGCCCGTACCGTATGATAAACAAATAAGTAAATATCAACTTTAATAAATCGAATTCAATTGCCGTTACTCTATACGAATTTGGCGTACTGTCCGCAGTTTGATTGATATAAGGATTGCCCGTCAGTCCGTCAATCAGTTTTAGCATTGCATTATGCATAATGGTCATGCGTCATGCCAAATATTGCTACGTAGCTGTAAAGGAAAATTATATGTTTTACATGATACCTACTTTGCATATGAAAATGTATAGAATAATAATAAGTACAAGTACAATGTTTTGGTCCTGATTATTTTTCATTTATTTGTATAACATTAATTTACAACCATTTTATTTTGATGATTAATGACTTCTGTTATTAAACAGAATTGCCAAACAGTTCATGAATATTACTTTTGCTCATAATCTAAGCTTATCGATTTTATTATTTCTACGAAAAATGAATTTGATTCCTTACTTAGAATAATATTACGTGTCACTGAGTAATAAGTTATCTCGGCCTTCAACTGTCATTATAATCGATGGATAAAATACAGCAAATGCGTATATTGTGGTTTTTGTTGTAATCAATTTATTCCTTAAATAACAGCTATAAAATCAACCAGCTATACCCTGTCAGGCCAAGGTCAAGAGACACAATAAAAAATCTATTATGCGATCCAACCGGTGGGGCAATTGAAGCTTGATAGGTTAAATGTCGCGAATTCGGGATTGGTTTTACGTTCAGATAGGATCAGCAAATTTGTTTGACTATGATAAATGATCCATGATTTTTGCGTGTGACTGTAACAAATGGCATTTTAATAGTAAAAAAATATGATTTATACATTTAAATGAAATTTACCTATTTTATTTCACGCGATATGATGTTAATAACCATTTATGGCTCATTATTGTTGTCCTACATAAAAACGAAACGCGAATACCTAGTATGGTAATTGCTTTATTTTATCATAGCTTTTTACACGACCAATGAGTAAAAAAGCCGTTTTGCGTGAGTACAATGTTTTAATTAGGACTGACCTAAATATGGATGACGTGTGGTCACCCGATTGTTTTGCGTGATTTGTAGAACCGGACTTTTGTGTAGTAGCAATTTTGTAATGTATGGTAACACTCTACGTAATAACTTAGCCCACCGGGCGACAAGTTTTTGTAAAATTGTTTTTACATTCAGCGAAATTGTTTACGTAGGTAGATGGCACCAGTTTTTTTATAAAGTAGCTTTATCTTTAACTTTTCTGGAGATTTACTCTGATATCTTACATGAATTGTAGCTTCGGTCAGCAACATAAGCCATGAAATTTAAATGGACTGGAATCAGGATATTTAAAAAAAAATGTTCCACAGTTGCACTATTTTAAATTTTTGATATTTATTTCCACTCCAATTAACAAGAAACAAACACTCGCAATACACTTTAAAACCTAATTTTTGCAAGTATTTTCTTAATAAGCGATAATAGCCTGAGCCAAATGCCGATTCAATGTCACAACACTGCTAGAGTGCTAGTATCTCACGTACCGTTTCTCACGAGGATTGACCGTGTCCAGGTATCTAACGAACAGGTTCGTAATACCAACTGGTTGTTCATTGAAAACATCAGGCGACGTTTTTGCTTGGTATTTAACCAGTCTCAGGACTTTATGAATAAACCAAACTCAAGTTTGAGATGAAGTATGAAAAGAGGGGGGAGATGGGGGTGTTTACTAGTTAGAAAATGGAGTGGCGCATATCTTGACTAATTTAATATTCACATTTTACTTTAACATGCAAAAAGTATATTTTGTTAATGTACTGTTAAAATTAGATTTTCATTGATGAAGATTATCATCATGACATTTACACCAATGAAAAATACACAATATCAAGTAAAAAGATGAGTTAATGTCACAAAAAACAACATATGCGCATCAAATTGCGTGTAGAGTTAGATATTGAAAAGGGTTTTTTGACAATCTTTTAAGAATGACAAAAAATGGGTCTGGTGTACAGATAAGGGACATAAACACTGATTGAACAACTAGAAGTTGAAAATTACATAATCAGGCAACGGATATTTGTCATTTATCGAGGGACTAGATTACTACCTTGCTTGTCTTCAGGAGAAACGACTCATAAAAGCCCAGTTTAGAAAATTAACGCTAATCCCTGGATGAATATATAGATAAAAATCCTACTTATTGGTAGGTGATAAATAAAGTCATTGGAGTACATGCCGTTGAAGTAATGAAAATAGTTACGGAAGCCAAAAACATTAATTACATTAAATACCAATACATTTTTTTTTTTAATTTGTACTCTGTGTTTTGTCTATAATACTGTCTGCAAATATGTTAAACCGTTTGAGAGATTGTTTGGGATACGACTATTACCCGACTACGGCGAATGATTTTGGTAGTTAATCTATGTATTGAAGATAAATAACACTTGAAAAAAATCATCGACCTCAGGTGGGACTCGAACCCACGTCCCATCGCATGCCGGGCGAGTGCTTTACCAACTAAGCTACCGAGGACGTCACGTGACAAGATGAAATTCCTCAAGTGTTTTTTCTCAAGTGATTTTTTGATTTTCTGATTTTTTTCAAGTGTTATTTATCTTCAATTAAACCTGGCATGGAATTGCTAAAAAAAAAACAAAATTTTTTAATCTATGTATGTTGAGTTAGGAGAACAAATTATAACTTGTAACATTGCAATAGCAACTGTCATCTAAACCGATACCAGAAACAGCTCGAAACAGCCTCAGACAAGTGTTCGATAGATTATTGTAACTTACTGCAAGTAATCGGTATCGACTAACGTTAGATATATGTCTAATTGATGATATCATATTCTTGTTATATCTTTCTGAATATCGTATTCAATGTAGAGAAGGCAAGAGGCAACGATGATTGGATTGTACTATTACGTTTGCAAATGGTTTATATGTAACCTTATGCAAGTCACTACTTGCTAAATAAACATAGGCACTATTATCTCAATTTGTCTTCGTAATTTATCTTTGAGATTTTTGATTGAATTTATATTGCGATGTTATACTTTGATAATTTAACAAAAAGATCTTTTTTTGATCATTTGGTGCATTTTGGTGTACGTTGTAGTAGAATGCAATCGGCGGTTATGATGATGCATGATATTTGTCTAATTATAATTTTTTAAAATGATCTTTACTATCTCTTTTTAAATGTACGATTATGTAGATATTCTCCTCATGCGTATTATATTTAAGTAGGATAGGGATAATTTAAGTATTCTACTCAAGATTTTGGGTTACACAGTAAGTATCAGTGCCGTACAGCGTTAACGATTTTAATTTAAGATAAAACTAATGAATAAGTCTTAATTCCAACAAAAATCGCATCGATAAAAGTTCTTACGCGCCATTCATAACATTCGTATCTTTTAAATCTATCAGCGATTAGCTAACGGACCGTAACTCCATCTTCGGTAAAATACTGATGCCCATAGCTCCAATGAAATACTGCGGTCGGCTGGCATAAAACATTCCGATTCACAAACTCTTGTTAATGGTAATTGGTTGGAGATCAGATAAGAAAAACTAACGGGCGACCGATGACATTTCAGGCGGTGCGGCGTCTATTCCACAATTAGCTCTGTCCATCAGTTAAGGCTCCTCTTGACCACGGCTTCGTTGCGACTCAAGACCACACACGGATCCTAAAGGAGCATTCATAGTTCACAATATGTCAGACACTTCAGTATGTCTTAGTTAATCGTGGCTTTGGTCTACGCCACGATGGTTTTGCAGAGAGATTGTGCCACTGTCAGATCTGAATATCAGTCAAAAATCTTTTCAACTTCGTTGCTGTGACATAAAACTGAAACGGTTTATATTTTAGCAAATCACTTACACGCAACCTTTATGTTATAGTCAGCTCTGACCATCAGGCAAAATGCATCTTGACCATGAAGTTTGTTGCTTGACTCATGGTTAACGGTTACTTAATGAGCATTCACAAATATTATATTTTGAAGTATAAGTTCTGGTCCATATAGTCATACAGCAGTTTTTTGTATCTAGTATGACCACCTTGCAGATTATACAAAAGTATCTAGCTACCTATGTGATCGTTATAAGAAACCTAAATTCTCAGTCTCCATCCAACCACAAAAGCGTCGTTTCCGAGGTAACTGAAGACCACACACATAAAGTAAAGAAGCTACCACAGTCACTTGGAAATAACAAAGGACAAAAACTAGAGCTGTTGACCACAATAAAACTGTGGTTACATGGTAGGTTCACTCACTTAGACCAACTGATAATTTAAATGCAATCAATCACTACGAGTTGCGATGAAAATTGTTTGTCTTTGAAACAACTTACTAAAACAGAAAAAAATAACTATTTTGAATTGTTAACAGAAGGTCATTTAAGCTGTGAAATATAAAAGATTTGTAAGGATACGCATTTCAATGAGCTTTTTCATTGGTGCTTTTTTTATTAGGCTGATAATTTTATTCCCCCACAAAAGCAATTTACTTTTGGCATGCGAGTAGCCCAGAACTGTCTGTTTTAATTCCATTAAACTCCTTAAATCCTTAGACCTAAAAATACTGCTGTCCATTAGGTGATTCGTCTTGACCATAGTAGCTTCGTTTCCATGCCAACCGAGGACCACACACAAGCTTAAGTTTGTAAGGGTTCTTTAAACGGTCGACAGAAAGATTTCAATTCGGCGATGATATAACTGGGAAACATAGTAACTCAATGCTATGTAAAATGCATTTATGGTTTCGATAAAAAAACATTGTAGATGATAACGCTACACTTTTTCTGTGGTTCACCAAGATAAATGTATTTCTGATTTGATAATTCAAAGTTGCTTTATTGCCATTTCAATCTGTAAGCGATCGAATGATTTTTATCTATCGTATGACGTATATTATATTTCAATGTTTATAGCTTCCTCCAAAAGCTAAGAAATAGCATTGCAACTAAAAATGCTTTAAAAAACAAACCGCAAGAAATAATGTAATGGTCCGCCTCTTTGAAAGATTTGCTACTAGCAAATGTATTCATACTCGTTGTTGTACAAACGAGGCGGTCAATTTGAACTTTGAGAACACCGAAGCAATCACGGTATTCATGCACGATTCTTGTGCTGACTTTACTCAACCAAACAATCCCAAGTTTTATTAAATCAAAACCTTTTCATCCGCAAGACTGTCCAGTCTGGAAAGACCTTTACGTCTGACCCGTCTACACGTTATATGCAAATGAATCCCTTTGGTTATTCCCTCCATGAATATTTTACGAGCTTTTGTTGCGAAATCAATTAAATTCTCAGCGAATATCAATTCACTAACAAATACCCTTGCTAATTGTTTCCCGATGATCCCACGAGACAAACACTTTAATTTATTTACAGCAGAACCAAGAATAAAACCTGCAATCATAGAAACAGGAGAGAAAACTTTTAGTTGCAGACTGTAAATTAAAAAAAACTCAATATTTACACACTCATACAAAGCAGTTTAGCTGACAAGTAATATTAGTCGATTCAAATTGATAAACAACTATTAAAAACTGACAATTAAAAACAAGAACCAAAAACAGAAGAGGCGTTACTAAGAACTATGAAGTTTGAGGAAATTTAAAATACAAGTCGAACAGCTGTTCAATTATTATTCCACTCCAGTTGATAGGTCGCTTGCTTGATTCTTTTATACAAGAGTATTAGTGGCGAATTTAAAAACATGTCTTAGTAATCGTGGTTGTAGCCAAGGTGTACCACGGCCCTATTCGAGATTTAGACAAGCTTTGTATGTAGCTACTATTAGCACGGGTACTGTTAGTCCCGTATTGTCCTCGTATCTCTATCTAGCCGGTGACAGCGTGTACGTCTGTTGGTCCGAGCTCACCCACGATCCACTTCTGTTCGATTATTTCTGAAGTTTTATCGAGAAACAATTATCGACCCCCTGACCGCGGCCGCTACCGGTGTATCTGATCATGTTATGGACATATTACTTCTAAGATCCCAACTAAGAATTACTGTTTGGTATATGTTTATTTCAATTTATGCAGAAGTTGAGTATACTTGTGTAGATGTCAGCTTAATATGCTTCAAAATTAGCTAAACGTAGCAAAATTGCGTAGTAAGGCTTTAAAAGTATTTAGTAAAAACTAAAATGTAAATTAATGTCCATATAACCTTCTCGCAATCCGGAAACAATTTTAAAATTTCATGAAAACTGAACAAGCGTATTATACTTTTATCAGAAATTTCTGATTTACTTTAGAGGCTATCGCTATAATTAAGGTCAAGCTCTCCACAAAGTTTTTATCTAGATGACCTGTTATGTTCTTTTCTCGTGAAGGACAAAGGTTTCGATCGACCTGGCCAGGGTTCCCACATCGATTATAATTTACTCTGCTCGCCACGAGTCCGTGACTGGTCTAATTGCCTACTTGCCATTTAACAATAGCATCAATAAACAATGTTACTTCATCTACCTATACGCGTATAATCTAAGAATGTACACCCTAGCTTTTGTAGGGCCATTTTAAAACCTTCATCCGCTAATAGTGTTTAGTTTTCGACGTTGGACTTAGGTGGCAAAAACTAAAATTTATGGACTGGTTTCCAACAATCGAATCAAGACTTTACATTTTTTAGGTTTTAGTGCCTGACTGACATCCCATTAAATCGCGGCCTTGAGTCGAATTTATCTAATAAAATAAAAGATGCTGAATATAGCTTCAACCGTGAAATGCCCGGCAACCGGCAAATACAATAGTTTCGCTTATTGTGTTGTCTTTTTAGGGTTCCGTACCCAAAGGGTAAAACGGGACCCTATTATTAAGGCTCCGCTGTCCGTCCGTCTGTCTGTGCGTCTGTCACCAGGCTGTATCTCATGAACCGTGATAGTAAGAGAGCTGACATTTTCACAAATGATGTATTTCTGTTGCCGCTATAACAAAAAATACTAAAAAACAGAATACAATAAATATTTAAGGGGCTCTCATACAAGAAACGTGTTTTTTTTTGCCGTTTTTATAGAAAATGGTACTGAGCCCTTCGGGCGCGACTCCGACTCACACTTGGCCGGTTTTTAACTTATATCTGGCCTAACTCTGTATGAAAACATTATTCTATCTTTATCAATTTCAAACAATCTGACAGTCAAAAGAAAGACGTTTATATTGGTATATTTATACTTAAGGTCAATTTAAGAAAAAAAGTTATGAAAGTACACTTTTAAAATAAATAATTATGTCTGTCTTTGGGCAACTCAAGACAAAGTTTATCCGAAGAACCCTACTTAGATAAAAACTACGAGATAGACTTAGCAAACCGTTAAGTGTTGTTTTTAATGGGACGATCAGATCGGGATAAGATAGTCTCGTATTAGGATAACAGCAGATGCTTCTTATCTGCCGTTCACAATGACCACGCTTGCCCTGTAAGGGTTAAAAAATCTTCAAGGCAATAAATAAATACATTGTCCAGACTTACCGATATGGCTTGCGATACGAACTATCTGATCCAGGGACCCTGAGACATATTGCTTCAATATCATAACTGATGGCAAGCACCATGTTAAGGCATGGCCATATCCCATAAAAGCACATCATTCAAGGAAAAAAGTATAATGCATTCGAAAATTTTCATGATTATATAACGACGTGCTATGAAGCTGGATACTTCATGCATAACATATTATTGGGTTATTAAATATCAAAACGATAATTTATTGCATTATTTAATTTTATAGGACGTGTGCAGTAAATGTGTGTTCAAATGAAGAATTCAATATTACCTATTTGAATATTTTCTACGGAATCGCACCTAATATTATAGAAATAGTGCCTGATAATTCGTCTCACTCCATATTTCATAGCGAGCTATCAGTTATATTGTTTTATAACCTATTCAAAATGGCAAGGAGTACTTTTGAACGCATAAAGCAAAATAAAAACTTTATTTGAAAGGTTGTAAGAACGAAAATTCTCAATCATTAAGTCCCGACTGTACTTGTCTGTTGCATTTCTTGCATTCCGAATCTTGTCACGTCTCGTTATGTTGTTTCGCGGTTATTGCGCAAAGTGTAAATGAAACGATCACTATTTATCGCCGACAAAAATATGATGTTTGTCCACATTTCCCAGGTTTCACTCGTTTGAAACTCCATTTTAGGACTGTTGAATGAGTATCTGCGAACTTAACTAGGGCTTGGAATAGCAAGCTGTAAAACGGGTATTATTTCGGTATTTTTAGCTTCTGAGACATTATGTAAAAACTAATGCAGTGACACGTTATGGTTATATTTTTTTCTGACAACTACTGTAAACAACGAATCTCTGAAGTTTTTTTAATTTTCTTTTTTAAAATTCAATGTTGGATATTTGATTTTAAAATATTATTTTTTTGCAAAAAATTGTTCTATCTTTAAAATAAATTATGTTACAATTTTTTTATTGCATAAATCAGAAAAAGTGAAATGCCTCTAAAATGTTATCTGTTTTAAGCAGTGTAGTTAAAAATATGCCAGATTTTGCCAACCCTAATGGCAACCTAAACTTGTAACAGATGGATATGCCCTGTCAATAAACATGTTGGCTTCTGGCCCACTGTTTAAGGCCCAAAGCACACAGACTGAATTACCCCTTAAATCTGAATTCACTTCCATGTATTGTCTAGCCGTTCGTATGTTCTGATTCTGTACTTGCATTAGTTTATCGTGACATTCACTTTGATAAAGACCTAACGGGAATTCACATGTATTTAAGCGTTTTCCAAACATACGAGAAATACTAGTTTGATAAGGGCTGTTGATTTAATACAAGTAATTAATATTAGAGATTTCTGGTATTTTTTTACATGTACTACTAAACCTGGGTTGTAAATTTCAGGTTTCGGTATTTTTACCATTTTTAAATTACTTACTAAAAGAAATCTATCACGAGCATGTTGGAAGCTAATCATTTTTTAATGTATTTGATTATAATAACCAACTTTTTTGTGGATAGTTTAATTATTAAGTATCTTTTACTTGTCAAGTAACTAATTTATTCATAAAACCCTGCTTGGGTTGCCATAATGTAGTAATCTGTGCTTTCTCAAGTAGTCCATTAATAATTACAAATCAATCAATATAGCCTAAGATCTTGAACACTGATTTAAAAAAAAAATGTAATACTTCTTTAACCCTATTGGATAGTGTATTTTTTCGGTAATGTACACTTACCTCAATTTACCCTTGGCTACAATCTTAACGTACGATAACGCAACCGACCCTTTAGTTAGCAAATAAATTAAAGTTAATAGACACGGAAAGAGACAGTCGGCGCCAGCGCAACGTTTGAACTCGGAATTAGTGTTGCGACTAGTCTATAGTCGATCATCAATAATTTATCGATGGAACGTCAACGAATCGATTGATAGTGTTGATTATCAGCAATATTAGAATAAAAAATAACTTGACACCATAATTATTACTACTGACTACCACTATATCCATACGTTATTTGTTTGTCAAGTCATGTACTTGTGAGTCTCGTAACATACCGATTGAATATTTATCGATACTGAATCCATACACAGGTCATAGTTTGTCAATATTTGCTTTGTTCATTTAAATGAAAAACAAAACAGAATTTGGAACATCAGAATAACGAATCGAGAGATTTTCTCTTATATTACCAACCGCAATGAAGGGCCTGGCTATATAAATACAATGTATGAAAACTTATGTAGTATCAGGTCATTCAAGAAAATATATCTTATTAACAATTGTTATGTCAAATATTGATGCTGAAAATCGAATACTAGTAGAAATCTAATTAAACCTAGCCAGAGATCCATGTGTACAATTTAGCACCTGAGTTTTTGTCATATGTATTTTAAATGTTTATTAGCTATATCCTGTCTTATGACATTTTTTAATGAAATATACTTTAATCAATACTGATATTTACTACTTATCGTATCGACTACTTAACGATGAATTTTACAACACTACTCTATAAGTACGAGTACCTACACCATCCGTACAACAGTCTAAGAGGAAAATATCTGATCAATTATGTTGTAAGTTATTCGAATTACTACTGCTATTTCTGCGATTAGATACCAATTTGTATCTCAATAATCGATTCCGGCTGTCCGCAGTTTGGTTCTAGCTTTGCAGCTGGTCAAAATGACATATTGGCGATTATGAGCGTAATACCTATTAGGAGCGAATGACAATAAGCAGTCAGATTTAAATTGACAGAATGGTCACAAGGCAGCGTAAGTACCTACCATGCTTAGTTTCACTTACGTAGGAGTAATTGCGGTTGCCTAATTTTGGGCGCGCAAAAAAACTATTGTGGTAGTAAATCATTTCAATAATCGTAAACAAAATGTTAAGTGGTAGTTTTAAAGTGTTAGAAATTAACCAGGGAATTAAAGCATTTGTTTGTTAAAATTACTTGGGTAGAAGCTCCCAGTAACTAGTTACGGTTATTTTAAGACACTATAAGTGTTATTTGTATTATTCCCAGTACGTGCGGTCGTTTGCCCTGGTAGATGACTTCCTAATGGTGGAAAAGCAATTTGAAATACCTCTAAACAAAGCCATCGAGTCATCATAGGGCCGCGGGTTGCATTTTAAACGCGATCGTTTTATGGCATTCTTGAAGACTTTAGAGGTTATTTCGCTAAATAATGGCAAGAAGGTAAGTTAGAGCTTCTACTTTGATTAATTTTAGTCTGTTACTAAATACCGTCGTCTGGTTATTTTCTAAAGAACGCAGAGCTTGGTTTATCCAAAGGTTAAATAAATGAGATGTAGACGTATTAGCTATCACATATAATCATTCTGCCATTTTTTTTGTCTGCTTTACATACTAACAAAATGTAGATTAGATCTGGACCTACTTTTCTATCTCAAACTGGGAAAGTTTGCCACAGAACCATGAGCAGTGACGCTGTAAGGAATAATCAGATGTATAGACTAGTAACAGTAAGGTTTTAATCGATAAGGATAATAAAAAGGATTAAGGATAATAAATATTCCTTTTTTTTCGACTTTTTAATGTTATTTATAATCACGTGTCAGTTTATATGACTTCCTTTCGGATCGATTACAGTCGACCTTCATTAACAAGTTCACAACTATATTTACTTGATAACAATTTACGATATAAATGTTGCGTCATAGAATTTCACTATAACAAAGGTCAATTCCATTATTCATGAGAATTGACGCGGCCCATGATTCAGCTATAAATGACCAGGCCATTTCTTGTAATGCCTTAACCATTTTGTAAGCACCAAGGGCGAGCACTCACTCGATTAGGCGAAGATAAATATTGTATATCACACAATGTAATTAAAATAAATAACGATAGTAAGAAGATTGTATTCAAACTTAATGGTGCTACCATACAATATCGGAATATGATAATTTGGCAAGTTATTTGTTAGAAAAAGAAAGTGTAAGTGTTTGAGAAAAAAATATGTAAGGCTGCATTTTTAAATTTTGTTAGATGGTTAGTTGTTTCTTGATTCTTTCCTTTTTTTAGGTTACGTTACCAAGGAAGAACATTATTATATTATTCGTTTGTTTATTTGTTAGGTGTGTTGTTTCTGTAAAAAAAAAACTTGACCAACAACAATTTTGACAGAGATTTACCATTTAGAATGTTCAGTTTCACACATTTGATTTGTTGTCAGTCAAAGTAAGTAATAGGTAGGTATTCACAATCTCGTGAAAGATAACAAATCATATACCCCATGACCCCATCTGTAACCACCTTTACACTGCCTCCCCACGCAACTCATGACATTGACTAAATAACTTTCACAAGTCCTAGGGACCTATAAACTTGGTTGGTACTTTTTGACGTGAATACCGAATTGTCAGCTCTTGTTCATTTCAAGCTATAGATAGAAGAAACAGATTATGTGCGATTATTGCACACCATTAAAAGAAGTTACAGTTAATGGTACAATTTCAAGACGCGCCTTAAAAAAATCAATAAATGAGGCATGAATCAATATAGAAATACTAACATTGACAACTATTGAGCATGTGTATGAACTCACTAAGGCTGCTAACACAACTAATTGTAATATTGTTATTGTATGTTCATCGGTTTCCATACTTTGTGGGTTATTTTAATGTGCTAAAAAACTTACTACTGGAAAGTTACTTTTACAGTTAATACTCTGTAACTGTAATGAAGTAAAGTTGTACCGTTCTTAGATTCGGCAATTCTGGTTATTACAGTCAGGGCACTTAGCACAAGACACAATCCCCTAAACAAGGAACCATCCAATTTTGTAAAATGGCTACACATTCATGAAACCAATTTAGAAGCGTATGAAATTGTTAGGGTCTCTCATCTCTGGTGAAACGGAATATCTTGAAACAAATTGGACAAAGAAAAACTTTTTCAACGAATGTTGAATAACCTTAAATTTTCAATCAATGATTCTTTTATAATGTTGTGTTATGTCTCCCCCGCTATTTGCCTATTTATATTTTATCCTAATCTTTCACTTGAGAAATTCCTCATTATTTTTGTGTTGTAATAAAAAGTCATTATTATGTGTGATTTTGAAGGTCATGAACCTCGAAACCGGTCGGCGCCTACGTCAAATAAGTACTAAATATTTTCCGGTTATGTAAAAACGGATACTGCTCTTTAGAGCCACCCACGTCCGGTATTTACTCCCAGTGTAGTGTAAGCTTCTTAAAATGCATAAATTCTGGTTAAGCATTCACGTATAAAACCTTTTATAAAAATTCAAGTGCGAGCGAAACGGATAATTAAATGAGAAAATACATATGGCATTAATCCCATCAACACAGCTACCTGGATCTACCTCATTTTTATAAAAGGTTATAATTTCAAAAGTATAAAATACAATGCAACTTGATTAGAAAACGTAATAGAAGGTGCTACTACATTTGAAGATTTACGATTCCATTCACAGCCTCTAATTGTAATAACAAACACAATATTTCATTAAAACAGCGCATAGCAACTCGTAGAACCTGGCTTCAGTGTCAGAAATTCAATTTCGAACCTTATTGTCAGCCGACAGCGATAATATCAGCGATTCCGTAAACCCAAGAGTGGCTTCTGTCACGCGACGGCGCGAGGCCTCACTCACGACTTGCTATCCACAGTATGGATGAATGCAGTAATAAGAATAGAGAGACCGGTACCCTGATTCCGTATCCTGCAAAAGCAATGCGATAGCAAAAATTAAGCAATATTCTGGCTTTAAAATCGCAAATTGACAGCGAAAAACAAAAAAAAAACAATCTACTGTCAGTGATGCCCTGATTTTGACACTAACCATTAATTGGGCGCTGACTGCGCGATTATTGCCGATTGCAATTTTTTTAGGGAGTAATGGTACGGGGATATTTGGACTGTTCCAGTACGAACTATGTACCTTTGTAGATAGCGCAATAACAAACGGCAGAATAGCCAGAGAGTGGTATGTTCAAAACGATACATCGTGTAGTAGCACTACAAGAAATGTTGTATTTGTTAGTTTACATTCTCAGTGAGGCAGGAGATACCGCTAATAGTTGACTGAAGAGCTAGGTTGACTAACCGTCAAAAACTTGACCTATTTAAAATGTTGAATTATTAAACTGGGTAAAATGCCGACTCTCCACTCAGTCACAGACTACACGGCATAAGATTTAAGAAGATTTCGGCTTAGATGAATGATGCGACACTTTCAAACAAGTCTACTTTTTGACAGTTAATCAATTACGCCATATGTACCCTTAATCAACTATCCACGGTCTCTTCCCTACACATAGGAACGTAAACTATCTTATATTATCAAATCACATCACCAGCCTATATCAGTCCACCGCTGGACACAGGCCTCTCCAAAAGGAGGATTTTGCCATAATCGCCACGCTTGACAGGCGGGTTGGCGATCGCAGTTTGGCCAATGTTGGAGAGGAGACGCTGCTGCCCGTCTTCTTGTGGCGGTTCTCCTGTAGTCGCCTCTTACGACACCCATAGGAAGAGAAAGGGTGGTGCTATTCTTTTAACGTGCCGGCACCACACAAGACACAAACTATCTTATATAATAAATCTTTTTAAGTGACTATTCTGGCTATTCTGTCCTTTATATTGTTTTAAACTTTCATGGTCACTAACATTGCTGCGGCTTATAAGTGAACGTGTGATGTTTCAACAGTAAAGGGAATTATTGTAACTCGAGCTGCTTCTATTCGGCACTAGCAAACAACTATGCCGAAGCAATGGTAGGGTCAAAAATTGGGAAAAGTGTCCTTAGTAGCCCATTTGCCGAAATGAATTTATAAAAAGGATTTAAATATAAATCAATTTAAAACAAAACTGAATAAGTGGCTGATCTCCCATACCTTTTTTTTATAATAAATAAATAAATAAATTTAAATAAAAATATTCATTTCAACATAATCATTATATGACTGACATCTATGTACCCAATTTAATTTAATGCAATTTTTAGACTCAATTTGGCTAAACATGCTTGGAACGTTCATTTTAAAACACCTCTGTATAACATGTTTAAGCAAATAAAGATTATTTTATTTTATTTATTTAATAATAATATGACACAGAATACATTTTCGATCAAAAGACTGTTTTTTCTAAATAAATGTGGGATAAATTATCAGAATTTAAACTGCCAATCAAAGCTTTACTATCCAACAACTTTTTTTTCTAATATAAGGGTACCCTATCATCGGCTACCGCCTATCATCAATTATTTAATATTTCTTAACTTACAATATCTTAGAAAAGAGGGCAAAATTCTATTATATTATATTGCAGAAAACTCTACGAAAAAAAAAGCTGTAAGGAAAAGTATATGTGTATATATGTCGGCATAATTATGCCTACATATTTATCAAATGTCTGCAACACAAGTCGTAGTTTATATCCGTGTACTGCTATGAGTATAAAAACTGCACTTCTATTTTGAGGTCAATAGTACGCTTTGATTTAGGTGTTAATCCATTACACAATGAACTGGTGTGCTAATTAGGAGCCGAGAACAACAAACCATCTATTTCATTATTCAAAGTGTAAACATGTGCACTGTTCGTTTGATTCACCATTAATTTGGTCTAATCAAAGGTGAACCGACACAGTTTTGATGTTGACAGAGCGTTTTTTGTCAAAAGAACCCTTATTTTTACCTGACTGCCAAACGACGGTTATGTTTTTCGAGCGTATGTATGTATGAAAGTATGTCCATTTCTTTGGCACGCCCTACAGCCTCAACCGTTTAACGGATATTAAAGTATAATATATCAATGGATTCGTCTGAATTGTGGGAGTGACAAGGGATGCATGCTGTTAATGGATTTAATGCCTCAGACTGCAAATTAATTCTTTAAATCTTGTTTTCATCTTTTAAGTTCACTTTTTACGCAGTCTGGTTTTTTGATTTTTTTATTGATTAATTTTATTTTTTTACCTAATATATTGTCCCTTCCATTCGTCTATTTTGTTTTATAATATTTCAATAAAAAGATAAATTATCATTTAAGCGTTTTTAACAAAATATTTTATAAAAATTTAATAATAAATAAGGCTTTGATTATTGAAAATTAAAATGCAATGATTTTTCCCTAAGCAAGCTTAGTATGCTATACTATATCCAGTTAGGTTTTATCGCTATAATTTTACTTTCATTTAATAGCACGTTATAACTTCTAAGGTCCGTTGTCAATTACCGGTTAATGATGTCAAAATATTGTAAAATCCTTTCAACGAACCGATACTCGCTGCACAGCTTAAGTAAAACAGCTTAATCTATGGAGCTTGGGTATAATCACAGTAAATTACTAAGAGGCTTAGCATCATCTCTTATTACAGCATTATGTAAAAGATTTTGTTTTGTCTGTAATTCTTGTGTCTTAAAAACAATGCTAGTTTTCTATTTATTGTATATTGTACCCTTGATGCGCGGGTCTGATTTTACGTTGGCCTAATTTTTTTCTTTTAATAAGAGAAATACCAATCTTTTTTTCATAAACATTTATTACTTTTGGATATGATGAAAGTCAATTTAAATAAAATTATTCAAAAAAGCATAAACAGAATAACGGTTACAAAGAAGAAAACAAGGATAGACACGATGGTATTAGATAGTAACATTGACATTTCGGACGTTTTTTAAAACTGATCGAATAGTTTATAAAGATGTGAGTAGGCTGTTAACTATTCACTTAGGTCGTAGTCTCGGGAGGTTCTGTCGATCCACAAACCGGTTGTGTAGATAATAAGCAGATCTGAGTTACGAAACATTAGACGTTACTGATTCCGCCCGTGTGTACCGGCCCAATGATATGTTGTAAGGCAGACAAAAGCAATCATGCTGTAATGATGTGGTGTAAATGTGATTATAATTTCAAACATTACACCTAAGTCTAGTCTATGAATATAATGAAACAAGTGGACAATTTTGTGACACTAAAAATATATGTTAAAATATTATTTTAAATATTTATTGTTAAATTTAACGATTACACAATATTATGACATAGCTTTGGATGCGGTAATTTTAGTAGACTACTGCTATGTACATCTTTAATAAAACATTTGCAAATACATTATTTCATATGTATGACTATGTAGAGCAAAGTTTTTATTATTCTCTTTTGGCGTAAGCTTCTATTTAGAAAAAAACTAGATTCCTGTGTATCATGTAATCCGGTCGTAATAACAACCGTTAGTTAGTTCATCATCGTAAATAAGGCATTTATTAACGATTAAATTATAATAAAACTCAATAATTTAATGTATACATAGTCCGCACTTGGCCATTGGCCACGACTGTCGCAGAACCGACGAGAGGTGGAGCAGAAAGGTTCTCGAATGGAGACCACGCTTAGGCAAGCGTAGTGTGGGACGCCCCCCGGCTAGATGGACCAATGACCCAAAGAAGGCAGCTAGCAGCGACTGGATGCAAAGGGCAGGAGATCGTGCGCTGTGGCGCTCCTTGGGGGAGGCCTATGTCCAGCAGTGGACTGCAACAGGCTAATATAATTGATGATTGATTGATGATAGTCCGCACTGAGCCCGCTTTGTGAATTATGGCTCAAACCAACTTATGGCTGACGTGAGGCTTCTGCCCTGAAGTCAGACGTATACGTACTTATACATATAGGCATACCTACTCTGCTTTTATATACATAAAAGCATTCTTTAATCAGGCGCCATAAACTGTAATCGACAAGTAATCTATCTATACCAACAATACCGAATATGGCCATTAGTGTGTCAAAAAAACTAAACACTTAGGTTACTGGTTTCAAAGGTCTATTACAAGTTCTGCATTAAGAATATGAAATGTCAAGTCAAACCTCGCTACAATTGATTTGAACAAACAACTTCCAGGGTTTGCTTTAACGTTGTGTCACCGTGTTATTCATAACGGTTTTATATTTTTAGAGCAAGCCTAGGATACAATAGAAATATGCAAACCTACAGTAGACCCACTCCTAACAGTCTACAAAGTCGGTTATAGATAAATACTCTTTAATTACACCATACATAATAAATGTATCGTGATATTTGCACAAAAACGTAGAATTAAAACTTTCAGACATGGTATAGCACAAAAAAAATATGTTTATTTTAACCTATCAAGCGGCAAAGACCCTCCGGCCGCTCCATAACAATAAAATTTTCATTGTGTCTCTTGACCTTCGCTTGACAGGCTAGATGTTTTTACACAAATTAATAGGTAGAATGAAACTCTTAACTACAAACATGCAACTACTATGCAAAGTAAATTGCACATAAGTTTATTAAAGTGTCAGCTTTATAGGTCATAATTTTTATGACACTATTCAGCAAATCTATAAGAATATCAGAGCAGTGGCTTATGGTCACACTCTAAGATTATAGTTTTCTTTGACGCGTTTTCCTATTAGATTATTTGTCAATACGAATTAGGATTTACGTATATCAACTAATTCCCACCAAAGATGTATTTGATTCCAATTCGTTTTGTGACGATACCACGTGGACCTGATATAAAATTTCTTAGAATATAATTATCTTAAATCGCGGTAAGCATAAGTATGTGGAGTGAGACTACTACTTATATCTTAACTATGGCCATGGTATCGACCGCAGTATCAATGAATGTTACGTGTCTAGGTACATGCTCAAAACTTTTGTTTGGCCAAGGTTGTAATCGACCTGACAGCGGTGTTATTTGTAAATGCAGTGTTATTTCACACTTGTTTTTTCAACATGAGTCGGTGGTCAAGCGATTAGTATACCTATCCAGTTTCCAATGGCTGGTGTAATCATAGCATTCTCACCTACCCTGGACTTGCTTTTTCAATCGATGGTCGAATATGCATGCAAGATACGTCAGTTCTGTCGATAACCAGAGTTATAAGTCACAAAGGCCCATGGTTAGTTTTTGTTTCTCAAATTTGTACGTTGTTTTATTCAATCATTATTTATAGGCTAGATTTCTTTGCCAAAGAATACTGCGATTCATAGTTACTAAAGGCGTGTATAATGAATACTTAATTATTTAGTTCCTAGCTCATGAAGTTTTAAAATGTTCAAACTTTGAAGAGAGTTGAGTTTAGGAAGTTCCAAAAGAGCAATATTCCTTGACAAAGACTCAAAATGAACGATGTTACGAAATACTTCCGAAGTAACTCGCTGTAATATTTAAAGTATCTACGCATGAGAATAATATAAATGCAGATATAACTCGAAATTAATTTAAAGTTTTAAGCTCGATATTGGACAAAAGATACAAGTTATTTCCAGTTCAATATGTTTTTACACATTTGGCTTACCGTAGTGGCGTTGTGAATCGCTTTGATCGAAAAAAATCCCGGATTAGGGACAATACCAAAATAAAATATAGGTAGTTGTAGTCTGTACTGATAGACAAAGAACTGGGTATGCTGGGATTGCAAAATGCTTTGTCTCGTACCTTGTAACACAAGGATACTTATTCGAGATTATGAGCATTATTGCGAGTAATAAATAAGTGACATCTTATTAAATAGCTTTTTTATTTTATTTACTAAGAGCAACCAAATATCTTACACCAATAATACAATTAACAAGTATTTACTATCATATTAGCTAAGTGTAGATTCAGTTACAGGCCCAACACTTCCAAATGTGAGTGTATATACGTTAATAAATAGATAAACTTAAACAATGTTCTACTTTTAAAAGAAAGGTTTAGTGTTCTTAATAATAGTCAGTTTTAGAATAGGCAAAAGCCAAAATTTACTGGTAAAAAATACATGTTAAGTAATTTTACAACCAATTTTCTGAATTTGGGGAGGGCGTTAGAAAATATGTCTTGACTATGTATAAAGATATAATCATGTTTTTAAAAAAAATTTAGGGAAAACCGGGATCCAAACTAGTTCAGCACAGCACGTGCCGAAACTCATTATCTTATCAGCGCACAAATCAATGCAATCGGTTGTTTGACCGGTTGCATTTCTTATAATGAGTCAGCTAACGATTTTCTGTCAACTCAACAATTGTTCATGAATAATGGAGTATTCGACCCAGATCTACCTTGTTAATAGTTTGACCGGACCTTCGGGATTAAGCACCGAAAAATATTGTTTTGAAAGTTCACGCAGGCATTGGCACAAATGTTACAAATATTTGCACACAGAAGTTTTATCATGAACTAGCTGACCCGGCGAACTTCGTTCGTACTACCTCTTCCTAAATTTTTTTCGCGAATTAATCCAATTCTTTATAGTTGCTATGCTATTTTACGTATATTATTTTATGATCGTTGATTTGTTGGATTTGTGTCTAAAAATCGTTTCATCCGTTCTTGTGTTAATAATATATAGAATATTAATTTAGATTATTGATTGTGGATGATATTGAGAAGTATTCTTATACAAATAAATAAGAACGTAACACTTAAAATATGCAAGAAAACATTAAGCAGGGCGGTAACCACGAACTCTTAAAACAATCTCAAATCTGTCAAACATTATCAAATCTGTCAATTTTTGTATGGAATGACGTACCAAAATTGACAGATTTGACAGCTTTGAGATTGTTTTAAGAGTTCATGGTTACCCAGCAGGACTTAGACTAAAGAGGCTGAGAAACATTGGACAAACGTTATGCCAAAATAACTAATTGACAAGCAAAGAAAGAGGTGCTTATTTTCAGCAGTGGGTGGAGGTGGGCTGCGATGCTGATTTTATTCACTAAATGATCCAGTTTTAGAACCGTTTACTGTGTATGGTATTAATAACTCTATTATAACCTTGCACACACGACCAACAGCTTATGAAGTTCATTTTCACAGCGATAGTTGTAGTGTGAGGCATGTATGTTTAGAACCATCAAGGTGTAAAAATTGCAATGAGATAATATTAGTACTCAACAAATGGGTCGAATTTATGTGATGCCAAGTGCTGCGTTTAGTGCGTACACGCTGCCTCTGCGTTCGGTTACTTTTCTTTTAGTTTTAGCTTTACATAACATTGGTACGTAGAGATTTATTGTTGTAGTCCTGCCTGCGACCCAGATCTAACTCGTATTAGTTTATTCTGACCGGAGACCGGTAATCGCCAAAAATCCAGGCTATCGCTGATCTTATTACGTCAAACCACGAACTTTGTAAAGTGGAGCGCGAACGTGGGACGTGACCATTGTTTTATATTGTTTTGTTACTTAATTAATCTAGTTTTAAATTACTAAAGCAGGCTAAGTACTAGCCTCCTTTAAAATCATGTGTTTTGTTATTCAATAAACTGTGATCTAAGAGTTATGTGAACTTTTGTTCTTGATTTTCTGGGTCATTTGAGAGTTTAGCACCCAGTTTCTTACTATTTACAGGGTGTACAAGAGAATAGGACACTCCTTAAAACTACGCGATCAGCTGGTTGTATACATCAACATTTCCTATGTAGTAACATCGAAATCATGTTTTTTTTTGATGTTCCATACATTGTTTTTGAGGTATGCGAGTCAGTTTGTATGAAGTAGCTTAAAAAATCTCGATAATGATGTTGCTCGCATAGAAAAAGTTATTGTATATGATCAGCTGATCACGTGCTCTTAAGGAATGCCTATTCTCTTGTGCACCCTGTAACTAGAGCAGAATTGAAATAGACCCTAAAGTATTGCATTGAGTAATATATCGACCCAAATACATGCATTTGCTCGTTCTGATAATTCTTTGTTTATTCGCCCGTTCTTCTCTGTTTAGTCATTGCTTGATTGGTAGAGAGTGTTGCTTGGCAATAAATCCACTAATAGTATGATATATTTATTTAAAAGCAAATAAAACGATAAAACGAGTGACAATAAACACGGGAAAGTACTTACAAAATAGATTTTAATGTCCAATCGAATGTTTTGACACGGGTACCGTTGACAAAAACAAGACAAACAGGTTCCTTGATTATTTAACAGTAGATAGGTACATGTTTACATCCGTCTTGAGTAGTTTTAACTACATTTTCTTTAATTAACTGTTGCGTAAACTATTTCGATTAAACTATAATTGCATATCAGTTGACAAGGGTTTAATTATCAACTGTTAGAGTTTAGTGAAGCAGTTTCCGAATGAAAACAAAACAGCATAGACTGCGAAATGAAGCACAGTTTTTTGTTATTATCGAATTTAATCGGAATTTACGTCTACGGCTCAAATTTAGAAGAAAAACAACTGTTGATACTAAATTCTATGCTACTCGACCAAAATGCAGCAACAGCAAATTATTTATCTCGACTTCATCATGGTAAAAGTTGTTTTATTCACGAGAGATTGAATTATTTCAACGAAAGTAAGGGTGAATGTGGATACCTGTGTGGTGTGGTGGATACCTATCGACTTCCTTGAACATGACTGTTTTATAAAAATATCTGACACGGCGATTTTGATTTATGGCCTTTAATAAAGTTGCTTGTTGCATATTTTTTAGAACATTTTTTATAATGCCACAAAGTAAAATAAGCTATAGAAAACTTAACATTACCAAATAACGCAAATTGCTAACTTTAAACCGCTTCATTAATGTCTGTACAATCTGTCATTGATCTTGGTTTTAATTACGTACTTTAATACTAACAAAGTATGACCCGTAATCCCTATAAAGCTACCCACACACGGGCGCTGACGATTAAATTTAAACTTCCTAACTAAATAGACATCGGCTTCTTAAATGGTCAATAACTTTAGTTAATAAGGCCATATCGGCAGTTGTTAGGCATGCTTAGTTTAAATACTCACGATTTTCAAATTTTGTACTAATGAAGTCGAGAAACGTGTCTAATATTAGGTGATTATTTAGGAATTTATTTCTGTTCATTTGAATGATGAAAGTCACATGAAATGCTATTATCGCAGTGGTTCCTTGTTAGTAAAAATAATTTAATTTAGAAGACATTATTTAAGCACTTTGCGTGTACTAGGACTGCCAATTTTGATTTAGATTATAAGGGCGCCATCCAATTAGTAGGAGTAGTAGAGTAGCTTTGTATATTAATCAAATTTAATACGAAATTTTCCATATTATTCCGATTAAAATATTATATTTCGTTAGACACAATTGTGGGTAAAAATTGTAGATGTAGAGCTAAAAACAAGCTAGGCATGATTTAGAAAAAATTACATGTGACATAATTATTATTTAAGAAAATTCATTGAAAAAGCGCATACCGCATACTTATATCTATATATATGTTATTATGACCATGTTTATATTTTACTAAGATTTATATCTTCAAAATTTGTTTTCTTTGATAAGAGATTCTATAAATAACTAGATTATAATAAGTTGATCCCATTAAAATTTTACTACTTTTGAAATGAGTTTTGAAAAATAATTATGAATTTAATATTTATTTTCATAGTCGGTAATATCTTTAGTTAAAAAATGGTAGTTAAATTTACTGTGGTATAAAATTTATGAAACAGGCCCAGAGCCTGGATAACATCTGCTTGTATTAGTTATTAAGGAGTTTTAGTGTATATTACATACTTGTAAGCTATAAACAAAATTGGCACTAAAATCAGTAAAATAAAATTTCTTCTAACACATGTAAAACTTTGTAGCGTTCAAAATTGAGGAGATAAAACTTTGAATACGCATCGAAAAGCGATAAAATTCCGACATAAATCTTAGGTGGATTATATAATTTTGTTGCAAAGAAACGTTTGGTTCCTACCCTAAATATTGTTACAAGACTACTCTCAACATGTAACGCTATCTTTTAGGTTTTCCAGGCAGAGAATGCGAGACTTTACTTTTTGGCTTCAATTTTATTATATTATATCCTATACATTTCCCTGTATTTTACCTATAAAAAGTTGTAACTATTCAAACGTTATAGATAGCCAATTGCAATATTTACAAAATGTGTTTTACTAAAACTATTTCATGTGTAGTACTAAAATGTCTATAGAGTAGAGATCTATAGAGCCACCAAAGAGAATTTTATTAACTATTATTAATTAAAAAATACACTTTATAGACATACTTTGTATTTCTTATATAACTTGAGCTTTGATGTTTTAGGAACTTAAAATTCAACATACATTTTAGGTAACAGTCTGAAGTTGTCATTAGCCCTAGTTACAAACTTATTTTAATTCATAATAATTACAGACACGACTCGCTGATCAATGTCAATAAACATACAAGTTACAAAGTATGTATAGAACTCTAGAGTGAAATATCAAACGGACGCAACAAAAACCATAACCCTTGAACGCAAGCCTGGTACTTATAGATGCGTGCGCGCAGCGCGCGATGCGCAAATTGACTCAATTCAAACACTGATTACGCTTTACGATCGCAATAAAAATAAACGGTGATTTTATGGCGATATTTGTTGTACAGTCAGTTCATCTAGTTATATGAATAGTTTAAGCTGGTAGCTTATTTGTATCAAATGTGACTATGTCGTGAGGTCAACTTATGTTTTGGATGATATGTTGTTGACTGTACAGTTTTTTTTTGTTTATATATTTTTTTTCGAAATTTTGGATTTGTTTGCATAAAGTGTGCACACTGTATTGACGTCACTGAGACATCCTAAACAGTTATACCTAAGGTTTTTATTTTATAAAAAATCAAAACGTTTTCTTAATTTCTATTAACCTTTTAATTGCAACGCATACACGTTTAAGCAATTTCTTCAAGTAAAACTGTTTACATGGAATAATTTAAAGTAGTTTGTATAGTTAACTAAGTCCACTTATCTCAACAATGGGCCATCTCGTCCCTATTGCAGGAACAAATAAGTAGGGTTGCCTCTTTTAAATTAAGATTACATTGTATTTTTTATCTATCTTTAAAAATAAATAAAATGTTTTAAATGCATCATAGAATGCTTTTTAAGTAGAAGAATCCATTCAAAGTATCACAATACATTTTATTTTTTTAAGGGTAGAAATCTGGTACTGGCATTTTGGCTAAAAGAATTTGGTGAACTTCCCTTTGACTGTAAATAAAAAACCGATTGTCTTCCATTTTTCTCCGTGTGGTAGATTGTATGGGTTCTACTAACTAAACCACTTCGAAGTCAAGACACGTCTTATGGCACGGCCTATGTCCTGCACTAGGAGTACTAAGATAAGTTTTATTTTTGTCAACCCTAGCACTTAACTTTACACGTCACGACTCGCAGCCAGTTTAGGATATTAGACCGTTCTTGAAAATGGAATAGACATTGCGGCAAAATAATAGTACTTATACCAACTAGTCTGCAAGTGAAGCTAAATAATTGGGTATACAAAATAACAAGCGATTAATTTTTACTTGATCATAATAAAATACTTAAAAGCTTCAGTTCAGTTTCTTCAGCCTTAAGATTCAGGTATGAACATTGAGGAATGCAAAATGGTATTGTTAAACATATAAAACGTTATTTTTGCAACATTACAGCACACAGCAAAATAATAAATGCCCTAAGTTCTCTATGAATAATTAAGTTGACAGATATTTAAAATACTTTTGACCAAAAAACTTTTATGTTAAACTACAGTTCATGTATAAAGAGAAAGTATTTCATTGATTTCCTACACCTACTAAAACCAGAGTTCTCTTCTTTTTCATATTTGAGAAATAACAAACAAAACCACGACAATGTTGTGTTGACTAGCGCATAATTTTATTTACTTAAATACATTTGTTAAACCAACCCATAATTGAAATTATTACGGGATAAAATAAAGGTATTATAAAAACTATATTAATCGACTTCTGTCAAAAGATGCGTAAAGCCTTAAATTTATAGATACCATTGGAGACCAAGCCGAATAACCTTAGAGGTCACATTCCCATTCAATAAGGATCATCTACCATAAATAAGGAATAAACTGCCCATTTAACCCATGCAATGTTTGTATGCACTTAGGACATTGCACAATTCAAACCAGATAACTAAAGTCGTGCTCATTATGCGAATGTAGGATTAAATTACTTTATATTTTTTAATTGCATTCCACTTTAGGCATGGAGCCAAGTGGCATAGATTAAAAGATACGACAACTGATATTACCCATTATTTAGATAACAGCAAATTAAGATGCACTTAGTTCAATACGATTTCTAAAGTAACCTTTTTATTTGGTTTAGTAAATAGTCCTATAAAATCTGAAAAAAAAGTGGGCTGTTTGGCATGGGGAGCTTTTCGTGTGTTTACAACGTGGTTCCCATAGGGGAAAAAAATTTATTTGATCATTAAAGACTCCGTCTTTACACTTTTTAAAATATATAGATATTAGGGTCTTATTTTGAAGGATGTAATGAAAGAGGTAGAAAATCGCCTAAATCTTTACTTCTCAGCTGGACGAACACTCTAAATCAATGGAATCTTTGATAGAAACAATATCAAGCATCCGTACGGAAATAAACTTCTGTCGGCTATTAAATGCATAAAATAAAATGCATGCAATTGTGGTGCTATTAAAATAAACATAGTCTGTGATTAAATAGGGCTAGCTACCTACTAATATGCATATAACAAAACTAGTTGAGCTAGTTTAATAATTAAGTATGCTTACATGAGCTTTGCTTGAATAAATGAAGTTTTACCTAACCGTGAGTCAGTGGCTACGGGGAAAAGTTAAACGTGCCGTGAATTCATTTCATAAGAAAACAAAAAAAAGAATTAGGTTATAACTGAGAATTATCATTCATACACAATATTAAATGAAGTACACAAGATACCCGCATTTTTGTACACCCTCACCAAAGGGGTTAAATAGACCAACAATCGCATTTTAACTAAATCAAAACCCTTATTTTTTTTTATCTTGTGTTTTTTTTATTTACACAAAGTGTAACTTTTTAACACAATATCTACTTTGGCGTAAATCAGCTGCTAAAATACAGTTTCAGGGATCACTATCATTGTATTTATTATACACGTTGTATTTCATTGCATTTTTAGTGGCATCAATGCAATTTTATTATTACTCTCTATTCTATTTATTATTCTTATTTCTGTATATTTTTTAGGAATGTAGACATTGTTATGGACATATTATATCTAATCAACTATTGTTATTGTGAAATTGGTAATCTTAACGGAAGCTCTATCTTTTTTTTAGATCCTATTTAATATAAACTACACGTCGTGTACCTAAAGTCTACATTACAACCCAAAAGTTTCAGGAATTTATTTGTAGTGTTTTTTTTATTTTTATAATCAATAAACGGTACGTATTGGCTGTTAATCCTTACCATATCGTCTACAAGAAAAGAAATAAAATGAAATTAATACAAATCACATGGTATTGATGATACTAACCTATAAATTGTTTGCAGTCCACAATAAAAATAATAATAGTAAACAAAGATAAGTAAAGTTGCATGACGATCATTTTATTATATTCTCAGACTGCAAAAGACTGCCTCATTTTTTTACAAAAAAACAAAATTTATTTGATTAAGTATGTTACAACAACAAAAAACGCGACCTAATACGGAAGATTTTATTCGTAAGCACATTCTGTCTGTCAATCACTAGTGTAGCATTAGGATAACAAGACGAAAAGAGTGCAATTGTCAAGATAAGTGAGTCTAGATCTGTCGTTTAGATACCGTGTCCGCCACGATCTCACATCGCAGGATGCGCTTGAGACGCTGGGCGCATCCAGATGAGTTTATTGACTTTATTTGTTGTTCCATCCGATGTATAAAACATAGCATACAACACAGACAAGCGCGTATTGATTAGAACGCGTCGATAGGTAGCTGTTAAACCTCACTTACCGGTTAAACAAAGTGTGCTATTGATTTTATAAAGTTCAGAAATTTTAATGGTTAACAATCGTTGATGTCACGAAGACTAGAGAAATGTCTCAACAAAACAATAAAGTTTATTTACGACTGCACGGTTAGTAAGGTATATTTTCTTCTCCATAATTTACGACAGTAAAAAGAAATTAAGCTTCAATATTTTACGGACGATAAATGCAGCACTCGCTGCACAATGAAAACGTTAAATGCACCGCGACTTGTGTAAATATGTACACAATACTATAAATAAAACAAGTGAAGGCGAAAATTAAGCAATCCGCGAAATGCATAGACAAAGAAACGAAACCAGTTACAACTAAATCAAACTCGGTACTTACGGTTATCACGCAACGATTACGAAAGCTCGGCGATATCAGCTATTATGTAAAGTAGCTACGAGTATCTCTCCTGCGCGGAACATTCGGGGCTCCCGCCAAAACGCACCCTGCACAGTCTAAAAAACACAGCCACCACAGTTCACTGTCACATGCACAGTCTACGGAACACAGTCGGCAAAAGTTTTTAACTTTCGTTGGTTGCGCGCGCCGGGAGCGGGTGGCGCGTCCGATACGCAAGTTGGTCTGTGCCGTACTAGTCAGTCGAGAACCGGCCGGCCATGGCTACCGAGTTGAAGACAGCCGGACCCTAGGCCCGGCACACACGGGCAGACCTTACATTGCCGCCATTCTTATTGCACGTTTTATCACGAACCTTTTTGCATTCGAGTTTCAAATCCTGGAGTAGACGGTATCAACACATTCTAAGATCTGAGATTCTTTTAGTTGAGAAAGTAGTCAAGTCCTACCATTTGAAAGAATTTTATATAAGAGTAATCAAGGATTTAAGTTATACATATTACAAACAAATCAAATGCTATCCGCGAGTTTATCGGAAAGTTTATTCTAAATACAGCGTTAGGAAAGGTTTTAATTGGCAGTACATTTGCAGTTTGATTTGAGTTTCAATGTTAGCATTTCTATCACGTATGCGCCCTTCAATAACGAAATCATTTTGCCGAATGATATAAATCGATCTATAAATTGGCAGTTTGTTTACGTACTTGTATTTTCTTTTTCTGCTCCATATAAGTTTGCCATCGCGTGATTTTAAGGGGGGAAAACCCTCGCGTCGGTCACCGTCTTGCATGTAATTACTAGCGAAAGGAAGTTTGCTGCTTTCGGGGCCAATGCGTGACTTATACTGAACCCTCCGTCTTAAAAATAACAAAGGGGCGAAATCCCTGGAACACAATTAACGAAGCTAATTGCTGTTCAACTTAGCTTCCAAACGATAAATCTTAATCCCTATTACAGGTTCTGCATTAAAATCTGTATTAGCATTTGAAACTGCTTGATTTGTAACGTTATAAAGATAAAGAATAACTTTGATTAATTCGACGCTATCGGAATGTGGATTTATTAGATGATCTGTCTCATCCGTATCTTTATGCAAATTAAAGAGTAGCGTGTCGATTTCAAAGGCGCCGCAACTTATTTTAAAATAGTTATTTGACTTGCGTTATTCTTAATATCCCTGTTGTTCGTTTTCAAAATTAATACAAATTATTTATATAAATCGAATCCCTTATTCCATTCAATCTTACTGGTATTTTTTGTCTTATTTGAATGTATTATATTTTAGGTATATTTTCTTAAATTGACTCATTATGAAAATGATTACGTACTTTAAAGTTATGTGAAATAGATATACTTAGATGGAAGGTAAAGTATAAACATTTGTCAAAATTCTCACAAATGTTTATACTTTACCTTCCAAAATCAGAAGTGTTTAGTTGGTTTGTATTAATATTCGTGCAATGAGAGATTGGGTTAGTATACTTTATACTTAGATTATACTAACGTGCAAGAGAGTTTTACCTATATAACGAACATATTCTAGTCCTGGTAGGGTAGAATATAACAAAAGATTTTTATTGGTAGTAAAATATGCGGCGACTCCACAGCCAGGCAGGCCGACAATGGTTAATCAAAAGGCCGTATCTCATTTTGCGGGACCTTGCCAGCGAGACGTTACGTTATTTCGATTTCATTTGCGTGCTCGTGCGCATACTTTTTTATTTCCTACCCGCTCACCTACAGGTCAGCTCTTGATCCCGCGAATGCTTTGTTATTCCACGAGAAATATGAGGATCCAACAATAAATGGGATTCTTTTGAGGGATATTGAAATATCTCTAGGCGATGCCGCGGGACTCGGCAGATTAATTCTCGAATGATGAACGACGGATGTAAATCTTGTTTGTAATTTACTGGCAGTTAGACGCTTTTGTTTCGATAAGCTATTATTGGGTTAATACGGTTTAATAGAAAAGTTAGTGCGTTACGTGACCGTTGCGAGAAGGATATTTTTTATCTCGTAAACGAGTTGGATTTAAAGTTTTTTTTTATCGTAAAAAGTAATTACGAGTCACGAATCTTGTGGCCAGCGATGCGGGTGCCCAGATTAATTGAATTCTTAGGTGTGAAGAGTCCGGACCGCGAGGGGCGGGCCGGATAGTTTTTAGAAAGGCTGACGTAGACCACAGAAGCAAGCGGGATTCTTTTTTTGTTTGAGAAGCCTTTAAAAAGGTGATTTTAGCAAGATGAAGATTGTAAGAATTTGCCGTGAGACGTCGAACAAAGCGATAGATTGATGTTTTTATACATTCCGCTTTTTGTCTATGTTTTAGGTTTTAAAATCTAAATTCATCTTTATGATCTCAGCTTACTTCAGTCCACTTCTGGTAAGCCTTTTCCAAGAGCTTAGGCGCTGTCGGGGAATGCAGCATGATTCCCACTTTTTCATCTGCCAGCCATCTTCCTAAAGCCAGCCTACATTTGCTACGACGTGGCCACCACTCGAGAACCCTTTTCTTCTATCTTTCATCGGTTCTACGACAAATGGACTTACTATTTTTTTTTTAATTTTTTGATGCATTAACAAGAAAGTGCATAATTAATCTTCCAGCATAGTATTTTTGTGTTTTAAAACACAATAAATAATCGTCGAAAAGTGGTCACTAAATTCTGTGAATGCTAGTCACTTTATCTCTTGGACCAAACATATCAAGACGGGTCTAAAAGGTCCATCATCACCTCTCTACCGCCGACACTTGCTCATAAGCCATATAGTTTATTATTCTTTCTATACTTACTGATGTAATTAGATACCAAGGGTCTCGCTTTTCAGATGTTCAATAAAATTGTATTTATTGTGCATCAGTATCAATTATTAATTTAAGATTTAGACGTTATCTTTGGAGGTTCAGATATTGTCGAATATAGGGATATTGAGAATAAAACGCATTTAATTTACTGAATAATATAAAATTCTTTAATGCCGTATCATATTTGATGTCCTGTTTTATGTTTAAAATTGTGAGTCTGTCTCTCTGTCTTTGTCTGTCTGTATCATTGTTGTATTTTTTAAATAGAAATTGAATTTATTTACGGTGGTTCCTAGCTATATTTTTAGAGAAAAAAATAGTCGCTCCGAAGAGTCCTAGCATTTTACTGTTTTGATGAAGGGATCGCAGCAGTAAAAAGGAGGGGATTGGTCACATTTTTTGTTCAATAAAAACAAAAAAAAATGACCTAATACCTAAGAACAACCTTGCGATCGTGCATACCTACGCTATTAAAGAGCGCCTAGATTGATGATTTTGATTGAATAATTTGAAATCATCATCATCATCATCTCAGCCACAGGACGTCCACTGCTGAACATAGGCCTCCCCCAGTGACTTCCAGATCGGCCGATTGGAAGCGGCCTGCATCCAGCGTCGTCCTGCAACCTTTACCAGGTCGTCTGCCCACCTTGTGGGTGGGCGTCCTACGCTGCGCTTGCCGATACGCGGCCTCCATTCCAGAACCTTTCTGCCCCATCGGCCGTCAGTTCTACGTGCTATGTGCCCCGCCCACTGCCACTTCAGCCGGCTAATCCGTCGGGCTATGTCAGCGACTTTGGTTCGTTCACGGATCTCCTCATTTCTGATTTGATCTCGCAAAGAAACACCGAGCATAGCCCTTTCCATAGCGCGCTGTGCAACTTTAAGCTTCTTAATAAGGCCCATAGTAAGAGGCCACGTTTCAGTTCCGTATGTCATCACTGGTAACACACACTGGTTGTATACTTTCGTCTTTAGGCACTGAGGTATTTTGGACGAGAAGATGTTGCGTAGTTTCCCGAACGCTGCCCATCCGAGTTGGATTCGTCGATTGACCTCTTTCTCAAAATTGGACCTACCCAACTGGATCACTTGTCCCAGGTAAACATATTTGTCAACAATTTCGAGAATAGAGCTCCCAACTGGTACTGGGTAGGGCGCAACATGGGCATTCGACATAATCTTTGTTTTGTCCATGTTCATCTGAAGACCTACCTGTTGGGAAACTCTATTAAGGCCATCGAGCATTGTACCGAGGTCTTCCAGCGACTCTGCCATGACCACAATATCGTCGGCAAACCGAAGGTGAGTAATGTATTCGCCATTAATGTTGATGCCGAATCCTTCCCATTCCAGGAGTTTAAAAGCATCTTCCAATGCGGCGGTAAACAGTTTCGGAGAAATAACGTCTCCCTGCCTTACGCCTCGCTGCAGAGGAATAGCTTTCGTGCTCTGCTCCTGTACTCGGACCGTCATGGTGGCGTTTTTATATAAACATTTCAGCACCTCGATGTACCGATAGTCAATATGGCACCGCTGTAGAGACTGTAGCACTGCCCAAGTCTCGATTGAATCGAAGGCCTTCTCATAGTCCACAAACGCCAAGCATAGTGGTAAGTTATACTCTTCGGTCTTCTGTATAACTTGTCGCAGCGTATGGATGTGGTCTATGGTACTAAAGCCTTTTCGGAAACCTGCTTGTTCGGGAGGCTGGAAGTCATCGAACCTACGTGCGAGACGATTCGTGATGACCCTCGAAAACAACTTGTAGACATGGCTCAGAAGCGAGATGGGTCTGTAGTTCTTCAGCAAGGTGTTATCTCCTTTCTTGAAGAAGAGCACCACCACACCTCTATTCCATGCCTCCGGCGTTATTCCCTCGAGCAAGACGGAGTTAAAGAGTTTCTGAAGGACCTTCAGTACCGGTGTTCCACCCGCTTTCAGAATCTCTGAGGTGATCCCGTCATCACCCGGCGCCTTGTTATTCCTGAGCTGTTTGAGAGCCATCCTAATCTCATATAGGCTGATGTCCGGGATATCTTCGGTATAGTGTCGGGTAAGCTTAGCTCTTGGATCTGCGGCTGAACTACTAACAGGTTTAATGACCGAGGTGTATAACTGCCCATAGAACTTTTCGATCTCCCTCAAAACTTCGGCTTTTGTCGACATTATACTACCATCCTCCGTCTTCAGCTTCGTCAGCTGGCTCTGCCCAATAGACATGTCTCTTGCAAACACTTTGGAGCCTTGGTTCCGCTCTATCGCCTCTTTAATACTATTCGTATTAAAGTTGCGGATATCATGTCGCAAGGACTTCCATATCCGTCTATTGTGCTGCCGATACAACTTAGCGTCAACGGAGGACTGCAGTGCCAGTAAACGTCGTTCTGCAATGAGTTTGAGGGTGTGGTCGGTAAGTTTTTGCGGTCTGTCTCTTCGACGGGGCTTGAAAAATTTCGACCCGACCGCCTGGACAGTTTCTACAAACCTGTTGTTAATCTCGTTCACTGACTCGCAGTTTTCTAGGCATTCAAAGCGATTTGACAGCTCAAGCTGAAAGCTTTCGGGGCAGTAAATATGGGCATTAGAGGGTCGGAGCGTAGACTTCATCAAACGGGACCTTTCTAGCTTGACGTTGATGTTCAATGTGCCTCTAACCATTCGGTGATCGCTACCGGTTTTCACCCCGTTGATCACGGAGACATCATTGAACACTCGTCGCTCTGTGGTCATGATGAAGTCAATCTCATTTTTCGTGGACCCATCGGGGCTCATCCAGGTCCACTTCCTCTGAGGCGGCTTCTGGAAAAAGGAATTCATCGCGAAGAGGTCCTCCTTCTCCAGAAATTCGGCCAGCCTTTGTCCCCTAGGGTTCCGTTGCCCATATCCAAATCGCCCCACTCTCAGCTCATTATCGCCTCTCATGCCCAGTTTCGCGTTAAAGTCTCCCATAACAACATTGAAGTGGGTTTTAGTAGTATGTATGGCTCTACTAACGTCCTCATACATAGCCTCCACTTCCTCATCGGGGTGTGTAGAGGTCGGTGCATATACCTGTATAACCTTCAGCGCGTATCTATTTGACACTCTGAGTATCAGGTATGCCACCCTACTCGATACACTTCCGATGGTGACGATGTTGTTAATGAGGGACTTGTGGACGAGAAACCCGACACCACCTTGGGACAGTTGTTCGCCCTCCCGGTAATAGAGTAGGTTGCCAGATTTCAGGGTTATCGTGTCCTCGCCCTCTCTTCGGACTTCTGATATTCCCACGATACTCCAATGCATCCTACTCAATTCCTCTTCCAGCTCAACGATCTTCTCATCAGTCCTTAGCGTGCGGACGTTGTGTGTTACCAGGGCCAGTCTTCTTTGGGGCTGGTAGCCGAAGTGCCTCCTCCGGGGATTCTTAGCACCCCCTGACCCGCCGTCACCCTGACCGCTACCGTAGCCAGGAACAGCGGGACCACCGGAGACTGGGGGCCTGGTCTTTGTCGTGTCTGTCATTGGGGGGTGGTTGCCAGACTCGCCACGCTTGGCAGGCGGGTTGGCGAGCGCAGTTTTTTTTATATTGTTTCGCACGCAGACGCTGCTCCCCGTCTCGTGCTACAGGATTTAGTCGCCTCTTACGACACGCCTCCTGCACGGCGGTGGGGAAGTGTATTCTTTACGGCCGTCCCCACACGGCATTAATTTGAAATATTGTTGTCTAAATACGACTTAAATAATAACAATGGATGAAACGTTTTTACTTCTGTATACAAAACTCGTTTATTTGAACAAAAAAAAACAAATATTAGGTATTCCTGTATTCTAGACTTGATTTTGAACCTACCCCCAAAATTTGGCTTGTACTTTTGCACTGTATACAGGTCGTTATTATAAACAAGGCTCCATGACATAATGTTCAAGGAACCTTGAGAATCCAGATAACATATTTATGTATAACTAGCGGACATTGCAATCGTGACTGGAGCTTTTAAAGAGCTTAACAATAGCAAATACTTTCTGAAGTCTTGTGTTCGTGAAAAAAGTGTTTAAAAATGTCTCCATGTACCCATTAGTGGAGACTAAACTTACCTATTGGATGCCGAGCGGTCACATGAGACCTCGTTATAAAAAAAATAGTGTGTTTTATTTTGTAGGGCTGAGGGGTTTAGCTAGTTGAAATATTTGGCTACGATGACTTCCTGACTGTATACAATACCAGTGCTTCAAAAACGTGTCAGTCGGAAGTTCGGAGATAGAACACCCCTGTTAGTATTCGGATCACAATGTTTTTGGTTTTTACTGATTTTAACTTTTTTTTATCGCGAAATGGTAAGAATAGCCCCCACAATTATTTTTATCACGTCTCTGTGATTTCATAAAAGTTGAGTCTTCAGTCATCTGCGATATCAAAAGCATTGTGATTGAGAATTCCAACTAACATTATTATAAAAAAAATATTATTTTTATTTTGATCAATAGTTCTGTTTATGTGATTACTTTTACAAATAATTATTACCTCGCAAAACTATAAAATTAGTTTCTGTTTTGATATCTTGGTTAGCTAACATTTCATACAAACAGCCACATTTCAATAACCCACCTTACAAACTTCACAACCCGCAGCTTGCTTCGTCATTAAAAACTTTAATATTTTGAACAGTAACTCCCGTTGAAATGTGTTAATTCATTTCAAAGGTGACAAATTTTGATTCCAGATTTTTTTTTTGTTTTTGTACCTAAAACAGAAATATGTTGTAGAATTCCTTACCTCACAAGGTTAAAGAAAACTCTTAAAGCTGTGAAAAAAAACTTCTAAGTCAATGCAATCGAAAGGTACTCCCGTTATGAATCAAAACCTAAAAGGTGCCAAATTCCCGTTAATCTAGAGTTAAAAAAATGCAAAAAGCAATGCCTTATTGCAAAAGTTAAGCAAACACTCCAAAAACCCGTAGATTTGTAGTTACAACTCATTTTTTTAACATAGTGAAAAAAGCGTTATAAATATAATATGTATATATTATTTATGGTCAGTTATGGACACACTATTTGCATAAAAATTAAGGAAAAGAAAACCTCGGTGCGCGAGACTGACCAACATTTGTGCGGTTTTTTATATTTACCACCTAAGAATTGATTTACTATGATTTTTATGCAGCGCATTCATAGATTATTGATAAAAAGTGTTGTTAGGTTTTCTAATAAAAGTTGGACATAATAATTTTCATCGGTTCGTGGACAAGTCCTTAGTAACCCTCAACTAGTTTATTGAAATGTATTTATGATCTCATGCTAAATAATTCGTTATTCTGTAACGCGACCATAATTTTTAACCTTCTTTTCTAAAATTGACGTGCCATTATTTCATACTTTACTCTTAAACAGGTATGGAAAATCGCACAAAAACATTCCCCGTTGGAAAAGGGAGTAGCGATGCATAAAATCAGTGGCTCCACGCTTTACACTACCTTAAGATATAAAACAGGAAAGTGCAGTAGTTCAAGTATGTACGATTTATTTTTTCTGTTTATACTTTGTTTAATGACTACTGAGCCTTAAATAATAATTTGCTGTAATTCCTACGGGAATTTTTACCGTCACAAAATAATGCTACCTACTCCTGAGGCCTAACCTTATTAGTTTTTATATAATCATGTGAAGATATTTTGAATAAAGAGTATTAAAACAAGATCTATTTTACAATTTTTATTTTTTTATGGTTTCTCACTTAGCTCTACAAATTCCTTACGTGAAAATACACTTAATTGAAAAAAATGTGATATTACCCCTACTTTCTTGTACCTCATTAATAATTCAGTTATGATGGTTTCTAAATTAAAAAAAATATCACTCATATTTACTTGCTCTGATCCTAAAAGCATTAACTTTATAGAACCTGTGTTATAGAAATAACGACTAGCGTTACACAGCACCCAGACTCAAGACAGTATACAAAAGTTTGTTTTTTACATTGATCTTTTCATTTTTTCATTTTTTTTTTCATCTAACTTGGAATCGAGCCCGAGGCCTCAGAGATAGCAACGGCATGTCCAGTATTGTCTAGCGTGCTCTCTCGGGTAATCCGTCACTTAAATTATTGGATCTACTGTTTATCTTTATACTGTGGCTCTATGGAGAGCGTGCAATAGCCATGTCAAGTGTTAACACGTAGATATGTCACGGTGGCTTATGCCTTGAGCTAGATAGTATGATCAATTTAAGTTAGTAAGAAACCATAACAAAAGTATGGAGCAAAAAAGTTAGTTACAGTTGGGAAAAGAGAAATTGTTCCATTATATTTTAAACTGTTAACTCTGGTTTAAAATAAAGCAGGTTTTATATCAAACAAGCTTTTGCCCGCGACATCGCTCGCCTTAGATTTGATTTTGAGTGAATGAATGAATGTCAAAGTCAGTAAATAAAAAATAATCTAAATAACTTCGTTATAGTATTTACTAGTTGCTTATTTAGTTAGAAGATGAATCTCGCGATCTTGGTGCCCAATACAAACTTTGAACCCCCGTTTTACCCCTTTAGAACCCCTTTGGAAATCCTTTCTAAGCACAAGCTTTCATTATAATAGCTATATGTATGTGTGCCAAATTTCAGCGCAATTCGTTCAGTTGTTTGAGCTGTGCGTTGATAGATCAGTCAGTTGCCTTTTCTATATCTATACTTCTATACTATCTATACTAATATTATAAAGAGGAAAGATTTGTACCTATTTTTGTATGTTTGTAATGAATAGGCTCAAAAAGTACTTGGCCGATTTAAAAAATTATTTTACTAATAGAATGCTACATTCTTCCAATTTGACATAGGCTACATTTCGTTTTGAAAAAAAATAGGGATCCTTGGTAAAATTTTAACAATGTAACCGAAGGTGTAGAAAAATGAGTCTTAAAATGTCTTTCGTCGAATGCGCTGCCGAAACTATTAGCGATAATTGTCTACCCCGTGCGAAGCCGGGACGGGCTGCTAGTTATATATATAATACAGGGTGTATAAAAAAGGGGACACTCCTTTGAACCACGTGATTAGCTGGTCATAAACAACAAGTTTTTATACAGGAGCAACATCGAAATCAAGATTTTTTTTTTTAGCTGCTCCATACAAATTTACTTGCATACCTTGAAGATAATGTATGGAGCATCTGAAAATAAAATCACGATTTCGATCCTGGTCCCATAGGAAAAGTTATTGCATATGATCAGCTGATCACGTGGTTTAAAGGAGTGTCCCATTCTCTTGTAAGTACCCTGCATACAGATGTTGAAAAAGTGTTTAAGGTGTACAAAGGTATAATGCCAACCGCTGCTTATTATCTAGTTTTCTTCATGTAGGATCAGGTCCAGCGCACACTTACAACAAATATAATGAAATACTAGGATGAATCAGTAATATTTGAATGTGTCATCGTAACCTATTCTTGCCACCCGATGCGTCTGTAATCTAATCTAGTAAAGACCTTAAACTTAATGACCTTCTAATTTCCCCGATCGACGTAAAAAGTCCATATCTCGCACCAATAACTCACGGGCTAGATATTCAGTTTCCCACGCGAACGTATAAATGAATAAAGCTCAGTTCCTCACAGCTTTTATTATTACAACTCAGATTAGCTATCTATGGAGGCACGATACCATAGATTTATCGGTTCCTCTTAAGGTACGTTCTCAACAAGAATATCGTCGGCGAGAAAACGTTGACGAACGACAATCATCGGAGAAATAAACAAAGTTCATATCATTGAGATTATAAATATTGATGTGTTTTTGCAAAAAAGAACATCACTGAGATTGTTATATTTTTTCTTTTATTTAAAATTTTAAATTACTTTCATTTAAGTGAACTCCTATTTTCGAAATGATTATTAGTGAACGTAAAAACGACATAAATTTAAATTTTGTGTTCACCTATTGTAATTTTAAATTAAGTTTTATTATACTTGGTAAAGGCACTGCTTAAGACGAAAAGCCATAAAAGGCTGCCCTTTCTGGGGCGAGACTGGAATTTACGACAAAACAAATCGTATTGACTTTTTTCTCGGGTTCGTACTTCGTATTAGAATATTATTTGGTTCTAATAGCTAGCATCCCTTGTATAGAGGTTCCGAACGAGAGAACTTGTAACGTGAAATGTAGCGATAAAGCGCGTTAGCCTTGCTGCTTTTATTGTTTTTTCGCTGTACACTGATTTAAGAATAATTCAAAGTTATTTGAAAACTTTTTTCCATCCATCCACTGCCAGCCATCTTCCTAAGGTCCTCGGTCCATTTAGCTAGGGGGCTTCCTACACTACGTTCAATCGTCGATCGACCGGAAGATCGTGCTCTTTGGCGCTCTTTGGGGGAGGCTTACGTCCAGCATTGGACTGCCATAGGCTGAATAGATAGATTTGAAACCTGTAAAGATAAATCAATGAGAATATGCCTTGACAATGGTAATTAAGTGGTGGTGACTATCTAAAAATATATTTATTACTAATATCAAAACCCAACATCACCACAATTACCAAGTAAAATATTAAAAATTGTTTTTAACTGATAATAGTTTTTTTTGGGACGCCAATGGTAAAAAATAAGATCTTTTCAGACTACGTTTATAAAAGATCTAGGTGAAAAAAAAACTATATTGAAGAAGATACGTAGAATTTTAAATTTGCTACAACCTTTTCAAAGCGCTAAAAGCGCTTTAGCGTAGCCGTGGCTCTCGCTCCCGAACTTTTTTGATACCGACCGAAGGAATCCATTAAGATAGGTCAAACGATACGCCCCGAGTGCCATTGTCTGTATCTCGTCAAATTGGTTCGCGCCCATTTACTCCGAATTAAATGTTGGTGAAGGGTATCGTGAACTTTGCGGTAAATACAATTCACTCTTAAAATATCTCCTAATTGTTGTATGTAAAAAGCAATCACTTATATTAACCAATGGGTTGATTAGGGTACTATCTACGGACTTCGTAGTGTAGTTTACAATACAAACGTATAATTATAAGTTAGGTATCCTACAGCCTTTGATCCTTCAGCTCCCAAGCGGTAACCGGTTACCGCACGTCCATTGTTGTTCAATTGTTATCTTTTTTCGCTGGGAGTTGAAGGGTTAAATAATAATAATAATAATAATAATAGTACTCGAAAGTGACAGTATCCGGCTCTACTGGGACCGGCCCATCATCACTGACAGGACTATTCTTGCGAATAAGCCTGATATAGTGCTGATGGACCGGGCGCAATCGAAGGTGTTTTTAGTGGACGTCACTATCCCTCATGACGAGAACCTTGTGAAGGCCGAGACCGAAAAGCAACGCAAGTACTTGGACCTAGTACACGAGGTTACCGAAATGTGGGAAGTGGCGTCCACTGAAATCATACCAATTGTTATATCGGCAAACGGGTTAATCCCAGCCACATTAGGTTCACACCTGAAAAGGCTGGGATTCATCGGCGGCTCGCTTCCAGCAAAGATGCAGAAAGCGGTGGTGCTTGATACCGCACGCATCGTCCGCCGATTTCTCTCTCTTTTGCCCTGAACCCGGCCAAATGTGCATCTGCCGGTCATTACCGCCCAAGAGGCGAGAGGTTTTCGGCCTATGGAGTAATAATAATAATAATTTTACGTAGTATTATTCTTTCTCTATGATAATAATAAATATTTATTTGCTCACAAACATAAAAGGCTTTACCTACTTGTAGCATAGTAAATAGATTTCAGTTTATTATTACTCTTTTTTATGTTAAAGTTGGTGGTGAACCTTTTTAAATAAAAAAGACCAAAGTTTTAGTCACCGTGTCATCATCATTGTCAAAATCATTTGGAATTTTATAGCTGGACATAGGCCTCCCTCATAGAACTCTACAAGCTTTAGGTCGCCTTTAGCGGCTTCCTGCAACCTTGACTAAGTCGTTAGGCCATCGGGCTGTAATTGCCTGCCCATTGCCAATTCAAATATCTGTTTCAGATCATTCTCGTAAAGCAAGCATAGCTCTCTCCACATCACGTTGGGTAGCTTTATTTCTTTTACCCAAAGGTTGTCTGGAAGGGATAACTTTGACGATAAATAAATTGTAATCATTGTTTTTACCTAACTTTAAATGTTTTTTTGTGTAATACTCTATATTTTATCTATCTTTGAACCATGCCACCATGTTTCTACGAGTATTTGCTAGTCGTACAAGGTTTACTAACTGATTAGGTACGTATTAAAGTATTAGTATCTAACTGGGTTCAAATTAATTAAATGTGGGTTATCTTGGTGGAACGCGTGTGTCAGCCTATCTTTATTCCATGTCGCTCGTGAGTTCGGTGCTGTTGGCTACTGCCCTTTCCACTTATGAGGAAATAGTCCAACTGATAGCGATGTTTAAGTAAGTTACACTTGGTAGGTAACTGGTGGTAATAAGTAATTACAGTAATTACTAATTCTCGAGACATTGCTCGTTTAACGTCAAAATTTTGCGGTACATGCAAAAAAGTTACTTCAAATGATTCAATACATAAGTCTTAGTGTTTATCGAGAATTGGTATGGAGACTTGTCTATATCGCAATTATTTATATTTATTAATTAATCATAAACTGTTTTCTAAATCAAAATTCATTATGTTAGGCTAATATAACTTGCGGTTTAGTATAGGGAAGTGTATTTTTTTGCGATTTCAAAGTTGGTCCCATAAAAAAATGGTTGTATTTGAGCAGTAAAATAACTCCCTAAAGATATTTTACTAATAAATTAACACATAAATTGCTTCTCTATAACGGCCTAAATTTTCTAGAAAAACATTAATAACATTTTTTTCCTAACGCTCCAAGGGTTTGGTAATACATCATGCGCAACATATGCAAGCCTTTGATTAAAAAAAGCGTAAGAAAAATATGTTGTAGAATCATTGCTCACCTACTTACATACCTACGAGTACAGTACCTATAATATCCGCACAGTATTACCCCTTCACACAAACTAATCCCACATTTTTATCACATCGTTTTCTTTGGACATAACGCATTAACATCGCCTTAAACTTACAAGGACCATTATAACCATTTAAAACACAAGCTTATTGTCATAATCTCTTGTTAAACACTGGTTTATCTTATAACTATCTTAATAACGTAAAAAGTTTGTCAATAGCTATTACACAACCGTCGTACCGTTGCGACGCTTTTAAAGCAACTTAGTAACAGTTTAAAGTAAGAGTAAAACGACCCATTACCGCCCTCTTTTAGTGACTGTAGGCTCTCCGATGTAGGGTGACCAAAGTTTAAAGAAAGTTGGGATTCGATTATTAATAATGGTTTTCGCTTTTGAAGTTGAATAAACAATATTATGCATAAATGGTTCGTAGACTTTATTTAGTTCGAAGATTTATTGGCCATAACGTTAAAACATTTTGGTCAATGTTTGGTTATTAAACGTAATCGCTGGCAATCGCTCTAAAATATTTGTTATAAACAAGACCTCGAATCTCGGATTATGGACAAACGTAACCCGACTGTGAGCTGGACAAAGTACTAGGTGAAGAAAGATCGGCTTAAAAAATATAAATGTTTTGACAAACGAGTCATAACTTCGCCATTGTACTCCAACCTAAAATTGATGCGAGAAATCAAGTACTCAAATCAACACTATTTTTTCTCCACTGATGATGATACTACACTCTCTAGCTTTACCTGTCAGTCTCGCTTAGATACGAGCTCATTTACGAGCTTCCCCTCGTTGTCTTTGTTGAAAATGAAAGTTAAATATTTTGAAATACTAGCATGCTGGAAAATACAGCAGATTACCCGAATTATTATAAACTATTCTTTAGCCTAGTGGTGACAAATGACAATATAAAGAAATTAAGAAAGTACAGGACGGTAAATTAATTATTCGTTTTTATAAAACAAGTACTCTTAGCAACATACATTAAAAAAGTATAGCTGCATTATTTAGACAAATAATATAGATGCTGCAACTCAAAACCAATAACTTTCTCAAGTAAAACAGTGTCCATTTTATCCTATCTAACTAACCTAAAGCATGGTGCCACAACTTCCTGGTAAATCACCACTTCAGAATAATACTTATAGTGGTGTGTATTACCCTGTCTTCAAAATTTATGACGTCATTATATCACGGGATAGGACTGGGCACGTCAGGAATCTCGCTGAGTAAGGTACTCCGTCTACGTGTGAGGATATTGAAGTATCAATAAAAATATACTTCCTCTTCCAAGAGGTTGCACTATAAGTGGATATTGAGAATATATTGTTATTTTTAGCACCAAGCGGTGGTTTTAGTGTTATGATTAAAGTAAAGACGTTATTTATGGGCTTGTAACATAAAATGGTTACTAGCCCACCACTGCTAACAGTTCAGTAGCGTAATGATTGTTGTCTTGTTTAAAATACTGTTGTTTAATTGAATGATATACTAAACTCGATATTAATGGAAACTTCATAGTACCTACTTACCTCAAAATTTCAGATAGGTATGTAACCTTAATTATTAAACAAATATTTAAAAAAAAAATTCTTAATAGTTAACATACATGACAATTAAAATTGTGTGTGTGATGTGATTTGATGATTCTTTTTTCTTGAATAGGTTAACTTTAGAGATGGTCCGAAATACATAAATTATTATATGAATACTTAAATATATTGGAGTTGGTGCCAGCCAATGGAAAGTTAAAATATTTCATTCGCACGTTACCTAAGTAGATTTTTAGTAAAAAATATTTTAAGTTTATACTGAAGTCGTTTTTTTTCGTATGGAATACTTGGGTTTGAAACCTATAATATCTGCAAAATGTTATGCGCTATTATGCTCAGAAAACGATGGCTGACCACCTGCTACGATCGGAATATTGATAAAATAATGCAGAAGGTAGCTGAAAGCTTCTGTTTAGAGAAACGAACGATTTACGAACATCCATTCCGTGCATTTTACGGCTGAACCCAACTCATTACAGATATTGCTTATACAAAGTTGCTTTGAGTTATTCCATTTTCGACGTTGCATCGAAATGTATCATAATGTTTATGGCTTCGTTGATCGATACTAATATCTCAATTGGTTATTGTATTTTGCAAACGATGCCATAACTGAGACCGTGAATTGGCGAGCGTGATTTAATATTTTCATTGTGAGTGTAATTTGTTTAGGATTAATATTTTTGTGGGCGGCAGACAGGACATTCGTATATACCCATTCGTATGATCTGAAAGTAGAGAATCAACATCCTTGTAGCTACATTGCTAGAGAACCCAGACCTGAGCCAATTTATAAGTGATCGTATCCAAGAATCCCTTTACCTACACTTTACCGACACACATTATGACAACTTGGCTTGGCAGGCTTTGTTGTCCGGAGCGTGAACCACTACTCCATACGGTCATGAACATAGCAAGTTTATTTGATCATTTACTTATAGACAATTTACTATGACTCCTTAAAAGAACAAGTCATTGCAGTATAGGATTTAGTTTACGTTTCCAAATGCATTGACCATTCTGGAGTCCTACTACGAAAATGTTTCGTTCGTTCGGACGTATAAACCTAACAGATAAAAATTACCATCTCCTTGTATCAATCCTTTGACAAAATATTACCAACTCAAACTAGCCGTGTAAAAAACACGACCGTTTTCAATAGTTTAAAAATTGACAAAGGTTTGATACAAGTGAATGGTTACTTTGATTTGATGTTAATACGTCCGAACGAACAAAACACTTTCGTAGTGCCTCCTGGCTCCATAAGGCAATAGATAAATTATCCGGATTGATTCAGGTGTGCAAACTAGCTTAATTCAAGATCAGGAGTCGTATTTTGAAGCGTTAGAATTCCATTTCGCATACGAAATCCTAAAGAATCGTTTACAATCTCCTAGGAGCTTTCAGAATTGAGACAAGGAAGAAGTAATCGTCTATGAGTTACAAATTATACGAGTATGTAGTACCTATGTGGTATCCAGATCAATATATCTTATCTATGGATTCCATTTTTTTTCTAATTACATTCTCCTTTATAGTAATATTAGTATAATAAATTGAATTTGCGAACTATTTAGCTCTGGATTAATATAAATGTGTCAATTGAAGTTGTAGATAGATGCATAGACAGTCGTAACCTACATGGAAAACAAGTAGGTACACCTAGTTTCTTATACCTTATCTACATAAGCAATCTAAAACATAGGTAATTTTTATATAGGCACACATGTGTTTGTATTTTTGAAATATTGTATTTCTTTATCAAATATTTTTTTTATCATCCTTAAAATAGTTTATACCTGCAGCGAATCTAAATAAGTGTTCTACTTTAACTTGCATTTAGCCGGTTTAAACTAATTTACTTACACAGCCAACAACGCCACTAAACCTTTTATTGCAATCCCAATAAATCGTGACAATCCACCTTATTCGCGTAAATGAATCTAAATGAAGCAAGACAATAGTTTTAATTAAACAAAACGAATGTACGCACGATTCCTTTACGTGTTATCTGCAACGGATAGTCGTTGTTACAAATGCGGGGAGTCACGCAACGCTACGGGAGCCGTGTAAACCGGGATACTAGGTATAGGATTTATGGCATAGCCTAGTTAAGGCTGTAAGTCCGGGTAATAGCACATTTCGGGATAATAATGTATCGGACTATGCAGCCGAAACGAACGCGGGTACCGAAGTGCAGAACAATCGCGGTATAGTACGAGTATAATAACACACGTCTTCATGTAGTTACCTAAACTTTTAGGTATACCTTTCTTCTACTCGCTATGATTATTACATGTGGAAGTGGTCATGATAATGTCCGTGTGTCCCCTATTTATATACCAAGTATCTTTATTAATTTCCATGCATCATCTAGCTAATTTTTACCTCTCCTTTTCAGGTTGCGATTGACATGATACTAGAAGCGGTAAGTCTTTATGTTATTATTAATATTTAGAAGGAGTTTTATCAGACCTCTATTATACAGGGTTACATTGCAAGGTAGTGTATAATTTTAAAAATAAGATCTAGAGGTGCACCTCTATAAAGAAACATCAACATTTATCAACAAATACATTAGGTATTTGTTGGCAATTTGAACCTCTGGTTTGCGCGGGCGCTCCTGCTGTTAGAAATGTACCTAAAGGCACATCGAAAAGGCTAAGGTTTGTTTGCGCGCGTCATTGTGGCTATTATTGCATTGAAATTTGTAGTTCTAGGCTGCACAGAGATAGTGCGTGCGTATTTTTTATGAATGAGACAAGATTATCCACGCGGTCCATCTTTTAACAGCGGATAGTAATAATAAAAAAAAAAGAAGTTTGTTTTTAACGTAGGTAGATCGATTTAGTTACTGATTCTGAGTGGTCCCTGAATAATTAGCACTACCTTGCAATGTAACCCTGTTTAATCCTTAAATAGGGATTCGTCTCGCTATCGCAACATACTCACTCAGTTTAATTCATAATTGTATTCATGAACGGATACAAACGGCGAGGCTTTTGTATGCCTAATGTCTGTCAGCTACTAACGTTCACCCAAGTTAATGATTCGACTATGCCAAATCAAATCAAATCATTTATTTGTGATATACAAGTAAATTTAACGATATTCAACAAAATAGACCAAAGGAGGGGTTTTTGTAAATTATCGTTTGATAAATTATTTTATAGAGATATGATCCCTGAGAGTTCGAGATGGTTATACTCACACAGTTGGGCTATTTAGGATAGTTACGTTGAAAAAATGTGTGTAAACGAAGTACTTTCTAAAACGTACAGCAGGAGTTTTGTCTTTTCGTCAGTTTCGTACATTCATGTTCGTATTTCGCGCTGTAATGTTTTTTAAATATTATTTTCAATTCATAACACAGCACCTTACTTTCTGTTTTAGGTATTTTTCCTTGCCTTGTTCCTAGATCACTAAAAGCCAGTTGATCAACGAGTTTATTGGATTATATAAAAATAGAATTGAACGTTAGTAAATTACCTTTATGTAAGCCTTGTTAACTAAGTACCTAATTAATTCTAACAGTGCCTATTCAATTTCAAGCAAGCCTATTCCAGGAAAAACTAGGTACAATGTTTTAACGCGCTAAATAGACACGAATCTAATCATTGTTAGAGCGTTCACACGATACGATTTTTGCAGCATTTCCTTTTCATAATGGCGATTAAATCTTAAACATGTTTTTTTATAACATTATCAATTTTTTAGGTTTCCGTAGTCCTGACAAGGAACCCTTATAGTTTCGTCATGTCCGTCTGTCTGTCTGTCCGTCCGAGGTTTTGCTTGGAGACTGTTGACCCTAGAGAGTTGTAATTTTGTGGTGATATGTATATCAATCACGCCGATAAAACGGTAGAATAAAAGTTTGAAAAATATTTTTTTTCAGGGTAGCTCCCATACATGTAACGTGGGGGGATAATTTTTTTTCATCATTTATCCCATCGTGTGGAGTATCGTTAAATAGGTCCTTTAAAATGACTTAGGGGTTGCAAAGACAATTTTTCGATTTAGGGATCAGTTTGCGATATATTAAACTTTAAAGTGCCTATTTTTGCTCGAGTAGGGCGGCGTAGAGGGGGGCCTCTAAAGCTAAACTATTAAAATCTAGAAAAATCTACAAATATTCATGCTAATAGTGCTTTACATGAAATTTCAAGGAAAATCATACCTAACCGTTATGATGGATCAGTTGGTTTAAGAATAATAGTCGTTCAACTTAGTCGTTCAACAATTTCTTAGAGGAAACATTAAAAGTGACTGAAAATGAAGTTATCGCTTAAATATATTGTGCTATCGACGGGCAACTACGGAATCCTTATACTTCGCGTGGCACGACACGCACTTGGCCGGTTTTTATTGAATTGATTAACACTTTTCGGAAAAAGTAAACCGAGTTTTTTTTTTCAGAGAACTTAAATGCTAACTCGTTCCGAAAGTAAAGTAAAGTATTGCATCCCACCACAAGGCACAGGGCTCGCTTGAACTATGAGGTGACTTGTGCCATACTCAACCACGCGAGTCCAGAGCCGATTTATGGAGGGGTGTTGTAAGGCCAGTGATTAAGCTTTACTGACAGATGTAATCAAGCAATCTTAAGGCCTCTTACTAGGCTTTACGACTGGTATCAAATTATATTAGCCGGGACCAACTTTTAACGTGCCTTCTGAAGCAAAGCCAAGCGCCATTTGCATCGTATTTAATTTAGTGACATTTAGCACAAGCAAGATGCATGAGTTTTATGTTTAAAATTGTATTTAACAAAAAGGTAATTGTGCCAAATAAACTTTATTTATTCATCTAAAATAGGTTTCACAGTTAAACTATTCACAAATGTCACTTAATTAAATACGATCCGGATGGTGAGTCATTCATTAAATACCGGAGTGTGTAATGTTAAACTTTGGTAATCACTACCGAAGCGCTGTTGCCACTAAGCAATAAGAACTTCCAGGATAATTTTTAGCTCAAAAGTAAATATTAATCATCTAACAAGGAAGCTGCCTGCATGCCTGCGTCCTCTCTTCCTTGTCTTACGGGACTGCATTTATTTTTCAGTTAGTTACAGGTATTTTTTTTTCTTTAAACCTGTAATTAAAGAGTTTTATTTAATTTAAATTGTATTTAAAAAAAAGGTAATTGTGCCAAATAAACTTTATTTATTCATTTAAAATATGTTTCACAGTTTTAACTATTCACCAAAACAATTTTGATTGCCGAGGCATTGCTTGAATGTAACTTTTTTTATTTTGCACTATTTACTGTAAAAATAATATTAACGTTAGCCTAACCACAACCTCTAAACTTTTTTTTAGATGCGTCTGTGGTGAGCATATATCAATATTAATAAATGGATCTCGCGGAGTCACGCGCCACGCCTCCGTTACATATCTAGTCCTTTCTCTTATCTGAGGTGGTGAGGCTGTGTAACCCCCAGCCTATCAAAACTAAACACAATATCAACCGTAAATTTTAGTTTTTAGCAATTCCATGCAAGGTTTATTTGAAGATAAATAACACTTGAAAAAAATCATCGACCTCAGTTGGGACTCGAACCCACGTCCCATCGCATGCCGGGCGAGTGCTTTACCAACTAAGCTACCGAGGACGTCACGTGACAAGATGAAATTCCTCAAGTGTTTTTTCTCGCTGTCAAAGCCAGCGTATCTCTGATCAATGTTGTAGCTATATGCATAGCTAAGTAGTATACTACCGTCAACACCCTATAGAAATATTTTTACAAATATTTGACTATTGGTTAAGATCAGAAATGCTTAAACATTGTAAATTTAAGTTTTTAGCAATTCCATGCAAGGTTTATTTGAAGATAAATAACACTTGAAAAAAATCATCGACCTCAGGTGATTTTTTTCAAGTGTTATTTATCTTCACAATATCAACCGTTTGACAGCCAATACTCATAGTTAAGTATTATAAGTACTACTGCGAAAAGTCGTCATGTGTGAATTCTCTTTATTCTACTTTATGTTTCAAAGGGCACATACTTCCACCTCTGCAAAGTTGGTTTGGGTCAACGAACAATATGGGTTAGTACAAATTAAATCACGGTACTTATTTAGCAACTGGTAGATAAGATACTAGGGTACGAGATGAATATCTGTGTAACAATCTAGAGGTTAATTTGATCAGGTAAAATTATACAAATTGGTTAAAATTGTTGCGAAGTTTGTGTAAAATCTGAGATTATCTGTAATCGGACTAAACTTATTAAACCGAATACCGAATAGGGATATTCGATTTATATGTCTATAGTCTCACTTTAAAGTGTTTGTTTTCAGCATTCGATAATGTATTATAGAATCAATCGATATTAGGTATGTAAGGGTTATTAAATTATTGTGATAAATAATGTGAACTTATAATTATTAACATTCATTAATTTAATAGAAAAACGTATTGTTACGCTAATTTAAAATAACGGCAACGTTATCAATAACGATATTTTGTGTAACTTTTAAAATATCGTGCTGGCAACACTACGCCGGGCGCAGCTCGGTGGGGTGTCGGTAGTGCGGCGGGCATTCTTGTGTAAAGAGCGACAGTGAACGGTCGATTTAGAAATTAAAAAGTGTCGTTAACCATTAACTGTATTATATCTGTATCACATGTGAATAAAGCAGACTCCTGATCAACGCTGGTGGTTTTATTAAACTTCAGAAGTGGTAAGTACCTTTAAAAACTCTATTTTGTCGTATCGTACGTTATATAACAAAGCGCTCCAAATAGTGTGAAAAAGTGCAGTGATTCGCGTTTAAAACCTGTGGTGTTATAGTATAATTACCTTTACACGTAAATAAAGTAGTTAGCATGCTAAATTTTCATAGTGATTAAAATGTGGGTTAGTTAAATCCTAAGAAATCCAAGTCATCGTTGTGATTGAAGTTCTAAATTCATATGAATTATCTTCTTATTTATCAATACTCACTAGCAGTTATAATATTTTAGCGATTTTTTCATTTAAAAAGAAAAAAAACCCATCCTAGGTTTCTTATATGCGTATTATTTCATATACTTCATATTCCTGGCACGTGCAGGGTTTCTACAACGGTGCAAATTATTGTTATTTTCACCAAGCAGGCCTAGTTTTTAAAATTTATAATAGAAAATAGCAATTTTTGACCAGTTTTGTAAATATCCTACGCTCATTTCGTAAGTCATTTGAACAAATACATAGTTGGTCTTGTTTCGAGTCCCAGAACAATGGAGAGGTCGCGGTCGCGACGCCTGGAGACTCCTTCAGTCGACACGGGTTCGCGAGGGCGTGACTATGAAGAGGTCAGGCAAAGCCGCAGCCGCACCCGTCGTGACAGCCCACCGAAGTATCGACGGAGCCGCCTGAACGAGAGCCGGAGTTCTCGCGACGACGACAGACTTCGCACACTGGAGCGAGAAATGGATCGTGAACGCAGAAGACTTCGTGATCTGCAAGAAGACCTGGACAAGGAACGTACCCGATCGCGGAAAACTGTGAGTAATCATCGAGAACCTAATCAACCCCTTGTACATCCCGCGGTACATGAGCATACGGATCATGATGTAAATCGTTCTCGTAGACGCCCGCGCAGTCCGAGTAAGAACGACGAAGGTCCTGAACCCCGTAGAAGCCGAAACGAGCGACATTCCTCCCGATTAGATAGATCTGCAAGTCCTACATTTACCACGAAGGATCTTGTCGGTATTCTTAGTTCCCTTAAAAATTTACCGCCCCAGCCGTCTGCTACGCCCGTTACCCATACTTCAAATAATCATAAAAACATTTTGCCTGATTTTGACCCGTCAGCAAAAACCCAACGCATTGATATTTGGCTAAACAAGGTGAACGAATGCGCTACTGTTTACGGCTGGGACGATAAAACCACAATCCATTTCGCAATGCAAAAACTCCAGGGTTTGGCCAAAACCTGGTACGAAAGTTTACCATCTATTTTGTATAGTTGGGCTGAGTGGCAAACTAAACTATCCAATGCGTTCCCTTGCGAACAGAACTATGGCCAAATCCTGGAGGACATGCTGAAAAGGAAGAGTAGGATAAACGAACCCATTGAAGTGTATTTTTATGAAAAATTGGCTTTATTGAACCAATGCAACATCGAAGGAAAGTATGCAGTTGACTGTATTATTCACGGGCTAACGGATAGGACAGTAAAATCTAGTGCCGTCACTTTGCGCTGCTCCCACCCGGAGCAATTGTTACAATTCTTAATGAGCAATAAAGAATCTTCTCAATCTCACTTCTTTGATAGAACATTTTACAAGATTAGATCCGGGACTGACAACAGTAACTTAAACAATAACAGTACCTCGACTAAGACAGCTAAAATACCTCACACAAATAATAATATTTTTTGTTACAACTGTAAAGAAAAGGGACACCCGTTTTTGAAGTGCCCTAAACCCATTTCAAGGTGTGTAAATTGCAACAAAATGGGCCACAAGGCTGAAAATTGTTTCAGCAATAGTGTGAGAGATAATAAAACTGACACCATTCAAAAAACACTGTGTATTTCCAACACTTCTCCAAACTCAAAGTTTTTTAAAGAGATAACCGTAAATAATGTTCCCACAAAATGCTTTATCGACTTTGGCAGCGAGGTAACCTTAGTTAGGCAATCTCACGTGTCACGATTAGACTTGACGTGTAGCGGTGAAACAACTGTTTTGAAGGGTTTTGGTAACGACATAGTTCGCACTCTCGGTACAGTTAGTGTAAATATGGTTGTTGACGGAGTCGCTGGTGATGTGGTTTGTCATGTTGTGAAAGACGAATATTTGGAGCACCCTATGCTAATAGGTCAGTCGTTTACTGAGCAGTCACATGTTGCTGTTTATAAAACCGCGGACAAGCTTAGTTTTCTTAATTTAGGTCATGAAATGCCCTTCTCGCAAACGGAACTCAATGGCAATGCTACCGTTAAACTACTTTTAGCTTCGGACATAAACGTCTGTGGTCTTGCTAGTGTAAAAACAATCGTGGAACCCCCGGTGACCGGTGAAATATTAGTAACCAGTAAGATTGTTGGTAAGCCGTCTCAGCAATTTGCCGTGTTAGGAGGCGTTTACCCAGTGAGAAACGGAGTCGTCAATATTTTAGTATGCCCTGTGTCATCAGCTAGTTTAATTAGAGCGGGAATGATTTTGAGTCGCGGTACCGAGGTTAGGGTAGTAAATCGTATAGTCACGTCTATTGACGAGCTGCCGGAACAGCACACAATCGATAAAACGCAGATACGTATAGGATCTTCAATTGAGGAATCTCACCGCGGAAAGCTTATAGCACTTCTCGATAAATATGAGCATTGCTTTGCATCAAACTTAAAGCAGTTAGGGTGTACTAACACGACGGAAATGACAATTGAGCTGAATAACAAAAAGCCAATAGTTTATCGGCCGTATAGGCTCTCGCATAAGGAGCGGGAAAATGTTCGCACGATGATAGGTGACATGTTGGAAGCGGGGATAGTGAGGGAGAGTGTGTCGGAGTATGCTAGTCCTATCATTTTAGTTCGAAAGAAGGAGGGCAAAATACGAATGTGCGTTGATTACAGAATGTTAAACTCTGTCACAATTAAGGAACGTTACCCTATGCCTAACATAGAGGATGAAATTTCGCGGTTGTCAGGACAGGCATACTTCGTCACACTAGATCTAACATCTGGCTACTACCAAGTGCCATTGTCCGAGGATTCGCGGCCTTTAACGTCGTTTGTCACCCCGGATGGCCAGTACGAATTTAATCGTATGCCGTTCGGGTTGGCCAACGCACCAGCTGTCTTCCAAAGGATGATGCACAAGGTTCTAGGTCCCGCTCGTTATGATGGCGCTACATCGTACATAGATGACGTGTTAATATACGGCCGAAATATTGACGAGTGCCTTATTAGGCTAGAAAGGGTCTTTCAATTACTGGAGAGTGCACACCTCACGCTTAATTTGGCAAAGTGTGAGTTTCTCATGGAAAAGATCGATTACTTGGGGTATGAGATAAGTGCTGCTGGAATAAGACCAGGGGATAAGAAAATTCAATGTGTGTTGAATTTTCCGTGCCCAACTGATCAACATACGGTCCGACAGTTCCTCGGTCTGGTAGGCTACTTTAGAAAATTTATTAACAATTTTGCTACCTTGGCACACCCCCTGACAAAATTACTTACCAAAGATGCAGTCTGGGCCTGGTCACACGAGCAGGACATTGCCTTCAAAACACTTAAGGACAAGCTAGTAACTAGACCTATACTGGCAATTTTCAATCCTGACTATCAGACAGAGCTGCATACTGACGCCAGCAAACTGGGAGTTGGTGGCGTTTTGTTGCAGAAATCATCTGATGAGGATGCATTTAGACCGGTAGCGTATTACAGTCGCAAAACTTCTCCCGAGGAGAGAAATTTTCACGCTTATGAACTCGAGACATTAGCTGTGATATGTTCTCTGAAAAAGTTTCGAGTATATTTGTTGGGACAAGATTTTAAAATCGTAACCGATTGCAGTGCCCTCCGGTCTACTTTCTCAAAAAAAGATATTCTGCCTAGAGTTGCGAGATGGTATCTTCTTATGCAAGAGTTCCAATTTACCGTGGAATATCGTCCAGGTGCAAAAATGGCCCACGTGGATGCGCTATCACGTAACCCCATACCGGACGAAGAAACTGCGCAACTTTCAGAAAATTATCCGTCCGTCATGAGCATCAGTAATGAGGACTGGCTGCACACTTTACAGTTAGGTGACACAGAGTTGTGTAGGATCCGTAACGTTTTAGAATCAGGTTTGGATGAAAATGATCTTAAATACATAGCAGATAATTACATTATTAAAGACAATAAACTATACCGGTATTTGGACGGAGATAAGAACAATATTCGTTGGGTCGTGCCAAAGGGTGCAAGGTGGCAACTGTGCCGCATCAACCATGACGAAATCGGTCATTTGGGAGTAGAAAAGACTTTAGAACGCATAAAAAAATCATATTGGTTTTCCAAAATGTCAAAATTCGTTAAGAAGTACGTCAACGCATGTTTAGAGTGTGCTTATGCAAAAAAAAATAACTCTGCGAAGGAAGGTTATTTATATCCGATACCTAAATTTGAAGTCCCATTTCATACGCTGCACATTGACCACCTTGGACCCTTCGTCAAATCAAAACGAGGAAACACCCACCTTCTAGTGATTGTAGATGGGTTCACCAAATTTGTATTTGCCAAACCAGTTCGCAATACAAAAACCCAAAGTGCTATCAAGGTTTTAGAAGACATATTTTATACATTCCGCGTACCAGATCGTATTGTTAGTGACAGAGGAACGTGTTTCACATCTCATGCGTTTAAAAGGTTTTGCCTGGATAAAGGTGTGAAACATATTCTTAACGCTGTTGCCAGTCCGCGCGCTAACGGCCAGATAGAAAGGTACAACCGTACCATCCTTAGCTCTTTAACTGCTCAAAATTTGAACCGAGACGAAAAGGAGTGGGATGTTACGGTTGGAAAGGTGCAATGGGGACTGAACAATACGAACCATAAGACTTTAGGTAGAACGCCATCCGAGATGATGTTCGGTACGTGTATGGACTCTGAAATAAATCCTAGGCTTAATGAGATCCGTACTGAAACGCGTGAAAATTGTGACTTAACCGTTATTAGGGAAGAAGCTAAAAGAGCAATAGATAATGACCAGGAAAAGCAGAGGCGGAGGTATGATAAAGATAGGAGACCCGCAAAGGTCTACACCGAAGGTCAACTTGTTAAAATTACAAAAACCGCTTTTGCGAATGATGGTAAAAGTAAGAAGTTACAACCCGCTTATATAGGCCCGTATCGCGTCGTTTCGATACTGGGAAATGATAGGTATAGGTTAGCTGCAATCCCCGGCCTAACAGGGTTAAAGAACAAACGGCATACTACGGTTGCAGCTGATAGAATGTTGCCTTGGGTCAATATTGCCGCGCTGAATGTAAATGAAGATGTGTCTGATAACGATGAAAGTGAAACCGATAAAAGTGATATTAATGATTAAGAACTTATGTATTTCAAGTTTAAACTAAAATTCGGTTGATAATTATAACTAAAATTTTGTATGTACCTATGTATAATAACTCAATTTGATGTAAAGATTGTACTTCGTTAGGAGATAATTTATTAATTAACAATTATATTATTACATTTATAATTTTATTATGGTTAATTGATCTAGTGTGATACAGAACAGTTAGAATGGAATGGGTTCTCTGTACTGTTGAATTTGTATAAGGTTAATCACGAGAATGGATGGGTTCGTGATTAAAATAACGTGGCTTTATTTCGGTTCGCAAGAATGGATGGGTTTGCAAACAGAAGTATTGTACTGTTGAATTTGTATAAGGTTGATCACGAGAATGGATGGGTTCGTGATCAAATTAATGTGGCTTTATTTCGGTTCGCAAGAATGGATGGGTTTGCGAACAGAAGTATTGTGTACATTACAACTATGTGTTTTTGTAAGAATGGATGGGTTTGCAAAATCACATAGTTGGTGTTTAATTTTGTACTCTTTCGGGAATAGATGGATTCCAAGAGTAGTCAATTGGAAATGGTTGCTGTTGATAAATAATTGTACTAGTTTATTTCATTTAATTTGATTTATTAATTAAGCGTATATATTTTTTTAATGTCACGGAAATATCGACACTCAAGGTATAGATAAATAGAGTCATCTACAAATAATAATACTAATATTTTTTTTCATCTCTTTTCTTTTCTCTTATTGCTCTCACTCTGTGTATATAGCTACATCTCACGTAAAGTGTCTACATTCCTTATTTAGTGCATGAGGACATGCACCATGTCAGGATGGGCGAATGTAAGGGTTATTAAATTATTGTGATAAATAATGTGAACTTATAATTATTAACATTCATTAATTTAATAGAAAAACGTATTGTTACGCTAATTTAAAATAACGGCAACGTTATCAATAACGATATTTTGTGTAACTTTTAAAATATCGTGCTGGCAACACTACGCCGGGCGCAGCTCGGTGGGGTGTCGGTAGTGCGGCGGGCATTCTTGTGTAAAGAGCGACAGTGAACGGTCGATTTAGAAATTAAAAAGTGTCGTTAACCATTAACTGTATTATATCTGTATCACATGTGAATAAAGCAGACTCCTGATCAACGCTGGTGGTTTTATTAAAGGTACTTGAGGACTTAACGGACTTCCTTACATTTTGTTCGGAACTATACTTATTATTGTTAGTTAAGTGCACCGATGGGATGTATTGACAGCTTTACGTGCCTGTCTCGACAAAAGAGGGCTTTAAATATTGAATGAATACGCTAGCACCGTATAAGTAAGGCTTTTTGATAACTAGTTTTTGACGTGAATCTACCTCGCGTGAAGTTCGGCTTGTTTCATATTACTTTATTGGCAAATATTTTACATTGAGTAGTAAGAGTTGGCTTAATACCAAAGCCAATATGACTTTGTAACAAAGTCAACTTGATTTTTGACATCAGAATAACAACCAAAATGTAGTTTGTTCAAAACAGACATTGTTACAAAACCGTCCTAAATATACATAAAGAAAAATAATAGTTAGATAAAGGCTATAGTACCATCGATCACATCCACACGCTCAGGCAAGTTATACAAAAAACTGGAGAGTATAACCGGCCACTATGCCTGGCGTTCGTGGATTACGAAAAAGCCTTTGATTCGATCGAGACTTGGGAATTGGTAGTGCTCCAATCTCTTCAGCGGTGCCAAACTGACTACCGGTACATCGAAGTGCTGAAGTCTTTGTACACAAACGCCACCATGTCAGTACGTCTCCAGGACGAGAGCTCGGAACCGATTCAGCTGCAGCGAGGTGTAAGACAGGGAGACATAATCTCCCCGAAACTATTCACCGCAGCGCTGGAGGACGCTTTCAAGCTCTTGGACTGGAGAGGACTTGGCATCAACATCAACGGCAAGTGCCTGACTCACCTTCGTTTTGCCGATGATATCGTGGTCATGACTGAGACCCTGGAGGATCTTGGAGCAATGCTCGATGACCTCAGTAGAGTCTCCCAACGAGTGGGTCTTAAAATGAACATGGAAAAGACGAAAATCATGTCTAACTCCCATGCCATGCACCTACTCCTCTTATGGTTGCAGGTTCTACTTTGGAAGTCGTTGACCGCTATATTTACCTTGGACAAACAGTCCAGCTAGGTAAGTTCAACTTCCAGAAAGAGGTCGATCGTCGAATCCAACTCGGATGGGCAGCGTTCGGGAAGCTACGCAATATCTTCTCCTCACAAACACTACCGCAATGCCTCAAGACCAAGGTATGGAATCAATGTGTGTTGCCAGTGATGACATACGGATCTGAGACGTGGCCGCTAACGATGGGCCTCATAAGAAAGCTCAAGGTCACTCAAAGCGCGATGGAGAGAGCTATGCTCAGAGTTTCCCTTCTCGATCGAATCAGAAATGAGACGATCCGAAGGCGAACCAAAGTTACCGATGTAGGTCTTAGAATCGCAAACCTTAAGTGGCAGTGGGTGGGGCACATTGCTCGCAGGACTGATGGCCGTTGGGGCAGGAAGGCGTAGTGTTGGTAGGCCCCCCACAAGGTGGACCGACGATCTGGTGAAGGTCTCGGGAAGCCGCTGGATGTGCGTGGCACAGGACCGATCTTCGTGGAAATCCTTGGGGGAGGCCTATGTCCAGCAGTGGACGCCTTTCGGCTGATGGATGGATGGATAGTTAGATAAGGGTTGCAGAAGCTAAACATTGTTTGTATGACAAGTCTGAATACCATGGAACGTCCAGTGCCCAACGCGAATAGGCTAGTTGACACCACCAATCAATTGACATACTTTTTATGTGCTGTCAAAACGGATATCTTCCTTATAATTTGTATGGCGATATCGGATTATGACGTCACTATCCGATAAACTCAAGTGCCTTACTTTTTTACGATTTTAAAGCAATCAAAAATCAGTTTGTCTCTTAAATGAAATTGTACTGAGTTATTAGGCCTAAAATAAAGTGTGTGATTTAATGATGCCTTAGAATTATTTATGAATGGGGTCAACATCCCTATTGTATGAGGCTCATCTCATGAACTTACAAGAATTATTTAATTATTCTTTAATAGAAACATTTGGCCTAACTACATTCATCTTAATGGTGGCTTTTACATAACAGCGATTTCTTTAACATATCAATACTAACGGTAAATAAATCCTACGAAAATAAATACAGAAGTTAACGCTAGAGCTACCGGGAATTCTCTCTACGCATAATACTTGTAAATCCCATTGTACGTTTTACCGCGGGTCATCGCCGAAGTCGTGGCATGTCCATCTTTCGCTAAAGTTTGTGCAATTGTTTTATATTTTTGTACTCCGATGCTGTTGCATTTAAAATTATGTTGAAAGGTCTTAAACTCCCGCTTGAGTCAATCGAAATTGAACCGTTCGTGTTAAGTATAGAGTTCGTTTTTAAATGAAGATTTCCAGATCTTTGGGGTCCGCAATTTATGTAAGTATAGTCGGAGTCATTGCGAGGCCGCCGTGGGCGGCGCAGGCTGGACATGTAATATGTATTGTACTGTACTGAAGCTAGATTCGAAGAAATTCTCGATGTAGCGGTATAGCTCCCTATGTCATAATTCAACTCAATATCTTACTTCAAACACATAAAGTTTGGAAAGAGAGTTATAGGTACTCGTACATTGTTTGTTCACACGTGTATTGTTTGAGAGGCAATTCGAAGATATTTGTTTAAGTAAAGCCTTGCCTTTTTTAGAGTTAGAAAACTATTTCTCAACTTATGGACGGAGCTTAGAGCATTCAACAAGGGGCGGAGGGCTTATTAACAAACTAGGTTAAGATAGGTAAACAACAGTTATTTATTATCATGAGTATTATTATTCAAACCCTTAGGTATTTTATACAAATAAAAGTTCACCCTAATTATTTAAGCACATACAAGGATTGGGCCTGGGAGTAGTGGGCTGACAGGGGCTAGATATGATGATGAGGTACTATGTTAGTGGCCCTTATGGCTTGTAATAATAAAGCTTTTTGTATGAAAATTGCAGTTACGACTATCTTTTGAAGATATTCTTGTATTCATTTCCTTAGAGGGTTTCGTCTCTTCATTTATTCTCATATCTGTGAGATTGCCTTAGGCCCGTTAATATTACAAACCTCCTAAAATAGCTATCACGATCGGCAACGTCAGTTAGTGGTTGCCATACGATAAGAACAACATCTTTGGGGCGTTATACGGAACTAGAGTGACTACTTTCATTTGATTTTTATTTAAGGATAATGTATGGCGTTTTATAACTACGAAATATTCTGATAAAGAAACAATAGTACACTTAATCATATAGTTTTGATTTAGCTTAGGTAATATAAATATAACAAATTTTTACATGAACTTCTTTATCTTGCGAGTCAGGCCATTGGGGGTATTTACAGATTATAAAACAATTCACTGATTGTCATTAAAATTTATAATTCAAGTCAAAAAATATGCAATACATTTATTTAATGGGAAGCCGATGACATATTATACTTTCCCCTTTCTTTGTAGTTGTCCTCTGCCTAAAGGTTGTCTGGAAGAGATCGCTTTTTAGCGATAAAACCGCCTAAATTGTACATATTTCTGTAAATATCAACTGTAACTTCTTTGTTTGGTGTGCAATAACGAGTATCTGTCTATCTATTATAAACATCCATGTCCTATCACACATTTTTTTTTGTCAAAAGTCTCTAGACTCTAGCCCTCTTATTACAAAAAAATACGTTAGTACCGGGTTTGAGCCAGGACTTAAAAGTCTAGGCTTATTACGGTACTAAGGCTTATTACAGTACTAAAATTTTAGCATATTACAAATCGTAGCCCAAACAAGGACTTAATAGTACCGAAACTCGTTCCTGGTCTTATCCAGATCCACAGATTATAAGCAGCAAATGTCAGTTTATCATTCACTTATTCGTTTAGCATTCGATGCGCCGTTCCTTTTTACAAAATGTTGTTACTTATTTATGGAAAAAAACATTATTAATAATCGCTTTTTTAATGAAATTCGTACAATTTATCTATTTACAGTTGTTTCAATATTGTAACAACTGAATTTTGGTCCTATGATCAATTAAATGAAACTACTTTTACGGATTATTTCGCGATTTATTAACATTTTATTTAACCTGACGTTTCGAACACTTTACAGCGTTCGTGGTCACAGGTAGACTAAGGTGTTATTCGTCTTTACAATATTTTGAAAAAACTATAAACTACCGTCACTCAGTTAATATTAATTTGTGTTCCTGTCTACGCAAAAAGAGCTAACTGTATCTAGAGGTCTTGCAGTGCGGGGCCTAGCATGGGATTTCGTTAAAACAGGATCCCATGCTGGTGGTATTTTCCAACCATCTTCTCTGTTGAAATTCTGGTGTCTTCTAATTTCAATTGCCTCCCGTAACATGCGAGGAACAAATCGTCGTTCTCTTGCAAGGACTTTAGGCTGGTCAAATCGTATGAAATGGTTGGGTGTATCTAAGGCATGTTCACACACTGCAGACTTAGTATTCCGTCTATGTTTGATGTCGGCTATATGTTCTTTTACCCGCACGCCTATACTTCGTTTTGTTTGACCGATATAGGAGAGCCCACAGTCACATTCCAGTCTGTACACCCCCGCATCTTGAAGAGGTATGTTGCACTTGACAGGTGGTAAAAATTGGTTAATCTTTTTCGGCGGCTTGAAGTAGGTTTTTATTGAAGCGCGCTTCAAAATGTTTCCAATCTTGTCAGTGACACCCTTCATATAAGGTAGTACAGCAGGTTGGCGTTCGACGGTGGAATGCTTGACCCGGGGTCTGGAACGAAGTGGTACCGGCAACTGGTTTTCCCGTAGTACCTTCCTGACATGCTGGAGCTCGCCAGCCAGGTGTTGGTCGTCACAGATACCCCTTGCTCTCTGAAACAACGATTTGCCTACGGTAGCCAACTGTCGAGGATGATGGTGAGAGGCACCATTGAGGTATTTATCTGTATGGGTGGCTTTACGAAAAACTGTATGACTAAGAGTATGATCCGGATTCCTAGTAAGTAAAATATCTAAGAAAGCTAGTTTATTGTTTGCCTCAATTTCCATAGTAAATTTGATTTTTGGGTGGATTGAATTTAAATGTTCTAGAAAAGCAGAGACTTGATTGGTGGGTAAAATTGTAAAAGTATCATCTACGTACTGTTTATAGAACCTGGGTGTTATAGGTGATGTGCCTAGAGCTCTGGCCTCGAAGTCCTCCATGAAAATGTCTGCGACAACAGGTGATACTGGAGAGCCCATAGCCACACCATCCACTTGTACATAGAATTCATTGTCCCACAGTAAATATCCCGATGTAAGGCAATGTTCCAATAGTTCCGCATATTCTATAGGCATATCAAGTTCAACTAACTTCCTTTTAGTAATTTCAATGCAGTCCTGTACTGGTAAACTTGTAAATAGGGACTGTACATCAAAACTGACCATAGTTTCATTATCCGCTAGGTGTAGGTGTTTAACCTCGCTGATAAAATGGTAGGAATCCTTCACATGTGCTGTAGTTGTTCCTCTTAGCCGAGATAGTGATCTAGCTACGTGCTGAGCCAGTCTGTAGGTTGGTGTATAAATCTGACTCACAATAGGACGTAGCGGGACATTTGGTTTGTGTATTTTTGGCAACCCATATAATTTTGGTGGTTTTGCGCACGAAGGTATTAGGTATTGAGCATCTAGACTTAAACTTTCACTATGTTTTCGCACTAAGTCACTGGTTTTCTTTAAAACTTTGTTGGTTTGATCTATTTTAACCCGTTTGGACAAAGGAAACGCAACGGTTGTAATGGACACATCGGACTATAAGCAAAAAATGTCACAGTTACTGGCGGACGAAACCACTTACAAACGGGTTAAAATAGATCAAACCAACAAAGTTTTAAAGAAAACCAGTGACTTAGTGCGAAAACATAGTGAAAGTTTAAGTCTAGATGCTCAATACCTAATACCTTCGTGCGCAAAACCACCAAAATTATATGGGTTGCCAAAAATACACAAACCAAATGTCCCGCTACGTCCTATTGTGAGTCAGATTGATACACCAACCTACAGACTGGCTCAGCACGTAGCTAGATCACTATCTCGGCTAAGAGGAACAACTACAGCACATGTGAAGGATTCCTACCATTTTATCAGCGAGGTTAAACACCTACACCTAGCGGATAATGAAACTATGGTCAGTTTTGATGTACAGTCCCTATTTACAAGTTTACCAGTACAGGACTGCATTGAAATTACTAAAAGGAAGTTAGTTGAACTTGATATGCCTATAGAATATGCGGAACTATTGGAACATTGCCTAACATCGGGATATTTACTGTGGGACAATGAATTCTATGTACAAGTGGATGGTGTGGCTATGGGCTCTCCAGTATCACCTGTTGTCGCAGACATTTTCATGGAGGACTTCGAGGCCAGAGCTCTAGGCACATCACCTATAACACCCAGGTTCTATAAACGGTACGTAGATGATACTTTTACAATTTTACCCACCAATCAAGTCTCTGCTTTTCTAGAACATTTAAATTCAATCCACCCAAAAATCAAATTTACTATGGAAATTGAGGCAAACAATAAACTAGCTTTCTTAGATATTTTACTTACTAGGAATCCGGATCATACTCTTAGTCATACAGTTTTTCGTAAAGCCACCCATACAGATAAATACCTCAATGGTGCCTCTCACCATCATCCTCGACAGTTGGCTACCGTAGGCAAATCGTTGTTTCAGAGAGCAAGGGGTATCTGTGACGACCAACACCTGGCTGGCGAGCTCCAGCATGTCAGGAAGGTACTACGGGAAAACCAGTTGCCGGTACCACGTCGTTCCAGACCCCGGGTCAAGCATTCCACCGTCGAACGCCAACCTGCTGTACTACCTTATATGAAGGGTGTCACTGACAAGATTGGAAACATTTTGAAGCGCGCTTCAATAAAAACCTACTTCAAGCCGCCGAAAAAGATTAACCAATTTTTACCACCTGTCAAGTGCAACATACCTCTTCAAGATGCGGGGGTGTACAGACTGGAATGTGACTGTGGGCTCTCCTATATCGGTCAAACAAAACGAAGTATAGGCGTGCGGGTAAAAGAACATATAGCCGACATCAAACATAGACGGAATACTAAGTCTGCAGTGTGTGAACATGCCTTAGATACACCCAACCATTTCATACGATTTGACCAGCCTAAAGTCCTTGCAAGAGAACGACGATTTGTTCCTCGCATGTTACGGGAGGCAATTGAAATTAGAAGACACCAGAATTTCAACAGAGAAGATGGTTGGAAAATACCACCAGCATGGGATCCTGTTTTAACGAAATCCCATGCTAGGCCCCGCACTGCAAGACCTCTAGATACAGTTAGCTCTTTTTGCGTAGACAGGAACACAAATTAATATTAACTGAGTGACGGTAGTTTATAGTTTTTTCAAAATATTGTAAAGACGAATAACACCTTAGTCTACCTGTGACCACGAACGCTGTAAAGTGTTCGAAACGTCAGGTTAAATAAAATGTTAATAAATCGCGAAATAATCCGTAAAAGTAGTTTCATTTAAATGTATCGTGTTCGCGTAAATAAAAGACAACAGTATCCTATGATCAAGTTTTTTTAAAGGTACACATCGAGCTAAAGTAAAACGGAAACGAGTAAGCGGCGCGCGAAATTCGAGTACTTCTGTCATCGATATAATAAACGATTCCAGTGAAATCATAAAATAAAGACGCTTTGTTCATTATTTATTAAATATTTGTTCTATATTTTTGTACTACTCAAATTACCTATATTTGTAGCGAAAAACTTCGTCATCTAAATCAAAAGGATTCAAACGAATACAGTATCTATTGGAACGCCGCTGGGTACCCAGGTCCTCCAAATCATCGAAATCCATTAAATCAATTGAATCAATTTCCATTTTTGACGATTTTACAAATAAAAAAAGTTTAATAAAAAACTAAAAACCGACTTCAAAATGAAACTAAAAAGCGAAAAATAATATTGACTAAAACATACCTAATCAGTTCTTTTTGGAGTCGGTGCCAGCCATCGAGAGTTAAAATGTGTTCATTCGCACCGACTCCAAAAAGAACTGATTAGGTATGTTTTAGTCAATATTATTTTTCGCTTTTTAGTTTCATTTTGAAGTCGGTTTTTAGTTTTTTATTAAACTTTTTTTATTTTACAATTTTAAGTGTTAAGTCCTCTATTTTTTCCCTCCTAACTTCGCCAAAAATTACTTTACAGCAAAGTAACCTTAACTAATATTGGTCCTCTATGGACCCCCCATCCAATGGTATGATAAAAATAAGGTGTTATATAGGGTCAATTTTTCGACGAAAATTTTTAAGTCTTAAGAAAAAGGTTTACCTACACTCCAACCAGAACGGTGGCTATTTTGGTGTCGTAACCATAGGATAAGGTCTCGCGTTAAATAACAGGCTAAATTAATAAAGGAACTTTCAAATTTTTTTTCGTTACTGGGTGTGCGGGTACTCCCTCAGTAAATAAAAATTGGCGGTCTGGTACCTCATAAGCTCCACGTCTGCTCAACACACTGCGAAATACGTTCTGTCGACAAATTGCAGTATTATCTTCTAACTCCTATCCGTTAAGGAGTTCTGTGGCTTCCATCATCAGGTCAGCAACATGACATGATGATTACCAGACCCAAAAATCAGCATCGAGTCAGAAAATATATGCAAAACATTATGGGTGCCTATAAAAATTGAGGGTTGCCCTCGATTTCCCAGGGATCCCATCATCAGAATCTGACTTGGTGGAAATGGGACCACCTCGGGAGTATACCCTTTCAAACTAAAAAAGAAATTTTGAAATCGGTCCATAATTGACGGCGTAATCGCGTAACAAACATACAAAAAAAAAAAAAAAAAACAACATTCAGACGAATTGAGAACCTCCTCCTTTTTTTTGAAGTCGGTTAATAAAAACACAAACGCGTATGTCAACTTCTGAATTAAATTTGACGTTTTGAGGTTAGTACCAGAGTTTAACTAGGGGTCATGGCGGTTTAACTTTGATACTATAGACAATTCCCGAACCATCGATAAACTTCATTTTGTAATAGCGTTTATTTTAGTTCATAGTTTAATACCAGTACTAAACTGAGTACTAAGTTTAAACTTTGTTTTGGAATAAGAGGGTAGAAGACTATAAATGGATACCCTACAGATTTGACATCTTTTGCGGGTGATTCTTCTAGATGAACGTAATTTTTAAAAAGGGTACTAGACAATTCTTTTAGCCAGGGCGTCTCCCAGCCCGACCCGATTCAATTTAGACATAATATTTTTTTAGCTAACCCGAACTCAAAACCGAACACCGGATCCTTCGCTTCCAAGGTGATTTAATGCGCTACTACGCCAATCGGACAGTCGAATTCAGTCCTATATATAAATTAAACACATACCCTAGCTAGTAATATTTTAATAATATTCTGTGGTATAGCCTAGGTGTCCCAACATTGCTGGGACAGCGGAGTATGCCTATGGCCTTAGGCCTATGGGAGGGACACCGTCAGGTTTTAAATGCGTAAACGGGCCTTATTCAGAGTTCTGGAGTCCCACATACTCCCCCCCCCCCCCCTGTGGCAGATGTGGTATGCGTAAAGCATTTTCCTGACAAAAAAGGTGTTCCAACATGAGGAAGGCAAACACTCCATCCGTTAATCCTTCCACGACTCAAATAATTCTCTTATGTCAAACGTTGGAACGCAAAACCGCAAACAGACACGGTCTAAGTTCATCGAATCAGCATAAACGTCGGGTTTAACTGACCCACTCAGTCCAAATACGGCGGCGACTGTTGTCATTTCAATGGCATTGGTTTGTTGTTATCAAGACTGGCGGCGCCGGCGCAGACGGGTTGACGATAGACGTACCGCTGTAGCGGGTTAGGCAATTTCCCATAAAATGGTTTATAGAACAGTTTAGGTTAGAATATAGTTTTTTCTACGTTTAAATATGACTGCAATTAACGAATAAGTAATAAGGAAGGCAATTAAATCGTGCTGGTAATGAATGGGTTAAGGCTGAAGCTGAAATGGGCGTGAATCATTGATACTTATATACCGCGTAGCATTCCTGGGCCCTAACCATGAACTGTTAAAACAATCACGAATCTGTCAAACATTATCATTTCTGTCAAATTTTGTATGAAATGACGTACCAAAATTGACAGATTTGACAACTTTGAGATTGTTTTAAGAGTTCATGGTTATGGCCCTGTTCTGTGGATACTGCCATGTCTGGCACAGGTACGAATTATTAATAAATAATATATTCTTTTAGCAGTCACACCAATCATTTTGCTATAAACTTAACTAAACTTGTTCTGTAGCGACAAAACGACCCAAAGACGTTAATAAACGTCCACACTTTAACCCTTGCGTCCACATTTCACTACTATTATGACTTAAACTTCAATGTTAAAGGAACTTTCGATAGAACATTATGCAACTATCGGCATCTTTATACTGGTAATACTCGCGTAAATCGCGTGGGTTGTGGATTCGATTTCACAATTGGACAAATGTCATAAAATTGCTAGACGCCACTTCTATTGTTGTTACAAAGTACAAACGTACTGAAAAGATTCACATACTAAACGTGCGAGGACGTGCACTATAACTCACGATGGTGATCGGATTCATAAGGTTTAACATTTGTTAGGCTGCCGTCATATCGACTTTCAAAATAGTACAACAGTTTTGTAATTCGTAGAAAAACGCCCTATATTAAAAATATACCAACTAACTTAAATGTGTTCGGTAAGTTTTCATGATTCGTGTGTGAAAATAATCAAACAACTTTGCTTGTCTTTAGCGTTAGACATTGCTAACTTTCCCACACAAAAAAAACAAAGTTGAGATAGAGAAGAGTCAGTTAATAGATTCTGTGTCTACGTCACTTTACCCGCAGTTTCCGACACATGTCTTGTAATACAACACATCACAATGAAATTGAAGTCTTACTCTGTCGCATTAGGGTATGTTTTTGCTAAAAGGTATTACGTATTTGCTCGAAGTGCAGACGCGAGTGTCTTTGCTGCATTTATGGGAGCCAGAGTAACCAACTTTAAAATATTTTTTGAGACTAGTAATACGATGTTACGTACGCACAACCTTTTTAAAAAATTGCTGGCATCGAGAGAGAATGAACAAGTAACTCAGATTGTAGGCAATAATGTTTGGATTAAAAACACAGAATGTGTTAATGTTAGCAAAGGGCATTTGTTCAAAAAGTATGTAAGCACAATCTTAACCTAAAAACCATAACATAAAACATTAAACTTTAAATGCTTATGTATAATTAATTTTATGTTAGCTCTATTCATATTGTAATGCTGTATGTTCATTAAAAAGATACTTACATAAAAAAAATGTTATTAATGAAATAACCTAAAGTAAACAAATCTCATATTACCAAAATAGCTGGTCACCCCACAAACAGCTTCGTTGCAATCGGCTTTAGGTACACACTCGTATGTGTACGAACTACGGGGACAATGCCACGACATAGGCCCGTCAGCCTCAGTGTGTGCTCGCCCTAATGCCCATGCAAGATGCGAACTGAGATGAACACACATATCGACCCGACACGAAATCGCAATCGGTAGCTTACATCTGAGACAGTCGATATTGTATTGTGACAACTTATCAATTACGGGAACTGGAGACGTATTTTTGAAGCATTAAAAATGAATCTTTATTTTATTTCTAGTGCTCCAGATTTTACGCATTTTTGAATCACTCGAATTAAGTGTTGTTACTAAATTGATATATTCTTGTAACTCTGTTTTCGTTCTACGAAGAAAATATTAAAAACCGGAATGCAAAAACTTATTTAATTTAAGAACCGGCAATGAATCGTTACTAACATAATTAAAAATTAAGATATAAGGTATTATATAAATTAAGAATTAGGAAATGTATTAAATTATAATGAACTGGGTCATATTATTAGTTATTCTTAATAGTTTTAGAAAATGGTTTAGTTTCTCTGCCTAGACGGCTGCTTGTCCTTACCTCAAATAGTGAAAACTGCAACTGTTTACGGAAAGCTTAATTACAATTGTCACCTAATAAGCCATTAATTTAATTCTCTTCATGCGAGCTAAACACAATATTTTACTCAACAAAGTAAGTAATAGTGATAAATAGTATAGGATATAATTATCATCTTTAAAGCTACTGAGGGTAGATAGGACTAGTAACTTTCAAAACACATGATAAAAAGTATCTGTGATTTTGATAAACTTATTGTAGTACAATAAAACATAATTAAGATGTTTGAAAAGCTATTTTTTAAACATTATAAAACTTTACTAAAATTTTTTTGAACCTGAAAAGGGTATGTATGGGTTTCACTCCTATTTGTTAAATCACGACTTAATAGCCATTCATAGGTACAAGTCCGTTACAGTTGACTGACATTTACCATTCATATCAGCCTGTTGCAGTCCACTGCTGGACATAGGCCTCCCCCAAGGAGCGCCACAGAGCACGATCTCCCGCCCTTTGCATCCAGTCGCTGCCAGCTGCCTTCTTCAGGTCATCGGTCCATCTAGCCGGGGGGCGTCCTACACTACGTTTCCTAAGCGTGGTCTCCATTCGAGAACCTTCCTGCCCAACCTCTCGTCATTTACCTTTAAATACTTGTAATTCGATTTAGTACGTCACTACAGCAGTAAAGTTGTGATTTTTTGGAGTAACGATGTTGCGAAACAAAGTTCCAAAAAAGGAAGTGAGTATTTACTCACATTACTCTTAACAATGTTCAACTTGTGATTTGACATTTAGTCCTCTCATACGAAATAAAATTACAAAAAGTAAGTACATTTACTCATATGAAGTAGAATTTTGACGAGTAATCACTCTTAGTATTACGTACTACGTTGATCAGAGCTACGGTTGTGACATCACTACAGTAGTATATGCAGTTGTGATTTGACCTTCACCCCTCACTACACTGATCACGCCGCGGCGATTTTCGTGCGGTCCAGGAACGATTTCCTCATTGCGAGTTTAGTTCCCATCGCAAGGATAGGGAGTTGCTTTGTTGCGTTCGCTTCACGCAATCCCATCGCTTGTAATGTGCTGTTATACAACGAGCCGTCTTAGGAATCGCAATTTAGTATTGTTAATGTGAATTACTGGTATTAGGATGGGTCGAAACAAGAAAGGTTTGATTAGCATATTTTCAGAGATAATGCTAAGTTTTAGGATAAAGTAGCGTAAAAGGAAAAAGGATTATTAGATTTTCTGTCAATACCTCTTCTGTCATAAGCACGAGATTGTATAAAGTTGAAATTAATATTATGAGCTATAAAAAGTTTCAAAATTGTATGTATAATAAATAATGGTTTAAAAAAATTCGTTTGTGCTGCATTTTTGACACTCACAAAGGAATCAAAACCTATATGTATAGGTGCTTCTCGAAAACAATATTTTTAATCATTGTTAAAAAAAGTAAAAACGCAATTACACGCAAGTTCTATATATATTTCCTAACTTGAAAATAACCTTTTACAACACAACTAGAGAGACGCATAACTACCTATAGATATTCTTTATTCTAGTTATTCCACAAATTGAATATGTCTACTATAACTGTTACGTTACCAAATAAATGTCAAAGTATAGACCTATGTCTTTAATTTTTAACTTTAAAAAATAGAAATAGGAGCAAATGAATTTGTTATATTTATTTCTAGTGAGTGACTGTAGTTAATTGAAATCGAGATTCATTTACCATTTCTCGGTAAGACTGTCATTAACTTTTAATAAATGTCAAAATTAGCAAATGGTTCTGCATGAGACATGTTTTGATTGAGTTGTCCAACTGATATTCGATTAATTATGTAATACTCGTAGTAGGTATAATCATGTCAGTGTGTGGTCACAGAATATATAATATGGTCTGGTACAGGGTGTTATATTGAACGTGGGATCAAATAAGTGCTTTTCATCAAAAGATTAACATTATTATTATTTTATTTAAATGTAACCATACTGCATAAATTAAAACCTTATATTAGAAGTGGAAGTAGTGTCATGTGGCTTTCTCTGAGTCGGCTATTAGGCAAAACCAATTTTTGTAAACAACCGAATTTTATTCCTCACCATAAGCCAACATCCTATATTTTTATATCTAAGTTTATGAAGTCCAGGGTTTGATCACCCCTAGAGATACTCGAGTTACCCCTGTGTTTTTTTATGTATTTTTTGTAAAAGTTTTAGAAATTTTATTTATATTAATCCTAGGTTAGGTCACAAACACGTAAATTACTTTAATAAATGTTGTTTTTTTTCAAAAATAGGTGCGTATGCCTTACTTTCGCAAAAACAATGATGAGTCTATCTGAAAATAACAAATGGCATCTCAAAAGTCCGTAAACAGTATTTATCTTGCGACAGCCTGGAGTTAGGTGATAATTTGAGTAATGAAATATTTTAGCTAGGAACAGTAAATAATTTTTAAGTAGTTTTTAAAAGAAGAACATAGCACATTATTCGCAAACTTACACGTTTTTGTACTTTTAATTTGTTATTTTAAATGAGCAATTTTTCGACGCACGTGCCGGCTTGCTAATTGCGGCCATTCATAAGCATTTTGTAATTATTTCTGGGTTCATTACGAGCGGTGTCATGATCGGCCTCTCGCTGAGTCGTGTGCGACAAATGAGTGTCGACAAGCTACGGAGCACTGCGACCTATTGCGGAGACTAGGCTGACCACACATTACATAGAAATCAGTATTACAAAAAAGCCGGCTATGTGCGAGTCGGACTCGCGCACGAAGGGTTCCTTACCATTATCTATATAAACGGCATTAAAATCACGTTTGTTGTACGGGACCCCCCTTTAATATTTGTTGTATATTCTGTTTTTTAGTATTTGTTGTTATAGCGGCAACAGAAATACATCATCTGTGAAAATTTCAACTCTCTAACTATAACGGTTAATGCCTGGTGACAGACGGACAGACGGACAGACAGACGGACAGACAGACGGACAGACAGACGGACAGACGGACAGACGGACAGACAGACGGACAGACAGACAGACGGACAGTCGGACAGACGGACCGACGGACCGACGGACAGACGGACAGACGGACAGACGGACAGACGGACAGACGGACAGACGGACAGACGGACAGACGGACAGACGGACAGACGGACAGACGGACAGACGGACAGACGGACAGACGGACAGACGGACAGACGGACAGACGGACAGACGGACAGACGGACAGACGGACAGACGGACAGACGGACAGACGGACAGACGGACAGACGGACAGACGGACAGACGGACAGACGGACAGACGGAAAGACGGAAAGACGGACAGACGGACAGACAGACAGACAGACAGACAGACAGACGGACAGCGGAGCCTTAGTAATAGGGTTCCGTTTTACCATTTGGGTACGGAACCCTAAACCGATTAGTTCTCGAAAATAATTGTATATTGTGGATATAAAATAGCATTGATCTTTAACGGTTCAAAGACAAACTTTATACACCCAGATATTTTAGTGGTTGTTTTCCCGCGTCAGAACGATTTACCTCTAGTAGTACTATCGAACCATGCGAGTTATTGCTATTTCTAAATAAAACAATTTTTGTTCTCAACTAATCAAAAAAAATATCATCAACTCGAAAGCGTAAGAAACGATAGTTTCTTTTACGAGATGTGACGTATTTGGGTACTGCCTGCCGAACAAAATAAATGTTCTAAGTAAAAGAAGCTCCCGCACAAAGTAATACAGCATAAACTGAATCGCACGCGCTGCAGGCGAATTGAATTTAAACGCCTGCAGGTGATTTGAATAACACTACATTAATATATTGTACTACTAAGATAGAATCATTTTACTGCGGGAAAACAACCACTAAAATTTCACGGTGTATAAACAACCAACGATATTTTTGATAATATGTTTGTAAACAACGCTTTAGCATAATTCTAACTTTGAGAATCTCCATTTTAATCTAAGTTTTTGTTCTTCTCAGTAAATTAATGGCATTTAACCCCTTTTAAATTTACCTAGTGCGTTTTCGCTGTGAAACTCACACAGCAGCAACAATCCACTACAGCAGGAACCAGTTTTTTGACAATTTTGAATCCGAGTTCGATATAGCGACTTCTAAAAATAGAGCTGCGGTAAAAATTGGGTTATAAAACAAAGTCTGACCCGTGGTCTAGTAGTTTACGTTCCGGTATACAAAGCCAGGCAGTTACGGGTTCGAATACCACTAAGGGCAATTTTTTTTAGTGATAAGTACGAGTACACTTGTAGGTACCTAAGTCATGGATAAAATATCCGATATCTCATCGCCAAAGCTTTTCATAGTTTGTGTTTAATGTATAAATTTTTTAAAATGTCCTAATATTTATCGGTAATGTGGTAGCACTGGTCGGTCAGTACTGTCCACGTCAATCCAGCAAGCGTAATTGGCATCTCGGTGCTAAAACCTTACAAGGCGATATCTACACCGTAGGAATTTGTTAAACTTGATCACTTGTGCTGCACGGCCTTAATTAGTTTGTGAAACAAGAGATTGGAGGTTTAAATGGGTATTATGAGGTAGATGACAAAGTCACAAGCCAAAGTTGACAAATTATTGTGGTTGAAAAACTACTGCAGCATACAGCTAAAATAGTTAAAGCCTTAGCTATACCATAGTAGAATTAGAAAAGTACGCCAACTCGAGCCCCGAGCGAGCGATAATTACATAAACATGTAGGGCTGTCGCTTAATAAAATAATACCAAACCCTTCTCCATAATTTATTGATGTTTAAGTAGTTGCTTTTCCTCGTTTACCTTATTGAAATGTCGTTTGCAGCTATAATCAGAATTTAAATATATAATGAGATATATATTTTTAAAAATGACAGATTTTCGTCTAATGTATGTACGTAGCCGCGTGAGATACCTACAGACCTACATGTTAGCGATGTTAAATAACTGACGATGATTCATTTAATAAATCTGTTAAAAATAAATTAACTACAAATCGGTATCTGGTCAACGAAACCCCCATCAAATATTTCCTAAACATTTTCGACAAATAAATTTCAGCTAGAAACCAATTTATGAATGTACCTACGATGATAAATGTATGTAGATTAGATTACTCACCGTTCTGGTTCGCTAGGTAATGTGAAGAAAGACAATTCCGGATTTAACAAACTGCTATTGAGACATCCATAAACACTGCAAAATTTTCTACTCGAATTGTTTGCCATCTTCGCGAACCTACGAATTATTACCTCGCGACCGCGCGCACGATTATTACGTACGGCGTAGCAGCCACGACTGGCGCACCGTTATTACCGATAAATTTTGTCAGTGTGTGCGTGCGATGGCGCATACGCACGGGCACGCTTATAAACAAACCGGGCTCGGTGCGCATGTATGAAGTCGACCTACTTTTATGATTCTACTATGGCTGGCTATACATCCTTTCGCCTGTTGATCCCTGAAACACGACGTCAAAATAAAAGCACGACGTTAATAGAACAGCTAGTTAATAGCCACAGTTAATAGAATAAAAGAGGAAAGGTAGCTAAGATAAGGAATTTCGAAGTAGGTTTGAAGAATAGTAATGTATCTGGAAGGTTTTGACTTTGAATCTTTTCTCTATGACAAATTAAAATAAGTAGTCAGCAATTTTCCTCATTAAAAATTCAATCAACAAATGATTCAAGTGCAGAGTTCTTAATTGACAGAACATAATTTCTCTTGTTACATGCACCGAGAAAGTTGTCGCAACGTTGGTTACTTCTGAGGAAACTAGTAACTTCGTTGGTTCATGCTAATTGTTTTGGGGAGTGATAGGAATTGTGGATAACTGAGTTGCAAAGTTCAGAATACGTAAGTTTAGGAACAATCTGTTACTCTAGAATTCATACAATTTCATTTTGTTGAATATTACCTTATTCTTCTACGTTACCTGTTTATCATTTAACCCTTCAACCCCCAAGCGGCTGCCGCACGTCTATTGTTCATCATTGATCATTCATCATCATTTCAGCCACACTTTGCACTTTACTACTTGACGTTGGCAAAATGTAGAAAGATAAGTATCCTCATCTTCGCCCATTTACTCTTGGACGTGGTCAAAAACAACAAAATTTTACAAAATCATATAGGACCAACATTTAAACACCAAAAACTTATTTAAAATAGCCTGTTAAGGTTCTATGGAACAGAATACCTCTTTTTTTAAGTATACGAGTATATGAAACCTGTAAAATAATCATAGAAGGAAACGTAAACCAACAAAATAGATGTATGATAGCATAACTGCTCAACCTAGCGAACCGAACTTCTTTGGAAATTTAATAATCACGCTTCTCATCTGCCTTTTAGGGTTTCACGATTTGATATACATTGTGGAGTGACATTCTGATACGCTGACGACCTCCGTAGCCGAGAGGCGAGCACGCCAGACTTTAAATGGCGCCGCCATCTTTGAGGTTCCGGATTCGATCCCCGGTCGGGTCAATGTAGAAAATTAACATTTCTACATTGGCTCGGGTCTGGGTGTTGTGGTACCATCGTTGTTTCTGATTTCTATAACACAAGTGCTTTAGCTACTTACCTTAGGATCATGTGATGTTGTGATGTTGTGAGAAGTATGTGATGTTGTCCAATATTTATTTATTTAGGCGAAACACAGAAACGACAAAAGTGGTCCTAAGCAGAGCTATGCACGTGCCTGATTGCTATTGCTACATAGCACACTTATTATATACTTGCCTAGACCCACCCAAACCGGAGTCAGTACTTAATTGTTGACGGTTGGGCTAATTCCTTTACATGGAAATGTCCAGACTACACAAGGTACCGCGTTCGAAACCTTCTTAATGTTCCATTCAACAAAGCAACATTATATCAACGAATTGATTTATTTTCTCCTGTGTTTGCTACTAAACGTTGTTGTTTTCCTTTGATTGTACTGTCTAGCGGGATGTATGGAAACGTATTAAACTAAAAGTGGGGAAATTCTTGCTTCTGTCTCGTAAAGCAAACTTCATACAGTAGTACCTACTACTAGACGTAAACAATTGCAGTAAATCTCATGAAAGATTGCAAACCTGATTTCAACAAAAGAAAACATGCTTTACAGTATATGTTGCTGATTGCATTCTAGTACCTACTCAGTGTATTTATTATACGACCAGCCGAATATTTATTTAGAATAGTCACCAAACTATTTAGAGCGAAATTTTGCTTTTAATTCTCTTGAGAAAATAAAATAACAAATTATTCAAGCACTCCTAACAACTTTGACTAATATAAAAATAGGAAAGTGCGCTTTTAATATTTATTTATTTATTATATATTATCAAATTCATATCGAACGATAGAAATTACATTTTAACTGCTAATCAAAATAAAAGAGCATAAAGTATTTTCTGATCCACAACCAGACCAGCCCCTCTAGCATGTACAACAAAACACGATATGATATATTTTTTGTCAAAATATGAACTTTTATCAAAAAAGCGAGCTTAACCGTGACGTCGCCGGCACGGACATGCTTCCTGTTTCAATAAAAGTTCAAGATGGCGGCTATGTTCTCATATTTTGAAAGTAAATAGGCGATAAATCGTTATATCATATCGTATCATATCGTGTTTTGTTTATCGTGCTACAGGGGCTGGGCCCTAGCCATGAACTGTTAAAACAATCTCAAAGCTGTCAAATCTGTCAATTTTGGTACGTCATTCCAAACAAAATTTGACAGATTCGATAATGTTTGACAGATTTGAGATTGTTTTAAGAGTTCGTGGTTACCGCCTAGGAATCTAAATAAGCTTTTAACAGTAGAATTATTTCAACTCTGTATATTATTATACATATGTACCTATAGAGTTTGGCATTCAAACAACAGTGTTTTGGTCTTATTAAAGTTTACGGTTAGGCTAAAAGAGTTAGAGTAAGAATTTTAGAGTTCATGGCCCAAAGAAATTGGAATCAGTTAGGCTTCTGAAGTTAATCTAATGATACCGCATTTTTGGTCCAGTAGTGTTAAATTTACGTGGAAAAGCCAAAAAAGCCATATTGTTCACACCACTCTGCTCTGACGGCCATGACCGGCGTTCCATTGTAAGCCGAATGCAACTCGAATCCGATTCAATCGAGAACCAATGTCAAAAAACTCTATAAAAACTGTGAGAGCCGACCACGCTTGACTGTTTGGGTGACAACACTAATCAAGTATGCAATCATGGAATTGTAGTGCTCTCAAAACTCCTTGAGACTTCGATTTCGCGCCAGTATAAACATCATTTATTGAGTCGGCGCCAGCTGTTTTATTTTCTTTAAAGCAAACAAAATCATTTGAATCTAAGTATGCCGAACTAATTTACAGAAATAATATGCTGAGAAATTCAAGTGGCTAAACGCCGAAGAAAACAACTTGGTTTATAAATGTAAAAAAATAAATAAAAAAATACTTAGCGAAATCATAACAAGCTTTAATAAAAGATAATTTAAATTTATTTTTACCAAAAAATAAAATAACGAAATCCCTTTTATATAATAATATTTTAAGAAAATACATTGTTTTATTTACTCTGTGCATACTCTTCAACAAAAATAAATGGTATTTTATTTATTCATCAAATCAATTTCTCTGTACTTCTTGAAAGTACCTCTTGATTTAATTTCATTAAGAAGCAATATGAAGGTAATCAAATTAATGGTAAATATTTCTTTGTTAATAATTTTAAATTATCTTTACTTTTTCGATAAGACGCTTAAGACTGTTAAAGCACAGTATAAAAATAATTTCACGTAATGTCAATTGTTGAAATAGTATACAGTGGGTTGCTTCGCCACTCAATCCGGTCAAACCAAACGTCCGGTGTTTCAGAGACGAAAAAAATATTTTTTACAGCTTACGTGCTAGTTTTCAGTGGATATTTGTATATTATGATGAGTGATTAAAGAATAGTAAGAAAGATGGCTGGCAGTGACTGGATAAAAAAGCGGGAGATACGAGTATATATCTCTTTGGGGGAGGCTTACGTCCAGCAATGCAATAGGCTGGGATGATGATAATGGTTAAAGTACCATTAATAGTCAATAATATTATTGTAGTACTTGTGACTCTTCATTCCGATAAAACACTCCGGTTGTAACCATTAATTAAACGTGCAAAAATCAACCGCAATTAATCAATAGCTTTTTTACGCAAGAAAGAAAAATTCTATGGAAATATCTTCATTATTCTTGTATTGAAATGAAAACAGCCATTCTCTACTCTTAATACACATATTGTACAAGTTAAGTAGATAGTGCAGTGTCTAAATCGATCATAAGCTTTCTAATGAAGAGGACAGCAGCGAAGAAATATGAGTACCTAATGTTTTATTACTAGGAAATAGGACTGAATTATACGACCTCCTTAATCTATTTTTATCTATTTGATTTATTTTTACTTTACTGTTACTGGAAATTATTGTAGCTAGCGCTAAGAAGAGAGTTCTCACTATCATTGAAACATGAAAAATAAGTTTGTCGAGCAAATACGTAGTTAAGATTAATATTCTTAAAAGTAATATTTAAAAATTGCTTAAAACTTATTCACTTATGCACCACAAAAAAGTGTTTAAACGTCCGAACCTGTTATCGGCCAGTATCCATAAAAAGATAAATTAAAACTTTAAGATTGTAAACTTCAACCATTCCACAAAATGATCTTAACTGTCGATTATCACATTGTAAAAGCACGTAACCGGTAATAAATTTTCACTTTACCAGTTACATTGCCAGAAAATGACTTAATATTGGGATATTAAACTAATTTACGTGGCGGTTTCGTAATCTGTACTGTGCTGTTCCTTCAATACAATTGCATAATAACGTTAATTTTTTAAAAATTAATAAATAATTAAAGTGATAAAATATTGTTCGAAATCTTCAACACTTATAAAATAAGCTTGAAGAATGTTCCAAAAACGATGTCAAAAACAGCACATAGTATCTTAAAGAGCCGCTATACGAACCATCTTTGTCCGAAACTAGTTAATGTTTTTTCACTTACATTAGTATGAAATGAAAACTCCTGTCAACTATTGCTTATGCTAAAATAGCACATGGAACACACAGAGTGTGTTATAGAATAAATAGGTAGTAGTGGAATTTTGTGAAACAAAATATAAATAACGTTTCTACTCAGGAAGATACGTGCCAAGATATTACAAGGGCTACTGGATTACCATCAGTTTTTTTAAGCGACTTTGGGCTTAAACTTTTTTTACGGAGCAATGGCATCAGATGGGCAGAGCAAGGAATGGTAAGCTCCGATGGATTTGCTTTGGTTATTAAGACCTCCTTTTAGTCAGCGGGTTTATTTATTTTATTTATTCCTCTTTCTATTATAATAACATTGACATCCAGCGCGTGTTTTTTAATTTTTTTAAAGCATGTTTTTTTTTACTCTAAATTCTGTGGCGCCACTTGTCACCACACTATTTACATATAAAATGATCAGATGAATAAATTACAAACCATTTCCAGAAAATCGTTCTGAATGTTACTAATCATCATTTTGTAGATAAATGAAAACATATAACAAACATTCAAAACAAACAAACAATATCTCACCCTCGCAAACTAACTCGATAATTAAGGTCAGCAATTTCAGTACAAAATAATACATTTGTTAAATTATTATATTTCACATTAATATCGGAACGTAGGCTACGCTAGAAACTAGACGGGAATTTGAAACTGAGCCAGATTGATAACCTAATTGTTAAGATTCTACCAAAGCAGCTCAAGGTAGAGAATGCAACGACCAATTCCCAAGCTAAAATTATATTCTAGAATTTAAATTAATGGTGGTTTGATACACTTTTTCTAAAATTTACCTAAAATATTGTATTACAGAATAAAAAGTACTTCGGTTGGTTAAAGTTCATTAGAGCAGTTCATTTAGTTAGGGAGTCGCTCGGTTAATAATAGAAAAAAAGCCTTAAGTTTCTGTTAACTTTTTTCCACATTCTTTCTAATAGTTGTTTTCTACTAAAAGGTTGTCCGTATAAGTACACTTCAGTGATAAGACTGAACCCAATCAAACCGAACCAAAGAAGTTACAGTTGTGTTTACTTAAAGACGCGGGTATATTAGTAAACACAACTGTAACTTGTTTGGATGGTGTACAATAAATACTAATATTTTATCCACCATCCACCCCACCTTATCATCATCATCATCTCAGCCTATTGCAGTCCACTGCTGGACGTAGGCCTCCCCCAAAGAGCGCCAAAGAGCACGATCTCCCGCTTTTTTCATCCATCCACTGCCAGCCATCTTCCTAAGGTCGTCGGTCCATCGAGCTGGTGGTCGTCCTACACTACGTTTGCCTAGGCGTGGTCTCCACTCGAGAACCCGTTTACTCCACCTTTCATCGGTTCTGCGACAGATGTGGCCAGCCCACAGCCACTTAAGCTTGCTACATTTTTGGACTATGTCCGTTACTTTAGTCCTCTGTCTAATGATCTCATTTCGGATTTTACCCTTTAACGAAATCCCAAGCATCGACTTTCCATAGCTCGCTGAGTGACAAGTGTCTACCTCGGGCAAGTGATGCAGTTGGGTAGAGACAACTTCGAGCGGGAAATCGCTAAGAGGATGCAGCTTGGCTGGGCAGCGTTTGGGAAGCTGCGTCATATCTTCTCGTCGCCACTGCCACAATGCCTGAAGAGCAAGGTATTCGATCAGTGCGTCCTACCGGTGATGACCTACGGAGCCGAAACGTGGAATATGACAGTAAAGCTGGCTCACCGACTACATGTCACCCCACCTTATAATTTATTTATTTTAAGAGTATGAGCAACGTGACCGTCTTGTATTATAAAAAAAAATTAGCTTCGTTTTTAAAAAACGTCATTATTTCATAATCCACTGAACACTGGCCTCTCCCAATTCTTAGGTTGAGTCCCAGTTGGTAATGACTTGGCTAATGCAGCTTAAGGTACCATCCGACAAGGTCTAGCGATGATACATGTACGAAAACGTATTAACGCATCGTAAAAACAATTGTAGATGAGTTACAGTACAGACAAGCACGTAATGGTATCTAAAACTGCCAAATATCTTCCATCGTTTTCAAACTTAATTCTTAGCAAACATAGCATAGGACTTCTTCCCAAAATGTAGATGAACTGGTAAAGGTAGCGGGAAGCCGCTGGATACAGACAGCTTCCAACCGGCCGATCTGGAAGTCATCGGGGGAAGTCTAGTTTCGCAGAGTACTTCCTATGGCTGATGCTAATGAATGAATGTCTTTTTTAGTGAATTTTTAATTTTCGAATACTGTAAAAGAACTTGACATTTTTTAATCGAATTATTATGACATTATTAATTTACCAACCAATATTTTTGTATTTTGTCATTTTTAATTATTCTTGACATTTATAATGTATTTTTTTTTTAATATTGGACAACATCCCATACATTGCTCTGATCCTAAGGTAAGTAGCTAAAGCACTTGTGTTATAGAAATCAGAACGACGGTACCACAACACCCAGACCCGAGCCAATATAGAAATTTTCGTTTTATACATTGTAGTGTTGCCCTAATGCAAGAACAAGACGAGACTTAGCCAGTCTTGGTCTTGGTCTTGCGCCAATACACCTGGTCTTGGTCTTGGTCTTGGTCTTGCGCTCCCAGTCTTGGTCTTGGTCTTGGTCTTGCAGCAAGAGTCTTGCAAGTCTTGCAATTACCTATTAGTCTATTACTATTTATTAAATCTTAGAAAAACGTATTAGAATTGGAACATTGTGAGCTTGAATTAACATAGCCATAGTAAAGATCAAGCAGATTAATAAATAACTGAAGATTTGATAAGAAATTCGAAAAATCAACTGACCTATATGTCGTTTTCCATGGAAGTAACTGTTTCTTAATAAACATTTATGATTTATAAGCTTACATTTGCTAAAACATGTAAAAAAACAAATTAATTACAATAACTTGACTGTATTTTAAAGAACAATACTTATCTGTCTAGAAAGAGATTGAACCCTCAACTTATAAGAAATTTAATAAAAGAGTTTTACGATTTATCATTTATTTGAATAAAAAATAAAATACAACACAAATCAACAGCTTTATCATTAGGTTATGATACTGCACTAATTATTTACATATAAGTGAATGTTTTGGCGTACATCTATACTAATATTATAAAACTGGAGAGTTCGTTTGTATGTTTGATGAGAGAAGTTTTAAAATAAATAAATAAGTCCTGAACGTCACTATACCTCCAAAGTTACTATTCCTCGTGGACGAAGTCGCGGGCACAGCTAGTAAATACTTACTCTCATCATCTCCCTCAGAGATATTCGGGCTGGTAAGTAAAACAAAACTCTTATCGCAGGCTTTTTATTTTATTAGTAGGTAAGTACCTACGCTTTTTATATTATTTTATTAGTTTTGTCGAATTTTTTTACACGTTTCAAGTATATTTAAAAGTGGCTACAATATTTATTAAACGGGTGATATTTGAACACTTTTTTGCTATTTTTTCTTGTAAAAACTTAAGAAATATAATGACTAAATGTACAATAATAGTACCTAAGTAATTAGTTTAAAACCATATAAGTAATCAATATTATAATATATACTTACTAGAATGAATTAACCTGTCAGGCCAAGGTCAAGAGACACAATAAAAAATCTATTATGACGTGGCCACCGGTGGGGAATTGAAGCTTGACAGGTTAATATGACATCTACTACCTATCCTTACCATTTTATCCTAATCATAATACTACTTGCGTGATCAGTATAATGTATTCATTTTCATTCTAAGCACTCTGAAACTTATTTATTCTTTGGAACACCTGTAGGTACTCTTAAAAAAATTCGAAATTATTTTGCATGAGTATACCTACGCCCTATGGCGGCAATCAAATAGTGTCAAATGTTATGATTTCGGCGTGGCGGCAACGATTGTTTTAGATTTCAAAAGAAGCCGCCGGCGCGTGTATCATAACCATGTACTTCCGAAAAGCGGCAAATTTCTTTGAGAAGTAAGAACAAAACCTTTGATGCCGCATTATCAAAGTGCCGATGGTTAAAACATAACTATGCATGCACTCAGTTTGATTTTAATAGATATTTTTTTTTCGCTATGTTTATGGTATTAGTCGTAATGCGCATAGGTCCAGTTTTTCATATTCTTTGATACAGTTTTTTGCGTCTCATAGAATTCCTAAGCGTACCTCCTACCTATACACCGAACTGTTACACCCAACTACTCAGTGAAATAGCGCTAAGTCCTAGCTGCAAGACGCAAGAGTCTTGCAGGCTATGTCTTGTTCTTGCTCAAGTCTTGCACGGTCAGTCTTGGTCTTGGTCTTGCTAAAAATACGCGGTCTTGTTCTTGGTCTTGGTCTTGCAAAAACGCAAGAACAAGACCAAGACTGCAAGACCAAGACTGAATTTGGGCAACACTAATACATTGACCCGCCCGAGGATCGAACCCGGAACCTCACAGATGGCGGCGCCATTTACAGTCCGGCGTGCTCGCCTCTCGGCTACGGAGGTCGTCAAATAATTAAATAATTGTTATAGTTATTTGTATTGTAAATTGTTAATGTACATAGTTGTAATTTATTGTTTTAATTAATCCGAACACAGTGTATATCGTTATTATGAATAGAAAATGAAATAAATTGAAAATACCACAAGTGTTTTCGGTCAGCAACTAAAAGCAATAAAAACATTTACGACTTTTAACCTATCACTACTAGACATTGCAGGAAGTCTTCCTAGTCTCGTTGCACTACAAGCTTAACCAACATTACTTATTTACATAATACAATTAGGTATTAGCTCAGACCTTTTATCGAGAGCAATTAGGGATCGCTTTAACACTGAAGTCGTGATCATCGGCGCTTTCACTGCGCACACGCCACGCCCCCTCGCGGATCTATTGCGCAACAGACATATTGGAGCAGAAATGAAAGCATGTTTAAGGTACGGCCCACAAATATGACACCATGCATGCAGTGATACGGAGAAGCCAGAATGTAGTCTCTTGAAACCATAACTAAAAGAAGTCGTAAATATTTGACATTAAAATCGTAAAAGAGATGTATAACTTTATGTTCCTAGTAGCTGTGCCCGCAACTTCGTTCGCGTGAACTACAGGATGTTTGGTACCTAATATCACTTTATTGGGACGTGTAAAAGAGCTTAGATAAGTTTATTTGCAAAATTAAATTAGTTTTATTGGTTTATTGGTTTCATTTTTATATCCAAAAGAAACATTAACCGGGATAGGAATTACGATATTAACATATCATATTCTATTGTATGCAAATTTCATCCAAATCCGTTTAGCCACTTACGAGTGATTGAGTCATAAACATCGAAACATCTTTGCAAACTTTCGCATTTATAATATTATTGGAATATGTCGCGGCCAATTAACTTAACTAAGTACAATTAAGGGCCTAGTCTCTTTACTAAGCGCGCTGTTTAACTAGCGGCTTGAATGATTACGAGGTATCATACAATGAATTTGCCAATGGCAACTGCCAGGACAAGCTAGACCTAAGCCAGTTCAGAAAAGTTTTCTGAATATACCTGAATTTAAATCAAATAAGTAGTTCCTGGGGTAACCTCGTACATTAGACGTGATAAAATTTTATCATTTTAATGTTCCTCAAAATAGATCTCCTGACTCTATTTCTTAATACTCGTGGTTACACTAAGCCATCTTCTTCTATTATAGGTACGAGTACTTATCCTGTATATTGGACATTAAAAAAGGGTTGTTAAACCGCACAACATTTTAACGGCTGACTGTATTTTATATGCCACTGATTAAACTCGTTTGATAATTTCATCGACTTGCACTACGCACACACCTCCTCATTTTACTACTAAACAACTTCTATAATAGGAGGTGTAATTACCGTAACAAGTGGATTAAATCTCATTCCTCGTGCTTCATAGTGACTACTATATCGCCTATTGCTTTAAACATGTCATCGATGCTACTCATATACCACTTTGAAAACAGGCATACTAAGATTATTCAACACATGACCTCTGTACAATAATTAGCTGCAGTGTTATCCATGTAACTAAAATATCAATCTAAGAGTAATGTAGCTTCTTAGAATATATCTTACCGCTTTGAGGAAATAAACGAGATTTAGTTTAGTTAAAACTTTTAATATTCGAAGTCCTTAACGCAAGCCACAGTACAAGTAAAGTAAGTAAAGTTAGTTAGTAAAGTAGGTTAGGACCTCTATCTTATTTAAGGGACAACATAAATGCAAGTTATTTGTCATCTTCTTTTTATTTTTAGTATAATAGCACGAGATAGGATGGTACGAAGTTTCAGCAGCGTTAGGCAATTATTTATTTTTACTAGAGCAAGTACATCATTTATAAACTCTGACTCACATGTCATTGTTAAAAACCGGTTGGGAACTTTTATCAGCTGTACATTATATAATTTACTACTCATTTATATTATCACGCAATATATCGTTCTTAATTTTCTGGATAGTAAAAAAGTTATGTATCAACAACAGGTGACATTACATATTATATTTAATTTGTGTCGGTTCAATGTTTGGTATTTTCAAAAGAAAAGTTACTGTCAAGATACTTAACTATATCCTTCAAGGTACAACATCGTTAAAAAGCAGTACATCTGTTAATCAAGCACTTACATGACGTTTATTGGGGCATGTCAGGGCGTGATCGTCGAGATTACTTCGAATCGTACTACTTACGCGTCGTCCGTGAGAAATGCTGCGAACAATTTGTTCGTTTGATTTTTTCCTCAATTTTCTTTTTTGGTGAAACAATTTTTAGAGGCCACTTACGGTAAAAATGTAATGGTACGTTACACTAAATTGTCTGTCATTTGGCTGTTAAGAGTGCAAAAAAGATTTGTTTCTGTATGAATTGAGAACATTAGGAGTTAGGTGAAACCATTTTTTTATTTTATTTAGCTAGTCAATACCTGTCCAGCTGTATGCTACTAGTAACAAAATTTGACAAACATAATGACTAACCGTAAATGTAAAGGATTTATGAAGATTTTATGTTTGGGTGTTATTCAAGGGCTTACGGAATGAGCTGAAATTCGGATCTAGTATAATTTTCTCTAGAATAGCATTTAATTTTAACCAGTTTGTCTGTAATTTGTGAAAAGAAAAATCAAGAACATTATACGGTGAATTACAATAAATCTTAGAATCCCTTGCATCAAAATAGACTCAATTTTGAAGAGAAACCAACTAGACCGAAAGAATTAAGGACGGATGGGTCGCCTTATCATTAAATCAGTGTAGTGAACCTTAAATTATTACGTGGTTCCTTTTGGCATTTGTTGTGGTCTCTTTTTAACTAAAGATACCGTAAAAATAATAGGGGAATAGAAAAATCAAAGCTCTTAAGGCAAATGCAAGATATGTCACAGTTTGTTTAAAATGTTGCTTATAGCTCTTTTGTTTCTTAGATTAATCTATATGTGTACTACGATTTTTTTCTAAATTTATTGAGTAAAATGACACGTTTGAGTTCATAAAACAGTTGTGCATATATACGAGATGAATATTTAAAAAAATGAATCGCAATGCTTTGATTTACATCGAGAGGAGAGGCCTTAAACAGCATTAAGTTTTATCATGCCTAATTTACGAGGACTCATTTAAATCGAGCGCCTTGATAAGCGACTTATTCAAACCTAGGCTACCTACAAGAATGCAACGATGAGCTCTTAAAACAATATTTCTGTTATATTTTAATGTAAAACTAGCTTAGGAACTGTCTTAAAAGTTCATGATAGGCCTTAGAACAGTTTAGTATTGTTCCTATAAAAACATCAGACCCGCCTGCAGCAGACTATTGTCACCATGCACAGTGTCATTCCATTAGTCGAGCAAAGTACCGCTTGGTGCTCCGCTCAACGCCCCTTGTCAGCATAAAGAAGACTGTCTAGCAGTATTGTGACAGCAGTATTGTTGTTGTAAAACGTATAAACGTATCTAGCTCACATAACCCCAGTTCTGTCCAATTTATATCACCGCTCGAAGTCACCCAATCATTTCAGGTTGATTTAAGACGGCCAGAGTGCATCTGGTCATCCGCAAAATATCTCGAACAATACCAGTCTTGTCAAAATAGTTTGATTAATGATCACCGATAGTTTACGATGCCTTTGACAAATGGAATCGTTTGAATACAGTTTAAATCAGCTCTAAGTTTTTAAATCGGGTTCTCATTTTGGATGTAATAAGTTTTAATGTGTCTACAATTTAAGTATGCAATAAGTACACAGTAATCTGTTCTAACCTTTTAAGACTACTTGACCCGAATATCAATAATGATTGATGAAAGGGTACGTGGGTGTTTGATGGTTTAAATTCTCCAGGCAATTGAATATAGAATTGATGGTTATGAATACAATGGAATTCATGAAAGTTATGACAACGAGCTAATCTTAGAATTTTATTGCGATAAAGTCTAGGCCTAGGGCCAAAAACGCTGTGTTACAGTTATCTCATCTTACTAATATCATTTTTAAATGTTTGGATAATTGTTTTTACTGGAATTACATTAAATTAGGCACTATTATTAAAAATTGTTCTAACTTCACAAAGAATAATTTATTTCTTTTTGTCTTAATTCTGAACTCTTCTTAGACAAAGTAGTAGGTAGAAACTAGTTTCAAATAACATTAAGAAAAATGTTTCCTTTCTTGTATAATTTTTTTTAAACACTGGATAAATGTTGCATTTGTGTTCTTCATTTAATGTTAACAAAGTGATCTCAACGACGGGAAACTGTCTGTGTGAGTCCTAAGTTTCTTTTTTTTTAACTCTGTCCGATCTCTGGCCGATCTTGTCTCTTCTCGATATCGTTCGCTGTCATATTACGTATTTACAACGAAAATGCTCCCGTGCGGCGAGCACGCCCGCCACTATAAACTAAGCCGTTGCATTTTAGTAGGGCTGTCACACACAGACGCGGAATTAATTGAGTCGTAAAATGCATGTGTACACAATAGGGTGAAAATAACTGGTTAATGAGACTTGTTTACCTACTCGTCTGACTCTGAATAGGTAATTGACACATAATAAACAGTTAAGTGAGAGATAATCTCTTTTGTCCGGAGATCATAAGTTTGCCTTTTGTGTGATGAATGTTGATGATAGAAAACGAACAATAAAACATAGTTGCTATGAGTATAAATCATCTTGTCGTATAAAACCACAGACGAAACATCAGAAGAAAAACCTTTACAAAAATACAGACTCATTACTCTTTAATAATACCACAGAATACTTTTTATCACTTTTTAAAAAACCTACGGGTTGCAGAAACCATACAGTATGTAGTTTATTTCAGTATCTACAGTAGGTATGATGTTCCAGCAAAAAGTATTTTTTTTCGAGTGGTAGTACTTAATGAGAATTTGTAGAGTAAGATAACGCCAAGTAAAGGGAAAACAGCAGAAAATGGAACTCTGTCATAAAATGGAATATACACTAGAAAGAAAAACAATTCCTTTTAAACTTTCGCGTTGCATAACTAAATTAAAGTTAATGGAACAGGAATTAACGAGATCATAATTTAGGTACAAAATGTTACTTTTTTGGCTGACGTTTCGACCAGGTAACATCGACCGTGGTCACAGGCTGACTGGAACAGCGATATCCTCAGTCTGTATGAGAGGCAGATTCTTTATCCACCCTCATAATATTATTTTTACGCCAATTACCGTCACACACTACACTCACTGTGTCCCTATTTTGCGAACTAACCGCCGCGCTCCAGTCAGCCTGTGACGGTCGTTGTAACCCGGTCAAAACTAGCGTTTTGACACAAAAGATAACATTTAGTAGCTAAATTATGATCGCGTTAATTCCCGTTACATGGAGTTTGAAAAAGAATTCAACACATGCTATACAAATAAACATTTTAAGGTAGTTTTAAAGTCAGGTGACACCCCTACACACTGCCCCGTAATACCTACATTACTTGCAGCACTCCTTCAACATATTTCCTCGTACCATTAAACGGACATCTTGGAATTCCGACTCTATTTTTATGGCAATAAGAATTTAATATTTTCTGAACGGTGGCCACGAAGGATTCATAGGTGTGACAACATTCATCATTTTATGTATAAGATAAGTCAATACATGAATCATAAATTGATATATATTCTCGGTTCTGGGAATTAATGTTACAAATTTTGTAAAAACATTTGGGTTTTGCAACAATATTTTGATAATTTTATAGAATAGAATTATACAAATACAATAAAAGATGTAATATAAATACTTATTTTTGTGTACGTTTGTATTTTTGTATGATTTGTTTCCTTGATTTTTAATTATTTTCAGTTTTAAATAAATGGGTTTTTCAGCCCCGTTATTCGTTCTAGTTAAGTGTTGCAAATACACGTTATTTATTGGCTTATTAAACCACTTACTCTTATTAAGATGAGTTTACCATTTTAGTAGTGTCTTTACGTAACCACGATAATATTGGTTTATTAAAGCAAGACCCTAAAAGTCAACTGTTGGCATTAATTACCGGGTATTACCACAGAACTGACGGCATCCGTTGAGAGAACGACCCTACATCACAGTATAAAAGGGGTCAGAAGACCCAGGGCCCTAACCATGAACTGCTAAAACAATCACAAATCTGTCAAACATTATCATTTCTGTCAAATTTTGTATGAAATGACGTATCAAAATTGACGGATTTGACAACTTTGAGATTGTTTTAAGAGTTCATGGTTATGGCCCAGTAATGTCACGATCGATTGAAATCTTCTGTTCCTTTTAAAAAGTGGTTCCTTTTAGAAATTATTTCAATTATTTAAAGCATCGGTTTCCAGTATGCTCAATAATCTAATCTGTTTCTCATTTCTACATTAATTATATAGTAGTTTCACCACGATTTACTATTTTACATTTGGCCTGTTCATTGATTACTATAATTTAGAGCACACTTTAAAACCTAATGCGGGTTGTATTTATATTAATATTATACCAATGAAACATATAACTATAATTGATATATGTAAATTAAGACTGGGGATTATTTTGATACTTGTTAACGGTTTTACTTGTATTTTTTGTAGCACGTGTTTGTTTATTTCGGGCGCTAAGGAAGATGTGGGCTTACTATTCCTACCTCTACTGTACCTTTTGCTCCATCATTAAATTATGAACTTGTTTGGTAAATGTGCGAATTCACTGCATAGTAGGACGAGTTACTACAACTACTATGATGGTTAAACATGTTAGACTTAAAATTTACGAAGATAGTTTCATTAGATTAAATTCAATTAACCTGCCTTCTTAAACCCTATATAGAAGGTAACACGGAGCAGCATATTTAAGTTATTTGGATTATTAGCGATTAACCGCATCTTACTCTAATTATGTTAAAATTGTACCTACTTACTTGCAAATATTTAGAAGTAACACATATGGTGTCAAGTTATTTTTAAGTAAACGTGAAGTTGTAAGCTTATGATGCTATATTCTAAAGTAGTTATACAGGGTGTTAGGTATATATCAAGCCGACAATAGCCCATATTAACATAGTACATATAAATAGTATGGTGAAGTCAGAAATTTGATATCATCTGCTGACGATTGGCCGGTGCAAGCTGCCTGCATCCAGCCTCTTCCTGCTATCTTAACAAGGTCGTCTATCCACCTTGTGGGTGGACGCATCACTGGTATCACGCTTCGTTTGCCGGTACGTGGCCTGCATTTTAGAACCTTTCTGCCCCATCGGCCATTTTTGGACTACGGTTACAAATTTTACATATCCGCTGTCATCTGTTCTGGGTGTTGTGCTACCGTCGTTGTTTTTGATTTCAATAACACAAGTGCTTTAACTACTTACCTTAATAGGATCAGAGCAATGTATGTGATGTTGTCCAACATCTGAATGTTCAAACTTCCTTACGATGTTTTCTCTCGCCGCCAAGCAAGTAGGTAGGTACTTATATCTATCTACACATGGTTTCTTTAGAAATGTGTGTTGAGGACGAAAAAATACGACGCGCGAGTGTGATGGTACGTAGTGTCCTAATTATCTCACTTATAATAATTAACATATAAATAATACATTTTGAATTTTTTCTCCCAATCACGTTTCAACGGCTGAACCGATTAACAAAAATGTGGCACGTAATAACTGTTAATCGAGCGTAATACACATAATTTGAAGCCCATTTTTATTTTTCCGTGAGATAATCATTAATTTTATTGAATTATAAAGTCAAAAGCCTGATTTGTAATTAAATTGTATCAACCATTTTTAACTTCCAACCTCATTACACACCCTGGATTCACGTTAAAAACCCACAAACCACTGGGACAAACCTCAAACCACATTTTTCCAGGCAATTTCCCACAAAAACACACATGTCCCATCGGTCTAAATCCCGCAAACACACATTTCGGTCAGCTCGTCATTAAAAGGACAAACCGCCCATCGCAATGAGCAAATTTAGCGAAAATGTTTCAAGGGAAAATTATCCTTTTTTAGAAGTGAATTAGGAATAAATTGGAACATTTTTAGGATTTAATCTCTGACAAGGAGTACACTTTAAAGAGTTATTTTTCGGTACGTGACCTTTTAACCCTTTAGATAACACTAGCATCCGTTGAAATCTGCCTTTAGCAGACTTTATCGCACTATTTCTGGGATCAATTTTTCCCGGGATAATTTAGGTCATCTCTACGATTATCGAATAGTAAAGATGGAAAGCTGTAGCAACTAAAAAAAATGTGATTAATAAGTGTACTATATCAAAATATCACATCATTATTTCATTTGTACAAAGGAAGAAAACAGACAGAAAACCAAGGACAATCTGCAAAAAAGAATAACCCGTTGGATATACTAGCGTCTTTCGAGCGTCGACGTCGTGACAGCGTCCAATCAGTGTTGACGCAACGCTTGCGCAGCAGCATTTACTTAACGCCGATTGGACACTGCCCTGACGTCGACGCTCGAAAGACTTTAGGTGAGGCGGAGGCCTATATATCCAACTATCAGTTGTCTCAAGTACTTGTTTGATAATGGATACTAACAAACATACATACTCGTACGTAACGTACGTAACGTACGAGTATGTATGTTAACGTACGTAAATTTGAGCACATGCACAGAAGCAGAGATTGTAACAATCTTACTTGCAATATTCTAAATCGATCCTTGAATAATAAAGTCTAGCATGATAGAAGCAAGGCGGATCTCCTTGTAAGGACGCGCTCCCGGCAGCGTAACGAACGGGACAAGCATCGGAAGTCGGAACTGCCCACAACAAGCAGTATCGATTACAGTCATGTAGCAACTAAAGTATTATCTGATTTATGTGCAGTTTGTTATTGATGACTTAAATAGTTTGTAACTTTCGAAGAATGGGTAGTGGTTCGTGTCTACTTAGCCAGTGATTGCGGAATCGCATTTCATATACAATGTGGTACGTTGGCGCTATGATATCCAGCTGCTGATTTTTTTTTTTTCCTTTAGGATATCATGGGATCAATCATTGGGTCGACTATAAGCAGATGTAATGTAAGGCAGTGACAGGTTAGGGCGCCACTCCCAGCGAAGCTAGCCCTGTATTTTTTTTTGCTGCTGCTGAATCTAAATAAAAATATGTTTTGTATTTATACAGCGATATCGCGCCTTCAACCATATGGTTTTATATGAACCCTGTATATTCTATATAGGGTTCATATAAAACTATATATTCTATACAGGGTTTACGTTATTAAGCTTATAAGAGCTTACAAATAATGTTAGTAGCCCTTTTTATAGTGTAGGCAAGCTTTTAATGCTACACAAACTGAAAGGCCATTTGTGTGTCTTATTATTAAAATTATTATTCTTTTGGTTTTGATTAGTAAGAAATGATAGTTATAAGTAATCAAAACGCACAAAGATTCGTGAAATGTAATAAAGCTAGGTCTCGTGGCTACAACACTTTTTTTATGAGACGCCATGTTACCAAAATTTGAGTAAGCATCCTTAAAAATAACAAGAAATTCGTTGCATTGTACAGATGTTAAGTTTGTAACAGCGGTAATTTTGACTCGACGATTACTCAGTGAACTTTCTGTTACACAACACATCCCGACATGTGCAAATGATAAGACAGCGCATCCTTTTTGGGCTGACGAGACGACACGAGAAGAAACATAAAATTACCATTTGAGTCCGCAACAATGGGCAGGCGTGCATTACGACATTTTAGAGGACGGAAACATTTAATTACGAAGCGTTTTGGGCCGAAAACACGAGTTAATCTTATAAGCCAAAAGGTGGTTACATCTGATTCAGTATTTTTGGGCTCCGTAGATATGAAATATTATAAAATTTTTAGACATGACATATTCGAAAAATCATTATCGGGAAAGGATTATAAACCGTAATCCACTACAACAAAAATAATTGCTTTCTTTTATAACGCATCTAAATTGTAGTTAGATTTTAGTTTTTTTTTTGAGTTATGTCTATGTGTAAAATTTTGATAATTTTAATAAAATTGAGTCAAGTTTGTCGCTAAAAAGCTGACGAAAAAAATATACTATTCAGCTGGTAATTAATACAAATAAAAAACTATCAAATTCAAAAAGCTCTCATTTCGTTCTATTTATTTTTAGTCCTTTGATGTTTCGAAATACCCGAAACCGTATTTAAATGCTAGCATACTTAAAACGCTCATGAATTAATTATAAATCTTTGACGGCGGATCTCTAAAAACACTCTATGCTTATTCAGCAGGGTATCAACAAGCATTATCTGTCAAAGAAGACGAGATATAAATTATAGTCAATTCCGGAGACAATGAGCCTTGAATAAAACATGGTGTTGAATTGAAGTCTTGCTGGATTGCCTAACGACTGGACGCGCCGTCGACTTGCACTTCTAGTACAAGGTGGTTCCACAGCGGAAAAATATTTTAAATAAATAATAATAAATAAATAAATATTGGACAACATCACATAACATTGCTCTGATCCTAATGTATGTAGCTATAAAGCACTTGTGTTATAGAAATCAGAAACAACGACAGTACCACAACACACAGACCCGAGACAATATAGAAAAGTTAGTTTTCTACATTGACCCGACCGGGGATCGAACCCGGAAACTCAGAGATGGCGACGCCATATATAGTCCGGCGTGCTCCCCTTTCGGCTACGGAGGTCGTCATATTTATAAGAATAAAATTTTTAAATCCATATTTTGTAAGAGACTTGCCAAAAACTGCATTGTCACCGCCATAGAATCTAAGATTCGGGACGGAATGACGTTTAGCAGTTGATGTTTACAAAAATACTCAACGTAAATAATTTTTAAGATCGCTAATTATAATACAAAAATACAGTCTATCCCCTACTGTATCTGTGGTAAAGTCTACAAAATGACTGACATTAAAAGATTGTTTAAGCGATTGTTGTTCGAAACCGCATCCTGTATATCGTAAAAGTGCAGCAGTATCCATTTATATATATTTTTGAGACCGAATCAATCTTAAAAATATTGTTTTTAAGAACATCCTGTAATAGTTCTCAATCAAATAATATCATAAACGGTGGACCCCGTGTATTAATACGTGTGTCTCTATCTACTAAATGTATGTACTATTGTGTGCAACAAGTAAAAATAGGTTTTTGATATTGAAGCATCGTTGGTTGGACTAATTTGTTTGTAGCCACAGAAGAAGTTAATATAGGTAGTAGACTGACGCGATAATTACGCGTAAGTCCGATTTGAGACGAAATCATAACTATACCTAACTTTTTTTTTGTTTGACGTAAAAAAACTGCAGTACTACTTATAAGAATTCATAGTTATTGTTCGTTTAGTTATTTAGTAAGAGTTGAGAGTAAGTAAAACAAAAAATAATAATAACAAATAATTGGCCAACATCACATACATTGTTCTGATCCTAAAGTAAGTAGCTAAAGCACTTGTGTTATAGAAATCAGAAACAACGACGGTACCACAACACCCAGACCCGATACTGTAGAAAAGTTCGTTTTCCACATTGACCCGACTGGGAATCGAACCCGGAACCTGTGCCGGAACCTCAGAGATGGCGGCGACGCCCAGTCCGGGATGCTCGCCACTCGGCTAACGGAGGTCGTCGCAGTTAAAACATGTTTTACGTAACTCCTTGTATTCAGAAAAAAACAAAGTAGAAATAATATACTTATATAAAAGACCATAGCTGGCTCTCCGATAATTTTAAATTAAGACATAACCAATTTCATTTTATATGCATCTTTAATAATCATTCAATCACTCCGGCTGGGACCGTCATAAATATTGTCTTCAGAAATACTGTTTACGATGGTTTATGTAAGGTATTCTCTTCCAAAATTCAACGGTATGTGACATTTAAAATGAGCAAAAACTGAAAGTTATGTCAGTGAGAAATCTTTAAGCCATTATGCCTCTCAGTCAATGAATGGAAAACAATTGATGGTTTGAAAAAGACATTGAACAGTAAGAAACGTACCTCACTAGAATTCTTTGGATGATAAATATCAAACAGGGCCTCATTTGCATCGTCATCGTCATTGTCGTCATCTAGATGTCTTAATCTAGATGAATCGATATTAAAATTATAATAAGATGATTAAACATTTTTAATACATCTTAACTTTCTTAGTTACACGTGAAGCTAATTTTAATCTCAGCTGCGAAAATTGTCGATTCAGAGATCCGAATTTGCAAAAAATTATCCTTCAATGTAGTATTTTTTGTAAGAGACAAGTATCTTCCCGCCCCCTCTGCCAGCTAAATGGTTGCATTTAGAAATGTTAAAAAGTCAATGAGTACTTAAAGGTATAAAATGCACTTGAAGTGGATGAAATTACTAAGTATAACAGATAGCCAATACTATACTCGTAAGTACATATTGTGACGAGCAATACAAAACTCTAAATTGCGCATGACCCGACACGCACTTAGCCATATTTGTTTTAACTACATTGTTGCTGTTGATGTTATCATGGCATCCTAGTGAGGTAAAGCTAGCCACCTTTTATGAGATTCTTTGCTTGATTGACATTCCTTAAGAAGCCGTTTGAGTTTAATCCTTGTTCAAGATTTATAGGCGACTACATAAATAGATACTTGATGAATCTATTAAAGTTCTCTTCGCATTCTAAAAAAAAATTAAAACTTTAAGAACGTAAAACGCAACGACAGTTTTGTTTTAGTTATTTTAGATCCATGTTAAATTAACTATAAAACTTTTTATACTAGATGTAAGTTACGTTTAGAGCACGATCATAAAAACCTTATACATTTTAAATGTTATATTATAACGGAACTTTTATATGCATTCGTTTTAAACTATATCATTGAATAGTAATCTTGGTTAATTCATTGCCTATGTGCCGGTCGCTTCATCTCGTGAATATTGGTAGTAAAGTTTTTACATTAATGGCTCTAAAATAATAATGAATATGTGTTTTTATATTGTTAAACGTATTAATAAACCTATAAAAAAATCTAATATAGTTTGATAAATCGGCTTAAACGCTTACATAATAGTAGGTAGGTACTTTATGTTACTTAAGACTTCTTGAATAGTAAGTAACTTTTAAGCTACCAAAAAGTGTTAAAAAAAATTACTTACAGTATTCGAGCTAATGAGTTGTAAAATAAAACTCACACTAGTATTTAAATAAATAAATAAATTTTGAACAACAACACATGAATTTGTTGTGGTCCTAAAGCACTAGTGTGATAGAAATCAGAAACGATGACTGTACCACCACACCCAGACCAGGGTCATAACCATGAACTCCTAAAACAATCTTAAAGTTGTCAAATCTGTCAATTTTGGTACGTCATTTCATACAAAATTTGACAGAAATGATAATGTTTGACAGATTTGAGATTGTTTTAAGAGTTCGTGGTTACCGCCCAGGGCCATAACCATGAACTCTTAAAACAATCTCAAAGTTGTCAAATCTGTCAATTTTGGTACGTCATTTCATACAAAATTTGGCAGAAATGATAATGTTTGACAGATTTGAGATTGTTTTAAGAGTTCGTGGTTACCGCTCTGAGACAATATAGAATAGTAAGTTTTTACATTGACCTGACAGGGAATCGAAACTGGGACCTCAGAGGTCGCGACGTCCGGCGTGCTCGCCTCTCGGCTATGGAGGTGTCATATTTGCTACAAAGTATCTTTTTTTTTCTCTAATGTAGGTAATATTTACGCCTAGTAAACACTTATTAATACTAAAATAAAAACGAGTACCTAAATATCTAGTGTAGATACACTTCAAAGTCGGATACCGTGTTCTTACATGCAACGTTCGAACAATGCTCAAAATGAGCAGCTTACTCATGCATTTAAAGTGTGAATATATTATGGTTTATATCGACATAATTATCTAAGTAGAAATAAGCAGAACCGTTGACCAGTGGGACTCAAAAATATTTTTAAATGAATGAAAGCCGCATGCACCGGCAAGCTTAGCGCAGAGTAAGACAGCGTTTGCCAGATGCATTAATAATCTGATTACCATTTCATAAGGACCTACTATGATGGATCCTATCTTCAGTTTTACAGTGGGCGGGGCACATAGCACGTAGAACGGACTGCCGATGGGACAGAAAGGTTTTAAAATGGAGCCCACGTACCGGCAAGCACAGCGTAGGACGTTAATCCACAAGTTGGACCAACGAAATACGAACGAAAAGTTGCAGGAAGCAGCTGGATGCAGGCCGCTTCTAATCGGTCAATTTGGAAGTCACTGAGGGAGGCCTTGGTTCAACAGTAAACTTTCTATTAGTACGTAGGTACTAGTAGTACGTACTAGCCATAACTATGGCTGAAATGACGATGACGATGATTTTTAAAAATGTACTCGTACTCATAACCTTTAAACAGATTTAAGACAAATCGGTCTTATGTCTTTCATCTACAAGTCTGTTTTCCTTTCAATCAATCATATTTCAGATCAATCATAATTTTTTTCTCTGGCTCTTTCACTCTTATCGTTCAAATAATCTTTCTTATTTTTCACTTACTTAGCGTTCAGTATATTTCGACGACCGTCTGGTGTAGTGATTCGCGCTCCGGACTACAATGCCTATTGGTTGCGGGTTCGAATCCCGCGAGGGGCAAATGTTAGTGTGATGAGCACGAGCAATTGCACCATTTGGTCATGGATGTTTATAAACGTATTTAAGTATGTTTACATATCCGTTATCTAGTCGCCATAGCACAAGCTTTGATTAGTTAGGGGCTGGATAATTGGTGTGATTGTGGAAACAATTTATTTATTTATAATATTAAACCACGAGTAATGATGATCTATTTTTATTTGAAATCTAACTCATATTTTTAGCCGGAATAAGTCCAAAGTAAGATGGCCGTTTTGGTTGATCTATCGTCGGGATTAGCCAATACAGTAACGGCTATCGAAAGCACGGCCTAACGGAAATTATTAAATCAGCACACTACGGGCAAGGGTTACATCGGCGAACGCGGAACCCGATAGATTGCCCTCGAACAATTTTGATGGGAGGCCGAACCACGGCCTCTCCATTATTTTCCCGTCAAAGTGATTAAATAAATAGTCCCGCAGCCCAGGTCCCGAGTTATTCCGTAATTACGTGGGTTTATTGCCTAGACACGGCGCTGGAATGTTTTGGAAGCGTATTATGCTGTACTGTAATCGTATAAGCGTCATACAGGCTGGTTATAGCGCTCACGTGCACTTGAACTCAATTTTGTGATCTTCCTGAAGTTACGAAGATACGGTACGCATTATTAGAAGCAGTGTTTTGTTTAAGGCGCCTTTATTGAAAGGAAAGTCACGTTTAGCCAATATATCATAGGTTTGATGGTATTATTTACGAACTTTGTGTAAACATTAAGCAACTAACTCGTAAATTTTCTTTTTATCGATACCATAAACATCATTAATGTGGTTAAAAACACGAGACGCTAGTTAATAACGATACGCATTACTACGTATTTTTTAATACATGGTTTCTCTTATGTACCCTTATTTTGTCAATATTTTTGTCTAAAAAGCTTTTTAATAGTTATAAATCCGTGTATTTAAGGAAAAAAAGTACGGTCATAGAGCTTTCTTAGCTGGCCGAAAATACAAAATCTTGTTTTTAAATAATGTGCAAAGTCTATTTTTCAAAGGCGCCTAAAGACACCGCTCATAAACCAAAATAGCGTAAGTCGTTATTACTGTTTTTCAATGCTCATTTAGATTTGAACAAAAGAAACTATAAATTACTCGGCAAAACTAACTCGCACATTCCATTTAATGTAAAATACCTGCGTATGTTCAAATGACGGCCATTTAAAATAAATCACACCTATGTTTTAGTCTGCAAACCCTGCTCCTTCAAGCAGTTCGTAATGGCTGCTCTCAAGAACATAAATTATAGACGTTTACTCCTAAATCATTAGTAAATGACATTGTTTTAAATGGGTTTTGTGGCACTTCGGGTAGGTACAAAGCTTTACTTGTTGTAGAAATAATTTTTAAACAAAATTCTATCTGTATTTTATTTTATAAAACCGGCCAAGTGCGAGTCGGACTCGCGCACGAAGGGTTCCGTACCATTATTTATAAAAACGGCAAAAAAAACACGTTTGTTGTATAGGAGCCCCCTTAAATATTTGTTGTATTCTGTTTTTTAGGTATTTGTTGTTATAGCGGCAACAGAAATACATTATCTGTAAAAATTTCAACTCTCTATCTATCTTGGTTCATGAGATACAGCCTGGTGACAGCCGGACAGACGGACAGACGGACAGACAGACACAAGATAATGGTGCAGAACCCTTTGTGCGCGAGTCCGACTCGCACTTGGCCGATTTTTTTCCGCCCGCTGTCACTAGAAAATTTTATCATTACTTCACCTTGTTGGAGGCCGCCCAGCAAGAACAGTAAGTTCAAAGTTTGTTTAGACTGCGAGTCTTCAAATTTATAAACTAGAGGACTAGTTAAGTTTACTCCGTAAGTGGCTTGGCAGGTAGGAAAAGTCTGTTAAAGTAATTGGCCACAAAAATAATTAAATAGAAAAAAACCGGCCAAGTGCGAGTTGGACTCGCGCACGAAGGGTTCCGTACCATTATCTTTAAAAACGGCAAAACAATCACGTTTGTTGTATAAGCCCCCTAAAATATTTATTGTATTCTGTTTTTACCCGACTGCCAAACGAGGGTTATTTAGTAATTTTTGTTAAAGCGGTAACAGAAATACACCATCTGTGAAATTTTAACTCTCTAACTACCTATCACGGTTCATGAGATACAACCTTGTCACAGACGGATAGGCAGACAGACAGACAGACGGGCAGCGGGGCCTTAGTAATAGGGTCCCGTTTTACTCTTTGGGTACGGAACCCTAACGAAGCTACTCTACCACGCTAAACTTATTTCTGGAAGATTATTTTCAAAATCCTACAATAATTTTTGTCTGTGCTCAGCGAATATATAATAATCCGTGGTAAGTATATGTACTATTAAAAATCACAACAGTAGCTTTATTATACCCTTTTTTCATATTTTATAGTAGAGAATCAAACACACTGCTAATTCATACTAATGTATGTGATTGCCACAGAAAAATTCTAACATTTTTGCGCTGAAAAATTACTATTAATTTTCAATTGTAATAAGAAATAAATCGAAACATAATATCGAAACATAAGAAATAAATCCAAACATAATAAAAACACAAAACAATAAAACACAAAGAATATTGCATTGAAATAAAACAATTAAAATGCTATTAAACTGAATTACCGTTCTTACAGATAAGTTAGAAACCCATCCCAACAATCTGTAGGTTGTATCAATGTTATTAAACATCCATCACGATGTTTGAAGTACGTAATTGGATATTCATTAATAGGATTAACGGAACATGATCCTTTCTATTTAAACAGGAACTCGGGGATTATCTTTTAAAAAATCAATGTTATTTTAATAAGTAGAGAATATTCTTTGAACAGTTCTGTCTGGCTATTTAGGAATGATGTTTTAAGTAGATACACGTAGACAACCGGTCATTGGATAACGTTTATATCAAAGGTTTTAGGTTTAACTATTGCAACAAACTTTGAAGTTAAACAACAATTTAAATATTTGTCAAGCTATCAGGATCGCGCCAAATACTGCAAAAATGCCTAAAAACCGGTCGGTTTTGGGTGCGCATAAAGTCGGCTTAAAACTTTCTCAACTCGTAAAAAATAAAAATTCTACCAATGTTAAAAAAGTAAAGGTGCCGTACTAAAAGAGCAATGGTAGCTCATCGGTCGAAGAGCCAGGGTCTCGCATTACATCCGTGGATTTTCGATTGTGCCCGCCCACAATATAGTCCCGAGGCAGTGGTAGGGTAAAAAAAAATTGAGACGTGTTTAAGCCTTATTGCAGAAATGAATTGGTTTTATTTGTTTTTTGGTGTGGTCATGACTTCGCATCCTATAGCACGTACTTTTTTTTTCAGAATCTATAGGATTAATCCCGCTTTCGGAAGTGAAAACATCATGAAAAAGTCTGCACATTCAGTTAACACAAAATGTTTATAGCCATGATCAAAAAGTCTAGTTTCTCAGTCTAGGCCTTTCGGAGGTCTGATAACATTCCCTCCAAATGAAATAACGCACTTGCTGCATAATGGATCATGGTCAAAGTATACAGCGACTAGAAACGGGCCAAATGGATAAACAAGATTAAATAAAAAAGTATTGCCCATGCTAATCGGAACCACTGTCATACAAGTTCGTACTAGCCACTCGCACAATATCGTTGGACCAGCGGGGTAACCATGACCCCTTAAAACAATCTCAAAGCTGTCAAATCTGTCAATTTTGGTACTTCATTACATACAAAATTTGACAGATTTGATAATGTTTGACAGATTTGAGATTGTTTTAAGAGTTCGTGGTTACCGCCCTGCTGGTTGAGGAACGGCCAGTTGTCCTTCAACCCTCGCTTAGCCACCACTCTGTGTCTGTCACAGCTTTCAGTCCACTGGGCGTCTTTTCTTCTTGCTTAGTGTTATAAAAATCCTGGTACATACTACTCTGTCAAGAAAGTACCGGGAAAAGATAAATAATACACAAAATGTTAGTTATTCATCCAAATTTATTTTTTCACCTTTAAAGTATGCTCCTTCAGAAGCGATACACTTACGCCAATGAATAATCCAATCATCAAAATATTTTTAAACGCTTTTTCCGGAATCGAGTTCAGTTCTCGCCGCGAATTCTCCTTCATGTCTTCTACCGAATGCCACGAAGTGGTAATTTGAGTTTAGGAAAAAGAAAAAAGTCGGCTGGAACCATATCTGGTGAATAAGGTGGCTGCTCGATGGTATTTGTTGAGTTTTCGGTCAAAAATTCGTTCACAATGATGTCCTTGTGGGAAGGCGGATTATCGTGGTGCAAAATCCAAGAATTTTGATTCCACAAATCTGGCCTTTTTCATCTTATTTGCTCTCTTAAACGCCGCATAACGCTTAAATAATACTCTTTTTTTATTGTTTGAGCTTCTGGCAAGAATTCTGAGTGCACAACACCGCGACAGTCAAAGAAAACAGTCAACATGACTTTGACTTTCGATCGAGTTTGGCGCGGTTTCGATTCAGTTGGAGGGCACCACTCCGAAGCTTGTTGACTAGTTTGCATGTCAAACTCGTAAACCCACGTCTCGTCACCAGTAACAAACGTTTCATGAATGTTGGGTCGGAATTGACTCGTTCTAGCATGTCTTCAGCGACTCTTTTGCGATTGAGTTTTTGAAGAAAATTCAGGCATTTTGGGCCTAGCCGAGCGGCAACATGTTTCAACCCAATTGATTATTTAAAAACAACATTCAGACGAATTGAGAACCTCCTCCTTTTTTTTGAAGTCGGTTAAAAATGGTACGAATCGACTCGTGTGACACAGAAAGTTCAACGGCTAGCTCTCTTAAACTTGAATCAGGATTTTCAGTCACTATTTCCTTCACTTTTGCGATGTTATCTTCAGTAGCAGACGTTGATGGCCTACCAGAGCGAGGCAAAATCTTTCAACACATCTTGACCGCTTTTGAATGCTTTGTACCACTCATAAACATGTATTTTTGATATTGATAAAGTCGATTCACCGTAAGCCTTCTGTAACATTTTCAGAGACTCCGACGCGAAATCCCATTGGCGATGCAAAATTTAAGACAAACTTTTTATTTGATGTTTTTGTCCATTATGAACTTCACAATACACACTAGATATGGTATAACTAATAACAATACTGTATTTAATCTAATTATCATATGTAACTCAAACTCCGCGCCAAAATGGAAAACAGTTGTGATTCAAAATTATATATTTTTGGTTGTTGTTAGTTTGAACAACAACAAAAAATATATAATTTTGAATTTGGAACCATAAACAAATCATCAATTCCCGAAACTTTTTTGACAAAATGTATAATCATCATCATGTCAGCTTATTGCAGCCGCTAGCAGCTAGACGTTAGCCTTCCCCAAAGAGCAGAATCTCCCGATTTTTAGGGTTCCGTACCCAAAGGACAAAACAAGACCCTATTACTAAGGCTCCGCTGTCCGTCTCTGTCTGTCTGTCTGTTTGTCTGTCCGTCCGTCCGTCCGTCCGTCCGACCGACCGTCCGTCCGTCCGTCCATCCATCCGTCTGTCCGTCCGTCTGTCCGTCCGTCCGTTCGCCCGTGATAGTTAGATAGTTGAAATTTTTACAGACGATGATTACAAACGTGATTTTCTTGCCGTTTTTTCATAGATAATAGTACGGAACCCGTCGTGCGCAAGTCCGACTCGCACTTGGCCGTTTTTTCATCCAGCCACTGTCAGCCATCATTCTAACGTCGACGGTCCATCGAGCTATACTCGAGTAGAGACCACGCCATAGGAATGTAGTCTAGGACTTATAAATAATATAGAAATAATATTTCAAAGACTTATTTACCCGTAATGTAAATGTCGTAGTAACTTGAAGTGACAATAAAATAAGTTGTAAGAAATAATTGGTGGCACACAATTTATTTTTCCGGAACGGAGATAGATTCATTTGACACTAATAAGAGCTTGTAAAGAGCAAACTGAATAAATTTCGTTTAATTGACTTCGCTTTTAAAATAAACGTTACTTTGTTTGTTGTCCACGTGCGCTGTTATAAATATTCCCTTTCAAATACTCACCTAACTTTGTTTTTGATTATAAATAGAACCTTTGGGTGTAGGTATTTACAAATTTATAAAATTAAGGAATAAAATATTCAAAGAATGTTTTTTAAAAAGCTTTTATTTAACTTGCAATCTTTTTATATAATATGTTGTTCGGGTGACTTGCAACTGAAATTTAAAGCCAACCGATTGAGAAATTGAGATGAAAGTTACATGTTTACTTAACTACGATGACGATACTTGGTATATAAGTGACGTCATTTTTATTCTGATATGGCGGACGGCCAAAGCAGACACCCTAATTATTTTTTGTGCACTACCATGATATAGCTATGAAATGGAAGAGTTCGCTGAGAACAACACGATTAACTATTTACACAGCGATGAAGAAAAAGTAAATAAATAGTTAAAACAAGCATTTATTTTATGCTCTCAAACAAGTTTTTTTTAACTCAAACTCATTAATGTAGTTGTGACGAGATTGATTTGTAAAAACTTACTAGAGTAACTTAGTTACGACTTAGAAGAAAAGCATCACTTCTGTTTGGTTTAATATAAAAATAAAGTTTGTTGTTTTAGAGTTCCGTACCCAAAGGGTAAAACGGGACCCTGTTACTAAGACTCCGCTGTCCATCTGTCTGTCTGTCTGCCTGTCACCAGGCTGTATCTCATGATCCGTGATAGTTAGACAGTTGAAATTTTCACAGATGGTGTATTTTTGTTGCCGCTTCAACAACAAATACAAAAAAACAGAATACAATAAATATTTAAGGGGGCTCCCATACAACAAACATGATTTCGCTCGTTTTGTCAGATAATGGTACGGAACCCTTCGTGCGCGAGTCCGACTCGCACTTGGCCGGTTTTTACATCACCAAACAGATTAATTTTATATTAAGAGCTCTAAAAAGCCATAGGAGGTCTACTCCGAACTGTAAACTGTGTAAACTCTTACAATAGTTCAACCTAAGTCGATCTATACATAGTTAGAAATGTGCTATAATCCTATTATCCTTAACGGGGTTTGCCTAACCCGAAACGTGTTGTTATTGTTCTCATAGTAACCAATAATTGCTAATAGTTATGTTACGTTTACCTAATTTCGACCATCGCATCGGGCTGGCGGGCGACCGAACGAACTTGTACCCATAGTCACGTTCCACGAATAGAGAGTTCGTAAAGTCGATATTTTTTTTAACCTTTTCGATATACATATAAAACAAACAGTTCATTATTTCCTGAATGCAACCTGTTATAAAGACGGCACTTAGTTTATATATCCAATATCTGCATGTCTTTTCAATTTGCGTTTGTCTTGTTGGTTGTCCATATTAAAAACCAAGGTCAAGTCCATTTCTGGAATAGACTAGAATAGAAGACAGTTTGGCAACTAGGTCTTAGCGGGGCAATCTTATAGAGATAGATAGATAGATACTCTTCATTGCACACCAATCAAAGAAGTTACAGTTGTTATTTACAGAAAGATGTACAATTAAGGCGGTCTTATCCTTAAAAAGCTAATAGAGTCATTTTTTTTTCTGTGTATTTGAAATGCCGTATCATGGTTCGTCATCTTATTTGATCGTGTCACGATCCTCAAACGGAGGGACTGACTTTGGAGGGAGGAGGTCATGCTTTAATTTTTACACGGCAAAATTAACTTAAGTACTATAAAATATATTACTGCATTAATGCTGCTCGAGAAAATATCAGACATTATAAGACATTATAGTGTGAAATTTTCATAGATAAAAAATTAAGATATTTTTGTTGCCAATGCTTGTACTTCAAATTCATCTAGACCAAATTCAAAAATGTCAATAATATTTTTTTCGAACAGTCAGACACAATTATTATCTAGCGCCAAACCAAGAAAAGCTTGTACTATATCTACTATATACTATAAGGGATACACATACTTACATGCTTAACTTAGAGACGTACCTAACATTTCATTAATGACTTAGGTTCCAATGTTTGTACTTATCACACAATCGTTTGCCCTTCGAAAACAGTTCTTCTTCCTTGTGTGTAGACTCACCACTTAGGCTTTTATATATGTAAGGACCAAAACTCAGCCACCGATATAAAGCGCTTTCGGTGGCCTTGTAAAGATCCTCGCGTGTGAAGGTGTAGTAACACGCAGGGATGGCAGGGGAGGCATGACAGGAGATGTGCCATTGTCTGGGGGGAAATGCCACATAGACATGCGCTCTCCAAGTTGTAACCCCACTTGTGCATGTTCTCCTTGCTTCGGCCTATTTGGGCCCGTAGTCTATTTAGGGACTTTCAGGTTGCCCAAGGTAGCTCATGTCCAGGGGGCAGTTGCTCTGATGGCTCTATATTCGGGTCTATGTGATATCTCTCCTTCCATAGGTTTAAGCGGGCGTCTTTAACAACCCCTTCCAGAGGGGGAACTTTCTTAATAAAGCTATGACGAATCTTTAGCCTCTGGGCCACCGGCACGTGGTGGTGTAAGGGAACGTCAAAAACAGTTAATAATAAATTACTTTCAGACAGTCAGTCCTACCTAACAGATTGCGGACGTCAACATGGCTTGAACGAAACAGACAACGGACATAACTTAAGACATTAATTACTTTAATGAGTAAATACTCATGCTCATCTTACAAACATTTGTCCCTAAAACAGGCGTAAAATCGATATCGAATGGTACGAACGTTGTCCACCTCTACCAGACTGCTGACGTCACCATGGTATAAACGAAGCAGGGGTCGGCGGTCGGCGGTCACTCGACCCGCGCCATGTTAGATCCGTATCTTTGGCGCCATAACTCCCAGCTAGCACAGATTGCATTCGAATTGCACTCGCGATTTAGTTAATTAATACCGAAGCTAGGAATAGTGGTGCCTTATTGCTTCTTGTGATGTTTATTTTAGCTTATCTAGCGCATACAGACTGCGAAGAGCTAAAAATAATGGTAAATGTGAACACAAAAAGCAGCTCGAGAATAGTACCATACTTACCTACATTTATTCAAGATTTTAATAGCTACTACGGAATTCTTGTATGTGTTCGTATTCTTAGTAATGCAAGTTAATTTATCGAAGCTAATATTTTCTTCGTAAAATCATGGACAGTTTTTTTTCTTGATGTAAAAATATAAATTATCTTTTCCGCGATTGATTTAAGCTATATATATGTCGTGGCCCGATCTTAAAATTAAACACTTCATGATGTGGCTGGCCATTTCATAACATGGTCGTATTTCATAAAACGGCAAAACAAAACTGGCCATATCGTTTAAACGTCAACGTTTGATGATATGGTAAACGTTTGGCCATATCATTAAAATAGGTATAAATACGTTTACAAGCTACTGGAATTTGTTTAATATTAATTTTCTCAATAGATAAGTAAAACATTATAAATATTTGTAATTTTGAAAGAAAACTAATAAATAAAAAGATTTGAAATAACCTTAACTAGCCTCCCAAATTACGTATCAAACTCCACGACTTTTGACGTTAAGCCTTTTTTCAAATCTGTTTCATTAAAATCACCTAGCTTAATGTCTTAACGATAATTCACTGCAATTTAATCTCATTTTTACACTTATGATTCACTTTCACAATTCACAAGAACAGAATAATTGTCCGCCGCCATGTTGTACCACAATAACAAAGCGACATCAGCGCCTCTAACGGTGGATAATATAACTGTTTTAAGATATGACCACCAACGTTTGGCCATTTCATGAAGTAGTCGATCATATCGTCTAACGCTGACTGATTCATTGATCTGGCCTATCAACATCATGATGTGGCCAGCGGGTACTAGGCCGCATCATGAAAAACGACCATTTTATGAAATGGTTGGCCAAATCATGAAGTGATTAATTCTAAGATCGGCCAACGACATATATATAATGTTAATTTAATTAAAACATGTCTGCCATTCGACAAATGGACTTATTTTTGGTAACGGACAAAAGGTAAATGTGATCAGGTAGACCGTTTACTTACCCATGTCAATCTAGTCAGTTCCAGTTAAGTTTAGAAAGATGTTGTTTAGGTACTGTTCAGCGAATTTGTTCTTTTTTTTTGTGGATTAGGTAATTAAAGATTTAGGTAGATATCCTAACGATGCTAACTACCTGAGATAGTTTCATAAAATTAAACAAAACGCAATAAAAATTAAAAGGTCATGACATACATTGGGTATGTACACAGTAGAAATGTCTAGAGGTTTATAATAGCAGGCTTTGCCTACTTACTTAGTTTGTCACTTTTTGAAGTATAATAATTTATTGCCTGATTTATGGAGGCGAATGTGTTCGTGAACATAATAGTAGATTGTACAACAAGTGCATAAAACGCACCATTTTACCCGAGACTACGTAGGCATAAAGGCAATCAGGCAGCGCCTACCTAGTAAATGAAATGAGGTAGGCAGTTACACATATAAATGTGTGTCATTGATGAAACCACAAATTTTCACCAAAAAAACACATTATGAAAGTATCTACTGTCTTCCTCGAAATAAACCTAATGCCCGCCTCTGTACCTTATATCCACCCGAGCCGCAGGCAAGGGTTGTGTTTAATGCAATTGTTGTACAATCTACTATGTTATTTATAATGATCAACGTAAATACGCTTTATTTTTACCTTTAGAAACTGTACCTTGATGATAATTATGAACCAGAGAACTTTTTCATGATTTCAATGTTGACTCTATTAAATTTAATAAGTTGTTTGTTTTAAATAATAATTATTAAACTGTTTTACTTAACTTATTCTGTGACTTACATTATTAATAGGGCGCGCGATGAAATCTACCTCACGCCTACGCTCAACTGTAAGGCAAAGTCACTCGCTTGTAAAACGTCTTTCTAATTTTATTTATAGGTGTTTTACCCACTATGCAGAGTAATAAGTTTAAAAACATTTAAATTAGGATACGCATTCAAAATAAGAAAATGCTGCCTAGGAGATACTAAAATACCTAATAGTGTTTGCAGTTTGCGAACAAAATAGGATCCCATATTCTCAGAGACTAAGACTTATTGAATTACTTACTAACACGGGTCAGCCACATGGCCCCGTAAACTAGGTCATCACTTTGCAAAAGGGATTATGCATATTACAATAGCATGTCCCAGGAAAACTTCTATGGATTATTAATTTAAATTACCGTCCAGGTATTAACTTACTTTAGTTAATTCACTCCTCTACAAAGATAGTTGTTTTGGCATTTTTTATGATATATTATTTTCATGATGTATAACAAAGGACTCACGTTTGTAAAGAAAATAAATTATTCTTATTAAATTAAACCTAAAATCAAAATAAATATGTTGGTTGAAATATTCAGAACTAGTTTACAAACGTCGTTATAATATTCCCTAATTGCGTCCCAATTTGGATTGCACAACGTATTTTGTTTGGAGATGGAGTCTCATTACCTCCTAGAGGTGTTACTTAGCACGACACTCCCACTCAGACATGGAGTGACTTTTAATAATGCTTTCGAAAGCGAAGATTCAACAACATAATCACACTAAAAGCATCGCCTCTATTGTCAAAACTCGCGGTATGGTATGTTTTCCTATGTGTCCTTCGAAGCCAGGGCCGAATTTAAAATAGTATCCTTGCTTGCAATTTGTTTTAATTAATAAAACTAAAATAAACTAAACTAAGACATAACTTTATGCATGTCTTTTTACTAAAAAATCCGTGTAAGTATAAAATTAACAAAAACTCCTAGGATAAAAAAGGTTTTGTAATAAACAATTAATTTCAAGAGAAACCTTTTATCGTTTTCCTTTTTAACGAAATTAATCATAAAAAAATAAGATGGTGGGTCCATCTTATTTTTTAATGATTAATTTCGTTAAAAAGGAATGTCAAAATTGTGTTCAATATTGAACAAGCAAAGATAAACGAATTATAGCATAGAGTTAAACTGGTACTCCGCCACTAGAATTTGTTTCACTTAAAAATAACCTTTCATACATACACGTATATAAAAAATATATTACAGTTTGTACAAAAGGTGTTGCCACCCTATAAAAAAAAAACCTTTACGCGCCCGTCAAAAGTAAGTCGTACTTAAATCCTTAGAAATAACTGTATGTAAACTCCCTGATTATTAACACAATTTAAACTTTACGTTGTGTATTCATTCCTGAATAAATAGTTTTTTGATAAATAAAAAAAATAACCAAGTATAACGCAACTTCTTTGTAGGTAGCAAATTGATGTTATAAACCGTCCAAAAATGTATTGATAAGTAGGTACTGCTTGAAGTGAGTACTTTTATGTTTCTACTATCCATTACTGTTACACAATCTACAGGACTAATATCTGCAAATTTGAAGTCTATAGTCTTACCTTTGGGGTAGCTTACATGGTACATATTTACCTAATAAAAATTATGCCGGGTTCATTTCTCTCTTTGTCCCAAATATGTGTTAATTATAGTATGGACGTATTACCTTAAACTGCAGTTACAAAACATATGTTTTAGCGTATTTTGTTCTTTTCAAAGGATTTGATTGTACTTCAGTCATTACTCAAAACTAAATCGTAATTCGACCCTGTCCACCCACACACCCCTTATAGTAACGAACGGAGGTTGAATGTCAGAAGGAAATGTGGGACTCGCTGTTTGTTCGTTTCTTCATGTCGCAATTGAGCATAGCGGGCGATGTCTAGCTAGAAAGTAATGAAGTGTACTCCTGTTTTCAGAACGTGGTAGTGAACTAGGACATTGGGTAAAAGGTCAGTAAAATATCTACCTCAATATGTAAGGCCAACGAAAAAAAACCTAAAAGAAACATAGGCAATACAAGACTTGTTAGTGTCCACTAAAGAAAACTAGCACACAATAAAATAAAATAAAATAAAACCTAGGCAATTTGATGTTCCAAACCAACCAATAATAACCATTGCAGTTCACAGATTTAATGAACAATGCAATTTTGAATGTCTCGTTTAGCGACTCAGTGAACAAAATGATGCTCGTAGTACTCAGAAATCTAGATAGTAGATACTCAAAATAGTATAGTGTTCAGTATTCTGCGTAATAAGTAATATCCGAATCGCCCAAGACAGCTAAATTATATTCAGGTGCTCGCTCACGTATTGAATTAAATTACATCCATGTTATGGATTTGGAATATAATTATGAGGCAAATACATACTTACTGTTGTTTATCTATTGAGAGAAGCGTAAAATATTTATAATTATAGGTATGTCATAGGTAGTATCGGGTATTACAAAGTTGTTTGTAGGTAGCCAATTTTCTTCTACATAATCACTGGGAAAAAAATAAAAAAACATAACCTGAGATATAAAACTGTAATTTCGATTTTAATATTGATTCCAGCTGTAACTAAAGATACTGAAGACAGTAGAAATAAAATATAAACTGGATTGGTACCCTGACGTAAGAACCTGACACGGTCACGTCCTCCCAAAGAATTCCTTTCATTAAACTCACACACGTTAACCTGATGTAAAGGCCCTCAAAATTTAAATGAAAATATTTGGAAGATTTATTGCCACGTTGATTAAGAAAACCACATTCAACGTGGGGCAAATGGAAATATGTTCAGTGGGCTAAAGCCGTTCCTTCCCTGGTCATGACACCGATCACAAATCGTTCCGAACTTCCTACACTGACAACTCTTCCAAGACGTTTTGATATATAGGTACGAGTACTTGCTGTTGGTTGACATATTTTTTTTAACTCAGTTGTCACTGTGCAGTCAGGCAAACGCATAGACTTAGGATTCGCTACGGCAAAAGCGTGCTACCAGTCCGTTTCAAAATGTCTGAAAAGTGCCCTTTGGCGAACCAAATGCACTGAAAAGAAGGCACATTATTTTCTACTATTTCTTCAGACATAATTTACAGACCACATTTTCTCTCGCCCAACTGCAAACATTCTCGCCACATTTTCGATTATCGGGTCTGGAAATTCTAAATGAAAGAAGTGAGTCTACGGTATCTACTTCTTTTTTAACTTAAGTGTTATGTCACTGAAATATCACTGAAATTAATTTGGATAACGCCTATTGTAATTGTTACAGTTCAAATTACACAATCACAATGTGGTTTCGATTACAGTTGCAAGCTAAAGAGGTAAAGAGGAGAGTACCTATCTGGTAACTGATATTTTGAATGGTTTTAAACTTTCTTTGAAATTTGGTATAACCCAAATAAAGTGATTTCTATATTAACTCCGGAACCAATTAGAATGGAAACTGTTATAAAATGATACGACCCTTTATCCTTTCATAACAAGTTAGGGATAATAGGAACATGGTATATTTATAAGTTTATCTTACTAGCTTAATCATTGAAGTTTTTTTTAAATTCTTAATGTATGATTAATCATTATAAATTACGAGTTTAGAGAGTTTAGTTGACATAATTATCTTCCAGTATCTTATTATTTTGTAGTAAAAACCAGGATTTTCTTTATATTTTTTACCTATCTTAACTTAAAATATGTTCTTAAATTAACAAAGCCTCAATAAAAGATCGGGTAAAGACGTAAGGGTAAAGAAAGTCACGTGCTTCGTTTGGCGTTTTGCTTATTATCAAGTGGTACGTGCTTCCACCCTAATCTGGGGCGACTAGAGTCCCCTTATCGATTGGATCGATGCGATTTTTGTCGACAAGACTGGAAGATCCCTAGTAACCCCCTTTTTGGTGGAATAAAAAAGGTCAACGTTAAAGTGTAATTAAGGATTCGACCACCTTCTTTGATTTGCGCTCTGGACTACAAAACCATGCTTTTCCACTTAATTTCTACAAATTGAAAGTTTTTCATAACTGAGTCATATATGTATCCATTTAGGAATGTGTATCTATGTATATCTATGTCATTAGTTGCTTTTAAGTGAATTGTGTGTCTGTTTGTTTCTCATTAAATCACTTTCGAAACCTTTTGATTTATCTACAGATCTCTATGAGTTGTTCTTTCTGCCAATATTATTGTCATTTTTTTTTCATTTGGAACATGTAAATATTTTCAAAGTAGAGTAATTAAATTTGAGTTTGTTTGTCTATGCTCCCATAGCAAAAGTTAATGTATACAGCGCGGTTTTGAACATTAGCAAAACGTTTTTGGTTATAAAAATACTTACGTATAATCGTTCTAATAAGTTGACTCTAAAGAGTGGCATAGATACCTACTAAGCAGTGAGGGAAACATCGTAAGATAACCTGCATATTTAAATAACACGAGATTTGTTGCCATAATCCAAATAGTTGGATTTCTTTGCTCAAAGTTAATGGAACTCAAATCGTTTCAGACGTAATTTCTTGCTTGCTGAATCTAGCGTAGCCCAAATAGAAACGGGATAGCTAGGAGAAAGTACTCTTGTGCCAAATTCACTCCACTATCTTTCAGTCAGCTAGTCGTAGTATTCAGTATTACGGCAGCATGAATATGTATGTCACAATTTATGCACACATAAAAAAATTGTCTTTACAAATTCAGTTTAGACACGCGACCTTCCGCGACTAACTCTGGCTTATCGCGATTTTATGGGACCCGAGCACAAATAAAAGGTTTGCATTGTCATACCCACTTCAAGCCACATAAAGGATACTAAGTGATATTTAGGACATTCCGATACAATAAGCGATGATGCGGTAGGCGCGTTAGCCCATATGTTTGGTTTTTTTTTTAAACTGACTTTATTTTAGGATTTTTATCTATGTAAAGTTTTAATATCGTTCATGTAAAGATAATAAAAACTTGCGTAAAACTTGCGTAGCTCTTAATGCAGATATGATGCTTTGTACTAATTTGATATTAATTTACCAATATATTAGGTTGGGGAAAAAGTCTTTTCGCATTATAGTATGTATGAACTTGTAATAAAATCTTTTTGGCTGTACTATTTGTATCTGGCTGGTTTTGGTATCATTAAAAGTTTAAATTTTAAAGAAGATAATTCCAAATTCAAATTAGGAAAATGTGTGTTTTTCATTTGTTTTTCGTATTGTCAAGATGAGTGAATCTAATGAAGAAATTCGATACATTTTTAAATTTTACTACAAAAAAGGTTCAAATGCGACGCAATCCGCGAAAAAAAATTGCGATGTTTATCAACCTATTGCAGTGTATTTTGATGTCAAAGTTGCGCGTCGATCTGGTCGCCCTATTTCGGATAAAATTGATGCCATTTTTGAAAAAGTGGAGCAAGATCGGCATATCAGTAGTTACGACATAGATGAAGAACTGGGAATTGACTAAAAAAATTGAAAAAAACTGGGTACACAAAAAAGCTCGATATTTGGGTACCCTACGAGCTCACTGAAAGACACCTAATGAACCGTATACTCATATGTGATTCTTTATTACGACGTAATAAAACCGAGCCATTTTTGAAGAAGCTGATAACTGGTGGTGAAAAGTGGATCACGTCACGTACGACAAGAACGTGCGAAAAAGGTCGTGGTCAAAGGCCAGTCAGGCTTCACAGACTGTGGCGAAACTCGGGTTAACTTGCAACAAGGTGATGCTGTGTGTGTGGTGGGATTGGAAGGGCATTATTCATTATGAGCTGTTACCACCAGGCAGGACCATCGATTCTGAACTCTACTGGGACCAACTAATGAGATTAAAGCAAGAAGTTGAGAGAAAGCGGCCGGAATTAATCATTTATAGAAGGGGTGTGGTTTTTCATCATGATAACGCTAGACCTCACACATCTTTAGCCACTCAGCAAAAATTAAGAGAGTTTGGCTGGGAGGTGTTAATGCATCCGCCGTATAGTCCTGACCTTGCATCTTCAGATTTCCACTTGTTTCGCTCTCTTCAAAATTCTCTAGGCAGTGTCAGGTTAAAATCACGAGAGGACTGCCAAAACCACTTGTCGCGGTATTTTGAACAGAAGCTCCAAAATTTCTATAGCAATGGGATCATGTCCCTACCTACCAAGATGGAAAAAAGTTATCGAACAAAATGGTACCTATATACTTTAGTTAAATGTAAAATAACTATATTAAAAAATGTTTTAAATTTTCTTAAAAAATGCGAAGAAACTTTTACCCCAACCTATTATTTTTTAAGGTGAACTTGTCTATAGCCCGAATTTCCAATAAATGTTAATGACATTTTGGGAAATGACAGTTCAAATCTGAGTTGACGTTACCCACAAAAACATGCGGAAACAATGGTTCTTTTGGAAATCCGATATTCACACATCAGTCGCGGTGTTTGGATGTTGAGTTTGTATCTAACCCGCCAGTACTCGCGTCTCATTTTGAGCCATGAACAGTCGCACAGGGGTCAAAAAGACCCAGACTTTGAATGTATGGTTTTCAATTGATTAATGGATTTTTGGCTTTATTTGTTAATAAATTATAAAGGGTTTAGTAAAACAAACTAAAAAATAACAAATGTTAATGAAATATTGAAAACACAATCATAAATCACAAAAATCAAGAGATCACTGGTAAATCTTACTTTTTTTCCCTATAGGAAATGGTTCGTAATCATTGTAACTTTTGATAATAATCTAGAAACAGTTAAATTGATTTTTTATTATCAAAACTAATTAACAATCTTCTAAATATCGGAACAATAGCAAACATTATACGTTATATATTTTTATAATCAGTCTCCAAATTACACAAAAAAATCTACTGTACTACTATAGAATAGTGGACGTAACTCAGGGGCACATCATTCAAGTCGGGTCTTCTTTGAAGAAAACTAGCAGATCTATTGCCGGGAAGAAAATGCTCAGGCTAGCAAGTTCATCTTCGCCACTTTTGAAGGAAGCCGAATCAATCATCGTAACCTCGTGAAATTTCTTCAGAAATTGAATTTCTAAAGAAATTTCACCTTCAATGTCTTCCTCTTGTAAAATGCTTGCTATTTTCCGGTCATGCAAACGATTTCGCGATATTTCTATAAAGAAATCAAATAAAAATAATATTTTTGAAATAGAAAAAACACTTACACAAAACGTCGCGCAAGGGTCGAAAAGACCCATACTCAATTGACAAGACCCTACTGGCTAAACGCCGCGGAACTGGATGAGGCGGGGTGTGCAGGTAGCCTATATAATCACTTGAATGTATTTGAGGCGATGGCACGGAAGAATTAATACTTAAATAGTTATGGCAAAAAAATTGAAGTACTGGGTCTTTTCGACCCAGGCGCGACTACCCGCGGGTTAAAGTACTTATCGCAATTAATTTGCAAGCTAACGAGGCTAGTCATTCTTGTCCCTTTAGGCATAGCTGGTCGATAGCAACCCGATTTTGCTTTTGAATTTAACTAAATCTCATATTGCTGATCGTTGACGTCAGCTAAAAGTGCTGCAATCGGTTTTCGAAAAGCATCTGACCTTTATTCTTAAAAGGATGAGTAAGTAGGATGTTATAATATACGATGTTATCACCCCAATATTGGGCCTACTTTCTTTATTTCTTGTGTAACTATGATAAGTAACTGATCCTTGTTACTAGGTGGATTTAAGCGTTATTTTAAGCAGCTAACGAAGGCGACATTGTGTTTGGGAATTCCTACGACAGTATTAGTAATTGCTAATTATTTTATGTTACTTATACAGTTTATCTTTAAAGAACAAACTTTTAAGCATGATAGTTTTAAAAGTTTAGTTAAAATATTAAATATGCTTTTATACGTGGGATCATACAAAAAAAAACTCAAGACTTTTATACAGGGTTTTTTGAAAAGATCAACAACCTCGCACGACTAGATAGCTAGCATCATTTAAAATAACAACATTTGTTCTACGAGTTTTATCATAACTCAATACATTAATTAAAAATGATTTTCCTAGCTTTTATTGTAGTGTCGTGACATTTGTAAGTCTATGTTAGGCGACGCGCGCGACCATACGCGCGACGCTCGCACCCCGCCTCCCCCGCCCCTCCGGATGTGAAGCGCACAGAGGTAAGAACACTGAGACGTAAAATTAAATTGATAATTATTTTTGTATGAAAGTAGTGTCGAATTAACAAAAGTCGTAGAACAAATGTTGTTGTGTATGATGTTAGCTATCTAGCCGTGCGAGGTTGTTGATTTTTTTCAAATAACATCAACATGGTACATCCAACCATCCATCCATTTTCTTGGAGTTATCACTAAAAAAAAAACTTATAATGAATTACATATAATTTACGGAAAACGCTTAGTTTAAGCCCATTTACAGAAGCGCTTAATTTAAGCCTACTTACAGAAATAATTGGTTTTAATGGTTTTTAATATGGTTTGTAAACTGGAGGGAGAAAACAAAATATTATTTTGGTCCTCAGAGTAAAGTAATCTCTTCATGAATATTGTTTTCTTCATTTAAATGTACCCTCTCATCATAAAATACATATATTTACCAACATTGTAAATCACAAAACATAGATTTGTGACCAACAAACAGGGCCTAAAAAGCCTAGTGTCACACAGATTACATTGCAAATTCTAGTTCTAAGGAAAAAGGAAAAACATGGAAATGTAAACTAAGGCCACGTTCGCGCCAAACGTTTTTTAGCGGCTGACTGTGGCAAAACGCAAGTTACGGCTATTCTATACAAATTAAACTTTTCGGTCACATTGCATGAAACCCACAGTGCGCTATGAATTAGGTATACATGTAGCTGACTCTTCATCATCATATTAATCATAATCAGCCCATGTCCACTGTTAGATATAAGCCTTCCCCGCAGAACGCCAAAGCGGGTTTTGGGCTGTTTGAATCCAAGAACTGTCCGCAACCTTCAAAATATTAATTGTTTTCACAATCTCACCAATTATCGGGCCCCAAACCAAGAAAAGCTTCTACAAATGCTTGTGCTTGCACTTGCCCCTAGCAGCATTCGATCCCGCGGTCGCTGGCTTTATAATCCGGAGCTTGAACCAGTAGACCAGATGGACGTCATACTGGAACCGTCATAGAGCGTCTGACAAACGTTCAGTGTGAACGCGGCATCTTCAAACAATGTTGTAAAATTCAACATTGTTTGAAGAAACATCATCCTGATGCACCTCGAAAGTTTATGTTATCTAGTGAGCAAGCAATGAAATGGTAGTGGAATGCATAAGGTGAGGATATGTAGACTAGGAGCTAAATGGAATAACGTTGAGTAATTTTCAAAACTTACAATTAAAAAACTGGTCAAGTGAAAGTCGGACTCGCGCACGAAGGGTTCCGCACCATTAACTATAATAACGAGAAAGAAAATCACGTGTGCTGTCCGGGAGCCACCATAAATATTTATTTAATTGTAGTTTTTAGTTTGTAGTTTGTGTTTGTAGTTATAGCGGCGACAGAAATACATCATCTGTGAAAATTTCAACTATATAACTATCACGGTTCATGAGATACAGCCTGGTGATAAACGGACAGACAGCCAGTTAGACCGACAGCGGTGTCTTAGTAATAGAGTCCTGTGTTACCCTTTGGACACGGAACCCTAAAAAGCAAATAAAATGAATCTCATGAAGATAAAAACGTCAAATGAAAATGAACATATCAAGGATGCTGCACTGCTGGCCATTTTCAGCAGCTTTGACTGTACTACCTTTGGTCTACAATGCACCGGCGTTTTTAATAGCTTTCAGAGAGTTTTCTTCCTCGTCACACCTTCCAATTTGAAACCATCGAACCACATAGTTCTCGTGGGTTTTAGGTCCTGCCCTTGGTTATTCAGATGTGTGTATAAAGCAGGGTACTTACCTGGCTGTGAAGCATAGTACCCTGCTCTGCTTAAGAGTTCCCATAGCCCACTGAGTTTTGGACAACAGGTTTATTGTCACCAAACAGCCGAAACATTAAAAAAACAATAATGAAATACATATAAAAATTCGACAGGTAAACTAATGTCATTAGTCCATCCATCAGCCGAAAGACGTCCACTGCTGGACATAGACCTCCCCCAAGGTTTTCCACGAAGATCGGTCATGCATGTGTCACCCGCATCCAGTGGCTTCCCGCGACCTTCACCAGATCGTCGGTCCACCTTGTGGGGGGCCTACCAACACTACGCCTTCCGGCCCGCGGCCGCCATTCAAGGACCTTCCTGCCCCAACGGCCATCAGTCCTGCGAGCAAATATGTGCCCCGCCCACTGCCACTTTAGGTTTGCGATTGTGAGAGCTACGTCAGTGACTTTGATTCGCCTCCGGATCGTCTCATTTCTAATTCGATCGCGAAGTATATCAGATAGAAGTCATTAGTAGAGAGAAAGAAATAAGTAATAGAAAAAATAAAAGAAGCGAGACGTGGGTCAGGTTCCTACTTGAGACGGTTTTTTCCAGAGCATTTTATTTTAGTTTTAATGTGTTCCAGCTAAAGATAGATAGATAGAAGACATCATTCAGGTACTTTTCGGCCTTTTGCATCATCATTTATATAGCAATACTTACTAACTGTGAGATTGGAGTCAAAATGCTTAAATCAAATCGAAATACAAAGATTAAATCCAAAACTTAAATTTGTAGATGAACGTAAAACATAGAAAAAATAAACCTTGTTCAAATGTAGTCCAAGCATTGTATCTTCTTGCTTAACGAAAATACCAAAATTAATAAAATGAATGACAATAGTCAAAACTTCCAAAATGTTTGGTCCAACGTTGATAGCGGTTGGTGGGCGTATGTCCAAAGTGATTCATTGTAACGTAAATAAATTAGCACCAAAAACATACCTCAGTGAAAGGGTCGGGATGTTGTTTGATGGATGAGCCAGACAATTAATTAAACTATTGTTAATATAACTACAGATATAACCCTGTTGTGTCAGCTGTCAACTACCGAGATTAAACTATGTCAACTCTCGAACCTAATGTATTTGATAGTGGTAATTGAAGGCGAGTAAAACTACAGTCAGGTATTTTGTTTTCTCTATTTTGGCATAGTATTATTTTTAAATTAAAGCAGTTTAATATTTGTACTAAGTAATTAAATTAGGGACCTACCGCACAAACAAAATCAAGATTATCATTATGCAACGTTCTTGATCCATTTGTATTTTGCGTTGGCGTCGCTTTGTCGTCGATTATTATAAAAAACAAAAGAATGGTGCTAAAAAGGACACATAAAATCTAAGAAAACGAAAAAGAGAACGCAACAAGTGTCATTAAAGACACGTTCGTCTTTCTGTCCGTCAAACTGTCGTTCCGAGCTCATTCATGGGACTTGTTCCGGCTTCCATTACATTGCTTCTGGCGATGTTTTTAAATGGAAATATCTGTTCTCTTCGTTAAAGAAAAAAGTTCGTGAATCTCATTAGAAGTAAAAATGATGATTGACAAGAAGCAAAAAATCTTTGCATTTATAAATCTAATCAAGGATGATACTAACTTTTTTTAACCGACTTCAAAAAGGAGGTTCTCAATTCGTCTGAATGTTGTTTTTTTTTTTGTATGTTTGTTACTCGATTACGCTGTCAATTATGGACTGATTTCAAAATTTATTTTTTAGTTTGAAAGGGTATACTCCCGAGGTGGTCCCATTTACACCAAGTCAGATTCTGATGATGGGATCCTTGGGAAATCGAGGGTAACCCTCAATTGTTATAGGCACCCATAATGATTTGCATATATTTTCTGACCCAATGCTGGTTTTGGGTCTGGTAATCATCATGTCATGTTGCTGACCTGATGATGGAAGCCACAGAACTCCTTAACGGATAGGAGTTAGAAGATAATACTGCTTTTTGTCGACAGAACGTATTTCGCAGTGTTTTGAGCAGACGTGGAGCTTATAAGGTATCAGACCGCCGATTTTTATTTACTGGGGGCGTACCCGCACACCCAGTAACGAAAAAAAAATTAAAAGTTCCTTTCTTAAATTGACTTGGTATTTAATGCAAGACCGTGTAGGAAAACCCTTTCCTTAAGACTTACAAATTTTCGTCGAAATATTGACCCAATATAACACCTATAGAGGACCAACATTAGCTAAGGTTACTTTGCTGTCAAGTCATTTTTGGCGGAGTTGGAAGGTGAAAACTGAAGCTTATTTTAAAGGCGTCTTGGACTTGTAATAAATTTCGTCAAAAAATTGATCTTTAATACCACCCTATTTTTAACCGACTTCAAAAAAAGGAGGAGGTTCTCAATTCGTCTGAATGTTGTTTTTACTATACCATTGGGTGTGTGGTCCACAGAAAAACAACATTTGTCTAGGTCACTTTGCTGTAAAGTCATTTTTGGCGGAGTTAGGAGGGGAAAAATAGAGGACTTAACACTTAAAATTGTAAAATAAAATAATTTTAATAAAAAACTAAAAACCGACTTCAAAATGAAATAAAAAGCGAAAAATAATATTGACTAAAACATACGTAATCAGTTCTTTTTGGAGTCGGTGCGAATGAACACATTTTAACTCTCGATGGCTGGCACCGACTCCAAATAGAACTGATTATTTTTCGCTTTTTAGTTTCATTTTGGAGTCGGTTTTTAGTTTTTTATTAAACTTATTCTTAAATTTTATTTCTTTCAAGGTTTTAAGTGTTAAAGGTGTTCCAGTATATGAAAGTAACTGTACCATAAAACACTTTTCAAAAGTTTCCAGAAAATAATTTTACTTACATTATAAATGTGCAAGTTTGAATGTTTGTTTCACAAAAATTACGCTTAAACAGCTGAACGAAATTACCTTAAATTTAGCACACGTGTACATGTGTACATGGGTACATTTTGAATATTATACAATTTGCGTTCCTATGGTCAATTAAGATTTATTTTTCCTTGGTTTAATCTGAATTCTAAGCAGACGAAGTCGGGGGAAAATGAATAAAAGACCTTAGTAACTGTCAATATCAAACAAAAAGTGCGTGCTAATTAATAGAAGAAGTTTTGACAAACCGAATGTTGTGCTAAATATTCTGTGATAATTGTTCCAAAAATTTGCCGGAAAAGCTAAATTCCGAAAAATATAAGTTTGGCACATCCCTAATTTATACCAATACACGTTAACTTAATATTTCCATGAAAATTCTATAAAATTAAACATTTTCTCAAAAATATAAAACTATACAGGGTGATAGGTAAACGGTATATGAAGCCGGAACTAGCCCATGTTAACTATGCATATAAATACTGTAATATCAGACAGACTTTGGATCTCATTTTAGAAAGAAAAACATACAAATTTGATTCAAAAAATTGTTTTGTATGAAAATTTAAAATATAAAAATAATGATATCAAATTTCTGACTTCACTATACTATTTTAATGCATATGTTAGCATAGGCTAGTTTCGACTTGATATAACCTTTACCACACATTTTGTATACCGATTCGTTAGTTAATGCTTAGATATTTGAACAAACATTTGTTAAAAATCTGTTCCCGGCGGAATGGGAAAGTTCAAGCGAACCTTTGAACTAAATTGCTTTGCCCAAACAAAATCTATTGAATGATGTAGGTACCGTCTGAATAATCCCAATTTTTATTTTTTTTATAGGCGAAACATACTTTGGTCACAAGATATTAAAATCTGTGTAAATACATGAGTATGAAATAAAAAGACGTTTACTGACAGAGGAATAAAACTAAGAAATAATTATTGACAAAAATTGCCTAAATTACAATAATTATGAAAAATATACTGATAATACATAAGTAGTATAGCACGAGTTGTGCTGAGATATGAAGGAGTGTGAGGAACGGAGAAATATAAATTAAAATCTGAATAACTGTTTCGTAAGCGTGATAGCCGTGTATTGCAAATTGTTGGAATTATTGATTTTTCACAATTGACATTTATGACTTAACTGACATAACATATTTAATCTAATTTTTATGTACAAAAGAGGCGACATTGAAATGAGGTTATTAACAATGAGTATGGATGTATTTAAGAATGATGATGAATGAGCCTACAGTACCCCAAACCAACCAGTAGAGCCAAACGTCTAGTTAGAGAGTTGAAATTTTCTTAGATGATGTATTTCCGTTGCCGTTATAACAACAAATACTAAAAAACAGAATATAATAAATATTTAAGGGGACTCTTATACAACAAACATGATTTTTTTTGCCGTTTTTATAGATAATGGCACGGAACCCTTCGTGCGCGAGTCTGACTTGCACTTGGCCGGTTTTTTTTTCTTAACATGAATCGTTACGTTAATTTAGCGACTGAGTTTAGTTTACAATCAGTAGTATATAGATAAATGTACGAGTTACAGTAGCTACACTATTCAATTGAATCTTTTGATCTGAGATAAACCCTCACAAAATTACGGGTCACTGCTCTGAGAGACGGTTTGAAAATGTCTTTCTCAAAATTGGAAATTGCTTACTTAATCTTAATTTACTCTTAGTTTTATATACAAAAAATGGGCTGTCCCTTCAACATAGTTTTGTCCACAGTTATTTTATACATTCGATTTAATTTAATGTATTTTTGTTTAAATATGTTTGCGTCATCCCTTTTTATGATTCGAGTTCTTTATTCGAAATCATAGCGGTGTTTGGAGAGTTAGCAATTAGCATGCATTTTCTGAAACAATATTTTTCTGTCTTTATTTAGAAATAAATTTGAATTTGGAATTTTTAATCAAAAACAACAATAATTATAACTAAACGTACCTAAAATAAAAAACTACCTACTCAAAAATAAACGCGTGTCCAAGAGGCAAGGAGGCGAGAATGCTAGTAGCGTTTTCTCGCTGAATGGCTAAACTAAGCCTCTGGGCCCTAACCATGAACTGTTAAAACAATCACAAATCTGTCAAACATTATCATTTCTGTCAAATTTTGTATGAAATGACGTACCAAAATTGACAGATTTGACAACTTTGAGATTGTTTTAAGAGTTCATGGTTATGACCCTGAGCGAGGAACGAGCCAGAATTTTTGTTTTCCGAAATAATGATTAATTTTGGAGCAATTTTACCGAAGAGTAATTTTGCACTCGGTCACCACGGTCCAAAAGTCTTAACGCCAAACGGCGCAAACACGTAGTCACTCAATTAAAAAATTACAAAACAAGGTTGGAGTAATACAGCTACGCAGCTACAATAGATTATGGCAAGGCAGGAGCCATGTATTTAAGGATAAATCATTATTAAGCGAAATATTAATTTCTGAATAAATCGTTAAATTCAAAAACCTGCATTTAAAAAATAAAATGACGTTTTATTTCAATGTAAAAATAAAAAATATATAAGTATAAAAAATTAAATATTTCAACTTCTAAATTGAGTAGCAATGATACAAAATGGCGTGGAACCGTCTAAGGGTTACGAAGATTTGGAAAATGTATATTATAATAAAAAATAATTGGCCAAATATATACTACTTAACTACTTAATTTCTACTTTAGAAACATGGCGTTAAGTCAAGCTGGCCAGACTTGAAATAAAAAAATGGTTACAAGAAAGGTTTTTGCTGTAATGCTCAAAACAAGACAAGGTTGGAGTTATACAGCTTCAGCTACAAGAGATTATGGTAAGGCTCCTCAAAATCATTATTAAACGAAAAATACCTCCCAAAATAAACACAGATTGTAATCTTCCTTGTCACACCCTCATTTGAGCATGTTTACATGTTAGAGGGATTTGATTTTGGAGGGCTCGTGTCTTTCCGAGATCTCTTTAAGACTGACTGAATTAATTTATCACGAACATACTGTTGTCTTTTATTTACGCGAACACGATACATTACACACAAATGTTAATAAATCGCGAAATAATCCATAAAAGTAGTTTCATTTATCACGAACAGTTATGCAATATGTTTTGACAGTGCTAAATTTAGAGGTGCTCGTAGCTCAGTGGCGGCAGCGCGGAACGCCGCGGTCGTGAGTGGATGGGTGACCATTCCGACCATATTTAGTGAAATTATCTCCGTGCTTCGGAAGGCACGTTAAAAGTTGATCCCGTCCCGGCCAATATTGCTTGATATTGGTCGTGAAGCCTAGTCAGAGGCCTTAAGGCGGCTTGATAACATCTGACAGTAAGGTTTAGTCACTGGCCTTACAACACCCCTCCACCAATCCGCACTGGGCCCGCGTGGTGGAGTATTTTCCAAACCACCTCATAGTTGAGGCCTGTACCCTGCAGTGGGACGTATATAGGCATACTTTACTTTATAGTGCTAATTAAGCGTTGCGTGATGTCCGGAGTGAATTTGAAACTGATACAATTGATGTTCCTACTTATTTCGCTGAGTCAATATCAAAAGTTGACATAATTGATATTGCCTTAGTTTACACTTACCATAAGTTTTTTAGCATCTGTCAATATTGTGAAACGCTTATTACTGAATACCGACTAAATAATAAATACATATTTTATGTCACAATTATTGAAGTGCATTTATTTTATTTGACTGACACATGTGTTTGATGCCTAACTGATGGACACAGAACAACCCACTTTAAGAACGGAACGGAACGGAACGAATCAGGGGAAGCCTTTGGAGAGCTGACAATTTAACGTGCAATAGACTGTAATCTAATTGTTTTACTTCGATGATTATAATCTACCGAAAAATAATGCCTTAAATTGTAAGCTGTCTAATACGCTTAACAATATTTCGATAGTTTACAATCTCGCGAGTTAGATCATAATCTAGCTGATTTTACAATTTTACGGTGACATTCATATGAATCTCTTAGCCGATTTCGGCTTCGGAGACATTAACTCTGCCATAAGTGAAAACGATGTTTCCTACTAACTATAGCCCTAACATGTCTAATGTGTCATGTACATGTCATGTAATTTGGGTACAAGATGTGAATGCACAAATGTTAAAGTCACGTAGAAAAGAATATCGGGGAGGGTGTTTTGTTTTTTGCGTCAACTGGTGTAAAATGTAGTAACAACAGTTGCAGGTCAGTGTCCCAGATACCAGTAATCGGTGGGACGATTGCAACGGATATTGTCCCGCGCGATTCCGATCGCTCGCATAGCAGTTTACTGCAAACATCGCTCACAGTTTTCAGTGTTGAGAAAAGCTAATAATAATATTTTGTAAGAGCGTTTTATCTATTTTGTTTCATAGTGAAAACAAGAGCGGATTACTTCTTTATTTTAGCGTGTTTCCGTTTCTTGTAGGTGTCGTCTCTCTGACAATTGTTCAAAATTGGTTGAAGTTAAGAAGCATCGTTTTATGTGAAAAAACACTTAGCAGTAAGCTAACTATTATATTAGGACTCTATTATTAAGTTTTTTGTTGATTCTGTTGTTAAGTAGTTATTTTTTTACTATGTTCTATAAGCAAACAATAAACTAATACTTAATAATAGGATCAAAAATAACTTTTAAAAAGTTCAAAAAAGAATTTATAATTACCAGAACCTCTAAATTGTAAAGCAACCGATATTAATTTTGAACTACTTGAATCGAAATAAAGAGCTGTATTGGACCAACGAAGTAGCCACTTGTAAAATCGAGTACTCGAGTCGAGTAATAAATAGCACTGCAAAACATTTTAAGGAGCCTTTCGATTTAGTTAGTTAACTGTCGTTCAGCAATGATTTATTGTTCAGACTGATCGAGTTGACTCGTGTAACCTTTAGTGACTTTACTTTATTAGAAATGTATCCCTAATATTTAACTATGATTAGGGACTTAAAATAGCGTGTAAGTTTTAAAATTTAACTAAGTGACATCTAAATTGGAACGTAACAAAAAACGACGACAGACACAAAATACTGACCATTATCTGAATTAACAATAGGTTGACGTTCTATTTTAGCTCCATAGAGCAACATAGGTTGAGGCACCGATAAATTTTAATTTTCGGTGATTAGGTGCACCTAAATTTCATTAAAACGACCCACGTAAACGGTATTAATAAAACTTAACAATACCTAAAAAAAAAGATCTATATAGTAAACCAACAGACATTATTTTCAAATTCTATGTATTCAATAAAATAAACACTCTGAGAAGTGTTTTGGCTGTGTTTTTTTACCAATGCCGGCGCATTCTTAGGGTGCGTTCAATTTAGACGCTTTGAAACGGACTGCTAACGTGCGTTTGCCCCACCGCACACGGAAAATTGTATGCCAACTGCGTTGGTTAAAATATGACCAATATCAATTACAGTTAAGTGTGCGGTCCTGCAAACGCGCGGCTTACGACGGGCTCAAAACGTCTTATTTGAAAGAGCCCTTAGAATATTGATTTTCATTTGAAACCTTGTTTAGATTTTTAAACGACGAGGTTCTTAAACCATTCCGTGTATTTTATAATCTGCACTTATTCTATAATTATGATTAATCTGTTTTTTCTTAAATAGTGGCTGAAAAATGTGACTGAGATTGTTGCGACACTTTTTTTCATCCCTAACTGATATATTGTATAGTTTGTCAAAACTATATTTTGGGACGTGAAATCTAAGTATTGTCTAGCTAGTCAAATTACAATGTGACCTAAAAACATGAATGGTAAAAAATGTACGCTAAACTACATTACTTATTTTTAATGTAAAATTAAGTTTAATATTAGAAAGCAACTTTAAAAAAAAATTGTTCAAACAATTTTCTCGACAGCTGTATGGAGCTGATAAATTGCTCACATTTTTTCACCGTTTTTAACGAAATTTTTACTACACCCTTTGTGTTTGCCCTTAAGTGGTCGGACAGAAAATATTACTCAAATCTAAAAGGATTTAAAGATAGTATATTATCGCAACTTCTCTAAAACAATCAGGGTGCATCAGAAGGCCTATTACGTATTTTTTTTTACAAAATTGACTTCTCTTTGATAATACTAAACTTTTTTACAAAGAAACACGATCTGCTTACACACACGGGCATAGTCTGTGGCGTGCGCGCTAAACATTGCGGGTTAGAAATAAGTTATTTTTTTTGATACCCAAAAATAAAAATCATTTCCCAGCAATTTTTTTTTTGCATTCTACTTGGTTTTATGTATAGAATTCGTGGTTTAAGGCTTCGTTAAGCCTTTTTTTACACCCTGTATTGAATAAACTAAAGACCACGCGAGCGATGTCGCGGGCAACAGCTAGTTTATTCATTAGTAAGTACGTAGTAGGCTTTTATGGTGAAGATCAGAATTATTAACATAATGTTTTCAAATCAAGCGACCCAAAGACCATCACCACTAACCACCTCCCTCATAGGTATACCAGTACAGAAGCTAACAAAATTAACTGGAAGTAGGTGTCTTGCTCAACGATTATTATAGTCTCCTAAGTACGTACCAATGCCTACAAGAATTTTATTTCGCAATTTCCATGCTGGTCTCATAAATAAAGTTGTTGTATTAGATCCGTAGAATTCTTCTTTAATATAAGACCTCATTGTGTTTTTGTAAGCTTTAACCCTAGGAGATGACTTTGTCCTAGGCTATAACATCGTCTAGTCTGCTCTTTTGCATTTCAACCAATATAATTTTTGACCGTTATATTTTTTCTGGTATCTGCCAAGTTACCGCGAGTAAAAGTATTCCGTACCCACCGGTATGCGTATTACATCACGTATTATCAGATGCGAATTTTATTTCCGAGATATGGGTTCAGTACACAATTCATCAGCCCATCAAAGCAGGGCGGGCGGGTCCTGGGGCCCCGCAGTCTGCCGCGAGACGTGGCCCCGCGAGCACGTCGCTCGCAACGGCGCGAACATGTTACTGTGAACGATTACGTGTTACACTGAGGTAACTTACCTTTTCAAGTGTTATTATTTATAATAAAAGGTGAAAAGTGCCCGGAAAGTTTCAATTGATAAGTTTTTCTCGCAGATTTTAGATCGTTAAAAAGTTCGTAATACCCGTTTGGGAGTTGGAAAATATTTAATTATTAAAATAAGAATTCCACTTCTTTGGAATTTCAAGTTTTAGGGTCAATTTTGGTTGTATTTTTATTCGTTTTTACAATTATCTCGAATGTTATTTGCATTATGCTGGTAGATACTTAACTTAACTTCTATCAATACAGTAAACATTACTATTCTTTGAAAAAAAGTGGTGCATGTAATAGTTTTTTTTACTATAATAGGCACCATAAGCATCGGGCGAACTGGCGGTTAATTACAAGAGATTTTTTATTGATTAATTCATGTCCTTATTTTTTTAGGTCTTTAATAGCTACATTGTTCTAAAAAGAGGACGTCAACCATTTCTGCCAAAGATCCCCGAGCCCTCTAGCTCAACGTCTGATGAGGAATTTAATCAACCTCGTTAAATATTACGCCGTCTTCTCAATAACACGATAAAAGTAGAGGTCCAATATTTAAAACGTGCCAAAACCTCACACCGCATTATTATCTGTAAAGTAGCTCAAAAAATGATTTAGTATTGCACAAATATTTCCATAAAAGCATTAAGCAATAGTCTACAGATAGAGCACCTCTAAGGGTACCAATATTACCCTGTATTATATTACGTATCCGTGATTTTTTGTAGTTTAAAAAACCTTGACTTGACCTATGAGATGTTATCAATAGTCAAATAGACATGAAATATTACCGAAAAAAAAGCAATGATAGTTGATCTGATACCAGTGTGCACAAAAATTGTATCCTAAGTTGGTTTACACAAAAATAACTGATGGTGATTTTAATAGAGCTCAGCTTCATCTGAAGATAATTATTAATATTAGTATTGGACAACTTCACATACATTGATCTGATCCTAAGGTAAGTAACTAAAGCACTTGTGTTATAGAAATCAGAAACAACGACGGTATCACAACACCTAGACCCGAGCCAATATAGAAAAGTTCGTTTTCTACATTGGCCCGACCGGGGATCAAACCCGGAACCTCAGAGATAGTGGCGCCATTTAAAGTCCGGCGTGCTCGCCTCTCGGCTACGGAGATCGATATTATTTGGCAGGACACTCTGTATAACGAATAGGCAGGAAAAGCCGGCCGATATCAGATGATTTCAATGCTACGACCCACCAATTATGTATATCGTTGGACCTCTATAAAATGTATGGCTTACCACATAGGGACCTTTTATCCGCAGATCCGATAATATCAAATTGAAGACCAACTTTTATAAACCTATTATAATACTAGCTGTCCCTTCAGACTAGTCTTGTCCAAATAAGACAATAGCTGTCTAGCGACATTAAGTAGGTAGTAACTTCTGTGTGTTTCTAGGGTTACGTAGTCCCGACAAGAAACCCTTGTAGTTTCGTCATGTCTCCATACTGTAAACTTAAGTCGCCATCCAAGTATATTACCTATATGTATGTGCGCTTGGTTACCTAAAATACTCAACTGATTTTGATAAGATTTCTCAATCATATTATGCTACTGGTGCTAGAACTGCTCAAACCCAACAACTTTCACCATGGGACCAATATCGAAATCTCAAAACCTAGCTATAGTAAGGAAGTAATTTTTTGCTGATTTATTGTTGTTCTTGCAGTAATTTGCTTTATTTCAGCAGTAGAGCACTAAAAAGTATGTTAACTACTTAAATAGGACCTTATAGAGGGTACTAGTAAGACAAGTAGTACTCGTAGTAGTTATTAGAAGGTAGACAAACGACCTAGTAAAGGTTGTAAGAAGCCGCTGGATGTAGGCCGCTTCCAACCGGCCAATCAGAAAGTCATTGGGGGAGGCCTATGTTCAGCAGCAGCGTCCTGTTGCTGTAATAATGATGATAAAATGACAGTTTTGAAAACTTTTCTTCTGATTTTGGTATTAGTGCCATATTGATGGTTATTCGTTTTAATGACAAGAGATTCCTATCATCGCGATTCCCCTATTTATATCAGTCAACCTTTATAATGAAAGTCGATAGTAATGCATTTAAAAGAAAAAAAAGACGTTGACAGTTTTGCGATTTTCTAATAATTAAAAAAAACCTAGCTACGTCATATTTGACTCCTTTAAAGAAACTGAAATATCCAACAGTACCTACTTAGCCATTAGTAATACTTTCCACCTCTTCAAGGAACAAGCGCCTTTTAGACGTTCCGGTCACAAATTATTTCAAGTGACTTTTTCCGCGGAGTACCCTATAATTTCCATATTTTGGCAAATTAAAAGGATAAAGCGCAGAAAAATTTTTCAAACATTCGAAACAAAAAAAAACGCGACGCTATTTTACTTATTTGCGGCCAGTTACACTGGTAACGACTATACAGGCTGTCCCTTAACTAAATGACAACCTCGTTACCACATTATTCTTAACACCATAATATGCTTAGTGTACAACTTTTTGTTTTAGGACTGAAGAGTCCTAAAACAAAAAGTTAATAAGAGAAAATATGATCTTCCTATACAAATTCAATCAGCAATTTAGTAATTTTATATTGAAAGACGGTAATTGTCATGTAAATTTGCAAAAGTCATAGGTCAAAAGTTGTTTACCAACTTGTAATAGAATATGTTAACAAGATTGTCCGTTAGTAATTACGGGACAACCTTTTATAGTTTTCATGACTCGCCAGCTTCGCATGGGCGATGATTTTCCCGACTTTTGTTTTTTTTATTATATTTTCTACATAAGCATATCATTTCTCCGTTTGAAACAAATTCTCTAAATGGTGGTGAAAGCGTTGTCTAAATTTTTTGTGTAGCTTAGAAGATATATTTTTAGGTCAAACGTTTTATGTAACTTCTTAAAATCTTAACCATTGTATGTACATGCTATATTCAACAGGCTAATAATCTTTTCAAAGATTGATTTTGGTATTGAAACATAAAAATTTTACACAAATATCGAGTTAAAAGTTAAAACATTTCTTTAGACCAAACCAGTAAGTACAATTATTGATATTTTGTCTTTGGTCTGAAAAAAAAGTAATTTTGCATACAAATCAGCTCTAAGGTATTTAATGAGACTCAATGCGATCTCTTTCCCATATCTTTTTACATAAAATTGCCTCTATTCTCCTGAACAAATATCATGTAACATTTATATCGTCGTTTAATAGCTTCCAAGTTTAAGATGTGTGCTAGTTAACCCAAATAGCTAGTTTGTGTTTCCCAACTTTATAGGTTAACCATGTTGGTACTTATACATAATCAACCTGAGTGCTATAGATCATTAATATCAGATAGGAGTTAATTCAACCCCGCATTGTTATAAAGAGCCTATCAATTTGAAGTACGTTTCATGATTGATAACACCTGTTTAGCCGAAATAATCAATCTACAGTGAATAAGGTTTCAAAAATAACGAAACCGGTCATTGACCTATGAAGATGAAATAATAACGTTTTTATTGAATGTTAAAAAAAACCTAATTGCAGTGAATATTTGACTACAGCCTCTCCTTCACATAAATTTCTTTTTAGCAGATCATGAGAATATTTTCGTAATATAATATCAACTAAATAATTAATTTTAGAAAGTAAAACATACATTTCCAAATATATAGTCTGATGTTGAGTTTAGTTGATAGAAGAATATTGTTCATATTTTTATTACCTTTATGCCCATTGGTGGTAATAATTACCTATTCAATGTATTTTCATCCAAATGTATATGTACCACACTCGTAGTTAGAAACAAATAGATTTTAGACACGACTTCTAAGATTTGAATACATAGTTACAAGTTAAATTATTAAAATCGACATAAAAACCATCTCATTTATTACCTTACATGATCAGATCACATCAGTGGCGTGCCGATATAGGCAATTAGGCAGTACCTACCTGGTAGATGAATTGAGGTAGGCAGTAGGTACTTCTTACATATGCGTCTCAGGGGTCAAAACCATTAATTTTCATCAAAAAAAACACTTAGAAAGTATCTCCTGCCTACCTCACTATAAAACCCATGCCCGCCATTGCATCACATCTCCACTCACTTTTACTCGGAGTAAGCATGTTTAACTTAGACTTTCTTCACTTATCAAGAAGTCAAACGCCTTCATCAAATAAAACAAACAACCTCTCACCCCGTACGCATATACAGTGGGTAAAACTCGAAACATTAAGAAAGCAAAACGTATATCATACAACTTAAAGTACGTAAAATTGTAGCAAAATCGAGAAAGTAAAATATTTTGGCATATCCAAATCTAATGACCTGTCTGAACAGTATCGACAGCACCTTTTCATTGTATCAAATTGAGTATAGGCATAGAGAAACAGCAACCAATACATACAGAAGGGATATCGCTGGTTGGTACAGTTTGCGCGATGCGGAATTTATGGTGCCTTAAAAGGATCAAAATGTGTCGGTAAGGTACAGTAGTTCAGCGTACTCCTCACGGTTAAGTACTTCAGGAAGTTAGTGATCTTGGTTATTGCAGTTTTATTAGTGCAGGTCAACCACAAAGTGGTGAGTCCACCATTAAATTTGTACTCTTTTGAAGTCTAAGCAAATTGGTCTTGTTATTTCGACCAATTTCATAATTCAAAGTTACCTACTGACTTATCTGTAAGGATGATTATTTCATTTATACACCTTGAATTTTGAGATACCCGAGAAAATTAACTATCATACTCAGATATCGATATACATCGAATTCGGCGAATAAAAAATTTTTTTTTTATGAGAAATTTATTTAATAGGTCCCTAACATTCCTTAAAAAATATGCACTATAAAAGTCCTGCTAATTCAAATAGTAATCATTATCATTCCAACATTAACGGAACCAAAATCCACCTAATTTAGCAGCGTAATATTGGCGTACGGAAGGAATAACTATGTTTTTTTTTTTTTTATTCAAAGTTATTCCTTCCGTACGCCAACGCCGTACGCCGTTCCGTTTTTTTTATTCGCCAAATTCGATGTATTATTAATTTTCTCGGGTATCTCAAAATTCACGGTGTATAATCTATTCTTTTGAATTTAACTAAATTAACCGCATCCGTAATTACCAAAAAAAAACGTTGTAAGTTGATTGGTTATATTTTTTCAAGTGTTTGTGTATATTTATTTTCAAATTAAAAACAACTTTCCTGCTTTTATGTAAACAAATTACATTTGCACAAACTTTGAAGAGGTCTTCGTAATGATGGGTCATAAATTTAATGTATCTCGGTGGTGGTCGCTATTTAAAACTTTTATACGATAAAATTAATCATAGCTACGTCTGGCAAATGTAACAATTAATTAACGTTTTGATTTTTTTTTAGATTTGCGATTCTTAGACAGATGATCCGTTAAATATTTGATGCATTTAGTTCATATTTTTCTAAATAATTATCGCAACTTAGCTACTATAATCTGGAAAATTTGTGCAGGTGAGTGACGGCTTTGCAAACTATTCTTAAGCTGGGATTACGGTGAGAGCTGTATTTAATAAACGTCCGAACCCAAAAGTTATATTGGAAACAGGCTTTGTGTGCTTTAAACTGCTACACCCATGTCTACTAGAGGGAACTTAACAAATTGTTGAGCGGTAATCGGAGCATTAGAAGGGTAATTTATCACAATTCGGCCGCCCACGGTGCAATGACTTGCCGGTCCGACTACAATACTAACGAAATAGTGAATTCAACGCGAAAGCGTTCGGAGTGACTGGACATATTGTGGTTATGTAGGAAATTTAAGGTATTACATAGATTTGGTGATATGATAATCCGCAAGAACGCGTAAGAAAAAGAAAAAAGGCGTAGTGGTGCGTGATTGACGATTCGCAGTTGTGCTAACAGAAAAAAACATTTTCTTTATTAATTAGATAACAATTGGCTACTTGACTGTTGTAACAATAAAATAAGTTTGAAGTTTAAACACTTTTTCAAATAATTCAAGAACCCAATTTTTCTATTTATAAAAGATTAAAATACTTAAGATTAAAAATAAAAGTTCTACTTGTCACGTGACCAGGGTGGCTCTATATCATAGGCTAAGTATATTAGTCCATGCTCTATATCTAAACTCCAATTAGACACTATTTATAGAACAGTCTGTATAAAGAAAATAAAGTGACTATCATGAAACGGGTTTCGTTTTTTTGATTCGCCTGCACACAAGAATCACAAAGAATGCTTTTTCGTACTTCATTCAAGAAAAAGTACAAAACAATTGCAACTTCCACACGTTCCTACATCCATATTTCAGCATATTCTCTGGCAAGAACAATGCGAGGATGTTTGTCATCTCGTCTAAAATATTGTTGGCGGTAATCCGACACACATGAGTAAGCTTATTTGAGTTTTCTACATTGAGAGACAAGATTTGAGTTGAAGGGTTGTGTTTTAGAAATAATTTTATTTTAAATATTCTTCCTATTTAACATGTTACGGCCAGTAATTAATGCAAGTAAACGTTTTTACTGAAATAAAATTATTGTTATTGCTGTTATTATTTTTATTTCGATATTCGATATAGTAGGTTAAAAACGTCTTCCAATATTTGATTAAATAGTTTGAAAAAAGTTAAAGCGAAGCTAATAAAAACATGAAAAAAGTAATGAAAGCCAATTTATCAACTTCCGTTAACACCGTTATTTTCCGTTTGACCCTTTGATCAATTTAATGTAGATACCTGCTTATTAGAAACATACATATTACGAGTATAAGGAGCTAAAGTTTGTAAGTTTGTTCGCTGCTCAGAAAAGAATCAGTTGAACAGAATTAGCTCTTTGGCACTCTAGAACTCACTTCACTTCCCTTGTTATTTATTTCCCAATTATTTATTCGTCTTAGGCATCATTTTAAAGTCTAAAGTCAATTTTAATCTTATAAATAATGATGTAATGATATCATTAAACGTCTACTCGGGGTTTTGCAATTATATCATTGACTTTAGCTAAATATTCTAATACAGCGGTTAGATAAATACTTAATTGATGTTTTTTTTATCGTTTCGCATAAATTATCCGTATATAGTGATAATTTCTTCTTCTTTGCCTGTTACAGATGTCGGCTAAATATTTATCTACTTATATTTGTTTAAGTAAACTTAATTTTTTTTTAAATCTTTGACAGAAAATTACAGAATGAAACATATTTGTAATACCTATATTTTGCGACGAGACAGGCCAGACGTGTCGCTGACTGCTTGTCTACCTAAATCGGAAATCTAAACTTTTGAAAGAAAATGTTCATGTCGTTTTTTAGGGTTCTGTAATAGTCCTGACAAGGAACCCTTATAGTTTCGTCATGTCCGTCTGACTCTGTCTGTCCGTCAGAGGTTTTTCTTGGAGACTGTTGGCACTAGAGAGCTGTAATTTTGTAGAGGTATGTAGGTATATCAATCACGCCGATAAAGTGGTAGACAAAAATTAAGAAAAATATTTTTAAAGGGTAACGTTGGGATTTTTATTTTCATCGTCTACCCCATGTGGGGTATCGTTGAATAGGTTCTTTCAAATCACTTAGGAGTTTCTAAGGAGTGACTGCAAAAATTTGGCAAATTCATGATAATAGAGCTTTATCATGAACTTTTAAGGAAAATTATAACGGTTAAGATAGATCCGTGAGTTTAAGATTAATTGTCGACTTATGTATTACAAAATTTCTTGCGAAATATTTAGTTATTAATGTAACAACATCTTCAAGAGATATTTGCAGGGTAGGATATATTTATCTGAGAGGTATCAAGTACTTGCTTACTCACCTATTTCGGTCACAAAGCCCCAATATCCGTATTAAAACCATTAAAACCAATTTATTTCTGTAAATAGGCTTAAACTAAGCGCTTTTACACGTCCCAATATTTTTTTTCCGTACCACTACTTCAGGACAATTTTGGGCTAGCGCCGAGAAGAAGTAGCGCAAGAAACTCGGTCACTATTGTCAGCCTCTTTTTAAATAGTATATATTTACATTACAAGATAAATGTACCTGTGCGAGCAGGGCAGTATTTATTTCCAAATATTTTTATCGTTTATATAATCATTTACAGTATAATATCCTTTTTTCATTAAAGTTGTTTTAATATGCGATTTAAATTTTAACAGGGGCAGTTCTACAATAGACGCTGGTAATTTATTAAAAAAGCGAATACATTTTCCCATAAACGAATTACCCACTTTATGCAGTCTGAAATTGGGAACGGCAAGCTTATTCTTATTCCGTGTGTTAAGATTATGAATGTCACTTTTCTTAAGGAATAAGGACAGGTTTTTGCGGATGTACATTATATTTTCATAAATAAATTGGGATGCTACTGTAAGTATATTAATTTCTTTAAACAGTTCTTTTAAGGAGTCTCGGGGTCCAAGGCCGTAAATTGCCCGTACAGCTCTCTTCTGCAGTACAAATATAGATTCAATATCTGCTGCTGAGCCCCATAACAATATTCCATATGACATTATACTATGAAAATAGCTAAAATACACCAATCTTGCCGTTTCAACATCAGTCAGTTGTCTTATCTTTCTCACGGCATAAGCAGCAGAGCTAAGTCTTCCCGACAGAGTCTCGATATGCGCACCCCTCGATATTGTTGTCAAACACTAGGCTTTCTCAGTTCTCACTGAGGATTGACAGTTCTAAATCACAACACGTATGAGTGGATGTCTCTACTTAAGCCATTAGTCACTTACGCAGAGTCTACCGTGTTATTTCTTTAGTTTTTTTTTATAATGTAGTATCGTGCGTCAATTGTTTTTTGTGTCTACTACTGATGAAAAACAAAAGGCAGTGTAACTTCAAGGGGTGATCTTACTTCTAAAATACAAAAACTTTTACTATGGGAGTAACTAATACTCGATAATCCTCCGGAAACTGAAGTCATCTGATCGGCAGTTTGACGAATAAATATCTGAAAACTTTTTTTTACATAGGTAAATAGGGTTTAGTAATCGTCACTCAGAACGAAAAAAAACATTAAGTTAATTATGTCTGCTTCGAAAGCTTCGAATGTTATTATGCATTCCCAAACTAATATTTTGAAACATTGAAAACCGGTTTTATTGTTGTTGCAAAAAATCCGGAACCCTAAAAAAGTAGTACAAATGGCGAACTTAATGCCAAAAGAGTTTGTTACCAGTGAATCATTACAAAGGGTCACTTGGCCATCCACAAAAACAATCATTTGAGTCCTTACAAAAGATAACTATCGTAGGTAAACTTTATTAAAAAAAGAATCACATTCGGCTAAGAAATACACATACTCATAAAAACAACATGTCAAATTACAAACTTTTATTTGTAGTCGGTTAAAATACAATCATTTATATTTTTTATGTTTGTAACCGGTCGATCTCACTTACAATACATTAATTATTCGCACTAAGTGGGGATAACACTTGGAATCACAGGATACACGGACTTTTTAAGCGTTTAATAATTCATACAACGACGGATTTGCGGTGCGAATGCGAAGAGAAAACGGGTTTTACAAATCCGATAACAACCATTCATATTAATGCTACCGGGTGTGATAGACGTGTTCTTAGGCGAAGGACGCGACTTGTCAAATAAAATAAATATTGGAAGCATCACATACATTGCTCATCTTAAAGTAAGTAGCAAGCACTTGTGTTATTGAAGCAACAACGGTAGGTACTAAAACACCATCACAAATGTAACCTAGATCGCCCTCGGACAAGGTGGAGTGATGACGAAAGCTATCGCGTTAATTGGGAGAGGCTTATGTCCAGCTGTGAACTGTGATTAAGATATTTATTATAAATGATACAACAATAATGTCCGACAATTTATTATAAGTAGCTAAATAATTTTAAAGGGCACAAAATATAACTTTACTGTATTTTAATAGCCAGGTTATTGATCCCCACAGCCTAGCAGAACGAGAAACAAATATAAATGTTATTGTTTCTTATGCTAATATTATGTGACCACATAATATTAAGTTAACTGATCAAATGCCAGTTGTACAGACAACAGCTCGTCAACCTACCACAAAACGTCTAAGGTAAACGGGCATTTTGTTCGGACCTCCTGTGACCCACCTGTGTGAACACTAACGAAACTATAGTCGGAGTAAGTTAGAGACCATGAATACTAACCCAATGAAATAAGTCGCGTTCCTCAAAAGCATGGGTTTTTTCAGCGATATAAAAATAATATTTAAATACCAATTTTCGAATATCCACATGCTTCTGAATGAATACTTAAATGCTTAAAAAATGCACAATATCTTCCTAAAAAGGTACACGAATGTTTAGGAGCTTTTTTATCTTCTTCGTCGCATTTCCTTCGCGTCATTCCAAGCCCTCATTTACAATAAATAAGTAATCCTCGATCAATGATGCATGCACGATTCATGGTTGCCTACCTACATTATTATGCCTACATAAATTATTAACTCTGTATTGTAATTTGAATTACGCCTTACGAGCGCCAGAGAACGTATCACAGTAATTATTAAGAAAATAATAATTAGGAAAAATATACGTTTTGCGTTGAAGCACATAACTTTTTTCTCCAATGCATTTGGACCAAAATAAAAACATTTCGTGAAATGTAAATCCTAAACCTTCAATAAAAACCCCATTTCAATTATGGTCTGTCAAACTTAAAGTTGGAAATCAGTTTGATGACCTTTAACTTTTTGGGTAGGTTGACCTGCCGTTGACTGTACATTGACAGCTTTCTATTTACATTTATCTGAAAACACCGAGGTAAATTAAAAACACAAGACACATTCTTAGTTTTTGTATTATTCATAGCAACGTAATTGTCTTGTCTTCCAAACTACGTCTCAGTAAGCTCACTTACATTCTCGCAACACTGATACTCGCTAGACTTAAACGTAAACTTTCAAATTTAATTTAGCCGAGACATTTTTACGGATCTCATTATTTTTGAAAGCGTCGAAAAGGTCGTTAGTACAATTCTCAGTCGGAGTTTGGAGGCGAATCGCTTCACTAATATCCGCTGGGAAGCCTTTTAGCGGGACAATGGCTCTCTGTCTTGCCGCGTTGAATTTTTGCCTCAAACCATTCTCAGTGTTCATTATGGCGAGAGCAAATAGCACGATGTTGACTGTGTCAGTGAATTGTCCTCCTTGTAAAGTATGTAGGGGAGATACTTGTTGAGGGAGACAAGATACAGTGATTCAAAACACTACCTATTAAATCACTGCGATTTTTTTAAAGAGAGTGTGCCCTCCCAGCTCCGTGAAGCGACGCAATAGAATTATTGGTACGCGGCCTCATGTGACCTAGCTAGTTGCAAGAGCTAGCTTGTTCTTAATGTATGGTCTTTCATAGTTAAACGTATGAAACAGTTGTTTTTTTTTTCATAATGTTACTACCACTTAAGCTTACCATGTTATGATGACCTTATATAGGGTGTAGATTTAGTAGATCTTAATAAATGAGGCGAAATTGTTCATCAATATGATAAAAAAAATTTGTCTGCTATTCAAAAACGTGAAAAACAAAAGAGAGAGTCATATAAGTACCGTACTACCTCAATTTTAATGTAAAGAGCTTTCTTTTTTTCCACAATTTCCATATTGACTCTTTAGTAAAAATTGCACGTAATTTGGTGCGCGTGGTAAGTGCGCGTAATATTATTTCACAGAACATATAATCCACCTAATTACTAAAAACTTACCTAATTTAATAAAGTGCCTTCTCTAGATTTTATTAAATTATTATGAGACGTCGCGCAAGATAACGAGTCTAGAACTATGTTTCATAAAAGTGAAATAGACTCCTTCGTTACTGAAGTATCTAGCTCGTTAGTGTTGGTAGTCTACTTTGTTTGATAGATTCAATTCAAATAAATAGCAATTCATTTCCTTACACATTGAAATAGCTACATATTTTTACCCGACTGCCAAACAAGGGGTAATGTTTTTCGAGCGTATGAATGTATGTATGTCTATTTCTTTGGCACGCCCTACAGCCTAATCGGTTTAACGGATTTTAAAGTATAATATATTAATAGATTCGCCTCAATTGTGGGAGTGACTAGGGGGTATATTATTTCCCAAGATTCCCGCGGGAACAGAACTTACGCGGTAAAAACGGATCTGCAATACTGATAAACCGATTTTGAAACTTTCTTTTATTAACTCAGGGTCACATATTATCAGTGCTAATAGTATTCAATACTTTATTTTCCAAAATTCCTACGGGAACAGGCAAAAAATACACTGAAAAAATTGGATGGAAAACCCGTTTAATGGATTTCAACATATGATATGTCATTAGATTCGTCTCAGTTGTGGAAGTGACATAGGCTATGTTATTACCCGGAATTCCTATTGGTACATGAATTAAACGAGAATAACCGATAAAAACCTTAACTCGAGTTAAAACCTTTTTTTAATGAAGAGTTACAAAAAAGGCTTTATAGTTTAGTAAGTATTGAAAAGTAGGAGTAGAACACTACAAACTAAAAAGTCAAAGATAAAATTAATTAATTTAAAAATCAATCAATTTGCAGTCGGAGGCATCAAATCCATTAACAGCATTATGATTATTGACTTAGTAAGCACTGCGTTAGTACCTAATTAAGTAATTTAAATCCCTATAGAAAAAGTTGATATAGGTACCATAGATTTGATGCCTCAGACTGCAAATTGATTCTTTAAATCTTGTTTTCATCTTTTAAGTTCAAGTTCACTTTCACAATTTTTTTTTGCAACATGTATAAATGCCGGAAGAGAGGCCATTTACTAATTAATAAATAAGTATTATTATACTAACTGTAAATACAAAAGCGAAGCACAAATCCATGTCAAACTAATACCGGCACCCTTATTTCATCAAAATTTACAATCGGCAATAATCGCGCAAGCATCGCCCGATTGATGCTTAGTGTCAAATCTATTGACAGCACTGACAGTAGTTAGCCTTGTTTTTGTTTTTTGCTGTCAATTTGGGATTTTAAAGCCATAATTACTACATTTTCGCTATCGCATTGCTTTTGCAAGATACGGAATCAGGGTACCGATCAATCAATTCAACAAAACATCGTAGATATTCCTTTAACTTTTCGACACAATGAAAATGTGTTGGATCGAATCAATTTGATGCCGTCAAGATAATTACAAAGACTCAAATAAATTAATATACCTACCTCTTTCTTGGAAATTACTCAAACGAGTTGTTAAAATATATAAGGATTTATATTTTAAACATTTTACAGCGTACTTACCACTTATGTACTCAAAAAAATCAGAATCATTTAGGTATTACTGCAAATTAGCCATTAAAGGACCTTTTACACGTCCCAATATTATTTTCCCTACCACTGCTTCGGGACAACTGTGGGCTTCGGGACAATGCGGATCGTTCAGGGTTGTTTTTTTTTTCAAATAAAACCTTGGTTCTTTGTCTTCTTAGCAAAATGTGTTTCGCGACTGCAATAATAACAGTTTTACTAGAAAACAATTACTTTTATTTTCAGTTTACCACATTGACTTATAATGATGAAAAATATATATTTTTTTTAAATGTGGCCCAGTCAAGTAAATTGATTATTATTTATTTTACGTCCGAGAACTACATTAAACTATTAACTTTAGCTGTGCTTGTGGGTTGAATTTATTTAAAAACGGCCAAACTTCTTACAACTTAGAGTAAAAATTATGTCATTTTGATTTACTACACCTAATGCACAGTTATTGTAAAACTCATATTTTATATGAGATTTGTGAAAGCAAGCTGCAATAAAACTTAAGCTATCAGTGAACCCCAATTAGGTGACTAGATTACCAGATTTCCTGTATAATATAAAAAACATAACAAGAACACTTCTTATTGCCGTATCTATACATCTAATATACAAAGTTATAATTAATTTTATGCAGCACCCTTTTCTTTTATCAGTCTATGGAAAAGCAATAAATCTCTGCCGCCCGTCTCTAGTCTACTACAAAATTTCACTTACGAAATGCCGAAACACGATACTCCAACGTAGCGTTTACTAATAAAAGATACTATCGAAGGGTTGGCTATACAAATCGCTGGGTTATGGGTTTTCGTGAACAAAAAGAATGAGTTCGAAACCTATTTATTTGCGTGTTTGGGAGTGCGGCGAAGGGAAAACATGTAGGTATTTCTCATTTTAGACGTATTTGCTCCCATTGAAACATTATTTATTCTTAACGGTATCGAAAGAATTTGAAAACAAAAAAGAGAGCTCCTAGTTTGGCCTGTTCCTATACAGGATGTAAGGTTATGTAAAGTAAGTAGGTAAAGTTTATTATTAAAATACACATAATAATAATTAAAATTACAGTACAGCGACTTCTGCACTAGCTTGCAGGCTTGTATCGCAAAAGCCAGTACCTAAGTGAGTTTAACAGTTGGCTTTTCACTGTTATACAGTGCTCCCGTTTTACTGTTACAATCAAAATTATAAAAACTAACGAGATTCAATGAAAGTTTGACAAAAATACCATGGTGTAGCTACAAATTATTATTTCATCATTTTCAAAAGTTTAATTTCCATACGTACGGCGCGGGCCAGCCGCGAGCTGCGCATTCGCAAGATCTGGACGCACCCTAACAACTGATCACGGCCGACGCGACGATGCAGGCGCGTCGGAGTACAGACTAGCCAAACACGTACTCGTAATGGTCTTCTGCGCATCTTTCACCCAGTGCTCAACATCGGTGCCGTTAGTTGTACCTACTATAAGTTCGCACTTTGCCTTCTTGCACGTACTCACTCTCGGCAGTGATAATAACATCTCTAGCGCTTCTTTAATATTTATATATAATAAAACTGTAACGGGTCGAATTCTGTACATTAAAGATACTTTATTCAAGGCAAAGTTATAAAAAAAAAATTGTTTTCTTAGAACATCGTAGATGTTAAATGTGATGTCTGGCACATCTTTTGTTTTATAATTCTAACAAAGGGATATTTTTTGTCTTGATGTTAATAGTAATATGACTAATATGATGTCTAGCAATATCTTTGCTTGTTCTTTAACAGAAATATTCGATACTGAGAATTCCTTTTAACGTCTATTTATTTTGAGCTATTCTAATTTTAGCCTGATGTGTAGCAAATGGAATATCTTGCTAGAAATTTCCCTACTTTTGAAACCATACGTGAGATATCGTGTAACTTTACACATCGGTAAACATCTAAAAGGCGCGATATTTATATTGGAAGATACAGTTTTCCTCGCGATTTCTTAGAGAAATTGTTAGAGTTCAATTGAAAGACATACTAAAAAACAACTAAATAAGTGTTCTCACATAAGCACAGAAAATTAAATTCTGCACAATACAATAAGTCCATACATTCAGAATGTATTTCTAAAACGTAGAGATGTAAAACTAAAGTTTCGTCGTAAATTATCGTCGTAATCAAACTTGAATGTCGGCATTTCTGATTACTAAGATAGGCTATTTAATTATTGGTTCCGTTTTGTATCGAACCTATTTCTAATTAGGTCTCAAAGTAAGGTGAATACTACAGTCAAAGCTACTTTCGGATGAATGAATCAGTCAAAACCCCTAATTTATCGTGTTAATGTAAAAAGTGAATTTTGCCTTTGGTGCTCTGCTGGCCGATATCTCCATTGCCATGTTGCGCCCTACCCAGTACCGTTGGGAGCTCTATCCTCGAAATTGTTGACATATATGTTTACCTGGGACAATCAAACTGTTAAGGTTATTGATTAAAATTGGTTTGGTTAGTATTACCTTAGTAAGTATGTTATGTTAGAACAGGGACCACAATTTTGACTGTGACATGGACAACCTTCGCGTCTTTCCAAGGTACAATACAGGCAACACATTTTGCAAGGGCTGGGCGTCAGCAAATATATCCAGATTCAAACAAATGTAGAAAAGTTAGTTCTAAAATGGACCTAAACCAAGAATCGAACTCCTGTCTCAACTCAATCAGTCAATCACTTACTTTGTCCCCTTCAGGCTTTTCCTTGCAATAGCGTCTTTCGAGCGTCGACGTCGTGGCAGTGTCCAAACAGCTTTAAGTAAATGCTGCTGCGCACGCGTTGCGTCAACACTGATTGGACGCTGCCAAAACGATGACCCTCGAAAGACGCTAGTGTGGGGGCGGGGGGTTACTTATACGACTGTGGAAATCACCGCTTAATCAAGCCAATCGGGTCGGCTAGGGATCTATTTTCTGTTCTATAGTGCATTTACCTTAATATGTTTACTCACACGCCTTCTTTTGTTCCAGATTCTACCTACAATCCGCCGCAAATAATGACTCTATAACATGTCATTAGCACACCGCTGTGCCCGGCCAGTTCCTGCGCAGCATGTGACCGAACCAGTGACGTGATGCAACTAGTAATGTTAAACTTCCTAATCATGTTCGACGTCGTGTTCATATTCTTCCTATTTTTGATCGCGGTGACGTGTGTGATGAACTATATGCCTGGACGGAAGCGGCAGGAGGCGACGGCAGAAGAGGTGGACGATGACGTCATACCTCCTCCACCCCTGTTCGCTGGCGATGACGAGCCGTCGACCAGCCGTGACACGTACGTGGTCATACCCCCGCCGATGGAGAACGCGAGAGCTAAGGACGGGTGCCCGATACACGTCGTTTAGTATTAAGCACTGATAATGTGTAAGTACTACAATTTCAGTTACTTAATTTAGTTATATCTATACAAAACCATATATATATGTATCATCATTTCAGTCATCCACTGCCGAATAGGTGATATTACTTGACTTTTCCAATAACTTACAGATTGTCCGGTTGAAGTGCCTGCATCCAGCTTCTTCCTGCCACCTTTATCAGGTTGTCTGTCAACCGTGTAGTTTCCTGAGCGCCATATATCCAGCCGAGTTGGATTCGATTATTGACCTCATTCTCAAAACTGGACCTATCAAATTGGACCACTTCTCCTAAATGCCTAGTTAGACATTTATTTATTAGGTAGTGCCAATAACTCTATTTTGTTTCATTAGCATTGTATTCGTTGTATGTTTACAGACTAGTAATCTTTGCCACAAAGGATAGCCTGTCCTTTGTGGTAAAGAGATTTTTTAGTAACATGCAGTATTTGTTAAAGCTTAGTTTACTAACACGTGACAAAGATGGTTGGATCATAACGTCTTCATTTTTGATGATTTTTGCCGTATGTGCCAGGTACAATACCTGAAATTTAAACTGAGGTAGTTTCTTACTTCTTTCTGTGAAAACAAACCTATTTGTTTTTGTTTACTGCCCCAAAAACTCGATTTTATAGAGTTTCAGTTTATTCACATTCAATCTCTTCTTGTTCCAGATCAACGTAGGAGTTTATTACGAAGAAGCCTTATGAGAATGTAGGTGTCGAAAATTAATGAGACGTAGACATTTTTTACCATTTAGTCGAGTTTTAAATAAATTTCTTGTTACGTTAAGACTTATAAACGGTGGAATTTCGGGACTCAAGTGAAGGTACGTACTAATGGAATTGGGATGGATGCGTTATGACAATTAGATATCATAATGAAATTTTTAGGGAAGATATTAAATGTTAAAGACAAACTAGATACAGCTACGATAATTGCTATTACCATTTTCTGTTGAAGCTGCTGTGATTTTAATTTTGTCGGCCTAATTTACATCGTCTTAATTTATTGTTTACTCAACTAGCACCACCAGACAAGATGCTTTTAATTACCAGTAGAAATGCTAACAAAATGGTTAAAACAGTTGATGAAGTGTCTACAACAGTTCAAATTTTTTATATTTATTTGGAGCTGGGTAGCATATTAATTTGCTAGACTGGGATCGATTTTTTTGACTTGTCCAGTGATTGCCTGTCATTAAGTAGACTTATTTGACCCACATGTTGTTTAATAGAAATCTTTTCGATATTTTGCTTCGGTTGTAGCAAGACAATTACCATACTTCAAACTGATAATTTAACGTTTTTATTAGCTAATTTCCTTTTAAGGGATTCTGCTGAATAAAATATGTAGGTACTACTCGTTTTTCTCTGTAACATCCATATCAATCTCACAAAAAGTTCTTAGACCCATACTTTTAATTAGATCCGCTATTTTATCACCAGTTTTATTGACAAGTCATTGCATAAGTATAATTTTGTGTTTACGCAGTAAAATCCCATAAAATAAAGTTTCCTACAAAATAGAACCTTGTATAAAGTAGGTACACACGAAATTAACGCCTAACTTAATTCGGCTATGCCGTGAAAATTGTCGTTCAAAAGCACGCATGACAAATTCTAATTTAAAAACAATGAGTTAGGTCTATCGTGAAAATAGAATTGAAACGTCTGTCTTATGGTCTGGTTCGAGCAAACACATTCATCTTTTATGTACACACCCTTATGGAGTTGTCTTTGTTATCAAGTAAGTAAATATTTTACGTAAAGTGTTCAACGCTAATATTTGCAAGTGCTTGTTTAAATGAATGTGACTGAATAATAGGTAATATAGATAATTATAGAATAACAAATAGTGTATGTACCGCTTGCTATTTTGTATTAGGTTTGAAGGGTGCTGACTGCACTATTTTGTATACTGTCATGACTATTTCAAATATCGTTGTGGTAGAAAATAAAAATGTTTAATGACCACTACTATAAATTTAAGTCGGGTGCGTACAGATATGGTGAAAGCTTTGCTCATTTCATTTCGATCAATAGGTGATATTATTTTGTCAACGAACAGCACCCACTCGCGCGCATCCTAAAGCCAAGTCCATATCTGTAATGTAACTTGAATTCAGCGTGTGCTTAGTCCGCCCACACATAGATGTCAAGTTATATTACTCTATATATTACATAATACATAAGTTTGGACCTGGATTATGCGTTTTGAACTTTGTCTACGTATGTGTATTAAAAAGTAAAGTAGACTCCATGCGCGCATTGCGCGCGTTTGTCATTCACCATCTTAACGGCCCAGCCTTCATGCAAGGCTTGCATAATTAAGTTTCGCTAAAGATGCTAACAGTTATTACAGGCCGCAGCTGAAGTAACAATTCGAAAACGATTAAAGTTCGAAAGAAACGGACGCACGAACGGCGCGCAAGCTACGTGCGTGCCGGGCATTCGCGGTAAATTCGCCATATCTGTAGCACTCCCACCTTCTTTTGTTATTTTTTAAATTTATTTAACAAATGCAACAACACGTACTTAATATCTTAGAGGAAAACAACCTGTGTTTTTGTGTGTTCTTTTAGATAAACTAATATATCCAGTCAATTTACGTTATTATACCTACTTGAACCATTTTCCTTTAAATAAACTGTTGTAATTAATATAATTAACAGACTACCCACGTCAAAGAACATCATTATACTAATCGCGAAGAGTTAGTAATAGTTATACATTAGAATAAGAAGTTTAATTATAATAAATGAATAAGAATGAATATTTATTTATTATTATTAAAAATAATTATAATAAAGAAGACAATACATGTATTACGAATGTTTTCTCATATCATTCTGTTTATATCTATTCTGAGTACAAGTTCTTTTATGATGTTAAAATAGTATTAAGTAGAAATGGTAAATTTTATTAATGGCGAATAATTAAACTAGGTATTTGATTTTAGAAAATTTTGAGTCTTACAAATTTTAACAAGAAAGTTTTGAAAATAACAACCAATGTGTCCCAAAAGAATTCATTTTAATTTATTACTAGAGCTTTTAATATTAACGCAAGGTTGCTTTTATCTAAAGAACTTATTTTTCTTAGCCAGGGTGTCCAAAAAGATCTCATTTATTATTTTATAAGAGGGCTGTTAATATATTTTCAGGAACATTATCAAACGAGCCACTTTAATATTTTTAGCTTATATGATGTAGGTATCGGACAGTTAATTATTATCATGGGTATGGCCCAGTACCCCAATTATTTAGATTTTTTTTATTTTATTGACTTGAAAACGGATACGAAATACGTACGTCGCGTCGATCGGATCATCAAATTAAAATAAATAATACTGAACTTTCTTTGTTTACATCTTTATAGGGACTGCAATCTTAAACACACCAAAACATTTTAAAAATGCTTGAAAAAAAAAACAGTTAGAGCAATAAAGGTAAAAATGTTGGTTTTTAAACAAAAAAACTCACTTAAATCTATAATTTTCCTTTTTTTATGTCGTCGCTGGATTTTGAAAATTAATTTAATCCGATTAAAAAATGTAAGCGTGTAAATTTTTTTAAATGTAATCTTTGGTATTTCTACCTATTAATTAATCCCTTTCTCACTAATTAAGGCCTTCCTCGTCTCCCTTTGCTCCTAAAATTGCCTTCACATTTCAGTTTCTGTTCTTGAGAGTTCAGCGACTGTTTAACAATGTACATAGGTACCGTTGTTGAGTCTAAATTATTAAATAAACACAAAAGTAGGTACTAATTCCAACAGTACAACACTTTGCGCAATTTGCGCCCAAAATTCACTCCTGTGTATACAGGAGCCTTAATAATACATAGAGCTTCAAAGCGTGTTTTGATTTTGTTTGGTAAATACGTTTGTAGGTACGCTTCGTGTGGATGGGCCTTTAATATTATTTACTCACGTCGATGTCATGAAAGAGTTGTTGCAATTGAGTGTATTATATAAGCTTACTAATGTTCGGCTGCATGGCATCATTATGTGATATAAACGACTTTTACGGTTATTTTTAGAGATCCGTGCCTAAAGAGAAACCCTTCCAGGATCATTTCCTTGACCGTCTGTCTGTCTATCCAGAACCTTTACGATTTTTGGAGTTTATCATAATCTGCAGAATTTTTCGATTGCTCTAACGAAAAATTATGTTTGAATAACTATAAACAACAGTCGTTAATCTCTGGTCACCAAGCTTAGTATTTGATGTAAAATACAACTTAATACTTCAACACTTTCCTAAAGCCCTTTGAACCCTTGACAGACAAACAGACGGCTGGATAAGTTTTAATACGAGTTCCGTTTATTCTATTAAATTCGAAACCTTCAAATGTTTATGTACCGAAGTCTTTTATGTAAAATTAACTATTTAAATTATGTCATGCTGCCTCCAGTACGACATGCATTGTATGTAAGAAGTGAGGCTACTGGTACAAGATAAAAAACTGTTTTAAATAATTTAATTGTAGTTTTGATGCTGTTTAAATTTCCAAAAGATACATAATTGTTGCTGAAAATTTAATCCCACCAGAAATGTACTAATATATTTAAAAAAAATATTTCTAAGATTCGAAGAAGAAGATCGTGTTACAATATTAAATTTGGAGCTAACAGAAAATTTTTGTTAAAAAAATCGTAAATTTTTTATGTAATTTTAAATTTATATATCAGAGTAGCCATATTCTAAAATTAGTTAAAGTTAGCTTAGATTGATAACAAAATTATGTAAAATCTTTTTTACCCACACAACTATTTTTAGGGCAATATTGCTGGGTTGTTTCTAAAACCTTTTAAAAGTAATGACACTGGCTTCAAATGCATGCAAATAGGTACATACAATGAATAGGTACTATTATCACTATCCTACAAACATTGACATGAGTTTGTATGCTAGTGATAATGTTTATGGAAAAAGTGGGTATCGACGATTGGTGTTCAAGAAACGTGTGTATTGATTTAAAAAATATATCATTATAGAAATATAAAAAAACCAATGAAAATAACTAATGCTTAGTTCATAGCTTGCATGTCATTGTTATGTAATTTTTACTTTAATTAATTTAAGTAGTTTTTCTTATTTTACTTTAATTTTGTGATAAGTACGATAAATACTAAATAATAAAAAATAATTTTAAAACTTTCAAAAACTTACAGAAAAGTTTAAATTCAGTAGTTAAATATGAATAACAAAAATTATAAAAAAATCAAGAAATTACATTACACTATGTGATATAAATATACACAATTTTTGAAATGTAGCTATAGTAAACATTGTTTTAAAATTATTGTTATACGAATGTCAACTAAAAGACGCATAATAATGTAATTAATAAAATGCACTAAGGCAGTGTCGTCATAACGAGACTATTTTGTTTTATTTGCCTACTGTCACGGCCGGAAAAAATATAGCGCTTAGTGTCAAAGGTGCGAACATAATGTTAACGTACATTTAGCCGAGCCAAAGGAATCGAACAAAAATAATTGTAGAATTCTTTAAATAAAATTTTATGAAACCTCGCGCATCTGACCGTGTCGAATCGTCAGATTCTGGTAAGGGCCCAAGAAATCCTAGGCGAATTCGGATAACGTCATCAGATGCAGTCGCAAGATGCCGAAATGAATTCGCATTCTGAAAGTTCCATGCGATATCCATCATAATTAACATCTTATTATAACTAGTTAAATAGGTGGACATCCACCAGAACTGCGCGAGGAATGTGTTAATGTGTACAAATGAGCGATGCGAGGATAGGTAGCGAACTCTTTTCGAACACCATCTATTGACTGACTGGTATGGTAGGCGCATATTTTCGAATCCTCGCACACATTTCTAGTGACATATTCCTCGTAACACATCCTCACACACCCCGGATTACTCGTTTTGTATAAACAAAAACCTCGCTCCGCTAAGCTCATATCCACCAGAGCTGCGCAGAGCGAAGCTAGGTAAATGAAGTGATTCTATTAGTGCTTACAAAACACATTCCTCGCTACACAGCACGGCTATGGTGGATGCTCAATCTTAAGGAAATGGAAAATATTGTATAAATGTGGTCGATTCTTGCGGTGATTCTTCAATTCATTCGACTCTTTCGGCTCGAACAAATATGATTTCACGTTAATACGAGACTGACCGCTCAGCACGCATAGTGTCCTGGTTAGTCACCTGGCATCCAGCATTGTAGCTGCGGCCTTTTTTAGCGTGAGGAAATGCATAAACGCACTATCTTCCAACCGCGTGGGACCGGCTGAAGGGGTGCGTGGGACTTCGGGCTCAGAAGAAGCCCGCCTACCTACTAAAACCTCACGGTTCCGACTAGAGCCTTAAGGGAATATAATGGAATCAAGGATGTCGCCATTGGCCGCACCCGCTACCATGCTCATACTCCGCTTCGGCTGCGGCCCGCTTTATGGCACGCTGCCTGGTCTTTGAGCAGCGGCCTTCAAAACCATTTCATAGAAGCATTTGGTGCCTACCAAACTCTACAAAAATCACTGGACTAGAAGCAGTATAATTTATTTTAAGGCTTTGACTATTTTTAGAGCGAAGACTGAATTTAATGTTAAAGTAAAGCATCAAAAATTTTCGCTCCCTAATATAAAAATAAAAGTAAAAAAAAATACATAGACATATTTTAGTACTTGTTTTTTTAATTAAAAACATATAAACTATCCTTGGCCAACATGAGCGTGGTTATGAAATTGGACACTTACCTAATATTAGACAGAGTAAAGATTTAATCAGTAGGTAATGGATAAATGTAGTCTGAAATTAAATAACCCGAATATAATATAAATCAACAAGACATAACAGGTCAAAGGGATTTTCCCAATTTGTTTGGTTTACCAGTTTCCACGAGAGTGGGTATTTGCCCAGAATTAATTGGAATTATCAAAGATCTTCTAAATGTATTCCAGGGGCCTGGATCTGGCCTTGGGAACGCATTTGTAATTGACTAAAATATCTATCAAACATCAATGATTACAAATTGATGTGAACAGAAGTGCTTAACTTGCAAACAATGCCAGTTCTTATGCGTAAATGCAACAACTTTTTATACGAGACCCAACATCTATATAATAATGTAAGTGTGTTTGTCTATCCGACCTAATCGTCATAGTACTAGCTCTGCTTGGTTTTTGGCTAGACTATCTGTGTAATTTTTGAAGGAATTTAGGTTAGGAAGGAACCAATCAATAAACACACCGGTTCAGTCCATTTCTTCATGAGCCAGAATCATGCTTGACTAAATTTTATAAATTAATTAAAAAATGTTCCCCAAACTAAGCAGCGCTTAATTTGAGATTAATTTTAAACATCGCCATATTATTATGATTCGGGAGACATACTTCAAAAAATTAAATATGCAGGAAATAATTATATGTAAGGCGTTATAAATTATAGAACTTGAGACACATCATTACATAGTGAGACATAACTTTCTACTATAATAGGTACTAATAGGTATTACCAAAGGTATTAATACAATGTTCTTCGTCTGTCGGGTCGAAACTCGAACTCGAAGCAATCATCATTCACATTTGGTCCACTGTAAAGAAATTGGTAAGTAATATATGACGGCTTGGAAGTGCATCAATCCACGTTTGACATATCTCCGTGTGACGTCTATCCCCTCTACAAGCCTTAAAAGGCGATGCACAGCACAGCGGAGCTCATTCTTCGTCCGTTCGCGATAGAAGCAACTTGCACTGTAAAACCTATGCTCTTTTCCATTTTTATTGTGATTTTTTATAGTGATTATTGTGTGTTTGAATAAATCAGTGAATCAGTTACTACGTTTGCTTTATTTTCGTGGGACGATGGAGGACCTTTCTGTAGTGGGGAATAGCCCTGACGATGCTGCTGGTCAGATAGGCCGATCCAGGCTCAATCTAACATATATATTATGAAAAGTCAGCTGCAACACCTGACCGTATTTTCAGTGACGCGTGGCAAGTATTCTCGTTGGCAACTATCACTACTAGGTAAAAACTACGGGTGCGTATAGATCTGGCGAACACGCACCGGATTTGTAAGTACTAAAGATGGTAAATGGAACCCTAAATACCAACATATTAGTATTAAAACTTAGTCACTTTCCACTTTTTAAAAACACCAACATCATCGTGACCAGCCTTTGGAACTCCCCTGCTGGACCTAGGTCCAATAGTTGCAATGCTCGTCCTTGGTCCAGGAACTCCCCTGCTGGAACTAGGTCCAATAGTTCCAACGCTAAAACTAGGTCCACTAGCTTCACTGCTGGACCTAAGTCCACTAACTCCACCCCTGGACTTAGGTCCACTAACTCCACTGCTAGACCTAGATGCACTAATTCCACTGCTAGACCTAGATCCTCTCACTCCACTGCTTGATCTAGGTCCACTAACTCCACTGCTCGACCCAGATCCACTAACTCCACTGCTGGACCTAGGTCTACACTTGAGATCCGTTCTTCCCCGAAGACTAGGAAGGAGAGAGTTTGTTAGCTTTGCGAATGATTTAAGTAGTTTTTCAATGAATTTCCTTATTTAGGAGTTCAGTAATAAAAACCAAGCATATCTCAAGAATTATGAACACAATATTACAGCGAAACAAAAGTAATATAAATAGGTAACAAGAAAAAGTTTTATGTATTTATTCCTTGATGTGGAACACCTTCAAGATTCTAACTCGAATATTAAATAAATATAACTTTGTTTAGATAGTCTTTAGACATGTTCTTGGGATTTACGATATAATATTATTACTTCAAAAAAAATGTTTTAGATATTTCCGACACCTTCGGATATTTATTTGGATGGATATCATAAACATGGCTAAAAAAGGCAGTATTTATTATCTTTTTCTTCTTCTTTAAAACATGTGTAAAGGAAAAAAAATAAGACAGTGAATAGTGAATACTAAATAGGTAGTGTAATTGAGGGTATGTTTATAAAGTCTCGTAGAACACGAATAATGTAATCAAATCACCTCTCCATTCGAATCCCGATCATTTACAAAACGATTGCCTTATTTAAATAGAAACTGTAAAGCATTATAATTAACACAATCTATGGCTACGCCAGTAAAGTGTCAAGATAATTTTGGAAGGCCGCATTCCAGCACCTGGGACGTTCGACAGCAAATCGATAGGGCAAAACAGGTTCGGTAGGTGAAATATTGGCGAGGAGGTAGCAGTTGGCCGGTTCGTTTTATTAATTGATATTTTTAAGTATACAAGATAGACAAAGGAATAGGACACTCCTTAAAACCACGTGATATGCAACAACTTTTCCTATGGGAGCAACATCTAAATCGTGTTTCTTGTTCTGATGCTCCATACATTATCATCGAGGTATGCAAGTATTTGTATGGAGCAGCTAAAAATATTCTCGTTTTCAATGTTGCTCCCAAAGAAAAAAAAAATGTATATCACCAGCTTATCACATGGTTTTAAGGAGTTTCCTATTTTTTTCAACTCCCTGTATATTATATGCTAGCAGAAAAAAATGTGCCAAGCGGATGTCCAGAAATAAAGTTAGCTAGTGGAAGAAACCGAATCACTCTATACCCTAATTCAATTAGTATCTTCATAAAAAACGGTTTCTTGATTTCGAGTTTTAATCATAGAGACATTTCAATATTTTTAAAGTATAATTATTATCTAATATAAATAAGCATGCAATTGTAAAAACAATATTTTAATTTTAGTGCTAATTTAGTATACAGAGAAAATAATTAATTGAACAAGACAACACTTTTTTACAACTCACCAAAGTTACCCAAAATAGGGTCACGAATTTTTCACTTCGTTATTAAATCCAATGTCTAACAAGCATTTTTAACAAAAGTTTCACTTCTCGTTCCGAAATTCACCATAAACAATGACGTATCCCGCTTTTCGTATTATTTAAAAGCCTGCAAAAATATCCCGAATAAATTATGTACTGGGAAATTCTTATTCGCTACTTTATTCCAGTCTCCTTCGGTAATTTCTCATTTCTGGGAAAGCCTGTCGAATCCTTGCAAATAACGAGACACTTCGATGCGGCCGATTGGGGCTACTTGAACCTTACACAGCCTATTATTTTTAAACAAGAAAAACAAGGTTTGGTTAACAGCGGTGTTTGTACATTAATTTATTTACTACTCTATTTACTTTGTTCGCCTTACACAACATGGGTGTGAATGGCAATTAAAAGCGGCACCGTAAAAAAACAACAAATGGGAAGATTTGTTTTAAATAAAATAATTACACAAATCTTCTTCCGAAGAAATAATTTCTAATTAATTATCTTCTTACTAGCTAGCACTAAATTAACCTTTTAAGTGAATTGATTGCCGGATAGAAGTTCTAATAATGGCGCAAAAACAATTTAAACATTACTTTCATATCTAGCAAATTGCCCCAAAAAATGTAAATGGAGTGTTTCGCAGAACTTATTTGAACTTGCACTGTAATCAACCCTCGACAAACCAAGTTTGTGTGCTTTTCCGATAGAAACGGTTGGTCACAAGGACACTTTTCAATAATAGGCCCGCTTTGCCCCAGGCCACCCTCTGCTCGGAATTTACAAAATTACAATTAATGGTAAGTATTAGAGTTCAGATAAATCGAGAAATAAAAGCTGCGATTTCTTGAGGTTAATAATAGTTCTTTATTATTAATTGTAATAAATTAAGCTTAAGAAATATTAAGAGAGCAGGAGACGAAGTTAAAATTTAATTTGTTATTAAATATCAACATGAAAATCTCAGTTTTCATTACGCATAAAATATTAGTTAAAGCAAGCTATAAACTAAAGAAAATACTTCTACCTTAACAAAAAAAAAGTACTACAAAAACGCAAACCCAAACGAAAATATTTTTTCACAAATATGGATTATACAATATTAATATCAAATACTCAGGCCTTTCCGAAGTCCGAAACTCATAAAGAAGGTTTCCTCCATCACTATTAATTAAAAAAAAAAAAACTGTCAAAAGAAAAGGAAATAAAATTTCCGAGACTCTTTTTCGCTAAAGATGAAATACTTATTTACATGCCAACAAGTTTGTACACTGTTTTTTTGTTTGTTTTGTCTGTACACTCAGCAAGTTTTTTAACTTAAATTATTATGTTAATCTCCACACAAAAAGGCAATAAAGAACTAATATAATACTGCTAAAGATATCATTGTTATCCTCCAGGTATAGCTTCATACATTCTATTGAGTCTAACCCTCCGTAATAAACACCGTATAACCCTTCACGGTCAACAACGCACGGCCCTTAACAGGCTTGCGGTAATAACATTCTTCCGGTTATATCCCGAAGGAGCAAGGCAATATGATTTGTTTATTCATTTCACAGCTGCCCGGCTGAAACCGGCCGAATCACACGGACGAACAAACACGTCAGTTACATGGGACTGTACTCGCTCTATCGTCCGCGAATTAAAAGATTGGGGCCGGTATACACTGGAAAGTTTTTGACACATGATTTTTTTTAAATCACACTGAAATTTTTAATATCGCAATCGCTTTATACTCGCAAGTGCGAAAATTTAATGAAAATTGTTTTGGGTAGTAATATGGGTTAACTCTCTATACTTGTACAGTTAATGGGGTTAATACAACATATTTTTTACGAAATCAAAACGAAAATCACAAAGGGCTTCTCCGGACACACTGACGACAGCAGCCTTCCTATTTCAAATTGTTTGACAGTTCATTGACAACCGATAACATTAAATCATGTCACACTAAAGTTACACGATATAAGCCGCATTCTAAAATGTCCTAAAAAGCACTGTCAACGCGAAACCGACCAAATATAATAGTCACAAATATTACAAGAAAAAGGTTTTTTTTACCTACCTACTGCATTTATATGAATTCGTCCTAATAGTGCTTTTAGCGCAATTCGGAACAAGGTGATAGGGTCATGTAGATTATCGGTTGCAAGTTTGCTATAGTTCTGCCATGTCTGTCGGTTATACATATTATAGACCCATACTTGTACAGTGTGTACCTCACTCAACAAACACATGAAATATAGATAACGATATGAACTGCTAAAATATAGCTAACGCTATAAGAAGCCAATGGAATGTTCGGTTTGTTATTATGAACGCACCCTTTCCTACCATATTCAATCGTGTTTTCGAATACGTATTTGTAAAACAAAAACTCTGCGAACATTGCTACGTACAACATCGGCTTTGAAAGGAGGACCTGGATGCATTTAAATTACTCTGCGAATTTCCCAGCTGCAGACTTTTACATGTCCTCGATTTTGAATAAAAAGTTTGTCAAATGCCAACTTGTTTTTTTTTCGTGAGCCGTGTACGTTAATTGCTACGGAGCATTAATTACTGTTTAAAATAAGTTTTGGTTTATAACCTATATGATGTCTGTGCATACAATGAAATCTTCATTTATTGTGAGGGCTTTAACGATCTTGTATCGCCTCAAGCATACGGTACGGAGATGTCGAGAGTACCTCGGCTACACTGCAAAAAAAATATCGACTGACTTATAGTGCGAGTTTGCCAATAGTGGAGGCAGTAATGGACTTAACCCAATAAATTTTTATTAAGCTATAAGCTTCATAACATATGTTCCTTGAGTAATCTCTAAGCATTTCTAGATAAGGAGGAGGATAAGGAACGCGAGGCTAGTTGGGGCTAGTCGCGAGGCAACTAACCGTCATCTTTAAAAAAAAACTGTTCTAGTCCTGGTGGCTACTAGGGCGTATTTGGTATCATTTTCGTATAAACCAAAGACAAAGAACTCATTGCTGATATAAGTTTTCTTCGGTTTCATAATATTTTTACAAAATAAACTTAAAAATGTGAAAATTTTGGTTGGACATTTTTGCTTTGAGAGCTTATAACTTTTGTATAATGACAAAAAATCTCATACAAAAATTACTATAATAAAGCTCCATTTATGCAAATTCTAAAAATATATACTTTTTTAAATATTCTAATGCAAAATATGGTGAAAAAATATATTAAATGACCGCAGCGCGGGTAGCTGGACTTAGTCGTCATGATTCGTACCTTCTGTAGATACAGACGTGGTGTTGTCGATTAACGTCTAAGTTCAATAAGGAATTCTCATTACGCATTTCAATAACTGTGACATTTTGATATAGGGCGAATTTTCTAGAAATGGAGGAGGGCACTAATGAAGTAAGTAATAATTAAATAACAAGGGAGGCAAAGCCCGCGATGATTAATGATTTGTCGATATTTTAGCTGGCAAATATAGAAACGCTATAATTGAAACATTCGAAATTACCAGGTACGGGTAAAAAGATTAATCTGAGTGAATTGATTTTGTTGTCAAGAGTGAGAGAGTCGTTTTAAAAAAGGTATGGTAGGTAGAAACTGGTGTAAAACTTTAGGTATACCTAGGTCTATAAAATACCATGTGTACTTAGCAATGTTTTTTTTAAAAAGAAGCGTAGTGTAGTATTTCACTCGTTTCCAAACAAAGAACTGTACAAGTGCGTTTTAGATACGCACATTTACTGTCTTATTCAGAGTGCATTTACTAGTCCGATCTAAGGTTAAAACACTGATTTATGTACGCTAAAACAGTGGTTTAACCATAGTCCCGGAATAGCAAAGGCACTCTGAATAAGACAGTTAGAGGTTAAAAATGTTAAATTGACGGCACTTTAAAAATGAGGAGCCCGATTATAGGATAAAAATATTTTTTTCCTAATTAAGTATTAGAATCGGTTCTGTTCTGTTCCATCCATGGTAACAGACTTTTCGCTCTCGGAACTAAGTATTACAAATAAACTGTTAAAACCTACTTATTTATACAAATATATTGTTATTAAAATTTATGATATGATAATAAATGATTTATGTACGCTAAAACAGTGGTTTAACCATAGTCCCGGAATAGCAAAGGCACTCTGAATAAGACAGTTAGAGGTTAAAAATGTTAAATTGACGGCACTTTAAAAATGAGGAGCCCGATTATAGGATAAAAATATTTTTTTCCTAATTAAGTATTAGAATCGGTTCTGTTCTGTTCCATCCATGGTAACAGACTTTTCGCTCTCGGAACTAAGTATTACAAATAAACTGTTAAAACCTACTTATTTATACAAATATATTGTTATTAAAATTGTGCTATATTGCAGTAGGTTATATAAAATATAAGCCAAAAAAAATGTTGACTAAGGGTTTCTATGCAGTATAAAAAATACAGCGAAAAAATATGGACAAAACCTTGAAAAAAATCATTAAAAATGCATTAATGGGTCATCTCAGAACTATGAGTCAAACTTATAACGGCTATTGTTTTAAGTTGTCCTATTTCATAATTAACTGCTTAAATAGAACAATTAGCGAACAACATTGAAATAGTTTTTTTTTTACTTTATACGAGCTATCCATGATAAAAGTTGTTTTATTTTAATAGTACACTACCCCCTGGAGAGAAGTTAATATAGGACCTAAAACAACACCAGACATCCATCTTTTCATAGAGAAATACGACAACCCTTTTCTTTTTAGGGTTCCGTACCCAAAGGGTAAAACGGACCCTAATACTAAGGCTTCGATGTCCGTCTGTCTCTCTGTCTGTCTGTCAGTATGTCAGTCTGTCAGTCTGTTAGTCAGTTTGTCAGTCTGTCACCAGGCTGTATCTCATGAACCGTGATAGTAAGAGAGTTTAAATTTTTACAGATGATGTATTTCAGTTGCCACTATAACAACAAATGCTAAAAAAACAGAATACAATAAATATTTAAGGGGGCTCCCATACAACAAACGTCATTTTTTTGCTGTTTTTATAGATAATGGTCCCTGATAAACCCTTGTGCGCGAGTCCGACTCGCACTTGGCCGGTTTTTTCAGCACACAAGAAAACAAAAACCGAAGTACACGCACAGGTATTGTGTTAATACGTCGCAATAAGGGTTAATGTCTCCTCTACCCTTATAGGAGTGAGGTGACGTCGACTTCAATCAGTCTAAGCTTCGCCGCACACAATAGATGCACGAAGGGTGAATACAGCAAACATTTCTCTTGAATGATTCCGGTAGCTGGAACTTCTTGGTTCCATTCCAAGAAGCTGTGTTGCGTCATCGTGATTGGATGTTTGGAGACTTATCTTAATTACAACTTACGCCACACAACTAAATGAACACAACTTTGAAATAGTAAAAATAATGATTTATACAAGGTATAACATAATTAACGCAAATCCTCATAAATGCCGATTCTAATGCTCAAATACAACAACTTTTACCCGACTATGTTTTTTCCTCGAAAATTGTTAGCTCTGCGTGTGATGTGGTAATAAAAAATTAAGTATCATTATAATTACTGTCTTGGTGAGCGCAGTTTTTTTATTATTTCGCACGCAGACGCTGCTTCTCGTCTCTTGCTACAGGAGTTAGTCGCCTCTTACGACACGCCTCTTGTTGGCGGTGGGAAGTGTATTCTTTACGGCCTTTCCCACACGGCAACACTAACGTGGCGAGCATGGCAACAAAACCCCCCAGATGATTAAAAAAAGTCACTGGGGGAGGCCTATGTTCAGCAGTGGACGTCCTGAGGCTGAAATGATGATAATGATGATGATTACTTTCTTATCAAGAAGCAGTAAGTTTTTGTGGAGGTTTAAATGAAAAGCTAAGCTGTTTGTATTAACTTAACCTAAAAGTATGTGGAAACGCAAAAGGTATATGTTTATGATCAGTCTGGTGAGTCTGCCAGACTGGCAGCGAGTCCACACCACCTGGGCCACCTGGAAGCAGCTATCACTCTCCTCTTATCATCCTTATTCCAAGTATCTTCTAACTGTACAATTTGATTATCCTTATTATATTTAATTATTTATTGTTAGGTAGGGCTAGGGCTCTAGGGACTTAGTGTCTGGGGGAAAAGGACTCTACGCTCACTAGGGAGTTAGGTTTCCGTCTGACTATATTCTGAACGACGAGAGCAGTGCCCAACAACCATTTTCTTCCCGCCTGTTCAGTATACAACTTGTAGCTTTGATGATTTGATAAAACCATGCACAAGTTAATCATGAGTCATTATTCGTTTGTGGGTTTTAATACTTTTATCACATTTTAAGTCTTTAACTGCCTAGAAACTAGTAACATTAACATTCTGGTATTTGAGGGTCACTGGTGACGATGGTAGTCAAGGTATAGTTTTGATCAACATTTTGATTGAAAAAATAATTATTAACTAAGTCTGGTTGTTTTTCTTTATTTCACTGTACTTAGTAGGCAAGTTTTAGTCAGCAGACTTATGCTAAACAATCAAGGTTGACAGAAACGAGCGATGTTCATGATCCATCGATAAACTTGGCATAACGGCCATCATAAACAGAAGTTATGGTATTCTTCGCAGGAGGCGTCAATAACGCTGAAGTGGCCATTAATGCTGTATCTACTGCGTCATAGCGATTGTAAATCGGCTCACATAAAATTGTGTCGCGAACCCGATCGCAGTGGGAGGGCTAATACCTGATTCCACTAAAGCGGAGAGGATATGAGCTATGTATCACAAATCAAATTAGCGCAAACAAAGGTAGACTGACTCCGCTTTTTTAAGCGCCTTACTCTAAGTGCACAAAAGGCCGAAGACCAATCTTGTTCCAGGTTTCCCAAAATGTATAATAATGCAATTGGATGCACTTGTCCATTGTTTAGCCATTCACCGTGCCCTCTATGGATGACAAATCCAACGGGATTTTGTGACATTTACTTTTCATACAAGGTTATTTCCTTGCTTCAGAAGGCACTTTAAAGATTGGTATAGTCCATAATTGTCTAGACTTGATTACATCCTGGTGGGTTCCCCCGATGGTTTTGATTGATTAGTAGCCGAGGTAGGCGATGCATGGAATTCATCCTTCCGGGTTCCCATGCATCATCTCGTCAACATGCGTTGCGAAACACATTTTTAACCGATACCATCCCTTGCTGGGCAAGTGTCACAACCATATTTTTTTTGTTATACCTTTTGATTATAATTTTTTAGATTATATTCAAAATTTCTATCATTATTTCTAACTCGCTACTTTCAATTGCAGGACCCATAACTGAGTTTGGTGTGTTTTCGATGCTTGTAGTGGTTCCTTATCTTTAATATCCAGTTTACTTTGACAGTTTATTATACCGAAATATAAAGAGGGCATTAGCTATGTTAATGTCATCTTCTTTCTGCTGTCAATTAATTTTCTTTCATAAATAGGTGTCGATAATTCTGAGGTAAATTTTATTGTTAACTGAATAATAAGACAGAAGCCTTACCAAAATCATACTCTCAAATTATATCCTGCTACAAACTAGAAGTTAAGTAAGGTATAAATGATTTATTTTGGTGTTAAAATTAGGAATTCTTTTTTTTGTACGGCTACTTCGTAAACTTAGTTAGGTTTTAGAATCCGTCCGTATATTTCTTGGAAGTGAATTTAATTTAAAAAATAGTAATGAATCTTTGATCACTAATTCCAAATGTAAGCAAAAGTGAAAAAAGTGAGGCTTAATAGAAACTAATTAACACAAAGTAGCCAATCCAAATTCACAACAACGAAGTATACAATATTTTCCGACGAAATTTTCATCCCACTTCATTTATTTATTGCCAATAATTTACAAATTAAGAAGTATAATTAAGGAGGGATCTAATATGTAAATACGTTAGTAAATCAGTCTTGTACAGTTTAAAACAAAGGCCTATGATTCAGCGTCTTAAACATAATGGGTTCCGTGGAATAAAACAGTATTTACTATTAGCACATGAGTAAAGTTCCGTTTCTTTACTCATGTGCTATTAGTCCATTTGACTTGACTGAAACAAATTAACTGTGACTTAACAATACCCGTGACTTGCTCTACTTGAGACGTCATCTATCCGTTAAAATACTGTCGCGTTTCATTTTGCGTGTAGTAGACAACGTAATTGAAATCATACTTTTTGAAATGTTTTTTTTTTTATTGTTAAAAAAAGTTGGTATTTTTCAACAACATGATATTATGTTGTCAAATGTTTATTAGCCTGATAGGCAAGGCAGAGTTCATGGGGTAAGGTAGTGTAACGACCATACCCTTTCAAATCAAATAATGATTTAAGTAATTAATAAAATAAATATTAAATTTTTCACTCGCTAGGATTATCATAAACACCGCAGGCAAACCCATGTGTATGCCATACGCTTCGGAACGGGCACTTAAAGCTTTGTTTCTACTATGCTTAAAGTCAGATGTTGTCAACTTCTAAAATAAATGATCCTAAAATAAAAATTATTAAGATTTGCTTTGTCCACAATAATGTACACTATGAGCGTAAGTCTTAGACGTAGGAGCTAATTTATATTTATTTAGTAATTTACATCATGTCAAATATTTTGATATACCTAGGAAACCATTGATACGCAATATCCATATAATAACTAATGAAGGAAAAGTGAGTAAATATATATTCACAGACAGTCATGTTTGTTTTAGTAAAATATAGTAAAATAATAGAACTTTAGGAAAGTTAGAGTATGTGTTAGAATATTTGCTGTGTTATGCTGAAATGGGGCTCGTGGATCATAGAAGGTTGAGTACCCCTGCAAATTGAAAGATTTCGAACGTCAGCTCTTAAGACATGGGGCGTGGGACGCAGGGAAGAAATGTTATGTTTAAATAGTTTAGCAGGTTAGGCTGCAGGACAGTTGGTGTTTCGCATTGATTGCACCTGGATGGGTGTGGTGTTCGCGAGTGTTCAACGGCTGAGAACGTGAGTTATAGATTTTAAGAAGTCTGTGTATTTTAATTCAAATATTTAATGCCAAAATCCTTTTTAAACCAGTAATTGACAGTAATTCTAGACTTGATTTATGATAATTTAAATGTTTCTTTTACCCCACATCATTCCTTTTCATCAGGATTTTAACAGTTTTGTTCGCTACTAATTTACCTAATTTCGATTATTGGGTAACATTATGTGTGCATTAATTTATTATCTTAGTATGAACCCATTTTCAATTTCATGATTCTGTGTGCATGTTAATTTTATTTGACTTTTTGTTGTGTTTTATTTTGAGTGTTTATTTGCGGTACCGGAAAATATTTAACAGATTTGAATACGATTTACGTATCAAAACGTGATGGTTTGCGCTCATTTGAGCTATTTAACTATGACATATTTCTACGGTAAATCAATTTGATTGGTTTTAATCAAGGTCTTTGATCTTGTTTTATATAAAAACCCTAGTGATTTTACTTAACAAATATGACTTTCATTTATCTTTTAAATACTTAATTGTTCGATTAATTGAGCCAAATTACAACAAAACAACTTTTGAAATCTTCATTTTACCTATAACGTACCTATCTTTATTTTACGTCTAAGATTACGCATAATAATATGTGACTTATAAACCTTTTACCTTTACCAAATTAACTTACTTGACCTATTATAACTAACGTTTGGGGAGATATTGTGTACCTACTGATATTATAATTTATTGTAGATACTTAACTACAATTAGGCAGGCAGGTATACGTTCTGACGTTGTGACATCTGACTTTCCAAATTATACGTTTAATCAAAATCAAATAAACTTAATTATTATATATTATAGGTAATAGGTGCAGTTAGGAAGTTCGTTTGAAGGTTACTAGGTTCTTAAGTATGTAGGTCAGGTAGAGGTACCGTTAGGCAGGGAAAACCCTTTTTCCTTAAAATCATATCCTTCCTGATACCTGTCTAATCCAATCCTCTAAAAATAGCCTCATTTATTTAGGTTAATGGACGTAGTAATTAGGTAGTTAGGAAATGAGCTATTTTTAGGTATCCATCCTTATTAAATCCTTTTCATAACTTCTTTATCCTCAAGACTGAGTAGAGAATTTAATATTAATTTGTGATTAAATTAAAATATAAGTATTTTATAAAATACAAATTTTACTGCTTACTTCCGACTATCATGAATAGGCTACCAAGGGTCAACTATACATAATAGAGTTTAAATTCAAAATAATGCTGGTTGATGTGGGAGTATCGATGACTTCACAAAGGACACAATGCAGATTTCAGGACCCCGTCCTCTACAAGTTGTCATAGATACTGTTGAATCAATCTGGTATTGTATTGAATTAATTACAACATTTATTTCATATCCACACGGTTGTGATTGATGTGGAAATATCCATCTGGCATTACTTATGTCATGGATATTGTTGGGTCAATCTGTATTTTATATAGAGGGGTTTTGTATAGAGTATCGGTACCTTACTATTTAGAAAAGTGGTCTGAATCTTTAATCCGAATAATGCTGGTTGATGTGGGAGTATCGATGACTTCACAAAGGACACAATGCAGATTTCAGGACCCCGTCCTCTACAAGTTGTCATAGATACTGTTGGGTCATCTTGGTATTGTATTGGACTAAGGGATTCAGATTACTTATTTCGGTTAGGTAATTTAATGACCCCAAACCCTTGGTTGACTTTACATGAAGTCGAGTAGGTAGGTTTTAGTTTAAGTAGTTAGTCTGGTAGGTATTTCATATTAAATATCTTAGGCTCAGTCGTTCCCTTAGTTGCGCATATTTACGCTAAATGCGTGTTTCAGAGTAGGCCCTATTCCCGGAGGTGGCAGATTGTTTGTTTGGCGATATTTGTTTATCACATGGCCACCACTCCTGATGGGCGTTTGGTGTTGGGGCTCATCAGGCGCCCTTCGGGGCGTTCCTTTTCCTCTTCCTTGAATGCGCACAAACCCAGGAAACTTTGGAGAAAACTTAGTTATAACATTCACGTACCTCTAAAAGAATTTGGTTTACTATTATTAACACAACGTACGGTCCTACCATAAAACTAGACGATCACACAGCCAATTTAAATTATCACAGGCCAACTTTATTTACGTAGTCAATTTCGATCTTAATCAATATATTACTAATCATTTAATTTAAAGACCGCGAGGGGCGGGTGGTTACAATTGGTTCCGTGTTCCAGGATGTTAAAAAACACTGGATCATGTTTAGTAGGCTTTTCAGCCTACAATTGTTGTCTGTGAAATGGAAAGAGGTCGAAAACGTGAATGTTTAACATAAGGATATCCAGGGTTGTGGGTGTTCGCATTTGAGGAAATTGGAATACAGTGGGGGCGTAATGCTTAGGAAACTAATAATCTGAATCATAGTACGGGACCGAGGTCCATAGTGATAAAGAGATAAAGGAAAAAGCACCATACCAAAACAATAAGGTTCATTTAATCAACGGTTCTGTTTATTTATAATAAAACTGTTTTTTTTTATACTAAAATCCTAATTTTAGTTTCGAAACGTAATTCTCAATACCAGTTTAGGTTCGATTAAAACATCATTAGGTTCCGTACGCGTTATGAACAAAGTGGGGGCGATATCTGTTAAGTAAATTTACAAATATGTTAAGTATGTATGTATGTATGTTATTATCAATTAATTATTCGATTTTCTTATAAGTATAGGTTAAAGGTATAGTAATATTCATTTTTGATAACGTTATTTATCTTATATAAAATGTACTCAGTGAATAAATAACTATGATAAAATAACATACCATTGTTTCTACCTAGTAACTAAACTGTTCTTAGAATAATACAGACTCCAAGCCTGCGTATAGTGTACAACAATGTTGTACTATTCGTTTCGGCATGTTATATTTCAGCCAAATAATCATAACAAGATTACAGTTTAGTTCTTTGTTCAAAGACCGCCGAATCAGTTAATAACAGTTCATGTTTCATTCCTTGCGTCGGCTAGTGAGAGCGGTCCCACGAAAATTTTGCCTATTAAATAAACAAACGCCCAGGTGTCCCATATCTAGAATAGGCATTAAAAATATTATGTAACAGGAAATATTTAGTACTAACATAAATAAAAGTAATAGCTTTAATTTAAACAATACTTGTTTTAAAGATTTTGAGCGTGAGAATCTAGACTTAAATGCGGACTTGAAAAAGTTAAATTATAAATCTGTCACATAAATAGTCTATAGAATTGGCTCGAAGTGTATTTTTTGTTTAACGCTATTGCCACATTTTACGATAAATGTGTTGGAATTTCAAGTGCACCCTTGGTCCCAATGTTGCGTCGAAAGTAATAAATTACAGCTTAGGGTACGTTAATGCAATGTGACCAAAGCGTCATATTAGTTGAGTGACGGTATTTTTATAGTTTAGTCATAGATTCCACGAATATTATGGCTTGATAAAATTGATCATAATAAAATAATTAATAAATGTGGGTTTTACTAAAAATATGCATTTCATGTGAAAATCTAAGTAGATTTAAGTAATTACCCTAATGGCTTAGTGGTTTAAATGTTGCGTGGTTCCTAGTTTGGTTTCCCCAGCAACAGTCATAGGATGGTTATTTACTGTGGGGGCGATGAATAAATGCGAATAAAAATAATTGCAATGCTACTAATGCCTAATAAATACCTAATAGTTGACTGGTGGAAAATACGCAGAAGCGAACAATCCGCTAGTTTAAAGTAGAGGTAGATATAAAATAAATTCTACATCACAGAAATCAAATTAAGTATTTATAGCGACAGTATTGGTTATGGCCCGATGACTTAGTGGTTAAAACCGTAGTGGGACCCGGATTCGATTCCGTGATCAACAATAAAATGGTTGTTTCTATCGTTTGATTAACTATATGAATTATAGTTTAGTTTATTATGTTTTGTTTTAATAGAGTGTTTTAGAAGTTTAACTAAGTTCCTGGTTCGATTCCAGTATACGGTCATCAGGTTTAGGTATAGTAAACAATTAAACCATTTTAAAAATCATAGATTCAATTAGGTAATGACATTTATAGCTTGGAGGTTAAGAGGTTGACTAAGTCCCTGGTTCGATTCCGGGACACGGTCATTTGGTTTTAGGGATCCACGCCTGAGGGGTGAAACGGGACCCTATTACTAAGACACTGCTGTCTTCTGTCTTTCCGTCTGTTCGTCCGTCTGTCTGTCCGTATATACGTTTGTCCGTCTGTCACCGGCCGGTGTCTCATGGACCGTTCATGTTGAAACAGTAAATTTCACATATTATTATGATGAATTATTTCTGTTGCTATAACAACAAATATGACGAAACAAAATGAAAGAAATATTGAAGGGGATAAAACAGACGTGAATTTCATTGCCGTTTTATAGACAATGGTACGGAACCGTTCGCGGATCCGACACACACTTGGCCGGGGTTTTAGTAAACACTCAGTTCAAGTTACAAGTTTAATTCAGCCACAGGTAAGCACTCAGGGCATGGTCATTGGTCATACTTTACTATTACGGGGGCGATTAATTAATTATAGAAGTCACTAAGCTCAGTGGTTGGAAGATTGGCGTAGGTTCTGTTTCGATTCCGGAACTGGGTTTTTATCATAGGGCTGGTTAGACTCCAGCATAATGCTAGATAGTTATTAGTCATTGAAGAGGGTTGATTATTCTGAAGTTCACGTGTGGCTTAGTGGTTGGGTGAACAACATTCCGTAATTCTCTGGTTCGATTCCAGTATTTTTTTTATTTTTATAGGGCTGGTTCGACTCCAGCACAATGTTAGATAGTCGTAAGTCATTTAAGGAGATTGAGTAATTACGAATTGTTTCATGGCGTTGTGGATGGAGGAATAACGTAGTATCTGGTTCGATACATTAGTAACATTTAATTATGTCAAGTAATTAAATAATGGGTTAACTTTAGTAATACATTAGTGCTAATAATTTAGTAATTAGAAAGCATTATAGTCACAGGTTCGATTCCGTGACTAGTTATCTTGGGTCATATTACGACTGGTTTGATTCTGGTTCTATTTACAAAACAGATGAATGACAAAGATACGAAATAGTTTAGATTGAAATGATTAAAATTTCGTATGAAGAACTATTTTAGATTTAAATGATTCGGTTGAGTTCGGTTATATAAAAATAGCATAGCATCAGGTCAAGTCACTGGTTTGATTCCGGGACTATGGTTATTTTATAAAGGCGATTACATGCCGCCATTTCCTTTTATAGTTTAGAGTACGCAGCTTTTGTAATGTTCGTGGTTTCGTTATCCACTAAAGGTTATATTTTTGAATATACCTACACTTGAAAGTCACGTGTGCTTTAAATAAAGTTTCGTTTTGATTGCATTGCAACGAATATTTAATGCTGATAGTTTTGGTTTGTTTTGAATAAAGTTAGGGTGGTATAGATTAAAAGAAAGAAATTTCATAGAAGCTTATTATTTCGCAGAAGGACATCAATTTTATTCTACAAAAACTTGAAAAGTAGTCGGCTGGTAGAGAATGCCTCATGGCGCAGGTTGCCTATTGTATGTTTAAGGAATAAGTTTGCTTGAAGAAATAAATAAGTTACTTAGGGTTAACTCATATAAAGCTCTTTGTGTATTTACGATTTTAGTTGCGGTTAATTAGGTTTTTCTATAGCGTACATCTTTTGTAATTGCGTAGATATTGTGATCCGTTGAGTTAGTGCGTATTTGCGAAAGCGTACAACGCATTTTTAGAAGTTTGCGTAGTTTTGCAAGTATTTGCAGGCAGGATGGCAAAACCAAATGCTACTAGCGTAGTGTCTTTGCGTAGTTATATTATCATCATTTTTGCATTTGCGCAAAATATTTTCATAGCATTTTTGCGTATATAGGTGATTTATAGCTTTTTGCGTAGAATTAGTATAATGTCAAATTAAAGTCAAAATAATTAATTTTGTTGACATTACTCATTGAATGGATAGGGGTATTTTATATTTAAAAACAAAATAGTTGCTAACGTATATACCTTTTATGAGGTCATACACCCTGTACAGTGGATTGGTGGACTGCAAAGTGGCGTTGTGGCGTTAGTAGTTCAGCAGTTTTGCTTGCGGGGTTGCAATTTATTATCATTTTGACCCAAAGCACCCACAACATTGAATTGGTTGAGAGATAGGTGTTAGGTTAGTATGTTCATGTTTACTATTTAACAGGTAAACTGAACAATGTCAGTTTTGTACTGGCCCTCAGTCGATTCATACTCCACACCACCCAGAACTAAGCACACTACACACGCTCCAGGTATTAAGTGGCCGTTAGCTGGTGCAGAGTCTGAGTAAGAAGATTGATCGGTGTATGGTGATGTCTTTAGTTGATAAACGTGATCTGTTTTCTTGTGGGGATATGTTGATGGTATCCGTATCAAGACGTATGGCACGATTGGACTGATAGTATCAACATATTGTCACTAGGACTGAGCTTGCCTGACAACCAAGTTTTCCTGCAGTGAATGGATTGCCTGACGATAGACTAGCTATACATAGGTTGGTTGGAGGCTCAGAATTTCTGTGCTCTGCTGCAGCAATTTCTATCTGGTTTAAATACACACAAAACATTATTTTGGGTACAAATGTTAATAAATTGATTAATACCTACATGTACGATCGTACATGTACTGCACAAATACAAATAAAAAAAACAGCTTGTGCAAATAATGTAATTTTGTTTTAGAGATATGCCTATCCGTCTTTTCAATGTTGTGATTGTTAACACCTTTCCGATCATTTCAGGATAGATTTGTTATATTTATATTTCAATGAGTTATTTGGTAGATTAGCTAGACTCGTAACTTGATCTCATAATTTGTAAGGAATTTAAATTTCATTCTCCTTTGACGCGGTCAGTTGAAATAAGTTTTATTAAATTGGAACAACGTATTGTTGATTTGAAGGTTCTGGATCTTTTAAGTTTTGAAAATTCTTATTCCAGTAAACTGTCTAAGAATTTTGGGGGCGAATGTAACGACCATACCCTTTCAAATCAAATAATGATTTAAGTAATTAATAAAATAAATATTAAATTTTTCACTCGCTAGGATTATCATAAACACCGCAGGCAAACCCATGTGTATGCCATACGCTTCGGAACGGGCACTTAAAGCTTTGTTTCTACTATGCTTAAAGTCAGATGTTGTCAACTTCTAAAATAAATGATCCTAAAATAAAAATTATTAAGATTTGCTTTGTCCACAATAATGTACACTATGAGCGTAAGTCTTAGACGTAGGAGCTAATTTATATTTATTTAGTAATTTACATCATGTCAAATATTTTGATATACCTAGGAAACCATTGATACGCAATATCCATATAATAACTAATGAAGGAAAAGTGAGTAAATATATATTCACAGACAGTCATGTTTGTTTTAGTAAAATATAGTAAAATAATAGAACTTTAGGAAAGTTAGAGTATGTGTTAGAATATTTGCTGTGTTATGCTGAAATGGGGCTCGTGGATCATAGAAGGTTGAGTACCCCTGCAAATTGAAAGATTTCGAACGTCAGCTCTTAAGACATGGGGCGTGGGACGCAGGGAAGAAATGTTATGTTTAAATAGTTTAGCAGGTTAGGCTGCAGGACAGTTGGTGTTTCGCATTGATTGCACCTGGATGGGTGTGGTGTTCGCGAGTGTTCAACGGCTGAGAACGTGAGTTATAGATTTTAAGAAGTCTGTGTATTTTAATTCAAATATTTAATGCCAAAATCCTTTTCAAACCAGTAATTGACAGTAATTCTAGACTTGATTTATGATAATTTAAATGTTTCTTTTACCCCACATCATTCCTTTTCATCAGGATTTTAACAGTTTTGTTCGCTACTAATTTACCTAATTTCGATTATTGGGTAACATTATGTGTGCATTAATTTATTATCTTAGTATGAACCCATTTTCAATTTCATGATTCTGTGTGCATGTTAATTTTATTTGACTTTTTGTTGTGTTTTATTTTGAGTGTTTATTTGCGGTACCGGAAAATATTTAACAGATTTGAATACGATTTACGTATCAAAACGTGATGGTTTGCGCTCATTTGAGCTATTTAACTATGACATATTTCTACGGTAAATCAATTTGATTGGTTTTAATCAAGGTCTTTGATCTTGTTTTATATAAAAACCCTAGTGATTTTACTTAACAAATATGACTTTCATTTATCTTTTAAATACTTAATTGTTCGATTAATTGAGCCAAATTACAACAAAACAACTTTTGAAATCTTCATTTTACCTATAACGTACCTATCTTTATTTTACGTCTAAGATTACGCATAATAATATGTGACTTATAAACCTTTTACCTTTACCAAATTAACTTACTTGACCTATTATAACTAACGTTTGGGGAGATATTGTGTACCTACTGATATTATAATTTATTGTAGATACTTAACTACAATTAGGCAGGCAGGTATACGTTCTGACGTTGTGACATCTGACTTTCCAAATTATACGTTTAATCAAAATCAAATAAACTTAATTATTATATATTATAGGTAATAGGTGCAGTTAGGAAGTTCGTTTGAAGGTTACTAGGTTCTTAAGTATGTAGGTCAGGTAGAGGTACCGTTAGGCAGGGAAAACCCTTTTTCCTTAAAATCATATCCTTCCTGATACCTGTCTAATCCAATCCTCTAAAAATAGCCTCATTTATTTAGGTTAATGGACGTAGTAATTAGGTAGTTAGGAAATGAGCTATTTTTAGGTATCCATCCTTATTAAATCCTTTTCATAACTTCTTTATCCTCAAGACTGAGTAGAGAATTTAATATTAATTTGTGATTAAATTAAAATATAAGTATTTTATAAAATACAAATTTTACTGCTTACTTCCGACTATCATGAATAGGCTACCAAGGGTCAACTATACATAATAGAGTTTAAATTCAAAATAATGCTGGTTGATGTGGGAGTATCGATGACTTCACAAAGGACACAATGCAGATTTCAGGACCCCGTCCTCTACAAGTTGTCATAGATACTGTTGAATCAATCTGGTATTGTATTGAATTAATTACAACATTTATTTCATATCCACACGGTTGTGATTGATGTGGAAATATCCATCTGGCATTACTTATGTCATGGATATTGTTGGGTCAATCTGTATTTTATATAGAGGGGTTTTGTATAGAGTATCGGTACCTTACTATTTAGAAAAGTGGTCTGAATCTTTAATCCGAATAATGCTGGTTGATGTGGGAGTATCGATGACTTCACAAAGGACACAATGCAGATTTCAGGACCCCGTCCTCTACAAGTTGTCATAGATACTGTTGGGTCATCTTGGTATTGTATTGGACTAAGGGATTCAGATTACTTATTTCGGTTAGGTAATTTAATGACCCCAAACCCTTGGTTGACTTTACATGAAGTCGAGTAGGTAGGTTTTAGTTTAAGTAGTTAGTCTGGTAGGTATTTCATATTAAATATCTTAGGCTCAGTCGTTCCCTTAGTTGCGCATATTTACGCTAAATGCGTGTTTCAGAGTAGGCCCTATTCCCGGAGGTGGCAGATTGTTTGTTTGGCGATATTTGTTTATCACATGGCCACCACTCCTGATGGGCGTTTGGTGTTGGGGCTCATCAGGCGCCCTTCGGGGCGTTCCTTTTCCTCTTCCTTGAATGCGCACAAACCCAGGAAACTTTGGAGAAAACTTAGTTATAACATTCACGTACCTCTAAAAGAATTTGGTTTACTATTATTAACACAACGTACGGTCCTACCATAAAACTAGACGATCACACAGCCAATTTAAATTATCACAGGCCAACTTTATTTACGTAGTCAATTTCGATCTTAATCAATATATTACTAATCATTTAATTTAAAGACCGCGAGGGGCGGGTGGTTACAGTAGGTAGGTAAGTACTGGTAAATAAGGTTGATTTTGATTACAATACGGTACTAGTATGACAAGTTTAACTATCAATTGAATTAAAAAATGTTGATGAAGGTTTTTGAAATTGATATTTTGTCATTTTATCTATATCTTCAGGAACCCTAAAACGCTTTTATAGCCGCCATGTTTTTGGTATTTTTTAAATTTCCGCGCGCGCTAGCGCCACCTGCCGCTAACAGGCAAAACGCGATTTGAATGATTAAAATTCCGGAGCGGGTCAGTATGAGGGCAGAAATTGGAATGAAGAATTCTAATTTTTCAAAGTGGTAGTTAAACTCTACTGAAACGTTAAAAAACCGACGCAAACGTAGTAACACAAAGGCAGGTTGTTTTCTTTTGTGAAATACAGTTATAACTTAAGTTCATTCCGTTTTAGGAATTTTTTTTTCGTTATTCAATAACATTAGTGTACCTTATATTCTTTTGACGTAACCAATCAAACCCCGAGTACTAATTACTTGTATTGTTAGTTAAAAATTTACTGGAATAGTTACTTTTTACAAGGTTAGCGAGACGAAACTGCTGAGCTTAAGAGAGTTCGGCAAACTACGTGATACTTTCTCGTACCATATCCTATGGAGCCTGAAGACTAACGTTCTCGAGGAGTGCCTGGTCCCAGTGATCACTACGTCACTGAGATGTGGTACTTGAATGTTGACCTCTTATATAATCTAAAAGTCACCTAGCGTGCTATGTAAGCTTTGCTCGGCGTTTCATTACGAAATAAGATATGTTTCTTAACTCCCATGAGGATATCCGCTAAAGAACCAAAGTCAACGAACATACCTCTTCGAATATTCAAACTTAATTACGTTTCTATTTTTAATCTACTCTACTTTTAGTGACTTGTAGCATTTTTTTAAAATGAGAAGTTCAAGATGTGGCCGAGCTTACCTCACTAAAGACTACCTTTTTATAATCCGAACCTAAGTGCTGCTTTAATGTCACATCAGGCCGAGTCCTAATTGGACGTTATTCGAGTCGGCTAAATGAGCCGAGTGTCTAACAGGGTATCTGATTGCTATATTATTGATTTTGATATGGCCGCCATGATTCGTTTTACTAAGTAAAATATATAACGAAAAATAGGTAAAGTTTTAAAAACTGCAACCGGCAAGTACGTACGTATATTTTTTTCAAGGTTAGAATTTGAGCCATCTCAACACGGGCCATCATTACGAATCTATTGACACGTCATTCATTAAAACGGTTCAGTCGTTAAGGCGCTACGTTGAAACATACAAACATACATAGGTACCCCTCCTTTTGGCATCGCCGGGTAAACAATAGATATTCAAAGTGAAAAATATGAGTAATATAATGAGCCGTTTCTTGTGCTATTCTGCCTGCTGAAATGCATTTACGTACTAGCACTAGGAGATGTTAGAATAAGTGCTTTAATTGTTAGGGCAATTGGACAACCTCAATTGGAAAAATGTTATCTATCTTAATATTAAAGTTGCCCTCTCTGTATTTTTAGTCGCTCACTTAGTAATGTAGTCGCACGGATAGAATTTTATTATCTGCGGGGTAACCGTGAACTCTTAAAACAATCTCAAAGCTGTCAAATCTGTCAATTTTGGTACGGTATTACATACAAAATTTGACAGATTTGATAATGGTTGACAGATTTGAGATTGTTTTAAGATTTTGTGGTTACCGCCCTGAAATGGATCAATCACAACACACTTTTTGTAAGCTTATTCTGGTTTTAATTATTAATCAATATTTGTCGTTAGTTAAGTTAATTTTTCGCTTACTCAAATTCATACCGCTAAATTTATTAAAACAGTATGTCATCATCAGTCGTTCATACCGCTTAATTTATTAAAACAGTATGTCAACATCGTCAAGTTTTTTTTATTCGATCTTGTTAAAATCTCTTTCTAAGCGTGTTTGGGAGCTGATTTTTGGACAAGCAACGGGTATGAAATGAGTAGGTACTAGTTGTTTCTCTTGACTTTTTAAAATGTGTATGACCGAACAAAAGGTCCAATCTTCTGTTAAACCCCTTTAGGGATAAGATGATGTATCATCTTTGCATCACTCCATATGCTTTCATTATAATAATTGTTCAATTATCATGTCAGTTTTCAGTTTCATCTGTTTCATTTGCATTAACGGTAGGTTCTCTTAAACAGAAAAATGTGATTTATCTTTATTACATTTTTATCCTAAAATAGACGTGGCATTTGCCCAATTTGTCGCAGCATCCGCACGGTCGCCCGCCCACAAACACTACGTGACATCCCGCCGGAGTGGTGGAAAGCGAGAATGTTATTGAAATAGAGGGTGTAATTCAATATGCACAATGTTTTGAACGTGTCACACATAAATAATGTAAAGCAACGATTGTCAATCAGTCAAAAAATGAACTTTTCCGAATTGGCAGTCTGGGTGTTTAGAGAGACGCCTCTGCCTTACTTTACTGTCTGGTACACTGGTACTGGTGTCTGGTATTGTAACGAAGGCTTCGCCCTTTTAGCCGTCTTGTATCAAAACGAAATTTGCAAAAGATTTTGAAACAACATGGTTTTATAAAAATGCGAAAATGCGAAATTATATTTACGATCTTATTTATCACCGTGCAGTGTAAAATATTTAAATTTGTACCTACATTTTTTTTCATTAAACTTTCTGAAAACTCTTGAATATTTTATCTGTTTTCGTACATAATATCTTATTGTTATGTTATATCTTATTTATAAAGCAAGAAATAAGTTACATGCCATGACATGTCTGTTAATAATAAAGTGTAAAACGTTATTTGATAGCATTGGAATGGTTATATCTATCTGGCATTAATTAATTAATCACTACAATAATTGGAACAAAATTTCCTTGTCCAGTGCCTTTTTTAAATACTAAATTTAAATAGTAATGTTATAAAATTGTATCAACTCTATGTCCGTTCCGAGCATTTTATTGTTTTAGCGATTAATAATAATAATAAAATCATTTTTATGTTTCTTGTAAACGAAACATGAACATTTGAACATGTCAAAAAACCACAGATCTGGCAACGACTATTATAAAAATACATCGGTAGGACTATCGATTTATCGTTGCCTCTTATCCGTCGCGATATTACATATCGTCGACAGAAATATTTACAATCTCACATACTTACGTACGTAGGCACTGGTACGTACGCACATACACATTTTAAGCCCTCCGGGATTTACGGTGACATTAATCCGATGTTAATTAACACGCAAGTGATGTATATCTATCTACTACTGGCTTAACTGTTCAAATTAAAATTATTAAAAAAGAACTATGTGTAATTGAATCGTAATTTTTCGGCAATAACAATATTAATGTAAAGTTACATATTTTTGACAATAAACTGAAACCTTGTAAACATTATTTTGTATTTTAATAGAGACTGACGTAAAAACATTACTGCCTACTAGATAATGTTTAAAGTTCACGGGTCAAACCTTCGGTTCTGAAAAAAAATAATGGTAAACTGTTGTTATTTCACATGAAAACTTAAATTGTTGTTTATAAACGTAATTCTGTCCTTTTCCATTGATCTCTATCACATGTTAGTTTATTTATAATTTTATACACTAAAAGCTATGAATTCGTGTCACTTAATACATTTTTAGTGAATTCAAGACACCAAAAAAGCTAGCTTGACTAACAGAGATATTATAATAGTCCATTAATGTCGTTCTTCCTGCAGTCGGGTACCTGATACCGGTATACCTGAATCATCGGTCAAAAATTTCTAAATCTAAATCTGACATCTTTATTAGTTAGGTATTACAGAGCTTGTGGTCAAACTATACCTCCTTATTTAACGGTCAGCGGGGTAACTATGAACTCTTAAAAAAATCTCAAAGTCAATTTCGTATGTACGAAATTGACAAATTTGAGCATGATGTCATTACGTACGAAATTTAACAGAGTTGACAAGATTTGTCAGATTTGAGATTGTTTTAAGAGTTCATGGCTGGCCTGCTGTATTCTAGTTTTAGGTAGGTATTAAGGATGTAAGATGTTTGTTACTGTTCCACGCAAAAAAACACTGACTGGATTTAGATCAAATTTTGCACACATTGCATAGAATATAATCTGGATAGTTATTATTCTGTTAATTGTTCCTGTGGGATGTTTATTGAATAAAGACCACGTGAACGAAGTCGCGGGCAACTGCTAGTTAGTAAAAATATTTATATAGCTTAAAAACAGAACGTTTGTAATTACATTTCTTTTGATTAAACAATAGCAATTAACGTATTAAAAATCAATTTCGCTGTTTTGAGAGCGGAGCCTTATACTTTTTCTTATTTTACTTTTTATATCAAATGTAAAAAGTAGAATAACAGATCAATAAATAAATTAAGCTTTCCTGGACCAATTGTGTTTGGGAACATTCATTACACCTACCTACACTCGCCCCCGATATCCCTGTCAATTTGCGTTATTTTAGGCTACACTAATAATAATAACGGTTATCGGAAGTGATATACAAAATGTTAGGTCATTTTAGGGTTCCGTAGTTAATACAAACGGACATGGCAAAACTATAAGGGTTGGTCATAAAGTTTTATGTTATTCAAACTGGTGAACTACTCATTAATAATAATAATAAACCCTTTAAACGATCAGTAACCCTTATCATGGACACGATAGCACACATGTGGTTAAATTTTATTGTTAGCAATAACATTTATTTATTTATTTTATTTATTAAGATCACCAACAAGGTTACACCAACAGTATGCCAATTCAGAATTCTTATATGTATAATAATAAAAGTGCTAAGTGCAAACTTAATTATAGGTGACAACAGCATGCACTAGAAACAAAAGCAATACTAACCTACTTTACTGCTCAACATTAAACATTATAATTACAATAAAAAGAAAAAGAGAGACAAAGGGCTTTTATCTAACCCGGTTTGTTCAGGCATGTGGACCAAAATTTATTTAATGTGTCATAATAAATGTCGACATTTGCGACCTTAGACATCGAATTATATTGCGCGAACATTCTATTTAAAGGAGAGAACAAACCTAAATTCGATTTGGAGATCTTGGTCGCAAATAAGTTAAATCGAGATATCCTAGGTAATTTAAAAGGAACATTTAATTTAACTCTTGACAGCAATTGGGGGCAGTCTAATATCCCATTAACATGCAAGGTTTTTGGAAATAAATTGCATTAAAAAAATCGACAGCGAGAAACACCTCTACAAATTTTGACAGGTCAGCTATCGTCCTCGGTAGCTTAGATGGAAACGAAGTCGTAGGTTCGGAACGCACCTAAGGCAGTCGATTTTTTTTTCAAGTGTTTTGTTATCTTGTATTCACATTTAAGGTGTTTTGTGTGGTAGATGATAGGAATAATAATGACTTCTTATTAGAAAAATCATACGAACCTTTTTCACTAAAATTCATTTTAAAGCTACATAAATATTCAAACAACTACCGTAAACGATTTCCCAGAATTAAACGTTATAAAGCTAAAAGCTTTTACTTTTTAAAAATTGCAATCTTTCCTAGAAAAGAGTCACCTGGTTGTTATTGAAATCGGGTTAATGGAAATAAATACAATACCCACTTTAGTTATTCTGTTTTTGGAAAACTGAATGTGGCAATTTTTGGAGGTCAGAAGTTAAATGAACAAAAGGAAACGTAATTCGGTATTCACTCCTGAACAAACTTTAGGCCTGATTGAAAAACAGCCATATCCCACTAGTTAATATTATAAATGCAAAAGTTTGTGAGGATGTTTAGATGTTTATGAGTCTATCACGCTTAAATGGCTGAACGGATTTAGTTGAAAATTTGCACACATATAGAATGAGATCTGGATTGACATATGGGATACTTTATATCCCGGTTCAATGTTCCTGATGGATATTGTGATATACCAAACATCCTATAGTTCACGCAAACAAAGTTGTGGACACAGCTAATTGCTAATAGGAACCACTGCTCAATTTAACTAGACAGGAACTAGCTACTACGGAATTCTTAGCAAGTGTTAAAATACATACTTGGTCTGTTTTTTTAAATTTAAATATTAAATAAATACCATTCCTTTTCCAAAAGCTTTGTTAAAATTATAATAGAGAAAACTTGGCGTTATAGTTTTAATACTTCATCAGGTTGGCACTACAAATCCTGTTGTTACTCTTTTTCTAAATGACTACTAAACGGAAACAGATGAAATTTATAACACATACAGAATATGATCTGGATTAACGTATAGGATACTTTTCCCTGTTAAATGTTCCTGTGGGATATATTGTTCCATAATTGAATGGTTTTTGTTACATATCAACCCGAACAATCTGTAGTCTACGCAAATGAAGTTGCAGGCACAGCTAGCTAGTATTTATAAAACATTTAATAAAAAAGCAACATTCACGCGACTAATAATTATCTCACAAAACGTCCATGAAACCCATAATTCCTGTTTTTTTCCTGTATTCCCGTAAACACGTAATTCCTGACAAAACAACCATTTAAAAACAAATATTCTAAAAGTATATTTAAATTCTCACACTAATCGTGTAAAGAGACTTTAAGAAACACATTTGCAGCTAAAATATAATTTCTATGACTGTCGTACTTTCTTTACACATACCTAGCTCTGTATTAAATGAACATTTCTCTGCTAGTGAACTAATGAAACGTAGGTTTTATAGTACGAATCCTAATTAGTTCCTTTGAGTACTCCCACCAAGAGGTTTTCTCTTTTCAGATTTTCCTACTCCTGTAAAAATGAGAAATCATATTTTAAATGTACTAGAAAATGTACAGATAACAGCTGATCAACCTACACCAAAACGTCAAATTTTCCCAATTGATAATGAACTCTATAATGTTGGCCATACAGTTGAAAATCAGTTGAATGAACTTTAACTTTTTGGGTAGGTTGCCCTGCCGTTAACTGTACATGGTTAATTTAGTTGTAAATTACAAGATATGTAGACGAGAAATGCCTCAACAAAAATTTCAAGCGTTAATCACATCGCGGCGATAACGACTTGTTTTTATAAAACGAATGAGTTATAGGTACTTATGCTTCTAAAAAATATGCAGCGTAACCTGCATATTTTTTAGAAGCATAAGTACATAGAGGCTCTACGTTCCTTTGTGTGCACAATATGAATGCGTTCTGGCGGTCATTGTTCCGCCCGCTGCACCGCCATTTGTAAATACCTGCTTGGGGCAATTTGGCATGACGCCCAGTGGTTAACGTTTGGCGCCTGCCCCAGTGTGGGACATTGGATTAAGCTGCTCAAACAATTAATAGCGTTTGATTAAGTGCTTTTTATTGTGGTTCAGATTAAGTGATTGAACTTTATTTTTCAGTGGGTACTTGAATATTACTCGTTTAGACCTGCATGTCGTGAAAGATTATAGAAACAAGATTATTTCTTTTATGGCGACATTATTGTGATTTGTTGTTTTTACTTCCTAGTATATAATATACTAGCAGCCCGTCCCGGCTTCGCACGGGGTAGACAATTATCGCTAATAGTTTCGGCAGCGCATTCGACGAAAGACATTTTAAGACTCATTTTTCTACACCTTCAGTTACATTGTTCAAATTTTACCAAGGATCCCTAATTTTTTTCAAAATGAAATGTAGCCTATGTCAAATTGGAAGAATGTAGCATTCTATTGGTGAAAGAATTTTTTAAATCAGCCCAGTACTTTATGAGCCTATTCATTACAAACATACAAAAATAGGTACAAATCTTTCCTCTTTATAATATTAGTATAGATTAAATCTTATAGTATATAATATAATACAAAAATCTTTAATTTATACTCATATTACTCATTCCTATTTATCCCATATTCATGCCTAAATTTGATTCTAAAATTCAACAATAATAAGGCAATAAGTTACTTTAAACTTGTTAAAAAATATTATTCTTTGAAAAATACGCATGCCATGACAACGATGGTATTTAGTAAAACCTTTTCTGTTCACTATAAGTCTTTTATATACGTCTGTTTTTATCAACACTGTTAACCTATTTGTTGTTGTGAATCTTCTCTGTAAATAAAGAATACTTATAAGAAACAATTTAATTATTTTAAAAAAATATTATAAAAAGCTTACTAAAACTATTAATACAGAAAAATTAAGTATAGCTTAATCGGTCCAGCCGTTTTCAAGTTTTGTGACTAGCTGTAAATAACATTTATATCAAACCATATTAAAAAATATTACATACATATATAAGGAGTAAATTAATTAGTTAACTATTTTCTAGGAGCTGAGTCTATTGCTCAAATACAACAACTTTTTGTATAGGACCAACTTCGAAATCGTAAAAAAATAACCCTCAATTCAAACTGATGTCAGCTGGTCTGCCGTTTTGTATGGGGAAGTGGATTTTTTTGCGACATTAAAGTTGGTCCCTTAGAAAAAGTTGTTCTATTTGAGCAGTAGAATCACACCCTAGAAAATAGTTGACTGATAAATTTACACATTATATATATTACAGCTCCTGTGGTAAACCTTTGATTTTATAGGGACTCTTGCTTTAATCCGATCCGTTGTTCATTAAACTAATATGATGGACCTTTTAATACATATAAGAGTTCAATTGATTAATGGTGAAAGAAAAAAAAAGGCAATCTGAGTCCGGGCAAAGGAACATCGAAATCGTACAAGAATGTATTTTTACTAAAATAATTATTTATGTATGTATCGTTAATATTCTATTATATATATTTTTCGGATTTTTATGCATCCATAGCAAAACATATGGCACATGGTTTAACGAAGTGTCCCGCTTCTTCCGTACACCCTAAGTCATGATGATTTATTTCCTTGTGCATGTCTGTGATTTTGGAATTCATGTGTTGACCACAGAACAGGTGACAGTACGCTACGCTGTGTTGATAATTGATTGTAAAAGATACCATTTTCAACAGTGATTGAACTTTAAATTAAAAATCTTACTATTTTAAAAGAACCTTTTTGGCAAAAAGTAAAGACAGCGCGGATATCTTTAATTTTAAGGCTTTCTTTAAGAATATAGCTAGAGGATCTCACCCCAAATGTTTAGTGGGTCAGCATTCTCCTCAATTTATTCTTGCTTCACTTTTCCTTTTGCAACGATCCCGTGGAATAAGGAATACTTAGTGGCCTTAAATTAAACGAATTGGAGTCGAGAGCATTTTTCCGAAACTATCTAACCGACCGTGACAACTCCGAATGGTCATTTCGCCGACATTAAATTCTACGCATATTCGTTACGCCGCTAGTTGATTGGTCGATCAGTAATATTACGAGCTATCTTTTCAACTATAGTCAATTTATCGATAGTTTGATTCTACGACGTTATTTTTCAACTAAATTAAATTAGCTTTAGATATCGGGTGTAAAAAAAGGCTTAACGAAGCCGAATACCACATATTCTACGTATTATTACGATCATTTTTTTCTTTAACGCTATACCTGGGAAATGACGGGTTACCGAGTTATTGACAGTCAAAGTTACAATATTTTTCTAAAGATTTTTACAAAATTGACTTCTGATTGATAATACTAAACTTTTTTACAAAGAAACATTATACAAATTTTCAGTACTTCTTTCATAAAAGGTCTTTAAAGGGCACAGCCGGCAATAAATCGTGCGCACGCACACAATATTTTTTTTGATACCCAAAAATAAAAGTAATTTTCCAGCAATTATTTTTTTTTGCATTCTACTGGGTTTTATGTATAGAATTCGTGGCTTAAGGCTTCGTTAAGCCTTTTTTTACACCCTGTATATTCTACGAGTAGGTATTCGATTTGCCGATATTATGATTCTACAAACTATTTATTTTACATTATGACCAATTTGCCAATAGTTTTTAGGATGACTTCTATAATAAGCGCTGAGCTCCTTTAACAACTCCGAAAAATTTAAGAAAAAAATGTGTTTATTTATAAATCTTATTTAGGTTTAGGGTTAAATAAACTTTACTTATAAATACATTTATAACAAAACAACAGTTTTTTTTCTTCAACACAAAAAAACATAACAAATTAACATTATTATTATTTACTCAACGGTAACTTTTCCTTGTTTTGAGTTGTTTCATTGTTTAGAAAAAAAAACAGCAAAAGAAAATCTCATTGACCAACAATAACAATATTTATAGTATGATTTGACAAAATAAATCTGGTGTAACTATTTGAAATAATATTTTATTTTTTATGATGTACTTAATACTGAATCAACTTAATAATCAATTTAGAAAGCTTAACTAACTAAATTCTTTTCATAATATTATGTAATAAATGATCTTTTGATCATATGGCGAATGTGGGCCAATCCACTTAAATCTGTTGAAGATCCATATCCGATTTACGAGCTAGATGTTGATCTAGTCGTTCATTATACAGTTCGTACTGGATTCGTCTTCTTTTTGGTATGTGGTCCGACGCAGAGATGCGCTCAATTAAGGCCTTGGTGTGTATTTGTTATTTCTGGAATTCTTGTATTGTTTTATATAAATTCCACTTTTTTCTTGATTATTAAGTTGATTTAGTATTAGGTACATCATAAAAAATTATATATTATATCAAATAGTTAAACCAGATTTTTTTTTATACCCTGTATATTCTACGAGTAGGTATTCGATTTGCCGATATTATGATTCTACAAACTATTTATTTTACATTACGGCCAATTTGCCAATAGTTTTTAGGATGACTTCTATAATAAGCGCTGAGCTCCTTTAACAACTCCGAAAAATTTAAGAAAAAAATGTGTTTATTTATAAATCTTATTTAGGTTTAAGGTTAAATAAACTTTACTTATAAATACATTTATAACAAAACAACAGTTTTTTTTCTTCAACACAAAAAAACATAACAAATTAACATTATTATTATTTACTCAACGGTAACTTATTCTTGTTTTGAGTTGTTTCATCATCATCATCATCTCAGCCACAGGACGTCCACTGCTGAACATAGGCCTCCCCCAGTGACTTCCAGATCGGCCGATTGGAAGCGGCCTGCATCCAGCGTCGTCCTGCAACCTTTACCAGGTCGTCTGCCCACCTTGTGGGTGGGCGTCCTACGCTGCGCTTGCCTATACGCGGCCTCCATTCAAGAACCTTTCTGCCCCATCGGCCGTCAGTTCTACGTGCTATGTGCCCCGCCCACTGCCACTTCAGCCGGCTAATCCGTCGAGCTATGTCAGCGACTTTGGTTCGTTCACGGATCTCCTCATTTCTGATTTGATCTCGCAAATAAACACCGAGCATAGCCCTTTCCATAGCGCGCTGTGCAACTTTAAGCTTCTTAATAAGGCCCATAGTAAGAGGCCACGTTTCAGTTCCGTATGTCATCACTGGTAACACACACTGGTTGTATACTTTCGTCTTTAGGCACTGAGGTATTTTGGACGAGAAGATGTTGCGTAGTTTCCCGAACGCTGCCCATCCGAGTTGGATTCGTCGATTGACCTCTTTCTCAAAATTGGACCTACCCAACTGGATCACTTGTCCCAGGTAAACATATTTGTCAACAATTTCAAGAATAGAGCTCCCAACTGGTACTGGGTAAGGCGCAACATGGGCATTCGACATAATCTTTGTTTTGTCCATGTTCATCTGAAGACCTACCTGTTGGGAAACTCTATTAAGGCCATCGAGCATTGTACCGAGGTCTTCCAGCGACTCTGTCATGACCACAATATCGTCGGCAAACCGAAGGTGAGTAATGTATTCGCCATTAATGTTGATGCCGAATCCTTCCCATTCCAGGAGTTTAAAAGCATCTTCCAATGCGGCGGTAAACAGTTTCGGAGAAATAACGTCTCCCTGCCTTACGCCTCGCTGCAGAGGAATAGCTTTTGTGCTCTGCTCCTGTACTCGGACCGTCATGGTGGCGTTTTTATATAAACATTTCAGCACCTCGATGTACCGATAGTCAATATGGCACCGCTGTAGAGACTGTAGCACTGCCCAAGTCTCGATTGAATCGAAGGCCTTCTCATAGTCCACAAACGCCAAGCATAGTGGTAAGTTATACTCTTCGGTCTTCTGTATAACTTGTCGCAGCGTATGGATGTGGTCTATGGTACTAAAGCCTTTTCGGAAACCTGCTTGTTCGGGAGGCTGGAAGTCATCGAACCTACGTGCGAGACGATTCGTGATGACCCTCGAAAACAACTTGTAGACATGGCTCAGAAGCGAGATGGGTCTGTAGTTCTTCAGCAAGGTGTTATCTCCTTTCTTGAAGAAGAGCACCACCACACCTCTATTCCATGCCTCCGGCGTTATTCCCTCGAGCAAGACGGAGTTAAAGAGTTTCTGAAGGACCTTCAGTACCGGTGTTCCACCCGCTTTCAGAATCTCTGAGGTAATCCCGTCATCACCCGGCGCCTTGTTGTTCCTGAGCTGTTTGAGAGCCATCCTAATCTCATATAGGCTGATGTCCGGGATATCTTCGGTATAGTGTCGGGTAAGCTTAGCTCTTGGATCTGCGGCTGAACTACTAACAGGTTTAGTGACCGAGGTGTATAACTGCCCATAGAACTTTTCGATCTCCCTCAAAACTTCGGCTTTTGTCGACATTATACTACCATCCTCCGTCTTCAGCTTCGTCAGCTGGCTCTGCCCAATAGACATGTCTCTTGCAAACACTTTGGAGCCTTGGTTCCGCTCTATCGCCTCTTTAATACTATTCGTATTAAAGTTGCGGATATCATGTCGCAAGGACTTCCATATCCGTCTATTGTGCTGCCGATATAACTTAGCGTCAACAGAGGACTGCAGTGCCAGTAAACGTCGTTCTGCCATGAGTTTGAGGGTGTGGTCGGTAAGTTTTTGCGGTCTGTCTCTTCGACGGGGCTTGAAAAATTTCGACCCGACCGCCTGGACAGTTTCTACAAACCTGTTGTTAATCTCGTCCACTGATTCGCAGTTTTCTAGGCATTCAAAGCGATTTGACAGCTCAAGCTGAAAGCTTTCGGGGCAGTAAATATGGGCATTAGAGGGTCGGAGCTTAGACTTCATCAAACGGGACCTTTCTAGCTTGACGTTGATGTTCAAAGTGCCTCTAACCATTCGGTGATCGCTACCGGTTTTCACCCCGTTGATCACGGACATCATTGAACACTTGTCGCTCTGTGGTCATGATGAAGTCAATCTCATTTTTCGTGGACCCATCGGGGCTCATCCAGGTCCACTTCCTCTGAGGCGGCTTCTGGAAAAAGGAATTCATCGCGAAGAGGTCCTCCTTCTCCAGAAATTCGGCCAGCCTTTGTCCCCTAGGGTTCCGTTGCCCATATCCAAATCGCCCCACTCTCAGCTCATTATCGCCTCTCATGCCCAGTTTCGCGTTAAAGTCTCCCATAACAACATTGAAGTGGGTTTTAGTAGTATGTTTGGCTCTACTAACGTCCTCATACATAGCCTCCACTTCCTCATCGGGGTGTGTAGAGGTCGGTGCATATACCTGTATAACCTTCAGCGAGTATCTATTTGACACTCTGAGTATCAGGTATGCCACCCTACTCGATACACTTCCGATGGTGACGATGTTGTTAATGAGGGACTTGTGGACGAGAAACCCGACACCACCTTGGGACAGTTGTTCGCCCTCCCGGTAATAGAGTAGGTTGCCAGATTTCAGGGTTATCGTGTCCTCGCCCTCTCTTCGGACTTCTGATATTCCCACGATACTCCAATGCATCCTACTCAATTCCTCTTCCAGCTCAACGATCTTCTCATCAGTCCTTAGCGTGCGGACGTTGTGTGTTACCAGGGCCAGTCTTCTTTGGGGCTGGTAGCCGAAGTTCCTCCTCCGGGGATTCTTAGCACCCCCTGACCCGCCGTCACCCTGACCGCTACCGTAGCCAGGAACAGCGGGACCACCGGAGACTGGGGGCCTGGTCTTTGTCGTGTCTGTCATTGGGGGGTGGTTGCCAGACTCGCCACGCTTGGCAGGCGGGTTGGCGAGCGCAGTTTTTTTATATTGTTTCGCACGCAGACGCTGCTCCCCGTCTCGTGCTACAGGATTTAGTCGCCTCTTACGACACGCCTCCTGCACGGCGGTGGGGAAGTGTATTCTTTACGGCCGTCCCCACACGGCAAAAGAAAAAAAAACAGCAAAAGAAAATCTCATTGACCAACAATAACAATATTTATAGTATGATTTGACAAAATAAATCTGGTGTAACTATTTGAAATAATTTTTTATTTTTTATGATGTACTTAATACTGAATCAACTTAATAATCAATTTAGAAAGCTTAACTAACTAAATTCTTTTCATAATATTATGTAATAAATGATCTTTTGATCATATGGCGAATGTGGGCCAATCCACTTAAATCTGTTGAAGATCCATATCCGATTTACGAGCTAGATGTTGATCTAGTCGTTCATTATACAGTTCGTACTGGATTCGTCTTCTTTTTGGTATGTAGTCCGACGAAGAGATGCGCTCAATTAAGGCCTTGGTGTGTATTTGTTATTTCTGGAATTCTTGTATTGTTTTATATAAATTCCACTTTTTTCTTGATTATTAAGTTGATTCAGTATTAGGTACATCATAAAAAATTATATATTATATCAAATAGTTAAACCAGATTTTTTTTACACCCTGTATATTCTACGAGTAGGTATTCGATTTGCCGATATTATGATTCTACAAACTATTTATTTTACATTATGGCCAATTTGCCAATAGTTTTTAGGATGACTTCTATAGTAAGCGCTGAGCTACTTTAACAACTCCGAAAAATTTAAGAAAAAAAATTATTTATTTATAAATCTTATTTAGGTTTAAGGTTAAATAAACTTTACTTATAAATACATTTATAACAAAACAACAGTTTTTTTTCTTCAACACAAAAAAAACATAACAAATTAACATTATTATTATTTACTCAACGGTAACTTTTTCTTGTTTTGAGTTGTTTCACTGTTTAGAAAAAAAAACAGCAAAAGAAAATCTCATTGACCAACAATAACAATATTTATAGTATGATTTGACAAAATAAATCTGGTGTAACTATTTGAAATAATATTTTATTTTTTATGATGTACTTAATACTGAATCAACTTAATAATCAATTTAGAAAGCTTAACTAACTAAATTCTTTTTATAATATTATGTAATAAATTATCTTTTGATCATATGGCGAATGTGGGCCAATCCACTTAAAAACTGTTGAAGATCCATATCCAATTTACGAGCTAGATGTTGATCTAGTCGTTCATTATACAGTTCGTACTGGATTCGTCTTCTTTTTGGTATGTGGTCCGACGAAGAGATGCGCTCAATTAAGGCCTTGGTGTGTATTTGTTATTTCTGGAATTCTTGTATTGTTTTATATAAATTCCACTTTTTTCTTGATTATTAAGTTGATTCAGTATTAGGTACATCATAAAAAATTATATATTATATCAAATAGTTAAACCAGATTTATTTTGTCAAATCATGCTATACATATTGTTATTGTTGGTCAATGAGATTTTCTTTTGCTGTGTTTTTTCTCCTAAATAATGAAAAAACTCAAAACAAGAAAAAGTTACCGTTGAGTAGATAAGAATAATGTTAATTTGTTATGTTTTTTTGTGTTGAAGCAAATAGTATTTTATTTGTTTCTCTATTGAAAGTGTAGAGTAAAAAAAAACTGTTGTTTTGTTATAAATGTATTTATAAGTAAAGTTTATTTAACCTTAAACCTAAATAAGATTTATAAACAAACACATTTTTTTCTTAAATTTTTCGGAGTTGTTAAAGGAGCTCAGCGCTTATTATAGAAGTTATCCTAAAAACTATCGGCAATTTGGCCATAATGTAAAATAAATAGCTTGTAGAATCATAATATCGGCAAATCGACTAGTGGTATATCGAATACCTACTCGTAGAATATATCTAAAGCTAATTTAATTTAGTTGAAAAAAAAACCTCGTAGAATCAAACTATCGATAAATAGACTATAGTTGAAAAGATAGCTCGTAATATTACTGATCGACCAATCAACTAGCGGCGTAACGAATATGCGTAGAATTTAATGTCGGCGAAATGACCATTCGGAGTTTTCACGGTCGGTTAGATAGTTTCGGAAAAATGCTCTGGACTCAAGTTTGTTTTTACAAGAAGATTACACATTATTCTTTTTACAGAAGCACCAATTCTTTAACAAAGACAAACAGCTAAGTTATTGACAAAACATGGACATGTAGCGTAAATAAATGATTTTGTTGTATATTTTCTTAAATTTCAATGGGCAAATTTTAAAAAGTCTGTTTCGTGTGTTATTTATGAAACTTTATGATCTCCGTAGCATTAAAAAAACGTTGTTTATTTATTTTTATTCTAGATCACAGAAAAACGTACATGTTTGGGACTCTCTCTACGCGAGTACAACTCGCAATTGGCCAGTTTTTTTTATCTTTGGAGGTTCAGAATCCCAAACAAGATAACAAGTAGAGAGTATGGCATTAGGTTACATAAACATTCAAAAACTTTAAACTGGACCGTAACTCAGAGAGGGTCATAGAATCAAACAACTTTCCTAATGAACCCTAATATTCAATACACGTTTTAGACATCACCGTTATTCTTAAACAGTTGTACTAAAACTTGATGCTAGACATCATTCCCGAATTGTAATGAACTTATTTTCCATTATTACTTGGTTCCAGTGGTGGCAAAAGATAAGGCTAAACTGTGAATCTTTTTACCCGACGGCTAAACGAGGGTTATTGTAAACATTAACTGTAACCCTGATTGTATGGTGCACCTATCTCTATACACGGTGTTACTTTGCATCCTTGCCATATTCACAGAGATAAAAGTAGGGAACAATACCTATTGTTTAGATAAACTAGAGACTCCCGTAAATAATAGTACACTAAGTTTTTAGTAAATTTGGTTTTGCAGTACACATAGGAATAAGCCGATTTTGTCTCGAACGGTACGGGATCACTAATCAAGTAATACTACAGTATTTTGTGCCGATGAATAAGAACAGTGATGTGCATGCGTTTTGATAATTAGTGTTGTGTTTAATAGATTGTCGATAAAATAAAATACTCAAGATTTAAAAAAAATAGAATTAGGTCTTTCTTTTTTTACTGATTTGTTATCATTGTCAGTGATATAGTTACCTCTGTAAATATGGCAAGGATGCAAAGTAACACCGTGTATATGCGGTGAAGTTACGTTGGTTTTGTTTAAATATAATAAACCTTTATTATAGGACATCAAAATGTAAAAAAAAAACCATACCAACCGGGGTATTGACAAGTGAATTAGCATTTTGGGCAAAATAAAAAAAATAAAAATATCTTACTGAGAGGATGTGTAACTGAGCCGAGCCCAGGGCAGGAACACTATAAACTTTATCGAGTACCTAAAATATAGGGAATTCTGGATCAGAGTAAACTAATAATAAGTAAGATGAAGAAAGCATCACTCTCGTTTACTTCTTTCGTGACAGTTCACTTCACTTGTGTGCCACGGTTTAAGAGCCAATCTTTAAGATCTCTTAAACGTTAAAGTTGGCTGATTAAATAGACGAGCATTCACAAAATAATTGCTACAATTTTATAACTTCACGACACGGGTGAGACGTGGATGCCTCTAAAAGTTTCCAAGTCGCTACTTTTCACTTTGTCCGGAAAACTCGCGAAGTTCCAAAAGGGGAGAGGCGACAATGACCTGGGGATCGCATTTCGGATAGTGCCAGCTAGAAATCATCTAGTGCTAGTGTTAAGACCGTCTAAAGTAAAGTAAAGTAAAGTATGCCTATATACGTCCCACTGCAGGGCACAGGCCTCACCTCAACTATGAGGTGGTTTGGGCCATACTCCACCACGCGGGCCCGGTGCGGATTGTTGGAGGGGTGTTGTAAGGCCAGTGACTAAACCTTACTGTCAGATGTTATCAAGCCGCCTTAAGGCCTCTGACTAGGCTTCACGACCAATATCGAGCGATATTGGCCGGGACCAACTTTTAACGTGCCTTCCGAAGCACGGAGATGCTCGTGATAAAATGTCACTAAATATGGTCGGAATGGTCACCCATCCACTCACGACCGCGGCGTTGGTTGCTTAACTTTAGTAATCGATACCAAAGCGCTGCCGCCACTGAGCTACGAGCACCTAAGACCGTCTAAGCTGTGCACAATTATAATTTACTCTGTGTTTGTGCAGTTCTAAATGTTTGTTCCTGTGCTTTGTTAGTAAAAATCAAAGCATTTATTTGCATAGAATAGGTAGATAAATTAAATTACAATACGGTTTTATAATGAGTACAGTGGTACTTACTATTTTGCTTAAACATTTTTAGCATGCAAATATTCTGTTGAGGAGTTCGTTTAGATAATTAAAGATCTATCTAGGAACTCCGTCCGAACTCCTCCGTATCCGAGTGGCGAGCACGCTGGGCTTGGCCTGTATTTCTGAAGTCCAGGGTTCGATTCCCGGTCGGGTCAATGTAGAAAACGAACATTAATTTCTACGCTGTCTCAAGTCTGGAGGTTGTGGTACCATCATTAATTTTGATTTCTGAACACAAGTTCTTTAGCTACTTACCTTAGGATCTGAACAATACTATTATTTATTTAAATCACCACAATTTTGGCGTTCATTTCGCTTCTGTGTTCGTTGTTCCTGTTCGCGATCTTACCGCCTAAGTTGTGCAGTTCTAAAAGTTTGTTTTCTACTTTGTTTATTTTGGGTACAAATTAGATTATCATACTACCACTCTTTCTAGCGTCTATCTTGTAATAGAGTCTTTCTCGTCCACATTGCTCTACCTTGGGCCTCCCTGCTCTTTTCTTCAGGGGTGAAAGTTATGAATTTAAAACAGGTGATAAGTAGGCAGTGTTGTTTTGACGACAAACTTTGAAGTGCCTGATTGACCGTGTTTAGATTTAATTTTCTGCTAAAACTTATAACCACGGGTCTAAATGCGACGTACTATATTATGTAGTAGTATTGATACTACTTACATTCCTCGACGTTTCGACCGTGATGCTACGGTCGTGGTCACGAGGGGACGCAACGCGAAAGTTTTATTTTCTGCTAATTTATATTAACCTTCTGATTTTTGGCTTGTGAAACTGAGAAAATGACTAGCTAAATAATGATTTATCCAATAATACTTTTAATATAGGGGTCGTTTTACTTACCAGATGTTTAAAACTTAAACAATATTGTCCGTTCCTATTAAGCGGACCCTGCTAAGTGAACGAGTCATTCTGATACGCAGTTCTCTGAAATTTTTCAGCAATTTATCATTTCCACTGGGCATTTGGTGAGATGTCATTATTCATTTCGGTTCTTGAAAACCGTGAAAGCCCCATTGTGCCTTTTAATTCATGTCCTTTTGACCGAATGAAGAGTTTCCCCGATGTGTTTACGTGCTGAGATTGTTGATTGGTTGCATTTAAAATGAATTATTGTAAAGGCTCTTTCAATTTGTTCATAGGCATAAATTATGTTTACATTACTTCACATTGTGTATTCTTTCATAATGTGCATCACATTTAAAATAAATACATGACAATAATTTACTAACGTAATTTAATAGCCATTACCAAACTGACTTTCTATGAGTTAATATATAATACAAATTAATTAATTAATTCAGTAAGGCATGCCCATGCTATGAATGTTTCTGGGGCGACAAAAAATTGGAAATTTAGTTACAACTAACCCAACTAGCCATTGCAGTTGAAAATTCAGTAAGTGAAATAATCCTATTAACGCTAAAATAATATCTGAACTCAGTCAACCAGGTACTTAAAATAAATCAAACTTAATGTATTCAATTTGCGGAGCTGAATTTACCTGAGTGGCATTGACGTAGCTAAATTCCTATCCACGGCTAAAAGGCTCGAATGAATTCACAGAAAATTAAGTACGCAGTGTAATTAGGTTTGCTATTAGAGGTCTATACCTACTATGTTTTGAGTATCAGAGCCAATTAATTTGCAAAAGACAAAAAACTTGCAATAAAGAGCCCTTTTATTTGTCACAGCTATTTAAATTGCAGGCCATCCGTGCTAGAAACCTGTAAAGGTCATGGCATACCATGCCTACACCGCAACTGCATAGATGCAGCATATAGTCACTGGCGACTGTAGGTCCGTGCGCAGTAAGCACGCGGTCGACACGCGGTCCGCGCGCTACAAGCGAGCGGACTGCGAGTTGACGCCCGTAGCACACCTCCGCTGAGAAACACGAGTTGCGAAACCGCTGGATGTATTCTGCTGTGATCTAGTATAGGGTGACAAGCGTTCCGCGGCGCGGTGTCGCGTTGGAACGTCATGCAAATCATTCAGTTTAGTTGAGACAATCGGAGTGAAATGTCATCATTATAGTCTGGATGACTAAGCTCGCTTCCGCAATTTCGACTTGAGGCCGCTCAGCCTCAACTCAGCCGCTCCAGCTCGCACGAGTGTCAAATTTTATTTACGGAAGGGCGGAAGGACTACACTTCCCGCAGTGCCGGAGACCTGTGGAACCTATGCATGCTGATTGCTGCATAGGCATGCAGCAAGCAGGCGCTTGCATGCTGCTTGCATTTTGCAGACGTGCTTGATTGCGTGCTGTTGGCATGTTGTATGCCTGCTAGCATGCTGCATGCCTGCTTGCATGCTGCTTGCTTGCTGCATGCCTGCATACTGCATGCCTGCTTACGTGCTGTTGGCATGTTATATGCCTATTAGCATGCTGCATGCCTGCTGCTTGCTGCATGCCTGCATGCGTGCTTGCTTACATGCATTCGTAGCAACGATTGACAGATTGCTACATTTGTTTACATAAGTTTAGGTATAAGGATAAATTTTAATTATTATGTGATTCAAAACTACACCCGCAAGCAATGAAAAAGTTCCACCCACAAAATGCCGACAAACACCTTAATATCTCCTAAGACATAGAACCTAACTTAACACAATATTTACGTTTTTAGTTGGTAATATTCTGATGCGCTGTTAAATGAACTTCAATATTGCAGACGGCGTCATTAAGCTAGCCTTTTCCGTTTAGGAGTAATTTGGTGCTATATATGTCACTGGAACTTTTTCATTGCTCGCGAGTGTATTAAAGAAATATATATTGATTTTACATATTGTGGATTATAATATTTATGGTATATACGTTTAGACCTTATGATGTTTTGGGATTTTAATTTTATTGCATGTAAGATTTTGAATTTCAATATTATGGTAAGCGATTCGGAAAATCAATTGTTATGTGAGAAAGTTTTCGGGCAAACTAAATTAGAGATAACATAACCTAAAATGTTACTAGTAACTTAATTAAACATTACTAAAATTACACAGTGCAGTTTTATAGCGTCGAATTAACGCCAGGAGAGCCCGCCATCTGAGTCCGCCGTAACTTCTGTAATTATTCGAACGACTTATAAAAACTCAATAAATCCATGACCGCGTTCGGAAAAAAAGTTATAACAGAAACAAAAGAAGAGAATAAATAGAAACAATTAATTTGCCATCCATTTTGATTCTTGAATTACTTTCCGGTAGAGGAAAATTGGTTGGCGATGTTCAATTGGCTTTTTTCATCTGTAGATTTGTTGAAGTTTTCTGTTTCTTTTTTTTTAGACGATAACCATAAGCGACTTCTTTTATTTCAAAAGTAAATGTTTTTTTATAAAATATATTTTTATATCAACCTTGATTCTCAGGACGACGCTGGATGCAGGCCGCTTCCAATCGGCCGATCTGGAAGTCACTGGGGGAGGCCTATGTTCAGCAGTGGACGTCCTGTGGCTGAGATGATGATGATGATGATTGATTCTCTCTCATTTTAGGCAAGAGGTTTGAAAGCTATATTTCACGCGAACTAATCCGCGGGCACAGCGAGTACGAGTACTTAATAATTCAAAGGTTTATGAAGTTATAGGTATGCTCTTTATGAACGCCAGAATAAAAAAAAATACTTGCAAAAAACATGGTATCAATAAAATTTACATAGACGTTACTTTTACCAGTCACCACCTGTATAAGCGCAGATTGCCAAATTTTCAACCCAAAAAACGAAATTCCATATCGATTGAAAACATTTAGAATCGAGTTTATTGTTTACCCTTACCAAGTTTTCCATATTACTGCCGGTACAAACCACATTTTTTATTATTTATGAAACCCAATGCGGCATGAATGTCTTTTTAAGCTCTGAAGACACCGCGTTAAGGTTCACAATCGCTTACTCGATAGCAGGCTGACTGTACTCAAATAGGTCTCGACCATACACAATAATGTTACGATGGAACCGTATTGTAGGAATGAAAGTGACTGTGACCCTTTTTCTTGTATCGTTTGAAAAGATACGGTTTGAAAGGTAAAGGGTAGGTACTATTACCGATTTATTGGCTTTAAATGTATTCAGTGCTGTAAAGTTGAGACATGGTACAATGAAAAAGTAAGTATAAATTGTAGTTAAAAATACTAAAAAACACGTTTTTAAAAATTTTACTAGTGACCACCAGTTTACCATTAAATAGTTCCTCTATTATAAAAAATGCTGACCTGGTCTATGATAGGTATGCTCTATCATCAGATAAACTTATGATACAGCATTAAAGTACCCAAAATTTCAATAATCGTTATCATCCGTATTGTTATGTAAAGTGATTAGACCTGAGTTGCAATGGGGTAATCAAATTAGTTAGAGCAATGAAACCTGATGCGGAATGAACACAGGCACACCCATCCATTCATTAGTTCGATACTTTTCTAATTCTATTATGTACAACAGCTAATACGCAGTACTATATTTTATAGAAAATAATTGACATAGACACTTCTAATAATAATAATGCACAGGTTGTCATGTAAAACGAGAGACTTACTATACATGTTAGTCTTGTAATGAATAAAAAAACAGTGGTGCTATTCCTTTTGGTCAAGGTGCATTTGGAATTCAGTATGGAACAGCTAAGTTCTTCTTGATTTCGCCGTTTTTCACATTCTGTAGACATTGTTGTACAACAAGTATTTTTTGTTAGCGATGACATAACACCTGAAATTTAGTTCTGCAGTTTCCTGTAATATAAGTACCCTGAGCTGGAGCCCATTGTACACCACATCGTTACGTCATGATCATTATTTTCTGTGTAATCTTTTATTTTCTGTGTAAATTTTTAGATTTTTTTACTCTTATTTTTTTGTTGACTACGTGTACCTAAACAATAAAAAAAAAATTAAATAATTATAAAATTGAAATTATTTTGCTTACAATTTCCGCTCAGTTGCGCTGGCATGAGCAAGAGTGCATTCATCGGCCTCGTATGTAATTTTTTTTTGGTCCTTGCATTTGCTTGTATTTTTCGTGTGGTGGCCTTTTTGTAAGGTAGGCGTAACTAAGCGTAAAATTGTAAGCGAAATAATTACTATTTGATAATTATTTTAGCTATGGATTTCCGCAAAGTACCGCCTGATTCTATTAATTGTACGTTTTAACTGTACTCGATCTCAGCTATAAAGAAAAAGTGCGGTAGTATCCATCAAACTCGCTATGATAAACAGAGGCCTTTTCATTATCGTTGTCTCGAGTAACGTTGCGTGAGTAATGTCGAGTTGTCTAATTTAATCCTAATTGTTAAATAACATAATTTATTCTGAGAGAGCCTCTTTCGCATTCTTTGTTCACACCCACTGTTCTGTATTTAAATAAAAGGGTCACCCCACTAAGTGGCTGAGTACATCTTTACAAAAAGTTTAAATTAACGATCATAGAAACAGTTCAACGTTGACACGTTTATTCATTTTGTCGAAACAAAAGTTCAGTTGTCCCATTTTAATTTGAATCCATTACACTATAATGAAAGCTTTGGTATACGTAAAAAGTTTATTAAAAAACTAAAAACCGACTTCAAAATGAAACTAAAAAGCGAATAATAATATTGACTAAAACATATCTAATCAGTTCTTTTTGGAGTCGGTGCCAGCCATCGAGAGTTAAAATGTGTTCATTCGCACCGACTCCAAAAAGAACTGATTAGATATGTTTTAGTCAATATTATTATTCGCTTTTTAGTTTCATTTTGAAGTCGGTTTTTAGTTTTTTAATAAACTTTTTTTATTTTACAATTTTAAGTGTTAAGTCCTCTATTCTTTCCCTCCTAACTTCGCCAAAAATTACTTTACAGCAAAGTAACCTTAATCAATATTGGTCCTCTATGGACCCATAAAAATAAGGTGTTATATAGAATCAATTTTTCGACGAAAATTTTTAAGTTTTAAGAAAAAAGGGTTTACCTACACTCCAACCAGAACGGCGGCTATTTTGGTGTCGAAACCATAGGATAAGGTCTTGCGTTAAATAACAAGTCAAATTAAGAAAGGAACTTTCAAATTTTTTTTCGTTACTGGGTGTGCGGGTACGCCCCCAGTAAATAAAAATTGGCGGTCTGGTACCTCATAAGCGCCACGTCTTCTCAACACACTGCGAAATACGTTCTGTCGACAAATTGCAGTATTATCTTCTAACTCCTATCCGTTAAGGAGTTCTGTGGCTTCCATCATCAGGTCAGCAACATGAAATGATGATAACCAGACCCAAAAATCAGCATTGAGTCAGAAAATATATGCAAAACATTATAGGTGCCTATAAAAATTGAGGGTTGCCCTCGATTTCCCAGGGATCCCATCATCAGAATCTGACTTGGTGGAAATGGGACCACCTCGGAAGTATACCCTTTCAAACTAAAAAATAAATTTTGAAATCGGTCCATAATTGACGGCGTAATCGCGTAACAAACATACAAAAAAAAAAAAAAAAAAAAAAACAACATTCAGACGAATTGAGAACCTCCTCCTTTTTTTGAAGTCGGTTAAAAAGGGGTTGGAGTGTTTTTTTTGCGAATTTAATTTCCTGACGCTTCAGCCTAGTTATACAGGCCGTGGTCATGGCATAAAATTATAATGGAAGTCATTTTACATGTATTTATTATCAAAATAAATAAATAAATAAACTTAAACAGTTTATATTATGGATTGTCTTTGTTTTATGCCTCAATTGATGGTGTGACTGCAATTTGATTTGAGTTCTAAATTGGCCAGTTAGGGTAGAGTAATATTGGCTAAAATTCAAATAATGAGCTCATTTATAAATGATTGCAGCACAAAAGTGACAATTAGTGTCTTATTACGTTACCGGCCTAAAATTACAATTAGTCATTAGTGAAATTGAAACACTGGCTCATTAGGCGTTATATAGTGCAGCTCGATTCTCCCTATTTCCTAAATCGTGTGTGATAAATATTTGCAAGGTACATTGAAAAGCTAGTTCTGTGAGTTTAAATAATGCTACCTTCTTTTTAGCAGCTTATTATCTTTATCATAGCCCGTCAAGTTTGTTAACGAAACTCATGGGGTATGATAGGTATCAGTAACGGAGTTAGTGGAGGTGCACTAGGAAAGTTAAGGACTTTACTGCTTACTGTTAACTATACATTTACCATCTTTAGAATACCTAAAGCTTAGAGTATGCCATTTACCTATCAAATCATATTTTTTCGATTTTATTTTCAAAGCGCAGTCCATAATGATTGATTGATGATTAAAGATTTATGAATAAATGAGATACTTGCATTTTTTTTTTTTTGAAATAGGTAATAAGTATGCCTACAAAAACAATCATGGGCCGATGTATGACTCTGCGCCTTTAAAATATTAAAAAAGTTCAATTGAAAGTTGTTAATACCCAGAACAAGTGACAATTATTAAAAATCATTATCATAAAAAACGGCAAAAAATGGCGCAATATCATTTGTGTCCCGGCAAGTGCTAAATAGCATTTCCAAGTTAAAACAATAAACATCGAATGAAAAGGGCAATCCTTTAACAAAGGAACGTTGTTTTCGGCTACAGTTACAATGATCAATTAATTACTCGGTACATGTCATGAAAGGTAGCAAAAGGTCAGCCCTACCCTCAGTGAATTCCTTGATCCTATGGGTTAAATGCTTGCTGAGCGAGCCCTTTTGAGCCGCACGTATATAAAAATGCCACGAACGCTCCGCGGGACTCCCGATAATGGGAAATAGTTTACAGAAAACTGCATTAAATGAAAATGTTTTGAGTTTTATTGACTGCTGCGAAAGATAACTCGAGTTTTTTCTCTCTAGATGGACCTTGGATCTTGGATCATGGATCTTGGTAGAATATAATAATCAACAATAATACAATTGCTATTGTTTGTAATATAGCTTTATAACAGTTAGCCTTATGAATTAGGTCCTCATCAACTTTAATTATTGACCCTATTTTGTTATTTTATCATTTAAGTAATATGGTCACTGCTTGCAAAAAAATTTCTTGCAAAGATCTACGCAATTCTGTACTCTTACCTCTCCTACATATTAGTAGAAATAAGCAAAATCGAAATCTTCATGTGGCTAATCAACTTTTTAACCGACTTCAAAAAAAGGAGGAGGTTCTCAATTTGTCTGAATGTTTTTTTTTTGTATGTTTGTTACGCGATTACGCCGTCAATTATGGACCGATTACAAAATTTATTTTTTAGTTTGAAAGGGTATACTCCCGAGGTGGCCCCATTTACACCAAGTCAGATTCTGATGACGGGATCCTTGGTAAATCGAGGGCAACCCTCAATTTCTAGGCACCTATAATGTTTTGCATATATATTGTTTTAAACTTTCATGGTCACTAACATTAGAATAGTTTGTTACGGGATTGCTACCATGTACCTTATTTTTGAGTTCCCGATATTTCGGCACTGTTGCAAGCGCCATGATCACGGAGTAACTGAAGATCTTGCGGGTAAGTTGTTAAGGGCAAACATATCGGTCTACCCTCTTTCGCTGTCTTTTATTGCACGCGTCGGTACCATTGTCTACAAACTCACTATTTTCTCGCACCTGTTCTCGACACACAACACTAACAGTATCTGACCGCGTCACAGCAGTTTGTTGTTTTTTCCGGTTTTTGCACATACGAATCACTGGATTCCAGACACTTGACAATTATCAATCTTGACAATCTTGCAACAGTGCCGAAATATCGGGAACTCAAAAATAAGGTACATGGTAGCAATCCCGTAACAAACTATTCTAAAGTTTTGCATATATTTTCTGACTCAATGCTGATTTTTGGGTCTGGTAATCATCATGTCATATTGCTGACCTGATGATGGAAGCCACAGAACTCCTTAACGGATAGGAGTAAGAAGATAATACTGCTTTTTGTCGACAGAACGTATTTCGCAGTGTGTTGAGCAGACGTGGAGCTTATCAGGTACCAGACCGCCAATTTATATTTACTGGCGTACCGCACACCCAGTAACTAAAAAAAAATTAAAAGTTCCTTTCTTAAATTGACTTGGTATTTAATGCAAGACCTTATCCTATGGTTACGACACCAAAATAGCCGCCGTTCTGGTTGGAGTGTAGGAAAACCCTTGAGATTTACAAATTTTCGTCGAAATATTGACCCAATTTAACACCTTATTTTTATTATACGATTGGATGGGGGGTCCATGGAGGACCAACATTGGCTAAGGTTACTTTGCTGTTAAGTCATTTTTGGCGGAGTTGGAAGGTGAAAACTGAAGCTTATTTTAAAGGCGTCTGGGACTTGTAATAAATTTCGTCGAAAAATTGATCATTAATAGCACCCTATTTTTATTATACCATTGGACCACCCAGGTCCACAGAAGAACAACATTTGTCTAGGTCACTTTGCTGTAAAGTCATTTTTGGCGGAGTTAGGAGGGGAAAAATAGAGGACTTAACACCTTAAATTGTGAAATAAAATAAGTTTAATAAAAAACTAAAAACCGACTTCAAAATGAAACTAAAAAGCGAAAAATAATATTGACTAAAACATACCTAATCAGTTCTTTTTAGAGTCGGTGCGAATGAACACATTTTAACTCTCGATGGCTGGCACCGTTTTTATTAAACTTATTTTTGCGTAAAAGTAACGTGAATAATAAAGTTTTAAAATAACACCCTTTGACCGTATAATTACGACTTACGATTGGCCATTATAAAAGAAGATAAATAATGAGTAAGGAATTAAGATCTTACAAGATCCCAGTTAATTAATTTTCCCAGCACACCCATAAACGCAAGCTAATTTAGAAAAGTTCCTTTTCTCAACTGACCTGAATCAAGATGTTTTGTATTCAGGTCGTCAACCATCGTTTGTAAGTATCGATTAGATTATAGTAACTGATGGCCAATGCCAACCATTATTTTATTCCTTTGCCACCGTGGAACTAAGTTTACAAAGAATAAAGTGCAGGCTATTTGTCTCTGTCGGCCGACGGAGAGCAATTGTCTCGCCCGTGTCCACCGCAATATCGGTTTATTTGGTCGTTTGCTGTAAATAGTGTTTACTAAACATTATTCTGTCGATTCTGTAAGTCTGGTACTCGTATTTGACTTGTATTGATAGGTCTGAACGTTATTTAGGGTGTCTAGAATAAAAGAAAAATACAACAAAGTTTTTAATCCATAACTGTGTCATTTGGATTGATGATTTTGACAACGTTGCCTTTTGCATACGTTTTATAATTATGTTCGACGTACATGTTTACCTTAGAGCATTCATTGAATGCTCTAAGACGTTTACCCTCCTACTAAATTGAAATCTGTGTTTAAAAAGTAGGTGGGTGATTTAAGTGAAACCGAAAGCCACAGGATGACGGGAGTATACATATACTCGTACGTTTAAGAAAGTTTTGGGGGCACAGAACCCCTTTTACGCAGAATTAGAAAAAACACCATAATATCACCGCCAATATCACACCGTTTTATTTGCGTTTCTAATTAAGAACACATTTTGCGTGTCACAGTTGACACAGAAAATGCCACCGCGTTCAGACGTTCGATATCTGGTTACATTATAGTTGTAGTACCTCTCACGGCCTTGCTAAATTATATATATATTCAATTAATAAGGACGTAAGTGTCACTACTACTAAAAGATTGCATACATAGAACGAAGACTTCTTAGTAGCCCAAGTTTTTTCTAGTTAGTACCAAGTGCTCAGTGTTCCTCAATTTACTAATGCTTTATCGGTAAGTAATGAAATGGTTTACCAAGAGCTCAAGGGTTGAACGGAACACCGTAGCTTATGGAAACAAAGAGACAGGACACTAGTTATAAATTGTTGTATATCTTTAAGCCTTATTGTGATTGCTTTCCAGCGTATAAGGGGAATCGGCAAAACAACAAGAACATTACCTAGTTTCGTTTTTTTTTGCAATTGTATCTATCTTTCATGCAATGGGTGTTTATTTTACGCTTAATAAATGCGTCAAAACCTACACAGAATGCGAGGTGTTAATGGTGATTAAGTCAATTACCTTTGGTAATGTCAAATCAGAAGGATTTAACTTACTCTGGCTAAGAAACAACATTGTAAGGGCTTGTTTCACAATGAACGGATTTGGTTTCTACTCGCTGCATTTTACCTACAGATTATTTATTTAAGACTGAACGTTTAACTTGAATCTCGCTTGTTAGATGATGTGGATTTCAAAATTAGGTATATTACAGCTACACCTCAATTGTTTAACTGGCTGTTTACTGTGTATACAGAGTATAAAAAAGATAGGACACTATTTCAAACCACGTAATTTACCTGCTCACATACATAAACTTTTTTATGAGAACAACATCGAAATTGAAAAAAAAAATGTTAAATGCCCCATAAAAACAAACCTCAATATGTATTATCTGCAAAAAAACAAGACTTTGACGGTGCTCCGTAAGTAAAAGTGCAGGTTATCTTTAATTTTAAGTAGTACTTATCAGATAGTTGTGTACAGCCACGACCACGAGCAAATAATATTTACACAATATTTGTAACTTTTTTTTTTGATTTAAGTTTTAAAGTCCTATATGATGTAGATATATAAAAAAATATACCTACATTTATGCTCGTAAAAATTATTAAATCACGGTTTTAGTTTTCAACACATCGTTTTATTTGATAACGAGTGTCCGGCGTGATCCGGCGGTGACGATAATTGAATCAGTTTCGCTACGGACATTTTACTATCGAGCGGTAATTGAGCTGAACGCTGATGAAAATGATTTAATTTATACACTGAAAGAGATTGAACCGTATAAAATATATTGTTATGTGTACACCCAGCCACGATACTTTTAAGCCATGAAACTTATTATAAAGTAGGACACTTAGCATGACTGCAATGACATGCATGACTATCATCATGCCTAATCAGACATCGTCATGCAGTCCATTGCTGGACATAAGCCTCTTTCAATGCACACAACTGCGCCCAAACCTTGGATATTCTTTTCTATCTACTGCCATTCGTATGTCGTCGTCGTCTCTCCACCATGTCGAAGGCGCCCTAATCTCCCTTTGCCTATTTGCGGTCTTCAAAGATGAACACGTCTACCTCATCAGTTATGGGTTTTATTGGCATGACTAGCACCTGTTTTTGTCAGCCTGCAAATAACATCGATAATTATAGTTGTACAGAAACGTCCTAAGTTTTTTTTAGTAGAAAAAAAAGCTTCTCGTATCTTGTAAAAAGATAACCACCTGTGCAAATTACAAATAACAGAAGCTCCCAAGTCCATATAAATCTTCAAGAATATAAAAAAATATATTTAAAAATCCTAAATCTTATAAAATTTTTGCTTAAAATGCCAACGGCGTAATTTTCAGTTAAAACATTCACAAAATCAATAAATCTCTGCCAGGCATGAAGACAAAAAATATAAATCCAAAAACATTTTCTCTGTGCGGTAAAATATGACGCATGATATTAGAAACCTTTGTTAGGGTCCTCAAGCAACTGATAGTGCAGGTGAGGGAATACGGTTTTTCGAGTGGAAGCCTATTGATATAGAAATTATCCCACCATGATGCCTTTGAAGCTTCATTCTCGTGAATATAATATTTTCTTTCGCAATAAATATTAAGGCTTCTGTAGTAACTTGCCCAAGTGACAAAACGGAACCTTAATGCTGTCACTCTAATGTGTGCCCTGTCTGTGTGTTTGCTAGTCCGTCCGTTCATTATCTATATAATGTAGTGTCTTTGAGTTACAAAAATGAAACCAAAACTTTTTTTAAAAAGTAACGTACGGAAATACTGGAAAGTAACCTACGGACGTACTGGAAAAAAGCCAAAAATACATTTTGTTGTCAGCATATTTGTTTATAAAGTCGGACGGTATCTTTTTTACTAAAATAATCATTACCAAACTAAACAAATTTATTAAGCCAGCTTACAAAAATTTCCATGAAATTAATTACTTAACTAACCAATCATCATTATATTCATTTCACCCATACGACGTTCACAGGTGAATTTAATAAAAATTTTAATAGGTACAAATTATTACGTTACTTGTAACATGCTGAAAGTTTTTAAGCGGAGCGGAGCGTTATTTACCTGTTTTGTGAGTTTAAAACTAAACAATTAGCGTAATAGGTGACGAATATTATATCTTTTAACTACGGATTGTCATTCTTATAATAATAAACTCGATCTTTTTTTACTGTGCCAATATAAAACCTCTCTTAAGCCGTGTGCAGTAAAGTGGAATCGGTTCAGTGTATTCAAATAGGTAGTATTAACATTTTGTCAATTTCGGAGACAATGCACACGTAAACAGTGGCTTTAATCTTTAATAGCGAATCGAAATCAAAATCATTTATTTCTGCAAATTGGCCACTAAAGGCACTTTTACACGTTCCAATATATTTTTTTCCTTACCACTGCTTCGGGACAATAATGGGCTAATGTAAATAAGTATGAATTGACAATGTTAGCTACCGGTTACCGGAAATATTTTTCATTCAAGAATAAAGATATTTATTAACACCTGATAAGACAAATTCATACCGAAGAAGTCGTTCAAGGAAAAAGGTCTTTTTTAATTTGTGCCTCAAAACTCATTCGGTCATGGAGTTAAGGAATTTATAGATAGTTAAATACTCTTTATTGTACACCAAACAAAGAAGTTACAGTTGATATTTACAGAAAGAGTACAATTTAGTCAGTTTATATCAGAGTGCTACGAAAACGTTTTGCTCATTTGGACGTACTCGTATGTACTAATTAATTGAAATTATCATCCACATAAGTTAAAACTTGGATGAATTTTAAGCAATTGAAAACAGCCATGTCATTTTACAAGGCTAGGTCATTACATTCATTGGGCTAGGTCATTACATCCATGATCTAGTTAATTTCAGTTGTCATATTTTGTCAAGGGTTTGACACTAGTTATGTTTTTTTTTAAAGTTTAATTTATTTTACGTCCGAACGATCGATACGTTCTTGTAAAAGGCTTTCTTTCTATATAAAGTAATTGCCGTAGACACAATCAATTTTCAAAAAGTTTGTTTTCTCAGTCGATTCTACCGATATACAATCCCGGACCAAAGCGAACTTTAGATCAATGCATGTTCTGTGAGTTTTATTCTCTGTCCAAAAATATCAGAACATTGCATTTTCATTTTATTCCTTAAGTTTTTACCAAACAGATAAGAAAATTTAAACACCCTTTGAAAATTTATACGGCTTGAGTGACAACCGGGATGAGTTCGTGAGTTGGGTTGCTGCGTAGGCGTACCTACCCGAGTGATAAAACACAATTCATTCTTTAACCACAGACTGATTGACAACAGACCCAAAGCTATGTATTAGATAAGCAACCTTCCTGGGAAAACTAGGCGGGTCTGTTACTCTCAGACAGAAAATAATATTAATTTGGAAACGTATGGCTGAAAACAAAGATATACGAGTGAGTAGAATATATTATTGATGATACAGTATGATTTAAAAATATAATGCTAAGATATTCGAATTTTAAAGTTGCTATCGCAATGGGCAGGCCAAACCCGTTGGGGGAGAAAGCCTCTCGAGTGGGGACCACGAACTAGAAGAGGCAACGTGGACAGGCCTCCCACGCGGTGGACTGATGACCTGGTAAAAGTTGCAGGAAGCCGCTGGATGCAGATCGCTTCCAACCGGCCAATCTGGAAGTCACTGGGGGATGCCTATGTTCAGCAGTGGACTACCTGTGGCTGAAATGGTGATGATGATGATGATTCTATTTCCTAATCTTACTATAAAAGGCAAATTGGATGCCACCGTCACTGGATGAAATTGCCCAAAACCGTAAGCTGTGACATTCTGACGACCTCCGTAGCCGAGAGGCAAGCACGCCGCACTATTATATGGCACCGCCATCGCTGAGGTTTCGAACTCGATCCCTGCTCGAAAACGAACATTTCTATATTATCTCGGGTCTGGGTGTTGTGGTGTTGTCGTTGTTTCTGATTTCTATAACACAAGCGCTTTAGCCACTTACCTTAGGATCAGAGCAATGTATTTTGATGTTGCCCAATATTTATTTATTTATATTTATTCTTTATAGGAGGCCTTGGTCCATTCCAAACTTTTGAACTTCCAAAGGCTAATGATGGTGATTATAAATATACAAAAGAAAACAACATACGAGTACTGTGGGGGTAATAAAGTACATGTACAAAACTTTTAATTTTAATCCCGTAACTTTTAATTGTAACCCCATAGCTAAACCAATGAAAAGATGACTAATGGTGGGTAAATGATCGTGGTTAGGCCGCTGGCATTGGGCAGCTGCCTTTTGTACGATGTATTAATATACCAATCTTATGTAAACTAAAAACATTTTTGATCTCCTTTATCATAGTGCATTACTTCTACGTTGGTAAAATTTCGAAACCGAACCGTAAATTTGGAAATATTTGAACTGTGATCGTGCCGAGCAAAAATGGAACTGGTCCAATTTAGATGTTTCAAACGTTACCCCCCTGTAGCCTGCACAGTAGTGTCGCAAATTTACGACAGACCAACAAAAAAGGGCTTGGCTGCAGTATGCTATGAACAATATACTGAGCATTTTGCTAGTAAATCTTGGAAATCCCTGAATCAAAGAACAAAAGTTAGTACTTTAGGTGAAATATGGCGGAAATTCATATATTTAAGCCACGCTATTATAAGTACGTATACACTGAAGAGTGATACAGTTACTGAAATGTTTAAAAAAGTAAAGTTGTGTCTATCTTTGTATTCGCTACTATATTTACTAATGAGGAAGAACGCTTAACACAGTAGTAGAGCAAAATCCCAGGATTACAGACATAAGTAATAAAATGTATCGTCATCATCATCATCATTTCAGCCACAGGACATCCACTGCTAAACATAGGCCTCCCCCAGTGATTTCCAAATCGGCCGGTTTGATGAAATGACGACGAAATGTGTCGTATCGAGTATTCAATTGTACTTCCTATGTAAGTAAGTTATCTGTACGACCATTTTTTTGGTTTGAAAAATGTGTGCGATCAAGTAGTATGTATGTACTTATTATGTACAGTACACACTACTCAATACGAAATTAGAAAATACGTAATTTCTGGTAACCTGTTAATCTAGCTATGGAACGTGCAGTGTTGTTGTACGTCAATCTTTTAGAAAAAAAATACACGATCTAACTCCAAGTTCCTGCGTGCTCAAAGGACTTTCCCATTGGAAATTCATCTGCCGACCGATAGTTTGTGGTCTGACGCGACGCGACATCTGCAAATTCCATTCAAATGAGACACCGTGCCTTTTGTTACCAACCATAACCCTTATTACAAAGGGTTAGAGTTCATGATTGCAATCAAGACTGTTTGTGAACATGGTGGTAAAGCAAATAGGGTTTGCGCTTCGCTCCTGGTTTCGGGAATCCAGATAATGCCAGTTAATATCGATGCTAACCTTTTGACGATGAAAATGCGTTTGCCATACATTGTGAAATATGCAGAATTATGATAGGTATTCATAATGTTGGGAGTTTAGGAGATTTGCTTTCTTCCAGTTTTCATCTGTCGACATGATACTGGTTTAATTTCAGAATTGTAGTCGATAAGAACGTCTATTAAAGCTCTAATTACAGTTTTAATTCCAATTATAGTATTAAAGAGTTTGGCTTTGATTATCTCTAGCTACTTTTATTTAATTGTTAATAGCGTACAGACGGTCTCTTCTAACGGTCAGGTAGGGAAACTATTTGTTTAGTTATTCACATTTACATAAGGATAAGTAAATCACTGTACGTGCCCACAAAGCGTATTGACGTATGGGATACGGGTACGTTAAATACTACAATCTCACGGGATTTTATGCAACTAAAACGATTTGTTTTTTGTACCGACGTTTGACGTAATTATTGTGTTTAAAAATTCAACAATATAGTTTAAAATGGTTAAATAACTAGTTTTAAACATTCTTTAAACTATTACCCAATTTATTTATTCTTATGAAAAATAAGTAAATCCATAATTAACGAAACTACTTGCCCGTAATTATGTGATCAAATAAATCTTCCCAGATATTCCCATCTAGAAAATAATTATTTAAAGCGTTTCACAACAGACTCAAAAGATACGCAAATATTTATTAAAGCCTGGAACCAACATTGATAATCCGTTAAACCTTTCAGCGAAGCCTACTTCTACAAATTCAATAAAACCCTCTCTTATATCCAATAAAAGTTGTAATAACATAAAAAAGTTCAACACGAACATGATACGGGAGATGTTTCAGGGTTAGTAAACATAAACAAAATGAGTGTACTTAAGATACGAGATACAGGTACACTCAAGCAAATACCTTTGGATGTGTACATATTTGCTGAAAGGGCAGAAACAGAAATATTTGAGCCGCTGCAAGTAACGTTTCATATAAAAATTCGAAATCGAATCGTAGATAGGAAAGTAAAAATACTTGTAATTAAATAATCAACACTTACTCAAAGAATACATGGCAGATTTGTTGAGACATTTATAAAACACTTATCCAATAAAATCAAATCAATAGAACTTGCGTTACTAAATAACTTTACTTTACGTAATTTTTATTGGTTTTATTTAACAATAATATGCTTCATTTGGTATCTTACACAGTAGGGTTTACGAATTATAATTCCTAATTTGACCCGTATAAGTAATTCACTTATGTATTCTAAATTAATTAATTTTCGTTACATGTGCGTGTTTGGATCAAAGAAATGTATATGTGTGGCTAAGTACAACTTGATCGGTCTAGTACCTAGATTTAGAGCAAACTGACGGACAGACGGGCACAGGATTTATCTTATAAGGGTTATAAGATAACTCCTGTGCCCGTCTGTCCGTCAGTTTCAGTTTAACTGTTTCATTCAGAAGTTCAGCATGTCCAACAAAACACGATATGATATGGCTTTAGCGATTTATCGTCACCAACTGTCAAAATATGGTATAAAAAGCCGCTATCTTGAACGTTTATCGAAACAACGATCATTTTCGTAGCGGTATCATGACGGTCATGCTCGCTGTTTCGATAAAAGTTCACATTTTGACAGTCGTCGATAAATCGCTTTATCATATCATATCATATAATATCGTATTTTGTTGATCATGCTAGGGGAGTAAAACCTGAAAAACCGGGTCAATTTATAAAGAGTTAAACACCATAAGTCCTACTCTTTCAGAGGTGTATTCTCAAATCTGCGTCCATCTACAAGCCGTAAGATTCGAATAAGCCGCTTCCCCTCGTTCCGCCTAATCAAACCCGCGCAGTTTGCGGCTAATAGAATCGGAAAACCATCAGGATGCGCCTCTGCTTCAGATTAAAGGTTGCCTAACAGCATTACCAACAATTTGCGATGCCCAACAACAACATTAAATTGTTGAAATCTCATCTAATGGAGAGAAATGGTTAATACATAACTCTAAAAGTAGACGGACAATGTCGGGCTTTATGAAGAAAGGTAGAATAGTTACAAAAAATGAATTTGCATAGCCCTGTTAAAAAGTTAGTCCGTTGAATTAATAACTTATTTCTAAACATATTTATCATGCTTTTTCAACGACAGGGACAAGGGATAAAATTTACACACGACAAGACTCCCTTTTGGTAGCTCTTAATTACTTATTAGACAATTCTTTCTCTTTTTTAAACTATAGAACACCTAGCGGTCGCATAAGATCGCGTGACAATGTCCATTGCGTCTTTTTTTGACAGGCTGGATGGCTGGCTGGCGACGGAATGAAGGTAATACGAGTATTTGTGTGTCTATGCAATCGAATTTCGTCATTGATCTCCAGAACGGTTAGACCGATTAAGATAATAATATGGTTTTATCTAAAGGTATTAATTTATTTGTGGTGGTATTTAGATCAGAGTTATAGTTGACTTGCCAATGGGGCGTGCTGTAGTAAACAGGATTTGCTTACAGCAGCAAGCGCGGCATGAATCCTTTTACCACCATAAGTTAAAAATAATAAGTTGTAAGAAATCTCAATTGCTTTAAAAAAAAAAAAAACTATTACAGTTTTAAAAATGTGACTGATTCAAGTTACCTTGGCAGGCTCCGACGGATTTTCTTTGGTTACTTTTAGTAGAATAGTTTTAAAATTTTAGTTTATTATCGACTTTTATACCTACCTAGAGTAGGTCTTAGTTTAAAAAAAAAATAATTGTGTTTGAACTCAATTGTTTTTAATATCATGGTAGATTGTCACTGAAAATCAGTGTCAGTACATGTCAAGCAGTGGACTTTTTAAAGTCCGAAGAGATGATGATGATTCAGAACGAATTGAACTGCTCTGCCTGAAAAACAAATGAAAAGCGTACAGTTTTTAGGTCTGGGTATAAATTGCAATCACTTACTCGTAGATAAACGCAAGTACTTACATAAATTACTAAGTGTCAATATACTTTTCTGCTTTCCTAACAGATTTTCATAGTAGTTCGTCTCCAACGCAATGGGTCTCGGGTTAAATTTCTGGTTTGGACATTTAAGAAAATGTTGTTTTCTTCAAAAGTTTAGGGTCTTTCGGGCGCCCCAGGCAAAATTCACTGTTCAATTTCTAACTTCGAGACCACGACTATAATCGATGTTTTATGGCCCATATTTATGTTTATCTACAAGCTGTGCCCGCGTCTTCGGATGAATAGAATATTGCTTGTCATTCTTTATTTTACTCCCGTAGGTTGTGCGTTAAAAATACTAGTCTATGTCCCTCCTTTAGATACACGTTATGCTATCCCATAGGAACTGTGCTGTCATTTAATTCCTGTCAAGTTCGACGACCGTCTGGTGTAGTGGTTCGCGGTCCGAAATACAAAGCCTGGCGGTTGCGGATTCGGATCCTGCAAGGGGCAATGTAGGTGTGAAGCACGAGCAATTTGTACCCAAGTCATGGATGTTTATAATCGTATTTATGTATGATTATCCGCTATCTAGCTGCAATAGAACAAGTTTTGCTTAGTTTGGGGCTAGTTGATTGGTGTGATTGTGGAAACAGTTTAGCTATTTCCGAGATAATAAGTAGCCTATGTTATTCTCTGACCCTTAAACTACCGCTATACAAGAAAATCCGTATCTTACTCCGGGATAAAAAGTAACCCATATGCTATTTCAAAATATAATCTATTTCTGTTCAAAATTTCATCCAGATCCGTTAAGCCTTTCTAGCGTGATTGATTAACCAACATTCATCGATCCAATAGTTAATGCGAAAACGATTTATCTATTTCAATTACTCAGTTTGCATCTAATAGGGTCGGAAACCCATGAGGCACCCTGGCCTCTGTTTCAGATTAGAGGCAGCCTAACATCGTTATCAAAGGTTCACGTAGAAGCGGCACTGATAATATAATTGATTCACACGACAATTTAATAACTGTACGACCATAGATGGAAAACGTACTACGATGAAAATAATATTTAGTAACAAAATAACTTCTGCCCCAATTATTGCTGTAAGCTACTCAGAGCCTGAAGCTTGTATGAGGAATTTGCGATTTAAAATGTTACAGGCGTTGCTTTAGACATAATATCGATTATGGAAACGCAATTGGGAATATTGAATTGAACCACAAGCAACCTTTTTCAATATCTGTTCATAGTCTTAACACCATAATGCGCTTCTTAAAAGTGTTGTGACTATCGAAATTTCATCCCAAAGGGATGAAAAGGGGAATGAAGTATATATGGGCAATTAGACACTTAGCAAGTACTACTACTACTCTTTACAATCTGTAGTCATACACATAATGACATAGTAATTATAGTAGGTATATTAAGTAATACTCGTATAGTATAAATATATCTTTAGTTAGATGTGATAACAAAAACTTGAAAATGATAAGTTTAAAGAATTTTTTTCGCAAATATTAGGTGTACATGCTTTTACTGATGAAAAAAATGTTATAGCCGTTTTATTTCCACCTGGTGAATTCAAAATCAAATATTCAATATCAATATCCATTAAAACCATTTCGTTTTAGGTGTCCATTTTAGTTTTAAAACAAAAAAGTTTAAAGTTAACTAGGCTTTTCTCACGATTCCACCCGTTATACTTATTCGATTTGTTTCATAAATTTGGCCACTCAAAATGTATCATAAATTTCGATTCAGTTAGTGTTTCCGTAAAGTTTGGATAAAGAGAGGCAAAAAATATATATTTGAAAACAGAAACACTAAAACAAATCACGTATTTTGTCAATAATTTTTTATGGAAAAATCCATGAAATCAGGAAATTATGGTATTATTACGCGGGCGAGCTATCGGTCATTCTCTTGGGGCAAATTTTGCAAAGTGGCCTTCGTAGCTATCGTAGCGTAGTAACACTCGTAGCATTATCGCCTACCGTGCGTGTTAGTCACACATCTCAAAACTTTTAGGATACTTTTGAACAAGGTTTCTTACTAATGAAGTAATAGTTAAATATTAATTTATATTTTTCTTGTAATTACTTTCATGTGTTCTATCACCCCTGAGTCGGGCGTTGCTGTTCAAAACTACACCCTGTATAATATTGTTTTTATACATTTGCAATATTAATAAAAATAGTTCGAATACCAATACTTTCGTTCTTGAAACTAATTTTTGCTTGGTTTGTTTAATCAATTTATTCAAATATATTTTATCATCATAGTATCTATATGTTAGAACCCTTTTCCGGCTTAACGTGGTCATAAGATATCACTCTGTATGTATACCTAGGTACTTACAATATAAGTACCTTGGTTAAGGTAATATGTACACAGGTGTCCCGAAAAAAGTGTCAAGCGGTAGTCCAAATATCTGTCCGAAGAATGACATTTATGATTCATACAACGTTCATATACATTAGAAGAACCCAGAGGCCAGAACCTTTTTGTCGCCGTCAGTTCTACGTGCTATGTGCCCCGTCGACTACTACTTTAGCTTTCTAATTCGTCAGGCTATGTCAGCGACTTTTGTTCGGTCACGGATCTCCGGATGATCTTGCAAATAAACACCGAGCTTAGCTTTTTCCATAGCGCGCTGTACAAGTTTGAGCTTCCTTATAAGGCCCATAGGCTAATGAGACCAGGGGGCCTAGCACGAAAGTGTATCTTTCGTTCGGTCGTATAAACCTAACAAATTAAAATGGTCAGTATGACCAACTCAATCTAGCTGTGTAAAAAACCCGACCATTTTCAATTGTTCATAAATTTGATATGGGGGACTGGATATTTTAATTTGATCGGATAATACGACCGACCGAATGATGCGCTTTCGTATTAGGCCTCCTGGATAACGTAAAACAAAACATTATCACCACCGTAGAGAAATCTATCAGGCGTACTTTAGCTCCATCATTTTTACCCGACTGCCAAACGAGGGTTATGTTTTTCGAGCGTATGTATGTATGTAGGGGAGCGAGGGGCTTGTTGTAACAGGGGTAAGTATTAACAGACCTTTTTCAATAGGAATTTAAACTTTATTTACGAATATTTTTTACATATTATTACAAATAATGCGCCGCGCCACTTCATCACAGCTAGAATCGAGCCAGGCGGTGTAGTAAGTGGGTGTGTGCAAAAGCTTCGTTGTCGCCAGGTAACGTATTATTTTACTTTCGTAAATTTTGGTTAGCTATACTGTTTTCGACTAAATGGAGTTTTCTATATTTTGTTTGATGCTCAAATATAACTATTTATAATGTTATGTAACAGTTTTCGAGATAACTAAGTTGATTTAATAGTTATCGTGATAAATATTAACAACTATACCTTGGGGCTAGTTGTAACAAAATCTTAGGGTTTGTTGTAACATGTTACAACGTGCCCCTAGATTGCTGTTAGTTGCTGTTTTTATTTGTAATATAACATACCTTATTTTTTTCTATTAGAATGAAAGAGTATAAGAGAAAGACAGTGCGGGCAACAAAAATTCTGGAGGTATACAAGTTAGCTGCAGTTGAAGTTTTAAAAAACAACTGTAGTATTCGGAAAATCTATTTTCCCCATCGAAGATTAGACCATTACCAATGGCACCACCACGAAAAACAAATACAAGTGCAGACGCAAAAGGAAGTTTGCTGTTTTGACAGACACGCCTGAAAAAAAAAGCTTTGAGAATGGAATATGAAGAAAAGACGAAGAAAAAGCTAAAAAAAGTTGATAAAGATAAGGGAAAAGAAAAGCAAAAGGGGAAAGGAAAGGGTAAAAAATCAGCGAATAATAAAGATGGGAAAAAGAGTTATAAAAGGATTCCAAGTTTAAATTCATAATCTTAAGATTGCCATTGTCTTGTTTGCGACGAAGCGTATAGTCATTCAAAAGGTGAATAGGTAGAATGTATTTATTGTATGTAAGACGTGGGCACATGTAGGATGTGTCACAGGAGATACATTTTCTTTTGTTTGTATCAACTGTAATACAGGTGAAGATTGAATTCTTTGATAAAGAAACTTATTTCAAGGCTGCTTATTGATAGACGTAAAGTAAAACTAAGAGATAATTTAGAGACTTAATTTTGAGGTTTATAATTTAATCACTGTGATTTTAAAGTGCCATGTTGGTAGATAAGTACCTATAGTAGTACACAAGTACAAAATAAGATAAATACTTAGTAAAAAACGTAAATCTTTATTTTGTTGATTAAATAAAGAGTTTTTTTTACAGTTAATTATGTAATAAAAATACATATCATAGAACTACCTAGTAAGTTTTTGTTGTAAACAAAGCAAAATGATTCAAGATGTGAAATAAACGTTTGAAGAAGTCACATTTTTGTTTTTTTATTGTTGTTACTACTTGCCCCAATAGATGTTACAACAAGCCCCAAGCACGGGGTAAGTTCTAACTCTTTCCTTTTTTTAAATAAATAATAATTGTGAAATAGTTACCTGTAAATTTGATATTTTTTCGATTTGACTTAATAGATGAATAGTTAGGGCATCAATCAAAGTTGAGTTGGTGGTAATTTAACCGATACACCTCGAGATGTATCATTATCTTTTAAAATTGTTACAACAAGCCCCTCGCTCCCCTAAGTATGTCCATTTCTTTAGCACGCCCTACAGCCTCAAGCGTTTAACGGATATTTAAGTATAATATATCAATAGATTCGTCTCAATTGTGGGAGTGACAAGGGGTATGTCATTTCTCGAAATTCCCGCGGTAACAGAACTTACGCGGGAAAAACGGATCTGCAATACTGATAAACCGATTTTGAAACTTTTTTTCATTAACTAAGGGTCATATATTTTCAGTGCTAATAGTATTCAATACTTTATTTTTCAAAATTCCTACGGGAACAGACAATAAATACACCAAAAAAATAGGAAGTAAAAACTGTTTTATGGATTTCAACATATGATATGTCATTAGATTTGTCTCAGTTGTGGGAGTGACATAGGCTATGTTATTACCCAGAATTCCTACTGGTACATGAATTAAACGGGAAAACCCGATTTCAGATACTTTTAGAGAGAGATACTGTGAGTTAAAACCTTTTTTTTTCAATGAAGAGTTACAAATAGGGCTGTGAAGTTAATTGAAAAGTAGTAGTAGAACACTACAAACTAAAAAGTAAAAATAAAATTAATTAATTTAAAAAATAAAAAACCCGACTGCGTAAAAAGTAAACTTAAAAGATAAAAACAAAATTTAAAGAATCAATTTGCGGAGGCAGCAAATCCATTAACAGCATAATGATGATTAACTTGGTATGCACTGCGCTAGTACCTAATTAAGTCATTTAAATCCGTATACCAAAAGTCGAATCAAGTAACATAGATTTGATGCCTCAGACTGCAAATTGATTCTTTAAATCTAGTTTTCATCTTTTAAGATCACTTTTTAAGCAGTCGGGGTTTTGATTTTTTAAATTAATTAATTTTATTACTTCTCTAATCTTAAGCTCTTACTGTCTAGAACGATTATAGCGGTAGCATTGTGCTCCTATAGAAGAGATATTTCCGAATATCGGAAGCTCTTAACTCGATCGGATTTGTAAATAAACGTGTCGTCGCACAATAGGGCTATACAAATCCGAGCACCGCCGAACCGGCTGTCAGCGCCATCGTGCCATAACTCAACCGCGCAAGTACAAATAACTACCCTAGATTTTTGCGCAAAGTAGTGGAAGTGCTCGTGGCTGAATGGTTTACGCGTACTAAAACCGATTAAGAAGTTAAGGAACCTTGCACTTGGCACACTGTGGGATGGGTGACCGATAATTTAGCATTAACAGTGTACGTGAGTATAAAGTGTTTACGCTACATTGGTAAAAGATTAACAGACATGACACGACACGTCATAAATACTATGAAATAAGAAAACAAAATATAACTTCAGAAACATCGGAATCATACCTTTACCGCTTCTAAAGAAACCTATTAGATGCATTTGCTTTGTTTAAATATTTGAATTGCAAATAATACAAGACAGAGACATTTCAAACATCAGTACGATTACTCCCAAGAAATATCAAAAATACGAACAAAAAAGAGCTCAAAAACAAATTCTGTACATTTTATAGTGGACACAATATATCTCTGACATGCAATATTCTTGACCTATTTCTCTAAACTCAAATATTGCGGTATTATAAAGCATGAAAATTTCCTCAACTCGTAATTTATTTAGATTCCACGCTTATATCAACGTTATATACATTTTAGTCTTATCTATCTATCTTATTATACTATTGCTTTACAGGATCTTGTCAAATCGAAATGGCAGTCAGAAGTAGGTGATGATGAATTCCACAATTTGATTACATAGTAAGATAGTTATAAGTTAATTAAAATCGTGATAAAGCCCAGGGAGTATTTCATCTATGGCATTACATGGTGTTGGTAGTAATGCTGATTGAGGAGTAAAATAATACTATAACATTAGGGTATGATTATGCAGTCATTACGGTGTCCTACCGGTGATCAATCTTGCGTCGTTTGTTCCTGACGGCAGCACCGCATCGTTTAATTACTCATTCAATTAACTGCTCATACGGATATCACTTAGTAAACATTCAATAATATTGGTAAAACTTTTTTTATTTATTTCGGCCTGTAGAGCAATCTATGGGATACATTGTTCTGGTTTGAAGTAGAAGTAGTGTAGTAACTAAAGCACTAGTGTTATAGTACACCCAGACCTTTTGAAAGTTCGTTTTCTACATTGACCCGACTGGAAATCGATCCAGGGGTCACAAAAATGGCGCTGCTAACTGCTGTCCAGCCTCGTCAAAACTTCTAAAGTTTGGTGGCAATTTTTTTACTATCTAAACGATTATTTTGGTTTCTGATAAAAAATCTCATATCAATAAAGGGCTCAATATTCAACATCGGGCAGTTTCCATACTCATAGTATTGTCTTGGACGTTTAATCTTAGCAAATTGATTCCAAATATCACTTAAGTATACGTTAGGCCTCAGTAACTTCAGAGATAACATTCGCACGTCCTACCCAAACAGTTAAATAAAGCTAAATAAAGTTAATGGAATGACTCAGGATCATGTCTAGCATGGACGTAGATTAGTTGCAGTGCCTACCTTGCAAGGAGTCCAGATGTCTAGATTATATCCTAATCCACTTTCCAGCCAAGAAGCCATTGCAATGCCCAAATAGTTGACCAAGCAGTCATTCCACGTTCATATCCATGTTGCTGGTAATGACCAGAGACAGGATGATTAGAGTATATCAATAACAAAGTTTTATAATATTTAATGATCGGTCTTCGTCCGTACAAATACTGTCCATAATATTATTTAACTGCCTAAATTGTTAGAAAGCAATGAGAAAGACGGTGGGCGAAAAAATGCATTATGCGGTCCACATGGCTTATGATCGCAGTCTGTGTAAGAACATAATATGTGGTCGCAATCCTCATCAGAGAGGGACGGAGAAAGATGAAGAAATTGTTAGACCTAACTGCGACAATGGTAAAGTAATAAACATTTGGGCAAAGTTATATATATATATATATATATATATATATATATATATATATTATTCAATATATATATCAGTCTAGCCTTTCAGCATAAACGATGACTTCTGCACAAAGATAGGTACTATCGCTGTCTTTGGTTGACGATTGTATTTTTTTTCGGGTTATTTATAAGTTTAGTTCTTGTACGTTTCATTTACATGATTAACTTAAACTTGCCTATGATATTAAAGAAACAAGCTTAAATTCACTCTCGTCCGATAGCAAAGTATTTTCAAACAACGTTATAAGAAATTCTAAGGTTAATAAATTCTAAGAATGTATGACAAGCGAAAGCGCTATGCTTCTCCTTGATAAGGAATTTTGCTCATTCAGTGCCTAGAATATTCATTAAGTATTTTAGTTTTCCTTTGTAACAATAAAATGTTTGCAACGGCAGCATCAATTAGTAGATTACGAAACTTTCTACCAATTCCCACTAAAATTGCACTTGTACAGGCCATCCTTTTCCCCATTCTTGATTATGCTGACTGTTGCTACTTAGATCTCAACGAATGTCTCTTAAGCAAGCTCGAGCGCCTTCAGAATTTCTGCATTCGTATCATCTATGGTCTACGTAAGTACGACCATGTCTCAGAATACCGAGCTCTGCTAAAATGGCTACCGATACGACGTCGGCGCGAGTATCACATTCTTTCCTTCTTATTTTCTATATTATTTAATCCAAATTCACCACCATATCTAAAGGAGCGTTTTAAATTTAGGCAGTCTGCCTTGGGTCACGAAATGCGGTCTTCTAATAATCTCCACCTCACTTTTCCTTTACATTCTTCTCACACATATTCACAGTCCTTCACTGTGCAATCCATCCGCTTATGGAATTCCTTGCCGATGACTATTCGGCAGTCCGGATCACTTAAAAGCTTTAAAAGTAAACTTAAAACCTATCTCCTTTCCCTTTAGCTTTTTTGTTTTTGTGTCTTTTCGTCATGATTCTTTCATGTTAATTGGGTTTGCATTTATTGTACTTATGAATAAGGTATTATGTATGTATGCTTTATTTAGGATAATATAAGTATGTTTATTATTTATTTTGTTAATTTACGTATATGTATTATTAACTATATATATTAATTTACGTATATATATTGTTATTTAATTTTTCTTTCTTTAACTCTTCACCGCCTTCCCCTCTAGACTTTGTAAACTGTCCTCTACCTGAAGGTTGTCTGGAAGAGATCGCTTCTAGCGATACGACCGCCTAAATTGTACCATTCTAAGTGTATTTTCTTTTTTTGTACTGTTTGTTTTGTGTGGTGTGCAATAAGGAGTATCTATCTATCTATCTATCTATCTATAAAATAGCAAAGACAGCGCCGATGTTTAAAAAAAAACTACATTAAATAATTTTAAGCTCAAAGTTTTCAACAAGATCATGTATTAATACAGAAGTCCACGGCTGGGCATAGAACACCGAACCAATCGAAAAAGGGATGCTGTAACAGGTTTTGTAATACTTAATTAGGTCCTCGGTCCACCATACAGAATAGATTCCCAAGAGGACGATTCTCTAAAAAACGCAAGTAAACTCACTCTAAATATCACCCAAGAGATACAAATTAACATAGCCTCTATTTCGCTAAGAAGTGGGCTCACATTACGATTGTCGTATGTCGATGAGAGACTTCAGTGTTAAAGTGACGACGCGTATCACTTATGTACATACAAACATAGACTCTATTTTTTTGGTCGGTTCACATTAATCGTCGATTAGTGAAATGAAGTCGAAGTGATCGCGGTTTTATTTAGAGAATCAATAGGCTGTTCTTGGGTCCATCGGGTGGTTTGTGGCCACCGGATAACCTTTTCTTCTTAAGGACGTTACCTGACCAATCGATCAATGATCGATCGACGACATCGGTCAACGTAGATCGAAGTTGATCCACTGATCCAATGACGTTGACTGACGTCTACTAATCCATTATTATACCTTCCGTGATGCCGTCGAACGTTGATCGATCCATTGGTCTGGTAACACCCTAACGATTTTCAGTACAGAAAGGGATGTGGCCTGCCCATTGCCATTTCAACAAAAACACACTAATTATATTGAATTTTAAAAATGATGATTGACACAATATCGAAAGTAACTGGAAAGCTAATAATGACCTAAATAGCGTAGTGCCTTGAATGCAACATTTTAAGAAAATGATGTTTAAGGTCGCCACAGGCAAAACTTATTTACTTACAACAGGACCATAACCATGAACTCTTAAAACAATCTCAAAGTTGTCAAATCTGTCAATTTTGGTACGTCATTTCATACAAAATTTGACAGAAATGATAATGTTTGACAGATTTGTGATTGTTTTAACAGTTCATGGTTAGGGCCCTGAATGTTAATTCCTTATTTCAAGAACAAGGCAATCTGTCTTGTCAGTTTTAAAAAATATATCATTGACTTCTAAAAGCTAAAGTTTAACATTTCTGTTATTGGACAGTGTTGTTTTTGCAATGCAAGAGTGTAAAATTGAACACTGTAATAGGTTAGAGCGTTCCAGTTACCATTATTCGCGTATCGAAGAAATACATCATTTCCTGTCTACTTGTGTAGGTAAGTTGAAAAAGGAAAGAGGTAGTAGATAGGGCGAAATTGGTGTATTTTTGAATAGCATAGTGCCCTGTATCGCGTTATACGGTACGTCACGTCACGGTCGATGGCAGTTCCCATGTAGTAAGAAATTGATGACAGGGTAAAAAAATACAGGACGGTGCATAATCAGGATAAATAATCTATGTAATTATCATGGTGAAAAACTTTAGTAATTATATGCTATTTTTTTAAGCTTTAATTTTGTTCCTACTATACAAACTAAATCAGCTGTTTGGTTATTTTGTGTAGGAAGTCAATTTCGTTTTTTTTTTTTCAAGTAAGCAATACCTAAAACTGTAAGTGTTATTTATGATTTCCAATTTTTGGGTGCATTTCAGTTTTACTACGATGATAATGCTTTATAGGCCCCGTATTAAAAAAAGGTCCTAAATTAAATAATTTGATTGATTTGTTCACGACGTTTTGCCCCAGTAGCTTGAGCTGTGATTACAAACGAATTATAAATTATGTTCTCAATTATTTGAGGCTGGTAGAGAATTCCGAGAAGCGACATCGCCCGCTAATAGATATTTAGAGGTAGCAAACAAACTGACTCGTCCATCCTTTTCTACATTCACGGATCCAGTCCCTCGGCCGCCGGGAATTCGATTAAAACACAACCAGTATAACTTTTAAAACCTTTCCGACATTTTGCACCCACTCACAGCACATGTACGCAGTAAATGTAATGGAAAAACAATCCTGGCCCTTTACGAGGCTCGATGATATTGTTTAAACGACCTTTCGGGAAATAAATGGTTTTGTTTACATTATCGTCATCAAAAGGTCATCGTTGTTACGTTTGTGAGTCTTGTGGTACAAAATACTCAAATAGATAGTGTTTTATTTTTAGCCATAAGTTATTATACACCATGAAATTTTAGTGGTTGTTTTCCCGCAGTAAAATGATTCTATCTTAGTAGTACAATAGATTAATAAAGTTTTATTTTTCTTTAATTCAAATCGCCTGTATGTTGAGCGTGCGATGAGTGTGCGATGTGCGATGAGTTTATGCCGTATTACTTTGTGCGGGAGCTACTTTTACTTAAAACATTTATTTTATGTGTCAAGCAGTACCCAAATACGTCAAATCCCGTAAAAAAAAAACTATCGTTCCTCACGTTTTCGAGTTGATAATTATTTTTTTAATTAGTTGAGCAGAAAAATATTTTTATTCAAAAACAAAAATAACACACATGGGTCGATGGTACAACTAGAAGTAAATCGTTCTGCCACGGGAAAACAACCACTAAAATTTCTCGGTGTATACTATATAACAAGTAATTTTCTACTATAAGATATTCATCAAGTGACGATCATCTGCACAGAGTTCAATCGTAAACTCTACCAAAGCAGCTGTGTTGTTTTATTTTATAGTTATGTACTATACCGAAAAAACAAAACAATAATGATATTTTTGAAGCTATCACGTTTTGCAATAATTAGCATCAGCAGCCAGGGATAGATGTCCATAAATGTTTTATGTTTATTCGTTATCTAGTCGCCCTAGTTCGAACTCTGCTTAATTTGGACCGGATAACTGATATGTTTGATACTACAATTTATTACTTCAGCCCATTACATAGAAATCGAAACGTGATTTTTAGATACCTGTGTAAATTTAGTGTTGAACTAATTGCTGTTTAATTAGACGGTATTAATTGGAAACTGAGCAATATTATCTAATAGGACCAGTGTACACTTCAGCTCTGTGAAATACATTGTCACTTAGTTTGTATGACACTTTATTATATTAAACAAAAATAATAGAATTTAATAATACTAACTTATCCTAAACCTAAATACCTAATTAAAAATAAAACCGTGTTCGTGAGGCAAGGAAGCAAGGATACTGGTAGCGTTTCCTCGCTAAATGGCTAAACTAATCAGTTGTGCGAGGAACGAACCAGCATTTTTATTTTCCGAAATAGATATTAATTCTAGTGATATTTTGCCTAAAAGTAATTGTCACTAGTATATTGAAAAGAAAACAAATATTTACCCTGCTATGTTATTTATTTCTAGAGATGGATTTATCCAAATTCGCAAAAATCTTTGAGTCCGAGTGCGCTATTTTCTTTTTCCTGTTCTTTGCAAATCGTTTGTGGAAATCACATACCCCGAATTTGGTTATTACTATACAGTTACAATCCTTTAAGGTATTTTGATGTGACAAAGTCACAAAAGAAGAATCATGTACTTAAACTTTAAGGTACTCTCGATTCGAAAGATATACAGGTGGTAATTGAATTTATGGGACTGATTTTAATAGAGTAGATCCTACTCAGAAAAATGGATGACTTTACCTTTGAAGTCAGGTAAAAAAAAAAAATTGGTTGCCTGTAAAGTCGGTATACGGGCAAAAGTTTTACGTGACAACGACTTTGAGTGCTAAAATAATTTTAATGTGAATATTCATTCGTATAGTAGGAAGAAGGATGAAATAATAGTAACAATTTAAAACATTTATTTATACATAGAATGGTGTGTATGCCTATCTCTCTCACTCTCTCTCTCTCGCTCTGTCTCTCTCGCTCTTAGGCGGGCTAACTGTGCTCGAGTGGAAGGGACGCGTGCCTTTCACTTTTTATGTCTGTCTCTCTCGCTCTTAGGCGGGCTAACCATGCCCGAGTGGAAGGGACGCGTGCCTCTCACTCGCTCTCATTGTGAGCGCATAACGTGAGCGGAGCGTAACGCAGTTTCATGAAGTGTCACCCGGCAAACCAATTTATAAGACGTTGTCACGTCAAAAAGTACAAGTTCATGATGTTTTAAAACAGTCAACCAAGATACACTTGTACATTGGTATAGTTGCATATCGCAAACCCAATAAAAACCTGATACGCAGTGCACCCAAGAACCCGTTTTTTTTAATTGGTTCAGTCGTTTTACCAAAAAACTTACAAAAGCATTTAATTTGGTTTAATATCAACCTATATAAAAGGAGAATTGAATTTTCGAAGGAAAAACAATAGTCCATTCTTTGCAACATGGGACAATAGTTGACTTAAGCATCTTTTTATTCTGTTTCGAACAATCGGCGAGATAAACACGCCCGACTAGAGCAAGAGTTAGACTATGTTCGCAAAAGTTTTTTGATTCAATCCGAAACACAATGTTTGCAGTCTATTTCGATAAGCTGCTGCATTAGTGTTTTTTTTTATTTTAAATTAAACTACTCGACAAAGATTAGGTTACACTATTCAAATATCTACGATGACAATACATCATAATTAGAAATCGCCTGTCTTGCGATTCATTAATGACCCTGATAGTAAAAAAAAGATACTCAGATTATTATTTTATTGCATAGATTTAAATCATCGTAAATAAGGTTAAATAAATGCCACTGTTATACTTTATACCATAGCTTTTATTTATAAATTACTTATTACCAGTAGTCGGAGCCGCCTTTTAAGCATAAATATAATGCCTATACTAGGAGACTTCCCTCTTTTAATACCAGCCCCCTAATCATGAACTCCAAAAACAATCTCAAAGTTGTCAAATCTGTCAATTTTGGTACGTCATTTCATACAAAATTTGACAGAAATGATAATGTTTGACAGATTTGTGATTGTTTTAACAGTTCATGGTTAGGGCCCTGTAATTATGTTTTTTTATGTTGGTACTTACAAATATTATGTGAAGTTTAGTATTGAACAAATAATCATAGTATAGTGACTGATTCTGACTAAGATTATTTATAAACCTTTTTTTGTGAAACTAACTATACTGTAATCTAAAATAGGGGTATTCACAGAAGAACACAGTTAAGCACCAGGCAAATGAAACGCCACGGCAAAATTGAGTCGTCCAATTAAGAGGCTTTCGTTGGGACATCTGTTCCGATCGTCCCACTGTCCACCGCCCGTGGCATAATTCGCCATTAATCTATGCAACTGATCCGAAGACGTGTCCAGAATTTTGCGAGCATTAACTGTGACCCAGATTCCGGAATGTTTGGCGCCGGTTGCCATGGCTCTGCTAATTCCTTTGCCTTCCTTGTAAATGGAGTAAGTGGATGCACTAGTTTGATTTCGTGCCAGCCGTTTCTCGACCGTTGGTTTTGCTAGTTTGTACTAGTTTAATTTTTTTAATCGAATAAGAAATCTCATCAGGGCGTGTTCTGTATATGAACAACTATCACCTTGGAACAGTGCAACAAACTTAGTCGACTTTTTCAGCCTTTTTGCAGGAAATAAAGTAACAAGACTTATAGAAGTGCGATTAGGCAGGTTATAATATAAAGTCCATGCACTCTTGTCGTTAACAATCGTCAACTTTATTACATCCTTTTTTTTACTACCTACTGACTGAACTACTTTATAGATTTTTTCAAAAACTTTTGCTACAATTAATTAACAACATAAATAAAAGAAAGAGCTTCAGACAACGCTAGACATAAGATAAATTCAAATTAGGTATGTGTTGCGTGTCACATTAAATCATTCGTTTTGATGGTAGGTACAGACAAGGATAAATGTCCACCCTACAAGTGCTTGGCAGTTTTATTGTTACCAAGTTTACTGTGTGTTGTGATAGTACAGTCAACTAAATAAATACATATAGACTGTACTTCTACCACAGAACCTTGTATTGAAGGATTTAATAAGCAGATGTCTACTGTAGCAACGAGATAAGTTGAGGTTGTGGGTTAATACCCTTGGTATTAACATCTGAATCGCCGACGCTTACGTGTTTGCGGAAAGGTCGGCCTACATCAACATTCTTTCAGTGGAAATTAAGAAAATATACTGATTTTGCTCATTTTATAATAGAACAAACTTTAAGGATTTAAATAACTTTTGTGCTACTTATTTATTATTATATACTAAAGAACTTCGGAGATTTACAAATACCGTTAATTTACCTTGTTCTATTCAATCGACTAAATCAAAGTCTTATAAATGTATGTGTAAGTCGATAGGTTACGTAAAAATTAATAATATTTAAGTAAGTAATTAATTTAATTTTGAAAATAACAAAAAAGAGCCGAGACTCTGCAATATTGTTCATCAGCTCAGACAGCTGGGGCTGCCACCAGTACACTGAAATATATTATCAGTCTCTTTATAATGCTGTTTTCTTTATTTTTCAACCACCAAAATAAACAAAATACTTTATTCTATCTTTCTATCTACGAGTATCTACTATCACAGAGACTGACACGATTACGCTATTATAGTATTGATGGACATTGAACCGGTCAAAACGAGTATAAGGTTAAACACAAAGATTTGACTCTAGCCATTGAAGATTTCCATTATCCATTCCTTGGGTTTATCGTAGAACAGCACGCCATCAAATTATTGTAATATTAACTGAATGTCACATAAGGATTCAGTTTAATACGACTATACTGACGGCCGATAGGGCAGAAAGGTTCTGCAATGGTTCGGCAAGCGCAGCGTGGGACGTACACCCACAAGGTGAACAGACGACCTGGTAAAGGTTGCAGGAAGCCACAGGATGCAGGTCGCTTCCAACCGGCTGATCTAGAAGTCACTGGGGGAGGCCTATCTAGAGTTCAGCAGTAGACGTCCTGTGACTGAAATGATGGTGATCTTCTTCTTCTTTCGTGTCGGCAAGAACACGGGCTAAGTCTTACTTGCCCAGAAGGCGGCTACCGTGGTAGCCCTCTGGTTACTGACAAGTAGGTCCTCACGCGAGCAGGTGGTCGGGCACGCGGGACAGTTAGAGAGGTGAGCCATGGTTTGCAGGGGTTCTCCACATTCACAGCTGGCGTCTGCGCTACTTGAGTACCCCCACCGACACAGGTTATCTTTACTTCGACCAACCTGGGTCCTCAGTCTGTTTAGACTTATCCAGGTTGGCCAAGGTTCCTTATAGCCAGTACAGTAAAAATGTGGATACTCGCTTGCCCAAAGCCTGCACCTCATGTCAGTAGGGGTTTCGTCGGTAGACTGCGTAGATCGCAGGAAGCTTTTGTGGCTTCGCAACCGACCTGTGGCGGGGGAGAGCCCGTAGAGTGGATGTCTCGGGTCGCTTTCCTGTTTTTGTTTTTCAAGCGAACATGTCACTTCTCTGCGGACTCTGGGTGGAGCTATTCCCGCAAGAGGAAACAACATACCGACCGGGGTTGGCTTAAGACAGCCAGTCACTATGCGGCAGGTGTCGTTCAGCTCTGCGTCCACGTCTCTGGTATGTGTTGACCTAGCCCACACTGGACACGCGTTTTCTCCTGCTGAGAAACACAAAGCTAGTCCCGTAGTGCGCATAACCGTTGGGTTTGCTTCCTAGTTAGTGGAGGAGAGACGGCGCAGTAGGTTATTGCGGGAACTAACTTTTTGTTTCGTGTTTCTACAGTGGGTCTTGTAAGTCAGGGAGCGGTCCAGTGTCACTCCCAGGTATCTAGGGAAGTTGCAGTGTTAGATGGCGACGCCTTTCCAGGAAACGCCTGTTCAGCTCCCTGTTTGCCTCTCGGTTAAGTAGGTGGAAAGCACACGATTGGGTTTTGCTTGGATTGGGCCTAAGAGCGTTATGCTCGTAATATTCATAAAGGTTTTCCAAGGCAAGATTCAGTGTACTTTCCACGGTTTCGAATGTCTTATCTTCGCAAGTTAGTGCAAGATCATAGGCATTCTATATCGCTGAGTGTTAGGGTGGTGGGGCTGATCATTCGTGTAGACGTTGAATAGAAGTGGTGCCAGGACGCTTCATAAGCAACAAGCTAAAATACACCTAGACGACCGTCTGGTGTAGTGGTTCGCGCTCCGGACTACAATGCCTGGCGGTTGCGGGTTCGAATCCCGCGTGGGGCAAATGTTAGTGTGATGAGCACAAGCATTTGCACCTAAGTCGTGGATGTTTATAAACGTTTTTAAGTATGTTTATCCGTTATCTAGTCGCCATAGCACAAGCTTTGCTTAGTTTGGGGCTAGATAATTAGTGTGATTGTGGAAACAATTTATTTATTTATTAAAATGTATGTAAAAAGGGCTACTCTAAAATGTGAAACTGCGAAATAGCAAACAGTTTCGCTTTCCAGTAAGTTATTAGTTTGCAACTGACTAAAGTAAAATCTTATATGTACGAGAAAATAAGCAATATTCTGCAGATTACTGTCCAAACACGTCTACGGTGAACTTCCGGGCGTTGATGAAATGTCACGTGGCGAAAAATGAGTTCATTATCACTTCCCATCAAGCAACTGGAAATGTACAGTTAACAACAAAACTTGCTGAAGACCGAATAAATGTTATCAAAATTTTCAACCTTATAGATACCGTTGGAATTGGTTAAGATTAAATTGACGATTGTCTTGCCTAATTGTTTGCGCTCCGGACTATTATTAGGTACCATACGTACGGTGCATTGATTGTGTGATCAACACAAGTTTTTGTACCTTAGTCATTAAAAAAAGCACTTAAACACAAAAATACATTTCTGTTTAAGAAAGTTTCCGTTATCAAGTTAACCGTTATTGATAGGCCAAAATCGAATAAATGAATATCTCAAGACGAAACATTAATGTAGTATTTTGATGACTACTGTACTACTACCGTATTCTTGTTACTACTGTATTCTTTGACCTTAGTAAGGCGTTCGATCGAGTTGATCACAAAATCCTCCTTATCAAATGCGAGAAATGCGGCATTAGAGGACCCGCGCTCAACTGGATCAGAAGTTATCTTACGGACAGAACGCAATGCGTGCAAGTAACAAGAGTTAATAATAATTATGAGGCGATTGACTAAGGATCATCATCTCAACTAAATAAATCAGGTATTCCTCAGGGAAGCGTACTGGGACCTTTGTTGTTTCTCTTATATGTGAATGACTTACCTAAAGCCACCAATTTTGAAACAATAATGTTCGCAGATGATATCTCACTCGTGATACCAAAAAATGAGAATATAGTGATCTATGAAGCTTATATTAACAAAGCAATAGATAATATAGACAGTTGGTTAAGACGGAACAATCTCTCAATTAACGCTCTAAAAACAAAATATATTCAGTTTCATAATATCAAAAGTAAAAGCATAGACCTAAACATACAATGCCAAGGACAGACTTTAAACGAGGTCAATGAGACCAAATTCTTAGGTATAACAGTGGATCGCCACTGCAATTGGAAAAGCCATGTACAGGGTATCTGTAAAAAATTGAGCTGTTTCGTATTCGCTCTTTATCGCCTAAGAAACACAACCAATGAAAATACTGCCCTTCTTGCATATCATGGTTATGTATCATCAGTGTTGAGATATGGAATAATCTTGTGGGGAAATTCAACAGATGTGCAAAAAGTGTTTGTTGCCCAAAAGAGATGTGTGCGAGCATTAAGTGGCATCGGGCCACGTGATAGCTGTAGACCTATGTTTAAAAAATACAGTTTACTTACAGTTACAGCTATGTATATCTTTGAAATAGGAAGTTTTATAAGGCAGAATATGAAATTCTTTAATAAAGAAACTCATATACAGAGACTAAGACCAAGAGATCCGGACAAGCTAGTGGTGCCGCAACATAATAGTACACTCCATAAAAACAACTGTCATATAATGCCTATACGCGTATACAATAAAATTCCCTCGGAAATTAGAAAACTACCTACTATTTTGTTTTTACGTAAACTAAAACGTTGGCTTATCGAACAGTGCTTTTATGACATGAAAGAATATTTTGACTATAAACAATCTAAATGAATTATGTAATACCTATCTGACAAGCATGTGTATAATATTATTATTTTCTTTCTGGACATACCTAATTTAATTATCTCCAAGTATTATAATAAATTGTATTATTTTTATAGACCTCACAAATTAGAGCACGCATGTACACAATAATATGATAAGATCTTAAATGTACCGTGTTTCTTACGCAAATAAATTATTTCATTTCATTTCATTACCGTTCATATAAATCGACGACTTAGTTTAGGGTTGCTAGTTAATAAGTGAAATACATATGTTACGACTGCTTTTAATTACATTATAATAATATATTATACAACGCGGTTAAATTTTTTTCTGTATAATTATTGTTTCTAATCCCGTGTTGGGTTTAGAAAAAAAAATGCCCTGGCGTTCAAAAAAAATATTTTATTCAAAGTTTTATTTTTTATTTAACATTGGTTTATATTTAAACATTATGTTTGTCACTTGTGTTTAACTTAACTATGAATAAATACAGAAAAAAAACATATCTTGGCATAATATAATATTGAGTTTGGTGATTTTCCATTTGGGCAACGCAAACATTCGTTTTCCGCTCGTTTTTCCGATCAAAAATATCCTGTTTTCGTAAACAGCTATTTTGGGAGTGTTTATTTTAGGAGCTCATACTCGTAATATCAGGGAGCTAATAATAGCACTCTGAAATTCGAAAATAAAAGACGCAACTAAGAGCCCTAAGAAATAGTGTGGTAGTGTTACTACACTATCGATAAATGACTTTACCTCGAATACCTACTATAAATTTTCAATCAGGCTCCGTTATCATCGGTATCCACGACCATTCTTTAATATTATTATTCCCATGTAGAACATTATAATTAATGAACAGGGAGAGGAGTAGCTATAATCTATTATTATAATTTGATGTCATATAGTATCAAAATATCGGAGCCTCAACTTGAGTCGTTGCAGTATTAAGAAGTAAGGATGTCAGATAGTTTAGAATCTAGTTCTAAAAATCTTTTTGCGACAAAAACCTAACTAAACAAGGTGTAAGAAAAACCTGTTCAAAGTCAAACTCTGATCCCAAGGAGGTGACATTGCTGCCTAAATACGTAATATTTTAAATAGAATAAACCGATTACAGCTAATCGGCGGAAAAGTATGAAAATACTTTTGTTTTATTTCGATGTTTACCCTTAATGTAAAAGTCGCTGTTGCATTAGAATCAATGCCTTTTGAATTGAAGAGGGTTTTGGTAAAACAATGTAATTACAGAAATAACATATCTTCGTAGCTACATAGCTACAAAGAGTACATACATATGAGTTTATTAATTAGATGTATATGATTAATACAATAAGTATAAATAATAGGCTTACGATTTGTACTATCAATCTTTAGTTGTAGATCAATACGACATTCAATTATCCTGTGATATGATAGTATCAACAGTATTTTGATATATTTAGTATGCGTTAGTCATCGATATTATGTTATCGACAAAAAAGCTGCAACACTATCATATACAACTAATTATCTGAAATTATGTGCTGCTTTATATTTAGAAACGTGTTTGGTTTGTTGGCATGTTGACTTAGATATTTAGTTATTAAGGTCTGGGATTAGCTTTTTCGGGTCAAACACAGATGTTCTCTTTTCACTAATGACATGATTAGAACTGGACCAAGTTTCGCACGAAAACCCGAAAGTTTATTAGGACTTTCTTGCTCGCGTTGACATTAACTTAAGCTGGTATTACAGAAGGTTGTTTATATAGATAGAAGGATTGTACCTACTTATTATCCTGGTCGCTAGATTTATAATTGCGTTTTACTATTAGTGGCAATGGGTAAGCATATTCTACAAGCAGGAGTTCGCAATCGTTTCGTTCGTTTGGACGTATCAACCTATCAAATTAAAATAACAATTCACTTGTATCAAACCTTTGACAATAAATGAACAATTTAAAACGGTCGCGTTATTTACACGGCCAGTTTGAGTTGGTCATATTTTGTCAAAGGATTGATAAAAGTGATCGGTTATTTTACTTTTTTAGGTTTAAATACGTCCGAAAGAACGATACATCGTCTTAGTAGGCCATGGACCAAACGACATGTGACACCTATCGTATTATGTAGGTACCAGTGTGCTTTCCCATTACACCATTTTATTTCATTTTATGACTAGCAGCAAGATTATTTAAATGTTGCTACTTTTCATATGTGAGACCGTCGCGCCAGGAAAATATAATTACGATTTCAATGTTTGTTGTAATTTAGCTCCTTCTGAGAGGAGAATAATCTTGTAGGTATATTTACATATTTTTTTGTATGAAATGTTCGTTAATCTTCCAGATTATCTCATAAAATGTAGCCTAACTAAATTAAATAAATTAGGAAGATATGATACTCAAGTTTAATCTATAACTTTAAAAATGCTTAATTTAAAAGTCTTTGTACTGTTCTTAACCATTTATAGCTCACAGGTCAGTATTGCGATAGCTCATTCATTCAGTAGTTTGAACGAAAACTCGATTTTCATGATGAAAGGCTGGCTTAAACGGCTTAGTACCACTATCGTGCTCGTGCAATACTTCGTCGGGCGTCCTTTTTTAACCGACTTCAAAAAAAAGGAGGAGGTTCTCAATTCGTCTGAATGTTGTTTTTTTTTTTTTTTTTGTTTGTTTGTTACGCGATAACGCCGTCAATTATGGACCGATTTCAAAATTTATTTTTTAGTTGAAAGGGTATACTCCCGAGGTAGTCCCATTTACACCAAGTCAGATTCTGATGATGGGATCCCTGGGAAATCGAGAGCAACCCTAAATTTTTATAGGCACCCATAATGTTTTGCATATATTTTCTGACTCAATGCTGATTTTTGGGTCTGGTAATCATCATGCCATGTTGCTGACCTGATGATGGAAGCCACAGAACTCCTCAACGGATAGAGTTAGAAGATAATACTGCAATTTGTCGACAGAACGTATTTCGCAGTGTGTTGAGCAGACGTGGTGCTTATGAGGTACCAGACGGCCAATTTTTATTTACTGGGGGCGTACCCGCACACCCAGTAACGAAAAATAATTTGAAAGTTCCTTTCTTAATTTAACCTGTTATTTAACGCCTAACCTATCCTATGGTTACGACACCAAAAAAGCCGCCATTCTGGTTGGAGTGTAGGTAAACCCTTTTCTTAAGACTTAAAAATTTTCGTCGAAAAATTGACCCTATATAACACCTTATTTTTATCATACCATTGGATGGGGGGTCCATAGAAGACCAATATTAGTTGAGGTAACTTTGCTGTAAAGTCATTTTTGGCGAAGTTAGGAGGGAAAAAATAGAGGACTTAACACTTAAAATTGTAAAATAAAAAAAGTTTAATAAAAAAGCTAAAAACCGACTTCAAAATGAAACTAAAAAGCGAAAAATAATATTGACTAAAACATACCTAATCAGTTCTTTTTGGAGTCGGTGCGAATGAACACATTTTAACTCTCGATGGCTGGCACCGACACCAAAAAGAACTGATTAGGTATGTTTTAGTCAATATTATTTTTCGCTTTTTAGTTTCATTTTGAAGTCGGTTTTTAGTTTTTTTATTATTATTTTTTTATTATTTCTTAGTTATAAGAAGAGTCATTATTAAACATTTCAATATGATTATTAAAAAAGCTATAAATACACTCGTCAGACTCGTCAACACGAATCAAATAGGCATAAACATACAGATTTTACTAGAAGCCAAAGTTTTATTATCCACCTCCTAGCTCTATCATGGTATGAAATTACTTATTTGTATTGTCATCCAAATTACAAAGTTGTCAATGTTACAAAGTTTTTAATCGTTCGGATGGTTAGGAATATCATATTTTGTTTTGGAAATCGTTTTCAAACAAGCATAAGGTAGGTAAAAGGTTAGGTTATAAAACGGTAGAAATTCCTAAAGATTCCTTCGGAGACGAGTGTAAATAAAAATAGGCACTATTTCAATTTACTACCGACCTACTTTAACGTGATGCTGGGATACTAGGGGTGAAGGCTCCATAATCCTGCATAACAGATTTAGAGGTACCGCGGTGTATTTGATCCGAAACCCTCTGCGGTTGGGTTTGCGCCCTGCTATTTATTCACTGTCAGATTTCTTTACAGGTTTATATTTAGTGTGCGAATTCACGATTTCTGTTAAAATTACGATATTACCGTATGTTGAATGTCGATAGAGGCTTTGAAATGTTGTTATACAGAAAGATAAATATTAAGTATTCTTGATGTTTTCTTATTGTCCAAGCTAAATAAATTAAATCACTGCCGTTCTTTATTCGTTCGTGGAGTGATGTGAAATTTTAAATTAAGCGACGCCATTCAAAGTTGTTTGTTGACATAAAAATTGCGAGACACTTCGTTCCGGCGGTATTTTTAATTTCGTCGTGTAAACGTTTTTGGATGGACACGACAAAACTCTTATCTTTTGCTTGTAAGAGAAATCTTAAATTTTGAGATCCCTGAAAATCTTTGTTTTGAACTTTCCTACCTATTCTTTAAAAGGCTTTCCTCTGGTAAAAAATAATGATTCTCGTCTCGATGGGAAGGAAAATATTTGTGGAACTGTCTTTGTCGCTAAACCGGAACGCCGCACTTCTTTACATAAAATGCATTAAAACATGGCGATTGTGCTGAGCAGGAAAATATAAAAGGAATCACGATTTAAGTAAAAATTTTCGTTTTTAAATTTAACTAAAATCATGCCAAATTCAATTACTTTTTATACTAACGATACATTTAATGAAGATTATGGTAATATCATAATGTCATCTAAAGTAGATGCAGGTATATTTAGTTGTTAGTTTTGAAGAGGGAACTGAACATGCATTATTCTTCTAAAAATCGAATAAACAGAGTTTGCATTTAAAGGAATTGCAGATGTAATTACTAAAATTGATATTTCCGAAAGCGTGTTGACTTTAACGAACCTGCATTGTTCGAGGGACAATGGACTATGTTAGAGGAAATGAGGACCACTGCTTCGGTCGTATTTGATATGTAATGTAGGTACATTGTATATTACATTATCAAATACGACATTGTACATTGTATGATTTAATTTTACTACTATTTTTTTACTTACTTACTTTACTACTTGTTATTTAAGAAAACTACTATTAGATAGGGGTCGATTCCCAGTTCAGGTAATTTCAAAAAGCCTTTTTTTACGTAATATTAAGATATCTTCTTAAATCTAAGCAAGCGTCACACAATACTCCAGTGGTCATGGTTATTCCAAAAATTGAAATTGAATTCCATTTTTGATAAAACAATAATTTTAATTTAAGCTTTGTTACTTCATATGATGGTTATATGGACCGCTCAATTATAATATATTATATATATATATATATATATATATATAGGTAGGTAAGTATTGCAATGTCAACGTTCAAATAGCTACTGACCAAAACCAAACCCATTAAGGCTTATTTGTGTAAATCTTCGTTCTCAGCAGTTCCTTTAATAAATTTATAGCATTCAAAATAGTAAATTATACTTCGCGCCTCGTCCTCGAGATTAGTATTGTTACATGTAGTATCGCATAGGTGTCACCACTTCTGCACTAGTTGAGAATATTCCTTTGCCTAGTTTATATTTTTTAATTTTTATTTTTATAAAGCGGGTAGTGTTTTATACTCCGCTGTGGCCGCCATTGCCCTGCTTCGTCATTCGCAGTTTAGTGCTCGACCACTCAAGACACTATCATCCGCTTAACAAGTTACGGTTATTTCGTTACAAAAATGCCGAAACGTAAAGTAACCAGAACGTGTGAGGAAGAATTAGAACATTTAATGCGGAAAATGCGTAAGCTAGAAAAGAAAATTCACGCAAGCAACTCTGTGGAACCAACAGAGGAATCACCGGCATCGGAATATGTCATTGAAACAGGTATGTAACGTGTACAAAGTGAAAGTGATAATTACTTATAGTGTATAGTTATATGTGTGCATAATGCAATCAGAATTAGCCGTTGGGGCTTTTTTTTCGTAGCATTTGAAATGTGACGGTTGGCGTTCAATTCATTGGGGATTGTTACCTAACCTTAACAAGCATAAAATCTGATATCTAATATGTGCAAATTTGTAATTTGATTAAATGTAATCAACCTAATAAATTAATTATTTTTTGCACTAAAAACTTAACGTATTTACGTTACGATGATAATAAGTGTGTAACCTGAATAGTCATTGGGGCTATTTCATCCCACACTTACGTGATAATAATAATAAAACCGATTATCTTAACCGATATTCGTGTTGTTTCCAGACACACCTGGTGCGCTGGAACCATCTGCTTGGTTAAACGATGAACACGAACAGGAAACGTTCGAAAACTTAGACACTGGTGCTATTGAGCACGGAGTACCTGGTAATGAGACCCAAAACGACACATTGGCTCCCCAAGAACAACCTGGCACGTCGGAGTTACCCTCACAAGCAGATGCGGCGATTACACCGCAGTCGAACTCAGGTTTAGACACGGAAGTTCTGGAAATCCTCGGCGAAGACCCTTCACTTACGGAAAAACGTGGAAAGGATATTCGTGAGGAAATAGCATCTCGATTCGGACACATAGCTACAGAGGGATTGAACAAAGATACCAGGAAAGAATTAATATCCAAGTACCCGATTCCTGCAAATTGTCCCCGTATTGATTCACCAAAAATAAACCCGGAAGTCAAGGCCGCTATGCAAGAAAGCTCTATAAAACGTGATAAAGGCATTGAAGCCAAACAAAAGCAGGTGGCTAGTGCCATCTCGTGCCTGGGTGATATTATCACAATGCAGTTAAATTCTGAAAATAGAGACAAAGAATTACTTCAAAAATTGATGGATCTTGGCCGATTAATTTGCGACGTCCAACACGCTGACTCCGTGACAAGAAGAAACTTTATCTTGTTTTCGCTAAAAAAGGACATGTCCGAACACCTGTCAAATACAAAGATTGACTCTTTTCTATTCGGAGAGACACTGGCCGATACACTGAGGGCAGCTAAATCAATCAATAAATCAGGAGTCGAACTAAAGGCCGATCAACCTAGCAATAATACAACCAAACGATCAAAATTACCTAACCAGAGGAATTTAAACCGGAAGGCTCCCGGGCCGGCTTACAGGCAGCCAGGCCCTCCACAGAGGAGCCGCGAGCCTGCTCCGAGAACGCGCGCAGCCCCGCAGCCGCCCGCGCACTCATCGAGGCCGTGGCCGCGTCAGCCGCCGCCGCCGCCGCCCTCAGCTCAAGCTCGACGCCGCCAGTAAATACAGTTGAGTATGCCGGTCGTTTGCATTTTTTTCGAGACCAATGGTCACTCATTACAGAGGACCGTGCCGTTCTTTCTTGGATTGACGGTTACAAAATCCCCTTTTCGAGTCCAGTAATTCAATATTGTATTCCGCGAACCGCAACCCTGTCTAGTGCGGAAAAATCGCAGTTTAATGAAGCGATAGGCGGGTTAATACGTATCGGGGCGATATCCGAATGCGAACCATGCGAGGGTCAATTTATATCAAATATTTTTCTTACCCCCAAACCCAACGGCAAATCAAGATTTATTTTAAATCTCAAAAAGTTAAACTGTTTTATAAATCCCGACCATTTTAAGCTAGAAGACCTCCGTACCGCTGTTAAACTTGTTACACAAGATTGTTGGATGACTACGCTGGATTTAAAGGACGCATACTTTTTGGTGAAAATTCACGAGGAATCGAAAAAATACCTTCGATTTATTTTTGACCAAAAACTATATCAGTTTAACGTCCTACCATTCGGTCTAAATACAGCCCCGTTCGTATTTACAAAAATAACCAAACCAATAGTAAAATTGCTCCGAACAGCCGGTCTGCTCTCCACCCTGTATTTAGACGACTGGCTTCTCCTCGGACGTACTTACTCAGATTGTTTAACGAACCTTAACATCACCAAAAAATTACTAATCTCACTTGGCTTCATCATCAATGAAGAAAAAAGCAATTTCGTTCCTTCCTTGACATGTAAATTCTTAGGCATGATCATTAACTCACATGAACTAAACCTAAGTCTGCCCCAAGAAAAAAGGTCACGCATCAATACCGAATTACAAGAGTTCCAGAGGTTGCATCGTTGTTCAGTCAGAAAATTAGCTCAAGTAACGGGATTACTTGTATCAGCCTGCCCTGGAATAGAATACGGTCTACTCCACACCAAGGAGCTAGAACGATGCAAATTCCTAAACTTGAAAAACGACGATGACTACGAAAAAATCATAAATATCCCTGGCTCACTGCAGAAGGATATTAGCTGGTGGCTTGACCACATTCGGCATTCAGTGCGTCGCATAAGAAATGACGAGTACCGCACTGAAATATTCTCTGACGCCTCAACGTCGGGGTGGGGAGCCGCCTGTCTGGGCAATACGGCTAGTGGAAGTTGGTCCAACGAAGAGCGCAAAAAGCATATTAACTATTTAGAATTGCTGGCAGCTTTTATCGCCCTAAAAATTTTTGCAAAAGACCTGCTCGATTGCCAGATCCTTTTGCGCGTAGATAACTCGACTGCAGTCGCATACATCAACCGAATGGGTGGCGTTCAGTACCCACACCTCACACAGATTACAAGAGAAATTTGGGAATGGTGCGAGAATCGAAAATTGTACATTTACGCGTCTTATATCAAATCAGGTGATAACTTCGTTGCAGATGCTGAGTCACGGAAAAACCACCCAGACATAGAGTGGGAGTTAGCAGACTGGGCCTTCGATCACGTTACTCATTGTTTTGGTCCACCCAAAATAGATCTATTTGCAAGTCGCATCAATAAAAAATGTGAAGCTTACATCTCGTGGCATAGAGACCCTGATGCAGTAGCCATCGACGCCTTTACAGTCTCCTGGGTCAATACACACTTTTATGCGTTCCCCCCCTTCTCGGTAATTTTAAAAGTTCTTAGAAAAATTATCGCCGAAAAATCTGAAGGTATTTTAGTTGTCCCTTTGTGGCCTACCCAGCCATGGTATCCTGTCTTTCAAGCCCTAACAGTCTCTAAGGTTTTAACGTTTACTCCTCACAAACGCGCATTAATCTCGCATTCCAGCTCCAGTCGGATACACGAAACGATTACCCTGGTGGCTGCCGTCTTATCCGGGAGACGCTATCAAGAAGAAGCTTACCAACGTCTTCCTTGGAAATAATGATGGCGTCATTATCGGCTAACTCTATAAAGCAATACGACACTTGCCTGAGGAAATGGTGGAACTACTGTAAAAATACTCACACAGATGTGTTCATTGCCTCTGTTCCCACGGTTATTCATTTCTTAACCGAATTATTTAACCAGGGTGCTCAATATGGTACCCTAAATTCCTGTAGGTCAGCCCTTGCAATTTTATTAGGCTCTTCTATATCTAAAGACGATAGAATACAGAGATTCTTTAAAGGTGTATTTCGACTTAGGCCACCGTTACCTAAATATAGCTACACGTGGGACACAAATTGCGTATTAGACCACTTAAGTCAATGGTATCCGAATGAAGAGGTCTCATTAGATAAGTTAACTAGGAAAACTATCACATTATTGGCACTCACAACCGCCCATAGATTGCAAACTTTATCAAAAATAAATATTAAGAACGTCAACGTCTCATCAAACCATATCAGTATTAAAATCCCAGATTTAATTAAAACGACTAGAGCAGGATCCAGACAGCCAAAACTTTACATACCATTTTTTCACCAAAAACCTGCAATATGTCCCGCTACCACTTTACTCTGTTACACAAATAAATCGGTACCTTTAAGAAATTCTGACCTATTGTTCGTAGGTATTAAAAAGCCGCACAAAGCAGTTGGCACTCAAACCCTCAGCCGCTGGGTAAAAACTACATTGAGTGAGTGCGGGATCGACACCTCCGTGTTCTCTGCGCACAGCACGAGGCATGCGAGCACGTCGCGCGCGCACTCACTCGGCGTGAGCGTAGACGCGATCCGCAACACAGCTGGCTGGAGCGGCAATTCAACTGTATTTGCAAGGTTCTACAATAGAACCATTTTGAATAATGACTGTACATCTTTAGCTCATTCGATAATTAATAATTAGAAAGTTTAAATGAAACAATCAGAAGACATTATGTTCGTTAACCAACAAATGATTTTAACAAATATGTAACTGTTATGATTATTATAAGAATAATTGTACTCATGTTATATTAAGTAGAAGAAACCCTTCTTAAGTCCAGTGATTTCTATAAAATTATAATTTTAAAAAAGCAGTTGTTGTAAGCTTGTTTAAAATATTATTATCTTTTTAAAAGATAAATAAAGATTCGATATTTCAGTTAAATGCAGTATCATTGACGATATTTCCTTAATAACAACTGTACTCTCAAATTCTACATGTAACAATACTAATCTCGAGGACGAGGCGCGAAGTATAATTGATGATTAAACGAACTTACCTGTAAGTGAAGTTCTATCATAATTATACGAAGCGCCTCGTCCGAAGAGATTAGTAACCACCCGCCCGCCCTAACGATCCCGTTACTAATCTCTTAGGAAATACATCAATGATTCGAGGATCTAACTCCAAACTAAATGACGAAGCAGGGCAATGGCGGCCACAGCGGAGTATAAAACACTACCCGCTTTATAAAAATAAAAATTAAAAAATATAAACTAGGCAAAGGAATATTCTCAACTAGTGCAGAAGTGGTGACACCTATGCGATACTACATGTAACAATACTAATCTCTTCGGACGAGGCGCTTCGTATAATTATGATAGAACTTCACTTACAGGTAAGTTCGTTTAATCATCAATTAGATCCGACAGTAAAGTATTTATAGCCTTTGTACATTGGGGCCGGACCATTGTAAGTCGTTATCTGAATTTTTGTTTCCACTTTAGTACACATTTTCTTTGGTAATATCACTAAAGTTTTACAATCGTTCACTTGTTTTTATCAAAATTGTATGAGTAATTGTAGCTTTTGGGTCATTATATGTTCTTATGTACAGTTACAATTATTATTTTTTACATTATTGGTATTAATGTTTATTTTAGTGTGGTAAAATTACAATATTAATTAATTAATTATAATTAATTATTACGTGGAAATAATAAAATACCGTTCATAATATGACATCTGTATGTTAGTGCTTAAAGTCAAGTACCTACTTAAGTAATAATATTTAGTGTGAAAATAAGGACAAGTAAGACGAGAAACTTTCCAACGAATGTAGGTGTATTTCGTGAACTAATAATAAAAGGATAAAAAAATATCAGTTTTACGTAAAAATTTTGGGTTAAACAGGATTTATAAACAAAATAATACTTACGGATAAAATCGGATAAAATTACATCTTTTGCCTTGTAACTTTTATGATCATTTTTTGCCATATTTTGTTAAATCGTACTCCTGTTTTTTTATTAAAAAACAATAAATAGTGTTTAATATTTTTAATTTTTTACTAAAGAATAAATAAACCACAATGAAATCATTAAAACACGTGTTCAAATGTTTTTAGTATTTTTGTTAATTGTTTTACGTTTACGACTTAAATACTAGTAGGTAACAGATATTTTTTTAGTTTATTGCAGAATAGGGACACAGTGAGTGTAGTGTGGACGGTACCATAGTATAATTATGAGTAACTTGGCGTGAAAATAATATTATTACTTATTATGAGGGTGGGTGAAGAATCTGCCTATCATACAGAGTGAAGACATCGCTGTTCAAGTCACCCTGTGATCACGGTCGGTGTAACCCGGTCGAAACGTCAGGCAAAAGAGGTAATAGGTATTTGGTGTCTAAATTATGATCGCGTTAATTCCCATTTCATTGATGATTGAGTTTAAAAGTATCCTCTTTCACATTTCTGAATATAATTACTGTATATACATATAAGTATGACACGTTAATCGCTTCGCTGGAAAGCTATGTGTTTGTCATGCAAACACTGTTTTGCTATTCCAACAAACACTGTTACAGATCTGAGATAGCGCACAGAACAGTCAGGTCTATGATTAGCATTGTATTTGGGTTAATCAAATAACTATGGCCAAACCATGATAATAAAGGATGTTTCAAAAATATCGCCGCGGCCGGATAGATGACTAGATGTTTTTCCACAACTGTTCAACAAGCGCGGGACGCTTAGGTAGCTGAAAGTGGATGGTATTAATCAAATTTTACAAAATAAAGCTAAAACTTTAGATTATTATTTAAAAATAACAGATAACGTCCAGGGTATGAAATTGTGTACGTTCGCGCAGCAAAAAGTATCGCCTTTTCAAGGATTGGATGATGCAGATAATTAGTGCCCTATATCGTGTAAATGTGCTCGAAATTTTATATTTGTGCGTCCAACAGCTTCAGATTAATTTAAGAAAAACGGATTCTGCTGCACGAACGTTCGCCCAGCAATTTTTTTTTTTAATTGATGGGTCTAGCTATATATTAAATATGCAAAAAGATAGCTTATATACGATCATAAATGTGCCGTGAAAGCCAGATTTGTGCCTCTTAAGATATCAGAGTTATTTAGTTTTTTGCTAGGCGAACGTTTTGGTGATTGCTGTATATCGGAAACGGTTGAACGCACATTTATGATTTTTTGTATACAGATTCGGTACATTTGTGCCTATTTATGCCGAAATTTTCATTAACATGACTAGCATGGTTCAGATGCAATATGCAAAAAATCATGTATGTATACCCATTACTTTAGACAATAACGATAAAATACATCAAACTATCCTTTCTCACTTGATGGCGTTGTAACGAAAAAATAGTACAGATGCGTACATATAGGGCACTAATTATCTGCATCATCCAATCCTTGAAAAGGCGATACTTTTTGCTGCGCGAACGCACACTATGAAATTTCTTTTCGAAAACAAAACAAGGTCGTAATAGTACTCTTGCTACATTTGACGACCTCCATAGCCGAGAAGCGAGCACGCCGGACTTTATAATTATGACGTCGCCATATCTGAGGTTCCGGGTTCGATCCCCGGTCGGGTCAATGTAGAAAACGAACTTTTCTATATTGTCTCGGATCTGAGTGTTGTGGTAGCGTCGTTTTTTCGGATTTCTATAACACAAGTGCTTTAGCTACTTACCTTAGGACCAGAGCAATGTATGTGATGTTGTCCAATATTTTTTTTTTTATCATTATATAATACTTCATGTATACAGAGTTCTAGAGAAAGGTAATACATGTAAATTCCGAAAATACCTTTGTATAACCAGTCACTCACTCGCTAAAGGACAATATTTCAGAATAAGGTAAGTAAATATTTATCAAACTTTTATCGAAACCGTTGTACCTATAGGTACTAATATATATATTCATGAAAAGTTTAGCGTTCACTCGACCAGTTTGCAAGTGAAATATCGCCCGCTATTTGTTAAAACAATTTTACGAACATCATTATAAGTAAGTTTGCCAATATCAGGCCTGCAGGAGAAGTAACTTCTGTCGCGAATTTTCGATCTTTCTCAACTTAAAGTGACTTTGCGCCCCAGAGGCAAGTATTATAAAAAACATAACCCTCGTTTGGCAGTCGGGTAACAAGTACCTGACACCTACTTCACTTTGCAATATTTTGGAACATTAACTTCGAAGCTTAGTTCTGAATTACTATTAAAACTTACTTCGAACTTCAGACTACTCTACGTCTACGGAAATAAACAAAAGAGTATTCAATACATTAAAAACAGATTTTAAATACTACTATTATTGAATAAATAAATATTGGACAACATCACATACTACTCTGTCAAGAAAGTACCGGGAAAAGATTAATAATACACATAATGTTAGTTATTCATCCAAATTTATTTTATCACCTTCAAAGTATGCCCCTTCAGAAGCGATACCAAACGCTAACGAATAATCCAATCATCAAAACATTTTTTAAACGCTTTTTCCGGAATCGAGTTCAGTTCTCGCCGCGAATTCTCCTTTATGTCTTCTACCGAATAAAACCAGGTGCCACGAAGTGGTAATTTGAGTTTAGGAACAAGAAAGAAGTCGGCTGGAGCCATATCTGGTGAAAAAGGTGGCTGCTCGATGGTATTTGTTGAGTTTTTGGTAAAAAATTCGTTCACAATGATGGCCTTGTGGGAAGGCGTATTATCGTGGTAGATAATCCAAGAATTTTCATTCCACAAATCTGGCCTTTTCGTCTAATTTGCTCTCTTAAACGCCGCATACCGCTTAAATAATACACTTTTTTTTATCGTTTGACCTTCTGGCAAGAATTTTGAGTGCACAGCACTGCGACAGTCAAAGAAAACAGTTAACATGACTTTGACTTTCGATCGAGTTTGGCGCGGTTTCTTCGGTTTCGATTCAGTTGGAAGGCGCCACTCCGAAGCTTGTTGACTAGTTTGCATGTCAAACTCGTAAACCCACGTCTCGTCATTAGTAACAATGCGTTTCATGAATGTTGTGTCGGAATTGACTGCATGTCCTCAGCGACTCTTTTGCGATTGAGTTTTTGGAGATAATTCAGGTCTTTTGGGACTAGCCGAGCGGCAACATGTTTCATACCCAATTGATTATTTAAAATGGTACGAATTGACTAGTGTGACACAGAAAGTTCGACGGCTAGCTCTCTAACTTGAATGAGGATTTTCAGTCACTATTTCCTTCACTTTTGCGCTGTTATCTTCAGTACCAGACGTTAATGGCCTTCCAGAGCGAGGCAAATCTTCCATCACATCTCGACCGCTTTTGAACGCTTTGTACCACTCAAAACACGTGTTTTTGATAAAGTCGATTAACCGTAAGCCTTCTGTAACATTTTCAGAGACTCCGAACACGAAATCCCATTGGCGATGCAAAATTTAAGATCAACACTTTGTTCAATGTTTTGTCCATTATGAAATTCGCAATACACACTAAATATGGTATAACTAGAAACAATTATACTGTATTTTATCTAATTATCAGATGTAACTCAAACTCCGCGCCAAAATGGAAAACGTTGTGCCAATCTAACAACAACAAAAAAATATCATTTTGAATTTGGAACCATAAACAAATCATCAATTCCCGAAACTTTTTTGAGAGAATGTACATTGCTCTAATCCTAAGGTAAGGAGCTAAAGCACTTGTGTTATAGAAATCAGAAACAACGACGGTGCCACAACACCTAGACCAGAGACAATATTTATAAAAAAGTTCGTTTTCTACATTGACCCGACCGGGAATCGAACCTGGAACCTCAGAGATGGTGGCGCCTTATAAAGTCGGGCGTGCTCGCCTCTCGGCTATGGAGGTCGTCAAATTGTAATGATCATACTTACATAGAGAAAAGAAAAAATAAATTATGATTGCCGTTAATTTATTTCCCGTGTCATTGAGTTAAAATTATGCAACGCGAAAGTAAAAAAGTATTTATAAAAGAAAAATCTACATGTGCTTTTACATTCCTATAACGGATCCGTCCTTAGTAACCTAGGACTAGGAAATTATGTCAGACAAAAAAACACACAAGGTAACACTTAAATGTTAAGATTACTTGACTAAACTCGCTGTATATACTGTCAACAGCACGTCGACCTACCCAAAAAGTCAAAAATTATCCAATAGATTTTCAACTTTAGGCCTGACATATAGAGATCATTTTCAAATGAGAAAATTTGACATTTTGTGGTAGGTCGACGAGCTGTTGTCCGTACATGTAAAGTTTTCGATACAATGATCGATTAAATTGAAGAGGGGTCGTTCTAAACGCTCAATTTGTGTCTATCTTATTTTTTTTTAATAATTTCGTCAAAAAGGATTTTTTTTTTATAAATATTATTTATTTATCTTTGAAAATTTTCTTTTGTTCTAATAGTTGGTTATATGTGTAAAAACAAAAACTTTTTGACGATTTATTAATGTAGTGGCGTAGTCGCTTTGATCACCAAGGGTGCCGGGATCGATACCCGGTTCGAGTCAATTCAGAAAACGATCTTTTCTAAATAACTGAGTCTGGAACTGAGTCTGAGTGTGCTGGAAGACGCCCCTTCCAAATTCCTTTTTTGGTAGCCCATATCACAAGGATTTTAATTCATTATTACACACACATTATACACCATGTCAATTGGTGTTAAGTCTTTCGAATATTTATATAAGTAACGCTAATTACGTAATAAAAACATTAACACAGATATTTATATTCCAGAGCAATTACAATCTGTAGATGTTGGAAAACAAAGCATCCAGGGCAGGCCGCAGGCGAGTACGAGCACGAGCTAGTGATCTTAAGAAGTAAAATCATCCCTAGAAAGAAGGTAAAATATTAAAATAGAACCTAATGTTTAGACGACCCGATTATCATATGATGTTGTGGCTCAAATTCGTCTTTAGCCGTCCAAAGACATGAGCATTTCATCGTAACGTAACATTCAAAGCGAGCGTGTTACTTTTGACTGACTGATCAGTAACCTTTCTCGTGGTAAGCACTGCGCTCGACTGTGCTCCGCATTTGTAATTGGAATGTCGCATACCTAACGAAGTCGTGTTTTTGGATCCTGTGATTTTACAAGCAAGCCAGCCCACGTCTACCTCAGTTTGGCAGTTTTCTTATTCACATCAGTGATTCCGAAATAGGTGCGAATGATCGTATTCCTGACCCAGTCGGTTCTTCAAATCTAGGTATCCGAAGAACGGTCAAACTCATTTCCATGGTTTGTATACTCTTATCTTGTTTTTCAGAGACATGGTTAAAGAGGAAGTGTGGGCATCGTAGGTAAGAACATGCAGTAAACACAAATCTAATAGTTTGCGTTTCAATTGTTTTTTTTTTTGTTTTTAGCAATTCCATGTAATATATTTATCTTCAATTGCGTTTCAGTGTCATTGGAAGAGTTATGAAGGGATACCTAACTTTTAGGGACCAGAACACCTTAAAAAAACATTCTTCGAGTTGTTTAGAATGCGAGGCTCGATTTCCTTCCTTGCCTGTTTTCGAAGGACACTATCTAGCTCAACAAAAGCACCCATAGCATACCTCTAAGTAGTCATACCTAAACCAGCAAATGGGTCACACATCACCTCCAATTCAAACGAAATAGGCCTATAGACGAAAACGTCTCAATGAAAACTCGCAAATAGATTCCGGTAAAATTAGAATGAATGAATTCTTGATGTGGACTTGGCCAAGTTAGTTTTACTATTTGCGCTGCTGTCTGATTATTTTTAACTTAGTCAATAATTCAAAAAGATTAAGGTATTAGTGTTTAAAAGATTAATTAAAGTGAGGAAAGAGTTAATTTTAATTAAATAGATGAAATCCGTAAGAGGATCCTTAATTCGATGGCTCCGTTCTCTACCACAATTTAATGGGTCAGCAGCGCCATCACTTGGTGTTTCGGGATATAGTTTTGTTTGGAAATATATATTTTTTTAAACCATAATATCAAAATTCTTATTTCACCAAAATATCTAAATTCATATGTTAGTGTCTCGGCATTAAGGTCATGTTATACCTAATACAAGTCATTCTATTTTTTAACATATCTCTCACTGCTGGGAAAAGGTATCTCCCAGGTCCCTCTATGTATCCTGTTGAGGGCCATAGTCTGCTAATCCCTAACGTAACTCTCTAAATTGTCACGCCATCAGGATCTTTATATTGTTGTAATTGTATGATAAAAAAGTTCCTATTTCAGCCTAAGGGCAAATTCACAGATTGGATTCGTCAGCTCGCTCGCACCCACTGAGGTCGTTAGCTTTGCTGAAATAGACAAGTTAGTTCTAAAAGAGTTGCGAGCTATGAAGTGTGTTTCACTGAAACTGACAAGATATCGCAGATCCGATAAACTTGTTGAAGTAACAGCGGCACTATTAGTTTCAAAACTTCCGCATTTGTGAGGAAAAAGTATGATTTCTGTAACTTATGTTACAGTTCGATCCCTAAAGAGACGGCATATTTGAAGACGTCTCACAATGTGCTTTCTTAACACTGGTTAACCTGTATCTCAGCACTCTTGTTTTTACTTCAAACTCTATATCATCAATTCATCTTCTCTGCAATGTGAGTTCGATTCCCAGTCGGGTCAATGTAAAAAAAAAACTTTTGTCTACGATACAAAAGTTTGTTTTTCGAGAAATCGGATCTAGGTTGTGGTTCGGTCGTTGTTTCTGATTTCTTTAAAAAAAATTCTAGCTACATAAGTTGAGATCAGGGCGGTAACCACGAACCCTTAAAACAATCTCAAATCTGTCAAACATTATCATTTCTGTCAAATTTTGTATGAAATGACGTACCAAAATTGACAGATTTGACAACTTTGGGATTGTTTATAGAGTTCATGGTTAGGGGGCTGGGCCCTAACCATGAACTGTTAAAACAATCACAAATCTGTCAAACATTATCATTTCTGTCAAATTTTGTATGAAATGACGTACTAAAATTGACAGATTTGACAACTTTGAGATTGTTTTTAGAGTTCATGGTTATGGCCCTGAGCAAGTTATGTGATGGGTATTTTTTTTTCTAATGCTCATTTTTATTCCTGGCCCGGCCCAGAGCTGCCATTACAAGCTGTGTCATTAATTAATCAAATTAGCTATTTATCAAAGTTTTCCTACCAACCTTAATTGTAAAAGTATCTTATCGTCGTCCACTATTTAATTTATTAACCTTTTTCAACGCGCCACAAGTCAACTGCAGCTAAAACTCATTCTTAAAACTGGTAAAAATATTATGTAATGTATTAGGTTGGGGAAAAAGTCTATTCGCATTATAGTATGTATGAACTTGTAATAAAATCTCTTTGGCTGTACTATTTGTATCTGGCTGGTTTTGGTATCATTAAAAGTTTAAGTTTTAAAGAAGATAATTCCAAATTCAAATTAGGTAAATGTGTGTTTTTCATTTATTTTTCGTATTGTCAAGATGAGTGAATCTAATACAGAAATTCGATACATTTTAAAATTTTACTACAAAAAAGGTAAAAAGGCAAGCCGCGAAAAAAATTTGCGATGTTTATGGACCTAGTGCACTGTCTGTAAGAGTAGCACAAATTTGGTTTAAGCGTTTTCAATCCGGAAATTTTGATGTCAAACATGCACGTCGCTCCGGTCGCCCTATTACGGATAAAATTGATGCCATTTTTAAAAAGTGGAGCAAGATCGGCATATCAGTAGTTACGACATAGGTGAAGAACTGGGAATTGACCACAAAACAGTTTTGGCGTATTTGAAAAAAACTGGGTACACAAAAAAGCTCGATATTTGTACCCCACGAGCTCACTGAAAGAAACCTAACGAACCGTGTACTCATTTGTGATTCTTTATTACGACCTAATAAAACCGAACCATTTTTGAAGAAGCTGATAACTGGTGATGAAAAGTAGATCACGTACGACAAGAACGTGCGAAAAAGGTCGTGGTCAAAGGCCGATCAGGCTTCACAGACTGCGGCGAAACCCGGGTTTACTCGCAACAAGGTGATGCTGTGTATGTGGTGGGATTGGAAGGGCATTATTCATAATGAGCTGTTACCACCAGGCAGGTCCATCGATTCTGAACTCTACTGCGAACAACTGATGAGATTAAATCAAAAAGTTGAAAGAAAGCGGCCGGAATTAATCAACAGAAAGGGTTTTTCATCATTATAACGCTAGACCTCACACATCTTTAGCCACTCAACAAAAATTAAGAGAGTTTGGCTGGGAGGTGTTAATGCATCCGCCGTTTAGCCCAGACCTTGCACCTTCAGATTTCCACCTGTTTCGCTCTCTTTGAATTCTCTAGGCAGTGTCAGGTTAACATCACGAGAGGACTGCCAAAACTAGCAAATGGGTATTTTGATCAGAAGCCCCAAAATTTCTATAGCAATGGAATCATATCATGTCCCTACCTACTAGTGGCAAAAAGTTATCAAACAAAATGGTACCTACATACTTTAGTTAAATGTAAATCAACTATATTAAAAAATGTTTTGAATTTCTTAAAAAATGCGAAGAAACTTTTTCCCCAACCTTTTATTTAGCCATAAAAAAATTATAATAGGTTAATGGCTATGCAAAGTACAAATATTTTTTTAATTGTTTTACATTTCCCCGGGGCATTAAGGATATTGAAATTCAATCTTTAATGGCGTCTAATATCGTTCTACGAGCAGGCTTTTATAAAAATTATACGCGCGATATTTGGTAGTTTGCATAAACAGCTTTGTCGCCTGTTTCGGAATTAAGGATGTTTTAGAAAAATTGTGGTTTAAGCAAGTTACATAGTTAATTAACCATATTTTGCGGTCCATCGTTCGAGTTTTGTGTAATAACAAGAATCTGAAAAAATTTTAACTACTTATATTGATTGACTAACTTAATTAACTACTTTTTAATTTATTTTTTGAACTTGATTTACGGGTTCGGTTTTAAAGGCTATTCTATAAAAAAATTCATTCTTAACTTATAATTACAACCAAAAATATGAATACCTATAATAAATCTGTAACAAAAATATTTACGATTTTTTATACGATACTTTGATATTGTTAAACACATCTGTGTAACATGGTAAAATAAAGCATGGTAAAGCAAGTTTAACGGTGTACTATCTATCATTCATAGATATGGATGTTAGGCCGTACAACCGTTTTAAACCTTATCTATCTATTGCAAAATTTGTATTATAAAAATATTTATAAATTTTTCCAGGTTTGAAGGAGGGGATGAGGGAGATATTTCCAGCTATTGGCTTCAAAATCGAAGCCAATAGCTGGAAATATAAAGCAAGACTTGCAAACCACCCTAACGAACTCGCTGTGGAACTGACCATTCATCCCAAAGGAGGCATATCATGGAGATAGAGAGCCACAAAGTCAAAGTCAATTATTTCTTCAAATTGGCCATCAATGGAACTTTTACATGTCATTTTTTTCCCTACCACCGCTCCGGGACTACATATCGGCTGGTGATGAGAAGAAGCGGCGCAACAAACTCAGTCACCTTTGTCAGCCTGATTTTATTACAGGAAATTTAAGTGGTTTTTGAACTCATAAACATGCAAGTCAATAATAGTTTTTGGTACTTTATTAAAGATTTTTATACATTTTCCCAAAAATGAATTACTTACTTTCTTTAATCTGAAGCTCAGAACGGCAAGTTTATTTCTATTTCTAGTATTATAATGATGTGAATCACATACTAATGTTTTTTCTACCATACATAAATTGTCCAAAATGTATTGTGACACTATTGTTAGTATTTTAATATCTTTAAAGGCCTCCCAGAGAGTCGCGAGGCCCAAGACAGTATATTGCACGTACAGCTCTTTTTTGCAACACAAAGATTGATTCACAATTAAGTAGAAAATATTGTTAATGAGGAATATACCCTTATCGCTAATAGGTAGTCGTTAGACTGATCGCATGATAAAAAAGAAAAATACAATCCAGATTACTACATCTTCACGGTATATAAATGGCAATTAGAGATTTTTAAGCCTGTGGAAATTAGATCGCTAAATCCTTTCAAAGAAAATACCTTTTTTATTAAGAAGCTTAATTCTGAAGCTGCAGCAGGCTTAAATCTTGACAGTGTCTGGTTCGACGGTCATAAGTGGCTATGGATAATACCATGTCTGGTCAACGCCATATATCGTAGGATTAGTACATATAAAAAACGAATAGATGTCACTACAAGGCTCATTAGGATTGGGCTTGATAACAATGAACGATAACTCTTGATAAAATCGTTATCAAAACACTTTTTTAGCACTTTTGTTTTTTAAAAATGAAATGTTAATAGAATTTTTACATTTATTTTAAAACAAATCATTTTAACTAAAATTTTAAGCAATTTCGGTATAATGCCATCTACCGGTTTTAACTTAAACGCTCTTTTATAGAAACGCAATGTCAGCTATTGGATTGAAAAAAACTAAACACGGCATTTATGTTGATTATAGAGGTAATATGCATTTCGTATTATTTTACCAAATAATTTGAAAAAATAAATAAAGGAAAACCAAATTTTAAAATATAAGTATATTTATTAAATGAGTAATTATATACTCTCTGGTAATTAACGGTCAAAAGCAAGAAGCTTCAAAATAATGTAGCTTTTCGACAACTGTCAAATATTTGTTTGTAGGGCTACCAGTGTGAGTATTGTAGTTTTATAATATGGGATTTGTTTTAATATTTGGCAAGTAATTTTAAAAATCATTTTTTTGGAGAAAATATGGATTACTAATGTTTAGCCAAAAACGTTTCCCAAAATATTACAACCCAACTATTTTACACAAATTTTCATTAGGCAAAAAAACATTTGTCAAAACAACTCATTGCAATTTTTTAGTTAGCAAATCTTTTTTTGGGATATTATTGTTTAACAAATAATTGCTTGTCATGTTTCATTTAATCAAATGTTTCATTTGGCACATCTTTCTCATTGCAAAATATTGCATGGCATACGATTTACAAGCTTACTCTCTAACTTTGAAAATATCATGCTGCATCGACGTTTGTTTTACATAAGGTAAACAAAATAGTTAAAATGGCTAAAATGGCTTTAAGCGATTTTTCTTTGATCCCAAAAGCAATAATTTTTGGAAAAAATTCTTAATGTTAATCTAAAAAAAGACAATTTAGTAACCCTGTTCCAGTTTTTTTATCAACTTTGATAAACAATGAATTTTATTTAAAGGCATTTGTGTGTCACGCACGTCAAAAGGTCACGTCTAAATGACGTAAATATGTCATAAACGGTCGTTTCAAGCTATAACCTAATTATTAATTTCGTTATGTATTGTCAAGTATCGATGCCCAAAGTGCTAAGAATTCGGGCTAATATTCCATGGGCGCGACTTCGAATCTTAGTCGGTGACAATATTTTTTCGAAATCCAGACTTGTATTAAAAGAGTTTGATAAAAATTGTTTATTCACATTTATAACCATTTTTAATAACTAAACTCAGTACTGAACTTTTGTTTTTTTTTTTTACATAATATTCACAAAATAAATAACAAATAGAAAATGGGTCCCAGCTCGCCGTTATCAGTTTTCATAAAAATTAGGATCATACTCTAGTAAAATCAGCAACCGACTAAAATAAAGATAAATATAGTACTTAATATCTTAAAAAAGTTATGGATGCGCACAAAAAGTTATTTAAGATAATATAACAACTTGAAAAAAAAGACCGCATCATGTGGGATCCGAACCCATATCTTATAGAAACTACGAGCAAGTGCCTTTTCAACTAAGCTACGAGGACGTTAGAACGATTTTCAAAATTTGTCAAGTGTTAGTTTATATTTTTTGACAGAGTGTGCAAACAATTGTAAACCTTATGGTGGTTTGGCATTCTCTGACGGACCGAAACAGAAATTAATGGTAATAAATGTTCTATTTTGATGTAGTATAATTCTTTCTCTATGGTTCTATGAATTATAGGAAAGTTATCTATCATTGCGCAGATAGTGCCATCTAGTCAGAGAGGGAAACAAACGATGGCGTAGTTATAGTTTAGTTCCATTTACTCACCACCTTCGCTGTCTTTCGCGCGAGTTAAGGTGGAGATTTTCAAAGTACCGAGACTGTCCCTCTGTTTTACGTAGTATTATTCTTTCTCTATGATAATACTGAGAATTTTATTTGTAAACATTTTCGCGCACATTTTCGGTGCAAGTACTCACTCGTACAATTTTGAAGATCGGAAAAAATAAAGACATTCTGTCGATATCTCATCGTAGCATCTTTCACATTTGGATTGATATTCTGCAATCATTTTCATGGTACACCATTAGTAGTTCCGGTATAATTCAGTAATGGTGCTTTTCGTGTAATGACCGTTTTTATAGGCTTTCCGATAAATCGATCCTCTATGTGGTACGTCATTGCTCAAAGTATAATCACAAATTACGTATAGCGGCGGTATAATTTAGTACATTATGTTGCAGGTAAACATTTGGAATAGAGAAAACAAATTCTAATAGTTGCTTATGGTAGGATAAACCTATGTAAATAAACTTAACTTATACAATGTAACAAGTAGATAAGTATTTATCAGTCGCTTAGACATTCGTTGAGTTACACAACAAATGTTAAAAATTATCAATACGGTCCAATGTCAAATAAAAATAATGGCTTTCCACACAACGTCTCTAAACTTCGACCCTGCCATTATTAAAAGTTAATGCGTTCCTGGCCTAAAACCATGTTAAATTTATTCTTTTGTTCTATCCTGTATTATGTATTTGGGTGCAAAACTACACAAATCAATACCTATCTAGTAAGGATGATTATGATACAAACGCAAACGATTTAACAAGATAAGATTGATTAAAGTACCTTTATTTATGTTACACGTATTATACCGAAGGATTAATTTTTGTACTAGCCAAAATGCTCTCAGCACTCTCACATACCTTCTTACTGGGCTTAATTTACATAATTAACGGGTCAAATTAAGGAAAATTACATGAGTAATCTCATCGCTGCCCAAAAGGAACAAGGGTTTCTGTGCTTGTTGGCACATCTCTAACTTCATTACTACTCGTCGACCCTTCGTTGTTTTGATGCTCATTTATTTATTAATGCTGTTATGTAAGTACATTTATGTACCGTGTTGGCCTCACATCATGTAGCTCTACCGCGAAAATGTTTCATTCGCATGGCGCGTCTGACAATATAGGTATGCGATCCTAATTAATTAGTTATTTCCTTGATTATATTGATCAAATACAGGAACTTTTTTTAGGAAAGGGAAAGGAAAATTGCAAAAAAAATGTTTATTATTCTATACTGACTAGAGACTGACACTTGGTGCGTTGCCTGGGGCATATTTACCAGTAATGATATAAAACTTCAGTCAATTGGCAGTATACTCAATAGGGATTACGACATTTACGACTACCTTTTTTTTTCTTCGTCTATCAGGTAGATTATTAAAAAAAAACATTAGACACGTATTTTCTTCTTTTTTCAAATACCTAATCAAAATATTACAGAGATATATTGATTTAAAATGTGTGAAATTTTTACTAAGAAATAACGTAACGAGTCCCTTCTCCCGAACTTCGACGCGCTTTATCTTTGCAATGTTTATGTTGATTCAAAAGAAAAACTAACGGTTATTTTTTTTTCTGACTGAAAAACTAAGTAGTAGTTCATTTTCTTTACCCAGTCGTCATCCTAATTAAACGATAATTGTGCTAATTTCGCATTGTTTAGTACAAAGTTACCAGTAATTAATTATTTAGATAAAAATTACTGTATAAACTTGGCACACTTCACGGTCCAAACCCTTTTGTTGTCTAATTAATTCAAAATCGTTGGCAAGTCTCACATTCTTTACGTCACTCAGCATAATGTCTTTCGAGAATAGAATGATTGGCCCAGTTATGATTCACTTAGGAATGCTAATTTTATTGCGGTTAGATAATATCTGAAGATTTGAGTTTTATTTTTGCTTCAAAATTTTAGTAGAAATATCGAAGATATAATTTTTATATATTACAATAACTAGCTTATAAGCTTAGGTAGCATCGAATCTTCTCCGTATTCTCTTCTTATTTCTAAAATTATCAAAAAGTAAGTTAAATGTGAGTCATAAAACTTTCCCTTGTACTTGCAATAACAAAAAAAATACTAGCGTCTACATCTACAAGTGTACTGATAGTTTAACTTTGGTGCTATTTTCAAAGACATGTGAATGTGTCTTCCCCTTAAGGTGCGCCTTTTAAGCAAGTTTGTCCTATGGGTAGGTATATAACAGTTTATTTTAAGCAACCCATAGAATATTCAAAAGAAAAGACAGTAAGTAAAATAAGATAAAATAAAATAAAGTAAAAAACGCTAAGGAAACATGAGAACCTCATAACATTTATTACCCTTTTTTAATTTTAGGACATGAGAATACTTAAGAAGCCCATTTTCGGGCATATAAATGATTCCTCAAGTCCTCAACCGCTAAGTGAACCGGTGTTTTACAAATGTAGGTATATCAAAATATATAAATATTGATAAATAAGGCAAATTAGAATTTATCTGATTATCAAAACTACGTTCATCCTGACATCTACAATTGTAGCCTCACCAATCAATGGTCACCCTAGGTGACATCAACAACTGTAGCCTCACTGATCAACGGTTACCCTAGGTGACATCAACAATTGTAGCCTCACTAATCAATCGTGACATCCACAATTGTAGCCTCACTGGTCAACGGTCGCTCTAGATGATAATATCTACAATTGTAGCCTCACTCATCAACGGTCACCCTAGGTCACATCTACAATTGTAGCCTCACTAATCAACGGTCACCCTAGATGATATCCACAATGTCCCTCACTAATCTTTATACGACCTTGTCCTCTACGACCACATGATAAATATTTTACAACGACACACCTCTGAAACGATCGAACAAACGCTTCCTGACTGGCAAGCGGCCAAGTGGCAGGGTTACGAGCATCACAATGCGAGCCAACAAAAATCAACTAAAGTTTATTTGAAACAATCAACTTGCTATTATTTTTTCTGGGCTGCTTAGAAAAGTTTATGTAACAGCCCATTAGGCCAGTTAGGCTACGAAAACAATGAATGAATGGAAATTTAAATTTTACGCGACTACAATATGGCGATAGATGAGATTAAAAGAGCAATTCAAAATACATTCTCTACCTTTTCTTGTACCTTAAACAACGCTTAGAAGCGTACTTCTGGGCAAATGCCTCTCTTAGCAAAGCTGTGTGTTTTACAGCACAAAAGTCATATTTTAAATAGGTCATGGTTTATTTGTTTTGTAAGACTTGACGGCATTCAAGACGCCATGATGGTCATGAGCGTTTTGGCGTTGAATTCAAATTGTTTTTTTAAAACGCAAAATACGTGTTATTAATGTGTTTTTATTTTAAGAATTATATATTTTTGTGCATAATGCATATTCAGGTAAATTTACTGATTTTTATAATTTTGTCAACTAGCCTATTATGATGAACTCAAGTTAGCAAACACTTATATTTTGTTACACCAAATAAGAAATACTTATTTAGATAAAAGCGCTATCAAGTGTTTACCTAGAGATCAACCTTGAGCTGTAATCATTGATGACGTAACACATTATACAGAAACAGAAGACTCAAATTTGTAAATGCTTGACTCTGAAGATGGCAAGCTTATTTGCTTATAATGAATGAGAATCCGTCCGCAATAAACATTAAACATCAGCAATTAATTTTAATTTGGCATGTCTGACTATCTCAGACAGACTTGTGCTGACATTTTTAATTACTCTGTTTGTCAAACTTCATAAGATTAGTCGTTACTTTACCGATTCGTCGTCTATTTTAAGACCATATTATATAAAAAATCTATAGTTCAAAGTTATTCATAGCTATGAATAACTATTACATTAACATTATATATTGTGACAATTTGTGATTATTTTTAATATTAGTATTGTTTCATTAAAATTTATAAATGGAATTCGAATTAATTATGTTAAAAAATGTTAATTTAAATTGTTTCGTATCAAAAAATCACGAATGCCTTAGAAGGTCATTCTGTAACAAAATGAACATCTTTTGTACCTGAATTGTGGACTAATGTAACATTATGAAAGTGATTAAATGAATATGAATATGAATACTTTTCCATTCCAGAACCTTTCTGGATGGAGGCCACATACCGGCAAGCGCAGCGTGGGACGTCCACCCCACAAGGTGGACATACAACCTGGTAAATGTTGCAGGAAGCTACTGGATGCAGGCCGCTTCCAAACGGCCGATCTGGAAGTCACTGGGGGAAGCCTATGTTCAGCAGTGGACGTCCTGTGGCTGAAATGATGATGATGATTACTTTTCCATAATTATCTGTATATCTGATCGGTTATTCAGTATCGGAACATAAAAAATCTAGTTATTTGATTTTAAATTGCCGTCTTTCATAAAAATAGGACTCTGAAGGCAGACAAAAGGTAAAAAAACACAAAGAAACCAGTAAGTTATCAGAAAGGAACACCAGAGATACAAAATACCATCTTTTCTATAGAAATATTTCGTTTAGAACATAAAATATCTTGTCGCGTGCCCCGGGGCCTTATAAATAAAATCAGTGTGACATAAAACGAAGTGCTATAATGGGAACTATATTATATAGGGTGGTTGTTACACACACTCCAGCTCCTCAAACGACGAACGAGGCAAAAGAGAAATTTGCTATAACAACAGAATTTTCACTGTTTACAGCAATGTATCGTGTGTGACGAACACCCCGCCAGGCAGTAGCTTAAATTACAGATATGGACTCAAGGGTAAATATTTAAATAATTTATAAAGAGAGTTTGTTTATTATTAAGAAGAAGTACTTTTTTGATTTGTTTTGGTAGATAGTATTTTTTTGGCCAACAGAAATAACTTGTCCGCCTTTTATATACTACACTTTTTCTTCAAGTAATAGTATTATTTATGATTTAATGGAAGGCGGCCAAGCTAGGCATCTTTATTCTTGTTTAATTAACACAACAACTAATTGTGAACCTTTTCAAGCACTTTATTTCTAACAGCATTTGCAAACACGAAAAATCCCTTTTGCGTTTTACGAAAGTCGTAAAAATCACGAAGCTATAAAACTTTATGCCTACATTAACCAATTTACGGCGTTTCTTTTGCAACCCTGTTTTATTTGCTGTGCATAGCTTAAGAACTCTTCATGGTTCATTCGCATTTGTGGCCTGACCCTATTCTTAGTGTAAATTATTCGCTGCGGCTTTACCAAGAATTGAGGGTGCAGTCACAGTAAGTACTGACTGAAGGCTTAATCACAGTTGTGATTTGGGAACTTTGTACTTATTAGCGGTTGCATGAGACCACTTTACAGTCTTGGTTTCCCATTATTTCTTGTGCATGGTCTTTTTTCGATGGAAGTAATCATAGAGGCTCATAGAACACATCCTATGAGTAGGAACGTCATTTATTTTATTCTACAAAAAAAACTTTATTTTTAATTTTTTTATCTGTGACTTGTGTCTTTCAAAAAGTAACTTTCTGATAAGTTTGTTAAAAATAAACAATATTCATCAACCCCTAATAAAACCAGACACTTAATACATTTGATTGCTATGCAGTCTTATAGCCACTTGGCATCCAATAAGATAAAATGTCATAACATTGTCAGTTTGTTATTTTACTTTTAAAATAACCAAGTGTAGCTCGATCCTTACCTACGTCTAAATGCGTTCCTGTCTCGGTGCGAACAAATACAATTGTCAAACAAATTGGGTTGAATATAGTAAGGAATTTCACGCGCAAGCGAGCGCATTGGGGTGAGGTGGGCCTCATCCATAAACAAGGCCCTAAACTGATGAATGAAAGCAATAAACGAGCCCTCATCTTTGGCTCTCTTTGTGGGCAGGTGAAGTCGAGTCGAATACGATTCGTGAAGAAATTCAATTTTTGGTCGAATGTAGTAATTAACTCTTTGATATTGATTTTTATAAAGTTAATAAGTATGATGTACTGCTATAATTGGTCTGGCCTAGTCTGTTTAAAACGCGACGCAGAGTAAAAAGAAAAGTGTCCTTTCTTATTCACTCGTTGTGTGTTAGTTAGGGAAAATATTAATATTTATTTTAGTATTTACGATATTATAAGGTTTGAACAATCATCACGAATGGTAGAAAATCTAATTAAACATAACTTTTAGTCTGTAAAATCTACCCGATGGATTGATGCCGTGAAAAAAACCTGCCAGGAAACTCTACGGACATTTTTTGTTTTGTGAAACAGAATTCAAAAGAAAAATGCAGTCAAATCCATTTGAAATGCTCTTTAAAACTCGCGCAAAAACTAAAAAGTGCCTCCAACTGCTATAAACTTTGCCTCCGAATCCTCCAACGAGGACTTTTAGACCACCAATCTTGTTATCTATTTCTGTGTGGGTTGGCACCACTGCAGTCGACAGGCTGGGGAACATTAACACACTAATGCGAAAGAGGTTTTATGCAAATAAAGGCACTGGAATATCCTGAAAATGTGATAAATGGTTTGGATCAGTGCATGGATGAGTGGTTCAAATTCGTTCGTCTTTTATTTTAGGGTTTCGTTATAGTCATTTTGGGAATACGTTTACGTATTCTAATTATTCTTTTAATTCTTTAGTTTTCACTTCATGATGATTTATATCACACAAATAATTAGATTTCATGAAAGATGTGCCTTGAACGCAAAGATTCTAAAGTTCGATTCCCAGTTCAAGTCAGTTATGAAAACGAACTTTTACTGGATGTGCTGAGAGATTCTGGGAGCAAAAATTTGTTTTCTAGGCCTTTGTAACATAAAAATGTTAATAAAAAAATAATACTTATTTTTTTAAGCAAAATACTTCTCGCCTTTTGGGCGGAAATGACTGGCAAATAGCATAATTATTAGGCGATTTTTTTTATGCAATACATTATGAGCTACTCTAACTAGCAACTTTAACATGTAAGTACTCTTGTTTGTTTAATGTGCCTGCAAACTACTATCATCAACAGTTTAAGGGGTGTTTAAAACCGAGCTAAGATTGTAAAGTGGCCCCAAGTTTCGGCCCTCACTTATATGCGCATTAATTTGCATAGCACCTACGAAACTTGGAAGTTCTAAAACTACTGTCTTCCACTGTCGTCTGTCGCAAACTGCAAATTTCAAATCAAACAAGGCGTTGGAGGCAAGGCCGGTAGTTACTATATTTAACATTAACTGTCTTATTCAGAGTGCATTTAATATTCCAGACTAAGGTTAAACCACTTATTTTTGTACGTTAAAACAGTGGTTTAACCTTAGTCCCGGAATAGCAAATGCACTCTGAATAAGACAGTAAATGTTTCAAGAATACATAGATATCTTTGTCTAAATCCAGCTTCTGCTTGGTAATTAAGAAATATCTGGTCGTAGTAGGATGCCCCCTTGTATGTATGAATTTCTATTTCAGTTATATTCGCGCATCTAAAACACGTTCAGTCATGAAAATATATGCCATTGCTGAAATTATTATCACACCTTCATTTTTCCCATATAAAGGTGATTGGCTCCAAATTCGGGAAGCTTAAAAAGAAGATTTGTTTATACAACCTCCGTAGCCGAGAGGCGTACACTCTGGGCTTAGCGTCACATTCTCTGAGGTCCCGAGGTCGATTCCAGGTCGGGTCAATGTAGAAAACAATAATTTCGATAATTTGCTTTAATCTGGGTGTTGTTTGACCGTCGTTGCTTCTGATTTTATCACAAAAGCTTTAGCTACTTACCTTAGGATTAGAACAATATGTGATGTTATCTAATATTTATAATTTCAATTATTTAGTCAAGCAACAGCTGATAATTTAAAAAGGTACGAACCAGAAAATTTCTACGCGAGCATAAATCAAAGGCATAACGGCTACTTGACTCCGATTTCTTGCATTTTTGTAAATTTATTCCTATTTTCCTGAAATAACCTTTCGTTGGCTTTGGATATTAAGCAAGATAAAATCCACCGCTGCTATAGCTCTTACCCTATATATTATATCTGCTTGGCCGAACAGACCTCCATCTGGTCAGGTCGAGTAATTAATATAAAGTTGCACAATGGGGGTTGAACAAAGTGCGGTTAGGTTTCACAAATTCCTCAAACTTGCGAAGTTCCTAAACACTTTGAGGCGACAACTCTGTGCAACAATACTGTCAGTGTGGTAAGACGGGGAAAATCACTGGGATAACTTAATAAGAAATTTTCTGCCCTAAAACCTAGTAGTAACTTAATTAATGTTGAAAATTTTTGTTTTTAGCAATTCCATGCAAGGTTTAATTGAAGATAAATAACATTTGAAAAAATCATTGACCTGAGGTCGATGATTTTTTCAAGTGTTATTTATCTTTAATTAATGTTTCTTGTGTTTTTCCCGATAGTTCATCTGTTTTGTACCTAAAGTTTATTTTGCACTGTAAGTAAGTAGTTAATTTAGTCGAGTGATAAGTATTTTTACTGCAGTTATTTGGTTTTTGAACTATTGTTTATTTCGTGACTAGATTAGCTCCTGTAAAGCGGTTACTAGCTACTTCAATATTTGTTGTTGTTTGGAATAATTACTCGCTATCGATTAAAAAACGTGGAGCGCTCTATTCCAAGTCTGGCTTTAAAGGAAACATTTTGTTAGAATGCCGTGATAGAAATATTTGAAACAATATGCTTATAATAATATAATCATATTATTATTCATATGTTCATAAATATTATAAAATTCGGTATTTTTACTTTCGGGTTTTGAAACCTACGGTATATTGAACTTTCGGACATATAAACAGTCGGCATTCTAATATTCGGTATTTCAAGATTATGCGTTCCGATTACAGGTCTGATGAGATTCGGTATTTTGATTTTTTGAGATTGAGAACTTTCAGTATTTAGAACTTACGATCATTTAAACATTCGGCATTTTAATTTTCGGATTTATGAAATTCGGTAGTTTAAAATTCGGGATTATAATACGTACCCATGACTAGGTTAAAGTTTAGAGCAATTAAATATTGCGATAGTTTTTTAAATCGCATTCACATTTTACCGTAGTCTTACATTACATTCAAAGATATTGTAATATCCGAATGCAGTACATACAGCTAGAGAAACGTAATAACGGCGAACAAGCCAAAGCGGACACTGCTGGCGGCAACAAATGATTGTCATACCGCGAATAGCTATATATTGCAGTAAGCTCAGCTGGCTTACAAACAATAACCCAACTTAGCACAACTGATACAACTTTACATTTTGACTATCAAAATAGAGAAAAGCAGTATGTATAAATAAAGTTAGATAACATCCTTCCGTTATACAAAGTACCAGACAGTAACCATTCTAAAACTGATAGGACAACGTTCGCAGGAATTGTATCAATGAATACCTCCGAGGACTTCCGTAGCCGAGAGGCGTGCACGCCAGACTTGGTTTCGCAATCTCTGAGGTCTCGAGTTTGATTTCCGGTCGGGTCAATGTAGAAAACGAACTTTTCTTCTTATTGTTTGGGGTCCGGGTGTTGTGGTACCGTCGTAGTTTTTGATTTCTATGACACAACTGCTTAAGCTACTTCCCTTAGGATCAGAGCTATGTATGTGATGTTGTCCAGTATTTATTTATGATAAAACACGCCAATTATTATATTCTCGAAGTATATTAGGTATAACGTTTGTGTGATAAGGTACCAGACACTTCCGACAGGTAATCGGACCCAAGCTGATTTAGAGTTAAAGGAAATCCTACCAAGCAGTACATTTTGCTAGAGGCGTTTCTCGGGACATCCAGACTATTCCAGACCCTAATTTAGTAAAGTTTGTTTTTACGGCAATCGAACCTGGGACTGTGCGTTTAAGGTGAATCACCATGCCACACATTACGCCAAACAGGTCAACACATTGTTATCAATCTAGCCTTCATCTCGCTGGCAGCCTACTTCATTCTAATATTTGTGTCGCGCGTGCATATTCCATCACAGGCGAATGAATTATGACGGACTATTTGGCTGCTATTCATAATATAATTGCGTTATATCATTTGACGTGCTCAAGAAGCGACATAGTGGCTGGCTGATGTTGGCCGTGTCAATTTGAGATCAGTAAAGAATGTGTTATAACGAATATCTATAAGGTATTTCAAAAATATCTGCCGCGGCTGTTTTAGGTATGAAAGTAATACTTATATAGATTACAAAAGTAAAGAAATTTTATGTCGCGGACATCATTTATAAACTAAAGATTAAGCTTAACTTTGTTTATAACCAACCACACCTATCCAATAAGCCTCTCTTCCTTACCCGTTTTTAAGTGAGTATTTTTGTTATCAGCATAAGGTAAAGAATCACCTGTTTAAGTACTGCACATATTGAAATCTACACCCTGTATATCAACGTAAAAATTAGCATTAAAAATGATAAGAAATTCTAAACTCACAGTTAAATACCAAAATCTTAATGCGGCATAAATTCATCTGTTCATACAAACTGAAGTTAGCTGGTCGGCGGTTTTATATAAGGTCCTATTCAATTCCATTTAAGAGTATTCTACTGCTCGTAATTAAGCACCACTTCTAATATTGGATCAACATTAAAACCACAACAACATTAATAACGATGATAAGGATATAGTTATCTACGCGTCCCAAGTTCCAAACTATACTAGCCATATTCTAGTATTAAACTTCACACCCTAATCCAGACGCATTTGTACTAGCCAGCACTGATTATATCCGTAATATCCTCAGCCCAATGATCCGTGCCCGGTGTAAGCACCACTATTAATAATGCCATACCTGCCATCAAAGCATAAGTGCTGCTCAAATTTACCCGATCCAAGCAATATTTCAAGTTATACGTACTTGACGAACTTGTTTAGATATACCCTTGGTAGGGACGAGACGTTACCTCGTCGATGAAAATGTTATTGATGAAGTGACTCTGAAACAATTACAAAGAATGCTGCAAGAATATGTACAAGCTTAGTTTATATGTCCATTGGAACAGCACAGAGGTCAATTTTATAGGAAGTTTATTAAATCAATAGGTACAACTAAACTTTAAAACCAAATTTTATAACATGTAAAAAAGTATTTCAGATAAATTCTTAATCATTTTTTACCCAATTCACGATCAAAATCTTAATGGATTGTCAGCTGTGGATTCGATAATAGTCTTATTTATAAAATTACATCGGGTCTCGTTTTATTAGATCTCTGTCAGTACCAATAAATGTTCATTGATTAATGAAACTGAGGCCAGCGATCGTTCCGATAATGGATATAAAATATTTAAAAGTACTTTTTACGACGAACTTACTATAAATTGATGAATTCGACAACCTCCGTAGCCGTGAGCATGCCGGACTTGGCGTCGCCATCTAAGGTTCCGGGTTCGATTTCCAGTCGGGTCAATTAGAAAACGAACTTTTCTATATTGTCTCGGGTCTGGTTGTTGTGGTACCATTCGTTGTTTCTGTTCACTAAACACAAGTGCTTCAGCTACTTACCTTAGTTTCAGATTAATAATGTGACGTTGTGCCATATTTATTTAAAAAAAAAACAATATAAAAGACATTAACATTTTCATAACACGTATTAATCAGAAATCCTAAAAGCAGCTTTGATGCTAATTCAATATGACATAACCTCTCACGTACGTCTTACAAGTATTCAGTCGATATTATGAAAATAATGTTGAATAACAAGGCATAGCAGCTGCGTTAGCGAATGCATATGGCAGCGACGCGCCGCATGGTCAAATGGAAAACTGTGTCAGTGTGAACAGTTGTTGGGTTTACGTCACGAATTACGCTCTTCGGTACAAGCAATCGTACTACTAGGTTCAAGGGGAGCCGGAATGATCGCCGTCTCATTCGTTCTCTATTTATAGTTTCTTGCGTCTATTGAGCTGCCGGCACTCAGTGCAGAAAAGACCAGAGTCGCAATCGTGTCTCTCTCTTCCTCTCAGAAGACCGCGCGGAAATCGCGCGAATGAAATGACCTAGTGTGGTCAAAGCGACCGTCATAATCTGGGACAAATTAAATGCGTTGACGTAAACTAATGAGTTTAGTGCAATTACTCGCAATCGGTACACGCGAACTTATGCAACACAGTTTTACAACATCAAACGCTCGCTTTACAGCATGATGTTCAGCAAACTCATTACAGTGTGTGAAAGTGATCGGTCGTCTCAAATGATACAGTGTTAGTCGTGTTACGTTATTTTTGGGTGAAAAACAAAATTGACATTGGTGCTATTTCAGTGTGAATGCCGGTGGATTGTTTTGTTTGGCATGATGCCAAAATTTATAGGAACAGCTGACTGTAAACAAACAAATTAGCGACCAATGACAATAGCGATGGATGTGCTAAACACTTTACATTGACCTTCCAACACATATATGGAGGAGATATGACAAAAATAAGTTGGAGATGGCGGGAAAAGGAGACTCCAGCGATAGCGAGGGCCCCATAATAGACGACAACATAATACGAATTCAATTGAGAAAGCCCTGTCAAAGGAAATGGGAGCTACGGACGCGAAATCACTCCCCAGGGGTAAAATTCCCGACAATACAACTTTTTGATTGCGATGGAAACCTTCTCGTTGAAACAAATGACGACAACATATCTATAAAAAGTTCCGATTTTGACGAGCGTGGTTTAAAAACGAGCCAGTCGCTGCGGGATTTTAAACATTTTATCGGGAAAAATGCTGTTAAAAAACGCAATACTATTTCAGGTGCCAAAGTGTATACTCGTGTTTACAAGAGTTCTTCAGTAAAAAATGGTTACACAGACGCTGGTGTTAAAAGTTACGTCATACGAGACGGTACCAGCGTGGTAAACATTCCAAGTAAACTCACATTAAACAACAACTTAACTAATTTGCAGGCAAACAGCCTAGAGACAACTCCCTATCAGTCTGAAGGTTTCAGTGATATAAGCAGTTACAAAAGTTCCGACAATGAAAATAACGACAACGTACAACGACCATGTACAATAAATAACGACATGTTGTGGCAAAACGGTGCGATCTCAAATCTAAGTTCGAATCATTCATCTATCTCTTCTCTGAGCGATTTGAATCAATCAGCAAATGTAGTGTCATCGGATAAAGAAAATGAATTGCGTGAAATTGGTTTACATAAATCTCGATCATTCAATGACAATGCGTTGAGAGATGCGAGCAAATCCTTAGGCGTTACATTATCGCGTTCCAAGTCCGGAGTGATGTACAATCCTCCACACAATAAGGTATCTTTCCTCAACACTTACTTAAAAAGCTTACCCGCTAGAATGAACTCTAATCCCGATTGGTTTACTTTGCACCAGCGAACAATTGACGATCGGCAGAATTCCCGGCCGCCGGTGAGACGCCGGGAATTGCCTAAAATCTCTTTAGGAAAAATCCGTCGCTGTAAAATGGGCGATAACACCTCGGACAATGAATTCATTAATATTCCAACGGACATCGCCGCAGACCGTGAAATGAAAAAACGCTTGAAATTGTATAGACGTGGCCTATCGGAAATCGAGTCGAGGCAACGAAATTCGAGTTTATTTACGAATAAACGGAGACATTCAGTGAGTGGCATGACGAGGGCTGGCCTTACTTCGTCCTCGGAAAGTGTGGACGAAGCCGACGTAGTACTCAACCGTTTGAAGAGGAGGATACTCAAGAACCAGCTAAGAGAGAAAAGACGGAGTCTTGGGGAGAAATTTCAATTCAGTAAGTATCGTTTTACTTATTTGATGGTAAAATTAGCTGAATCACACATTAAATAACACTTAAACAATAACAGATAAGTTTAAAAAGTAGTTAATAGTGTAGTAATAGGATAATCTTGGAAGACTGCGTATTAATCAATATGCATTGTTTACTTTATGGATATTTACACTCCTCAATTATTATGTTTCATTGTGTCTGGTGTAATGATCTAATTATGACCTTTGAAATATGGTAGGTACTTACTGAAAGTCTCAAACGTTGTATGTTGTAAATAAGATGTTAGACAAAAGAAAGTTTTCTTTTTAAAATAGGTGACATACATTAAGAGCCACCATGACAAATAGAGAAATATTTTTTTTCTTTCACTGTTTCCCAGATATCTTTACTACAATCACATGGCAACTCGAAAGGTCTGCAGCATTAAATTACAGGCGAATCCCTTTTCCTGAGGATACCTTTACAAAATCCACCCCGGCCCTCACTACATTTGTGTTAATATTCGTAGAGTAGAGGTGTATCACACAATATCGCAAATGGGTCGAAATAGAACGTCATAAATTTTCGGTTTTACGTCTGTGCCATATTTATTTTCAGCACTGAAAAAATCTTACACAGAAAAAGTTTTAGTCTCGAGAATAACATTTTGACTATTGCAAAACATTAGTAATACAATAAAATTAAACATGAGGTTTCATATTTTGCTTTAATAAAACTGGTGAGCATTATTGGCAATAATACATTGTTTTATTATTAGCTAATTCAAGATCATTTGAAAGTATAATCAATTTATGAATAATATTATGTTGCATTATAAGTAATATGACAATGTTTCTTAATAAAACGCTGTATTCAGTTCTTAATACAATTCCCAAACCTAAAACGCCATCTGTTTTGCTTCATGAGAAACATTAAGTTGCACTACCTCTCAAAACTTGAACCAGCCTAACAGCAACCTTCTCTTTTGAATTACGCAGCGCCTCCTTGCCGATTCTGTCGGAACTAAATTGGTGAAGACACTTTTGCTTTTAGCTGTACTACGAATCTGAAATACTTGGTCCAGTAGGCCAAAGTGCAAGAACGGTTGGGTGCTTTTACAAAGCGATTTTAGCGCCATAGCACGGAATATATCCTCGTTATAAGTCACTTAATCGAATCCAAAACTACACTATCATATTATTAGACGAGGATTACTTTTTCATGATTACCATTATTTAAGTCGCTGGGAAATGAGGACACCTAGTAATTAGTGAAACGTCATATCACAAAACGTTTTTTTGTAAGAAGACGTAATAAATAAGAATATTTGACATCTACCGTGATTTCGTGATATCTGGGGATTCCGTGAAATTCCTGGTATCGTCATTCTCCTGCAACATTACACATAAGCTAAGGGTCCCATTTCGACAACTTTCATAGTGCAACTTTTATACAACCTTTTACAACTGAGAGCTAGGAATTTAGCTATTTTGTATGGTGTAGTCATTCCTCTGCGATTTTATTGTTGATACCACAGATGTTGTTAGTAAATAAGAACCTAAATGAGGCCCAAGTGAGCAAAGAGATGACCCAGGACAGAGCAACCTGGAGACGCATGATACGGAGAGCCGACCCCAAATAAAATGGGAAAGGGCCAGGCAAAGAAAGAAGGAGACCACAGATGTTATATGATAGCGATAGAAGTAATAACTATCCCCTTAATATCTATTAACTAGGATATTAGTTATGTCACCCACAAGACTGTAAAATTGGCATCCGACTGCCAAAAACTATTAAGCCCTACGTAGACGCACACACAAAATTGTCCCGTAAGGTAGGTCGTCAGGTAGGAATATAAATGTCAAATGTTATCATTTTACATATTCCTGGGTTTTCTACTACTTTTATGTTGCGGGCCTAAAACACATGATTTTAGAAGGTTGTGATCACCTATCTAAATCAAGCAGTATTATTATCACTAATAGCAAACAAAACACATAATTGAAACTTAGTCTTGATTTCAATGACTTAAGTTTAATATAATATAAATATAAAATAATATTATATAAATATTGGACAAATATAATATAATTTAAATATAAGTATTGGAGAACATCACATACATTGCTGAATCCCATAGTCAGTAGCTAAGTAAAGCGCTTGTGTTATAGAAATGAGAAACAACGACCGGTACCATAACACCCACTAAGTAAGATTAGTCTACCAACTTTAGTCTGTAGCACGTAAGCTTGTTTTATAAGTAAGGTAGCTCAGTTACAGACCACATCTACAGATTATGTTGCTTCTGTCTATTACAATATTTTGATTGAGATTTTGAAAACAACCTCTTCTACCGACTTTTTTGTCACCATTTTCAATACAGATAATCATAATACAAAAACTTTAATTTTATTTATTAAAATTTTCTTCTCTCTACTCTATGTTGGAATCGGTAGAGCACTTGACATTTTGTGGTAGGTTGATAAGGTGTTGACTGTACTTTGTGGATGGCTAATTTTCTTTTAACCCTGGTGGCTTGTATATTTTTACACAATCACACCAATTATACAGCACCAAGCTAACCAAAGCAGCACAAAACATCTGTCGCAGAACCGATGAAAGGTGCAGTAAACGGGTTATTGAGTGGAGACCATGCCTAAGCAAACGTAGTGTAGGACGACCCCCAGCTCGATGGACCGACGACCTTAGGAAGATGGCTGGTAGTGGATGGATGAAAAAAGCGGGAGATCGTGCTTTTTGGCGCTCTTTGGGGGAGGCCTACGTCCAGCAGTGGACTGCAATAGGCTGAGATGAGATAAAACTAACCAAACCTTGTTTTATGGCGGCTCAATAACGGATAAACATTATTATTATTATTAATTTTCTATGTTGGCAAGTATACAGCTTCCGAACTTGGCTGGTCTTTAATACCAAGACATTATCTGATCTTATCAAAACAGTATTTCTTAAATCTTGCTTATATTGTCTTTTCTATAAAGTTTGACGCCAAAACAAGATTGATTAAGTACTATTTAGATGCAATGCCATAATTGATATTTGAATACAGGACTTGGAGTAAGTAGATATCATAAAGTCGTCGTTCATCATCATCACCATCATTTTAGCCAAGGGCTAAACATAGGCCTCCCTTACTCCCTATTGAATACCAGATTGGCCGGTTTGAAGCGGCCTGCATCCAGAGCAGCTTCCTGCAACCTTCACTAGTCACACAGTCGTCTGTGCAAATGAGGTTAAGGCTTGCCAATCTTTAAAAAAAAGTAAGTCATCACGCCATCATTCTCGAGGTTTACGTCTCGGATGACGTCCTTTAGTAGGCAGCCAGTGCGTTAAGTGTAGTTAAGTATTATAAATTGACCCGTCCGGGAATTAAATACCGGACTTGCGTTCTCAGTCAGCATATTTAGATACAATTCTATCAAATTTGTTAAATAAACTTGTCGTTTTGTTATAATTTGGTATGATTAGGTATTTGAAGCGCTAATCTAAGACCCTTCAATTATTCGTTAAAAATTAACGAGTAAACTAGGCATTGACAATACCGGTTATGAATGCAACATATACCATACCAATAACTAATACATGTGTTCTGTATAATTGTTACTTAAGAAATGCTTAATGCTTACATAAGATATTGTTTTTATTATTCTTCGGTCTCAGCTATTACAGGATTCATATAGTCATACCTTATCGAAACTCCAACTGTCTTATTCAGAGTACATTTGCTATTCCGGGACTAAGGTGAAACCACTGTTTTAACGTACAAAAATCAGTGGTTTAAGCTTAGTCTGGACTAGTAAATGCACTCCGAATAAGACAGCAATTTATCAGCGTTGTCTAGCGCGTCGACGCTAATAAAATATTTAATCCAATAAAAATTGAGATCTCTTCGGCTCACTCAGATGAATCACGATCGTAAAAATGAGGAAGTAATCGATTCGAGTAAATGGATGAGTGAGTTTCTGATATACACGAACATTACTATTATTGTGTTAAATAAGATAGCTACTATAACTTTACTGGGTTCGTTTTTTTGTATTAAAACTTAACCCGTTATGCTCGGAAATATTATATAAATATATAATAACAATTCGTTAACCACGAATCAACCACGATCAAAATTCGGATACATAGTTCAGCTGGTTTAGCAGAGTTTCGATAAAATAATACACGACATAACTTATAATTGATATGTACTAATATTACCGAAATATAAATAAATTAGGTTAGATACTGCTTAACACAAAAGTTTTAGGACTACCTAAATAAAGAATAAGTATTCTTCTTCCTTAATTTATATTCTCATACTCATAAAGCTAAAGCAAAATTTTATTATTCTCAATTCCAAAGCCTCAAAAGAATCACGTTAGAGACATCGCGAACGTCTTCAGTGAACTTTTAGCGTGTGATTCCATAAATCTAAGTAATGAATTCCTTTCTTCGTATGCCCTCGAAGGCGAAATCCGACGAAAAAAGTGACTTTCTCGCAAAACCCGCGGATTCTGGCTCGCAGCCAGCATCTGCAGCTTACAGCTTATCTGCACTTTTGCACATCCCAACAGTCTCAACTTTACTATAACGTCCTATGTTACGGTTTTGTTCAACTTTTATCGGAAAACTTTAGCGGTAATCATAAATCGAGTTTAATCCGAAGTCAAGGCCGCAGGAATTCCGCAATTTCGCACGCCGGCGCCCGTACTATTATGTAAGGCGAACGCGATCGGTCGCGCCACAATCGCTGTCAAAGTCTACCAGTTCCAAAGAACGATGCAAGTTGGAGATTGTCGTGCTAGTGCGACCGGTTGCTATCGTTTTTGTAATAAAACGCCCACTGTGCTACCGGACACAAAGGCGGAAGAATCGAAAGACGATGGCAATAAGACGCGTGGTCAACTTCGAGACATTCCTTTAGTATCGGAGCGGCTTAAAAACAGAAACACATGATTCGGTGGGTGCGCATAGGCGGCGCGCGCAAGTCAATATCCTCCCACCCCAGCGACGCCGCCATGACGCTATTCCTTTTGTGACGGGCCGGCTAAGTGCATAAGTCTGCTTTTTTCTTTTTTTATTTGCTAGTATAAGTCGTGGTTGGATAATGCATAAGTAACATTTTATTTCCAATATTTTAAAAATATCAATTTATATTTTTGTGAAATTTTCGCGAATCCTATGAAAACAAAAGGTGTGGTTTTGGTTCTGGGTCATTGAAATAGTTGATGTTAGTTAACTTGGAATTTACTGACATAAAAAAATTAAGACAATTAAATACCTAGATGTTTATACATAGTGCTCTACTCAACATCACACAAAGAACAATAGCATATTGATCCAAGTGCCACAGGTAAAATTGAGACATAAAAAATCGCATACTAGGTAGTACGCGACTCAAGTTTTAAAACTTAAATACCTACATACATGCTTGAATTTATGATCTAAAAAGTCTGTCTATCACACAAGTTAAATACAAATAAAAGAAGGCAACTTACGCGGCTATTCGCTTAAGCCTAACTTAGTTACGAGTTCGTCCGCCAGAGCGCCAGCATTCACGGACCAGCTGGCTGGTTTGACAGTGCCCTGTGCACGTCGACCGGTTTGCGTGCCTCGACTCCACTACCCGGCCGGCGAATTCACGTGCTGTCAAATACTCAATTGTAACCTCGGACATAATAATATCACTTCGAAACCAAAGCTGAAAATGACAATCGTAAATCGGAACGCGACGAACTTATCCCACATTGTTTTGTTTTATTAAATTGCTAAATTCCACTGTGTTGCTTGTGTGAAACAGTTGTGTACGTGCGAGAACCGTTCTGTGGTATTTTTGTTGAGTTTGATTTTGATTTTGGACCACTGTGCACAAGTAAGGAGTACGATTAAAGGAAAGGAAAACAAGTAAGTAAAAGATTAAAAGATGATATACCAAATTGGTTTGGGAAAGGAGTTTTAAGAACCTACGTCTTATTAATAGTGTTCAAAATACTTGTTGGATTTGCGCATTCCTTTTGAGCAATAGTAGCTACACTATATCTTATGCCCTACGAAGTGGTTTAATCGTATTATTTTGTATGATAACATAGTATAGCTCCATAGTCACAAAATACCTTCTTCCAATTTTCAAGATCTGATATTGCTTTAAGTGCTCCACAACCTTTCATACGATTACTTTATTTTATAGCCCCACATGTGAGTACTTTGAACTTTAATTTTCTATTTTGTAATTTAGGTAACTAGCCTTTCAAATCATCTAGCTGAATTCTGGTTGAAATCTATTTGACCAATTTTAAGTAAGTACACTCTGTAGAAAAAAAAGATTATTTTAATTTTATTATTATAGTTTTATGTGGGTATAAAAACAGATTTTTTCCCTGCTGTTAACGAAACCAAAACTTCATTCTTAGTTATGTTTTGGCTGATAACGGATTTTCCGTGCTGATAACGGATTTTCTGCAAGACAAAATACACTTGCGAGCAATGAAAAAGTTCCAGTGACATATATAGCACCAAATTACTTCTAAACGGAAAAGGCTAGCTTAATGACGCCATCTGCAATATTGAAGTTACATTTAACAGCGCATCAGAATATTTAACTTTTTAATTTATGAAGCTGGTTTCTATGTCTTAGGAGATATTAAGGTATTTGTCGACATTTTGTAGGTGGAACTTTTTTATTGCTCGCGAGTGTATTTTTTACGCGTCACCATTATATATTTCACCTAATACTAAGGGTCAGTCACTAGCCTTATAATAAAAAATTCCCTCCATCTATCCGCACTGGGCTAGCGTAAGGAGAATAGACCATAGCACCATATAATCAAAGTAAGGTGTGTGCCTTTTAGTGGAAACTTCACTTTTGTCTTCATTACAAGCTACAACCATCCTTGGGTCTTTGAAAGAGGGCCGTTGTAAATCCTACTGTTCAGTTTCTTTTTCTGAATTAACACGTCTACCCGTTAAAAGACAACTATCGTCTGTAGCAATGAACAAATCCCTAGTATTCCCGAAAATTAATTATCAATAGAAAGTGCCAAAACACTTACACATATCGAGAAACCCAGACTTGCTTGTGACATGTATAAGAAGTGACAGTATTTGTTCTGCAAGACGAAAAACAATAGATATTATAACTCAAGACGATGTTTTGTTGTGTAATTACGGGAGCAGATTTACTTTAAATAAATTATCAATTATCACCAGTGTCTTAAACTAGCTTTTAGAAAGGATAACTGCTTCAGGGAATACCAAATATCCATATGTACGCATCGATTGTTGGATCTCGAGTATTATAAAGGTTTTGTAAAAGACATTATACACAAAAATTCATGAAACGTAAGAAAATTCAAACAAAAAGAAAACTAAAACGTAGAAAAATAAAAAAAAGTTTAATAAAAAACTAAAAACCGACTTCAAAATGAAACTAAAAAGCGAAAAATAATATTGACTAAAACATACCTAATCAGTTCTTTTTGGAGTCGGTGCCAGCCATCGAGAGTTCAAATGTGTTCATTCGCACCGACTCCAAAAAGAACTGATTAGGTATGTTTTAGTCAATATTATTTTTCGCTTTTTAGTTTCATTTTGAAGTCGGTTTTTAGTTTTTTATTAAACTTTTTTTATTTTACAATTTTAAGTGTTAAGTCCTCTATTTTTTCCCTCCTAACTTCGCCAAAAATTACTTTACAGCAATGTAACCCCTCATCCAATGGTATGATAAAAATAAGGTGTTATATAGGGTCAATTTTTCGACGAAAATTTTTAAGTCTTAAGAAAAGGGTTTACCTACACTCCAACCAGAACGGCGGCTATTTTGGTGTCGAAACCATAGGATAAGGTCTTGCGTTAAATAACAAGTCAAATTAAGAAAGGAACTTTTAAATTTTTTTTCGTTACTGGGTGTGCGGGTACGCCCCCAGTAAATAAAAATTGGCGGTCTGGTACCTCATAAGCTCCACGTCTGCTCAACACACTGCGAAATACGTTCTGTCGACAAATTGCAGTATTATCTTCTAACTCCTATCCGTTAAGGAGTTCTGTGGCTTCCATCATCAGGTCAGCAACATGACATGATGATTACCAGACCCAAAAATCAGCATCGAGTCAGAAAATATATGCAAAACATTATGGGTGCCTATAAAAATTGAGGGTTGCCCTCGATTTCCCAGGGATCCCATCATCAGAATCTGACTTGGTGGAAATGGGACCACCTCGGGAGTACACCCTTTCAAACTAAAAAATAAATTTTGAAATCGGTCTATAATTGACGGCGTAATCGCGTAACAAACATACAAAAAAAAAAAAAAACAACAACAACATTCAGTCGAATTGAGAACCTCCGCCTTTTTTTTGAAGTCGGTTAACAAGTTTAATAAAATGTTCATGTACTAACACAACATAATGATTAATTTAGTAAACACAAGATTAAAAATTGATTATTTTCGAGAAAAAATGGCAATGATTTTTATATTTTCCCAAAGGGGCTAACATTCTGTCTACTCTAAAAAAACAAGATGTTCTGAACAAATCCCCATTATTTTTCGTTGAGGTTCCCATAGGTTTACGTGTTGTATTGTCAATTTTGTTTCAAGGGAACAGACGATTTCCTTTCCAACCAGTACAATAACATTCTAAGTACCTATTTTCAAGACGATTGACATTTAAACCAGTACCTTAAATTCGAAACGCCAAAATTATGTTAATGGAATTTTCGGAAATTCAGGTCACTAAAAAAAAATGTAAAATTTGACTTAATTTCTTTTTTTCATTTAATTTGACATTTTTTTTTCTTAATTACTTTACAGATTTCCTAGAAGTTTGTAGTAGTTAATTATATCACTTGTGATATAATTTTACGGTCCTTAATTTTCAACGCAAGCAACTCGTTCTAAAAAGCCCAGATATTATTGAGGACCCAAGTTCCTTACAACAATATAGCCGGCAGAGATCGCCTATTTCCCTAAAAGGTTAACAAATGTTCGACATATCAAGCTATCCTGGGGGGGTCGAAGGGTCGACCCTTTTCGCCCTTGCTAAATCCTCTTATAACCTACTTGGCGATTCCCTAAGCAATGCGCATCCAAGCATGCGTCTTACTAGTAAAAAAGGTAAATACCAAATTTAAGGAACACAATTTACAGAAACTTCATGGCCTTGTAAAAAAATCACTGTAATAATTTAAATCATCAGTAATAAAGATTGGCACTCGTTAAAAATTAAAGCTATGGTAACTATCTACATACTACTAGGTTAAAGTTAACTCATTTCACTGAAACTAAGCCTGGATAGTTTTACGAATCTTTGAATCGTTTTGCTTTCGGAAACATTACGAAATTGATTATAGTATTAAATTATTTTATAAACGGCTTTGCATTTATCAATTGAAGACAGACACTTTTTTAATAAACTGTTGGATTCGGTTAATGCTCGAGAGTACCCGATGATTGTTGATAGGTACTTTTATAAATGCAGATCATTATAATTATGAGAGCATTATCTAGGAACATGATATTCAAATGAGAAATACCTAAGACTGGAAAATCTAATAAAAATTCTGACATTCTAGTGCGGCCATTCATTTCTTCCTAATTGGCCGCCATATGGAATTTTATGACCTTTATAGTTCATACGTTATACTGGGAATTTCACTTGTAGACCCTATACTAAATGAGAAGGTACAACAAAAAACTAAGCTCGAAGAAGAGGCAAATACATTATACTGTTGAAGTGAGGCTCACTTGATAGCCTGTCGATAAAGGTTAGTTACAAAGTGGTGGCGAGAAGAACCACAGTTGGCCGATCATCAGCCCGCTAATCTGACGATAATGTGCTAGTTAGCTAAGACCTACAACGAGTGTTAGGATTAGCAACTTACCACTAACACAGTTTGTATAACGTTAAAGCGACAGAATTACGTTTTAATCGCTTACAAGATCACAAGCACAGGACCTTGAAAACTAATACCTGCTGGAAAAAGATGTCCATATCCAGCTGTGAGGAAGTGTGAGCTTCTTAGATAGATAAATTTGCCACGATTACACGACGAAAAATGTTGGTACAATTCAATATATACTATTCGTTTGGTAATCTAAAATGTTATTGACTGCTTGCAAAAATATTTTTAGTGCTGCCTATAAAAGACAAATAATCGAGGATTAAATATCAATAAAAGTTGAGCAATGTTCAACAATTCGTCAAGCGAGAGCCGCAAACAGGGGCAGGGCCGCCTCCCTCGGATCAATAGGCCTCGTGAATCAACACATCCGTTCGTATGCAGCTTTGGAATCGAACATCGGGAATAATCCCTAGGGAGAGAGTGTGGGCTGTTTGACACCGAACAAGTTGGGAGAAATAAGTCACGTCAGAAATCAAGAGAAACACAAATGGCTAGTGAATTGGGTATTGATCAACACCCCATTGAATGTTAGGACTTTATTAACTGCAGTTCTTTTTTGTAGTAACTTTTTTACCGGCTGTACCAGGAAATTATGTCATCAAAAAATATAGTAGACATATCTGCTATTATATTGTAAGATTTAAGGAATCTGATGGGTAGTAGATTACAGCGATCATTCGTCGAACGTCAGTTAACTGTTTTGTTAACTGACAAAGTGATTGCATTGAAAGTCATGAGTAACAACAAGTGCAATTAACACTCCGCTTTAACCACGTAGGGAGTTATGACTTTCTTCACGCAGACAGTCGAAAGTGAAATGAACGGACAGTCGTCTAAGAAAGTTCATAGACGATTGCTTGGTGCTTGAAATTAAAGATGACAACTACTGATTTGATTTCTGCTGCGTACTCTAAATTAATCAGGTATAGTCCAAATTAATCAGATCAGAATTATGCATAATTGCAGAGCTAAGTTATTTTCAAAATACTATAATTTTAAAATTGATTTTATATTAGTAGGTTATTATAGTATTTATAGAACAGTTTTCTATAACTGAGCTCACAAGTTAACGTTTACATTAAACATTGAAAAAGAAAAAAATATATGGTATTGCATGTGTTATATCATTTATTTTTTATTGTAACTTACGTACTTATCATTTATTGTAACTTACGTAAGTATCTCATATCCATCCTAAAACCCTCAAGTTTTAACTGCACAACTTTAATACTGTTGTACAATATTGTTGCATTTGCTAACATTTTAAACGTTGTTAAAAGTAGTCTCTCATAGCGGCAGTTACATGTGTGAACGAGGCAGAAGTGCCGCATAAAAAACTTTCCGCGTTACACGAGTTGGAACACCTACCTAATGCTCACTTCATAGCGGTTAACAACAATGTGCATAAATTGGGACTATCTGGAACATCTAACTTTGCAAAATACGGGAACCGGGATGTGGCAGGTAACTACGAGCTAATTTTAACGATATTCAACGCATTTGCATTGGTAATTTGTTAAATGTTGCTACTTGTAAGCGAATCTGAACCGTTGAAATAGGTAAAAAAATAAATTTCTGTTTTGTTCTAATTTATTTTCCCTGAAACATTTGACTGCTTTCGTTTATATTCAAAACGTAGCCTCTCTTGTCATCGCGCACATTATTCGTTTGTTTCCATAGGATTAGGGCTGCTACCAAAAAGTTTATGTAACAAAAGATTCGCGTGTGAAATATAACACTTTCTCGGTTGCATTGTCGCTTTCTATACCTACTTTAAAGTCAGGCACGATAATGCATAGTTATCTTTTCGTTCAGTTGAGTTTTATCTCGCCAATTTTTTACGGCGATCATTCACCGCGGCCTCTTTCTCTTCAGAGTAGGATTTCCCGATAAGACTTTATTTTGATTGAAAATCAATGGTTTTTTTGTGATTTTGTTGAAACCAGCTACCATGAGGAGTCAGTACGATATATTTTGGAGTATTTTTAGTACGTTTTTGCTTATATCTTATCATATACCCTTCTCACAATCTCAACAGCGTTCAAGAAACCTCTTCACTCCACAAACAAAATTTAAAAGTTCCAACTTCCAAAGGGAACTTTTAAATTTTTTACACTCAGAAACTAGCAAGTAACCTAAAGAGGTTACTTGCTAGTTTCTGAGTGTTCGGAAAAATGACGAAGTATGGAAAACTCGTGGGGGATGTAAATTCTCTGTTTTGTCGGTTCGTACACATTTCAGATGAATACAGTAAGATCACATCAATCTTGCCCTATTTATTTCAGCCCTTCAAATCCGGTTGACATTTTAGAAACTGGGCCATAACCATGAACTCTTAAAACAATCTCAAAGTTGTCAAATCTGTCAATTTTGGTACGTCATTTCATACAAAATTTGACAGAAATGATAATGTTTGACAGATTTGTGATTGTTTTAACAGTTCATGGTTAGGGCCCTGATACCCAATTTCGCTTTGTATTATTATAAAATGTCAATGGTCTCATCCATTGTGTTGCTGTACCAGACAAGGCCCATAATTAGAATAGTTTGTTACGAGATTGCTACCATGTACCTTATTTTTGAGTTCCCGATATTTCGGCACTGTTGCAAGTGCCATGATCACGGAGTAACTGAAGATCTTACGGGAAGTCAAAAATAAGGTACATGGTAGCAATCTCGTAACAAACTATTCTAATGTCAGTGACCATGAAAGTTTAAAACAATATAAGGCCCATAATGATCTGTATTTTAATTGTTATAACATTTATGTACATTGTGGAAAAGCAATAAGGAATTAAATTGAATTGAATCGCTTTAAATCATTCATTTGGGCAATACTTCTAGCTAAGTAATAAATGTCACATGATAGTATTCGTATTAAGTCCACAATAAGTTATACTTTATCTAATGAAGTGTTGTAAGAATGAGCCTACTGTGGTACTGAACCCTTGTGTCTCGTATCAGGGTGTGTCATGGTTGTCAGCATCGTACCACCGCCTCGCCCTGGCACGAGCCCTATTCTACTATTTTTATAGCGAAACAATACATTTCAGAGTACTTTAACGTTTTAGAGCATATTTAAGTTTTTATTGCCACGAAATATGGCTTTATCGTGAACAACTATGTTTCGAACGGTACTAAAAGGGAATTGCTTTATATTGCCGGTTACTTTGTTTATCGATTGTAAAATTGTTTGCGTGTTTTGATACGAAATTATAACTTAAGAAAGTGAGCTACACAGATGACACGGCATGGTGGTAGGGTGAAACTATGTTTTTGGGACAGGTGCCCAAAAGAGGGCCTATGTACTGAATAAATGGCTTTGCAACAATGACAAATGCGATTGTGGAGCTTCTGCTTATTCCATGGGACATCTTAATAGTTTCATGTCTCGCGTGTTCCGCGGACAGCTACATGTCCTTATTTTTCCTTGAGGCTTAATTTTAAAAACCATAAAATAATAGCTTTGCAGTAAGGAAAAACATAGTGAGGATACCTTCACATTTTGATGACATTCGAAGTGTACCAAATATAGTCCACTATGGTCTTATTATACTGTCTTATTATTTATACTGTCTCAGGGTTAAAGAGATATGGTGACAAATACTCCAAATAAAATCTAAACTGGCCGGATCTAGGATCTTGGTCAAGCGTACTTTTACTAGTAGTAATAATACAAGCCTCTTTTCTATTAATTGCGATTTTGTATACATTTCTTAGAGATTAAGAAAGATAAAGTACATTGAAAGTCAATTTGAAAACTGTAAACAATTCAACCGATAAAAACAAACTAAAATAGCCAAATGTTTGCTAAAATTGCATTGTGATTGTTGAATTGGTGTAAAAATATTTTTAAAAGGATTAAAAGGTAGAGCTCAATAAATTGCTAATCTACTCAATAATGTGCCTACACAGTAAAAAATAAATGCCAAGCATTCCAAAGTCAAAAAATATTTGATGCCATATATTTTCGTTTACCACTCACTTAGTTTAGACATTTAGCTAATCATAAAACCATTGATAGCAATTATACTAATTTTATACACCCCTGAAGAGAACTACCGCTTCATTGATTCGATGAAAACTGATTTCCTGAAACATATAGTAGTTATATCAATGTCTGTTTACATTCATTTGTGTTGTTTGCATTTTCAGATAGTGCAGCAACAAAATATATTTATCGACCTAGCCTTAAGTCACCATCATGAATGACTATCAATAGTGCATCATTAATATATTTATATCAAGACCTGAACTTTTATTGTACATACAGCTGATTATTTACAGAAAGGTCAGTTGATGGCGGAAAGCTTGACTAGATATAAAGAACAGCTATGCATTAAAAAACTTTAAAAAAAAAGTCCCAAGAAAAGCAATTCTGATATTATCGTCAGGTAAATGGCACATCTAGGATAGATCCAAGATCATCGGGCTGGGATATGACAACACCGTTTGTTAATTTATCCAGTCTCAAATACACAGCACCTGCCTAGATTATCGTGGTTATAATGGACTTGACGTCCGCTCTTGTGGTTCGCACTACTTCGGACTACAGACAGAGCCAGACCGTTGGGAATTTTAATCCCACAAGGGACTGTTGGAATCGGAACAACCGGCCGATCTGAAGTCACTGGGGGAGGTCTATGTTCAGCATTGGACGTCCTGTGGCTGAAATGATGATGATCATGATAAAAGGGACTGTTAGAATTATGAATGTTTATTAATGTACTTACGTATGTTTATCCATTACTTATCTAGTCGCCAAAATACAAACTTCACTTAGTTTGGGGCTAGTTATTGATTGGTTGAAAGAATTTTAAAATAATAACAATAAATTGCTTAGCGACACAGAAACATATCGAATACCTACTCTAGATACAAATTCGAACGGGAGTACTTTTAAGTATTGTCTGATAGTCATTTGTCGATTGTTAAAGCTATCGACAGTTTGCAACACCGATTCGTGCTGCTTCATTGAGTGCTTTAGTTAAAATGGACGGTTCATTATCGGGCGGGATGAAATATTACCTGAACGCTACGTATAAATACCACTTAATTATTAGTTAGTGACGCGGAACCTTGTTTACATTTTCACAAGTTACTTTAACATTTATGGGTTTGTAAATGTACAAGCAGACTTCAATGAGATTAGCTCTAAGTTACGGCTACTTTAATTTAAGAATAAAGTAATATAAATAGATTCAATAGAAAAAAGTTCGTGGTAAAAATAATCAACATCAAACGTCTGATACAAATGAGTACTTTTTAATCTATTCGGATAATTCCGACTGAATCTTGAAACGTTAAAAAAAGTAGCCCCTCTGATTTTAATATCGCGATATTGATAAACGAAAAATACCTTTCTTAGAGTGGTGCGGTGCTTCGACGCCGCAGTTACTTTTTCATTTTGGTTATTCGGTCTATCCGTTTAGGAACTACGTTGCCAAAACAAACACCCGCGCATGAAGATATTTGGCGTCAAAGTTTATACCCCTTTTTGCGTTGAGGGAACACAATACATAATAGTTATTTCGGAGGTTATAAAAAATAGTAGACACAGAAAACATTTAGGTTAGGCTAGATCTATACTAACACTGTGTAAACAATCCGCTTGCCAAAACTTATCCTTTGAGTTGCGCCAATTGAATGATTTATTTGTACTGTTAGATGGCATAATTGATTTGGTAACTACCAGTAGTTACTCCCACGGACAACCAATCAACTGCTTGATGTTGCTCATTACTCATTGAGAATGATTATTTAATATGTGTAGCAGTTGTTTTTATAGCTGCAGTTTATTTTATTTAAAAAAGATGGCAAGATCCGTGTCCAAAAATAGAAGATGAACCATCTTCTATTTTTGATTCCCGTAGTCTCATATAAATAACTTATAGCGTAGTATTATTTTTGTATAATATTATATAATAAAATTATAATTCGGTTCATATTTTAGAATGAGACAACTTTAAACCTTTAACAACATAATATACCGATATACTGTGATAAAGTGGATGTAACATATGGATAATACCTATACAAAGACAGAGAGATAAGGGTTTATTTGATTCCGGAACCCTAAAAAGTAACGTCCTCCTCCATTTTATTCGACTTATTGTTTCAATCAACCTCTCCGTGCTACATAAAAAACCAATACAAAACCAATTTATTTCTGTAAATAGGCTTAAACTTAGCGCTTTTACAAAAGGATAATTCCACTTACTCCTATATTTTTTGTATATATGCTTACACAGCTTTTTTGGATCTTGTGACAACTTGTGAATGACACTGTTCTCGAAATAATCCTTTACACCAGTTAGCAAAGCAAAATAAACTTAATAAAAGCGACGATAGATAACTAATCAGAGTGCACAAACACAACGCAGTGACGTTTAATTAAAGACGGAATCCCAGAAAAAAATGCCTTTGCTAAATCGAACAAAGAGACCACCAAAGCACAAAATCAAACAAGTTGGGACAACAGGACGAGTGACTAATGAACTTGACAGTGGTGTTATTATAGCGGAGGAGGCGCATTCCTAAACTATAAATACCTACAGATACAAACGAGCACTGCCCACTCTCCTACACAAACACTCTGACACGAATTTGAGATTGAACAAAAATAATACAGAAAAGTCTTTATTGTCAAGAAAAAATAAAAGAAGGTCTCGAATATTTACCTGCGACTGCGATATCTTTTGTTTTGAATTTAGTTATAATCAATCAAATGTAAAAAAAATATATTGTGGTCTACTAAACTATCTTTTCGATACCCTGTGTAATTCGGTAACATGTAACACGAGCTTTCAAAATTCCTTTTTCAGGCAGTTTCTTACACAAATATTATGCTGTTAAATACTACTTACTACTTTAAGTTAAGTTGTTTTAGGTTACTTTTGTGTGAGAAAAAATAATTAATAATTTATCTGTACTACGTATTTTTTAAACAACAATTCTACTCGACTGTAATGATCGGTCACCTATAATAAGAAAGTAGTACCAAAGGTGCTTAGTGTGGTCTATTAATACCTACTTATGTCCACAACATACCAAAATACATTCTTTCGGCGTCACAGTATTAGAATAGGTAAAGGTAGTCTATAATTACGTTGGCAAGTCGTTGGACTCTTGGTTCAAGATGTGTTTACACCGACCAAACATCAGTTATCTCTTGCGATGAAACACGTGATCGAGTGCTCGATTCGTGAAAATCGAGTTAATTGGATCATCGAATGAACTGAGTGTTACATACAAGGCTATGGTTTTTGCTGACAAAAATTTCGCAAAAAGACACGACCGCGACGGCTTCCAGTAAACATGTTTACTCAGAACATTGGATAAAAAGCTATACGTGTAACTGTTTTTGTACAGAACATGTCCTTCGATGTTTTCGAAACTAGAAACATATAAATGGATTAGTGCTATGAAACAATAGATAAAATCTGTTTGAAAACAAAGGGCAGATGACTCGACATTTTACTGTAAATGTGTGATCGTACAAAAATGCTATTTGACTCTAACATAATCATCATTATTTTCCCTCTGTAGGTGATAATTGTTATTAACGTATATCTGACATATCATAAAAATGTATATCTGACATCGGATTTATGAAATTTAAGTTAAGATTGTCCGACGATCTCACCTCAATACCAGCCTAGTTCGAATACAGCTCTGTTTTTACAAAATTTCTCAATCTTCCAATTTTATATCGCCATTTAGCCATCTTGGAAGACGGTATGTTAGTATGTAAGGTAATGTTCTTCGTACAGAGGTTGGCCAATAGTTAACAAATTTGGTAAAATGGGAGTTTGTGAATTTGTCTTTGTGGATCCTCAAACTATGGTTACCTATCCTGCACTTTGTGCACCTGCACGAGGGATGACCTAAACTAGAAGTTGACAAATTTTAGTCGAAGTCCAACTAGCCATTGACCCGACAGTAAAATGAAGAGGTAATTTAATCGATACTAATTATTTGCAACTAGGACATCACTATTCTCGTTGATGAAGTATACTTAATGTGTTCCTTTCTTATCGCTTCTAACAACATGTGCAGGTTCTGATAACGCATAACGATCTCGAGTATAAAGGCTGATAAATGTTATGTTTTAATATGAATAAGGTCTTTGTCTGATGAGTTTTCTGATGTCAGATTCTTAGATTAGCCACAGAATAAGTTCGATCGACCTGATAGAATCGTGACCTACCAGATTATTTTTTACAGAAGTTTTAATACATGGATAAAATTGATGGAAAACAAAAGCCGAGCATCGGGCTCAGTGGCTTGCATTGGGAAAGATATATCCAGCAGTAGACTGACGTGGACTGATGATGATGGTGTTTTTACAAATACAATTAGGTAGATTTTCGCCTAAATATGTAAACCAGTAACACACACAAATCAGTTTGCTGTTAATGGTCCTGCGGGGTAACCATGAACTCTTAAAACTATCTCAAATCTGTCAATTTGAGTACGCCCAGGGCGTTAACCACGAACCCTCAAAACAATCTAAAATCTGTCAAACATTATCATTTCTGTCAAATTTTGTATGAAATGACGTACCAAAATTGACAGATTTGACAACTTTGAGATTGTTTTTAGAGTTAAGATAAGAGAGTTTAGATAAAAGCGTGTATGATAAATTCTGCATGGACATATATCAACCATATTTTTACTAAGGAAATGGTATTTGGAAGAACGGTAATAAAATACGCATGCACGTATCGATGTACCTACGAGTATGTATGTACAAGATACAGGTTCTTAAAACCATGTAATCAACTGCTGATAAACAACAGCTTTTACTATTTCATCGAAATTTAAAAAGGAGGGAGAGTTTGACGACCTCCGTAGCCGAGAGGCGAGCATGCCGGACTGGGCGTCGCCGCCATCTCTGAGGTTCCGGGTTCGATTCCCGTTCGGGTCAATGTGGAAAACGAACTTTTCTAGATTGTCTCGGGTCTAGGTGCTGTGGTACCGTAGTTGTTTCTGATTTCTATAACACAAGTGCTATAGCTACTTAGTTTACTTTAGGATCAGAACAATGTAAGTAGGTATGTGATGTTTTCCAATATCTATTGAATATTTATTTATTTAGTCTCCATCTTTTTAGTACATCTTCTAAGAGTCACACACACACACACACACACACACATACACCTAAAATCCATCAGGGCCCTAACCATGAGCTGTTAAAACAATCACAAATCTGTCAAACATTATCATTTCTGTCAAATTTTGTATGAAATGACGTACCAAAATTGACAGATTTGACAACTTTGAGATTGTTTTTAGAGTTCATGGTTAGGGGGCTGGTCATAATAACATTACATGGAAAATAATATTAAAGCCACCAAGAAAATTTTATTTTAATCTGCTTAGATTTTTATTGCCGGCTGATTTTTAACCAAACCATTCCACGCATATATTTTGTTTGTTTTATTTATGCCGAAATATAACATTTTATTGGGGCGTCAAATTTTGATGATTCCTTTTTGTGACGACATTTACTTACAAGGCAAAATTGAAATGTCACAAAGTCTCTTAGGAGCTGATTCTGGTGCATAAAAACAACTACTTTTTCTATAGAATCAACATCCATCAAATCCATTAACAGCATAATGATGATTGACTTGGTATGCACTGCGCTAGTACCTAATTAAGTAATTTAAAACCGTGTAGAAAAAGTCGAATCAAGTAACATAAATTTGATGCCTCAGACTGCAAATTGATTCTTTAAATCTTGTTTTCATCTTTTAAGTTCACTTTTATGCAGTCGGGTTTTTTGTTTTTTATTAAATAATTTTATTGCAATTACATGCCTTGCCTGTAACTATGGACGTGATTTCGATTCTCACCTGCTAGCAAGCGGTCGATTTTATATAATGTGTAATATTAATTGATCTTCTAATAGATTTAGTTTGAAGTTTCGTTTCGGACGGTAGATTTCGATCATCTTGATTCTTGTCACCCTTCTTCGTCAGCCTTCTTAGGGCTTCTACTACGACACTTTCAGAAAGCGACAGTTAGCATTCGTCTCATAATACAGGTGCCCCATTTCTCAGCCTCGCCGCGGACCTGACACGTGGCGTGTGGCACATCTACCCGTTCCGGAACTCCGGATTTACTTTACGATTGCCATTAACGAACGAACGGGATGAAGCCGCGATGGTTTCGGCCTCCGCCGGCTATAAACTTCGTCATCTTAATTCAGCCGCAGCGCTGAACTTAATGTTTGCAGTTTAAAAAGCGAGTTTCAAAGACTGTTTAATCTAAGGCGGCGAAACATTTGATTATAGAATTGGTTTACACAACGATGATTGGTTTTCCAGCAGATACAACTATATTAACTTAATATTATTTTGGACGTGTAAAAGTGATTAAACTTTGCCTATTAATGAATTATTATTTATTTGTTTTTATTCTAATCAACAGGTTTTGGATGTTATTCAGTAAAAAAATATTACATAGAGCTGTTATGGAATTACGTTCCTATTTTATTCGTACCTTCCTTTTATGGTGTTAAACTGAGAGTTTTATCACTGACTAGTGAAGAGTGATAATAATATAAATAAATAAGAATGCAATTTAAATGGTTATGGACGTACCTTCAGTAAAAAGAGCTAAACGACTTTACTTATCATTTGCTTTTTATTTTATTTGACTGTTGTGTATATTTAAACAATTGTTTTGAAAAGAAGTATTAAGCTATTCCATAAAACAAAATTTATTTCCAAAACAATTACGGCTGTTCAGGCGCCTTGGGTTTCTAGCTAGGTGCCAATAGCCTGGCGCTTTCTTATTGAATTAATTTTTAATGGAGACCCCCAATCACATCAGCGGGTATTCCCGGCGGAACCAGAGCCCTAACAATAGAAAGAAACGGTTACGATATCGTAAAGTCGACTTGAGTGAGACTTGTCACAACTTGGATAGATCGGCCAGATCATAAAATACAAAAAAAAAAAATTAAAATAAATGTATTATGAAATAATTAAGTACTAAGCCTTTAATTGGATGTGTGTCATTACCATACAGTTTTCAGGTACTCGTAATTAGTACTTAACTTTACTCTGAAACTCCTTATCGGAACTAGATGCTATCTGTTTTGATTGAGTGAATTTCATCAATGCTCCATCTAACCGAAAGATGATCCTTTTTAGGGTTCCGTAGCCCTGACAAAGAACCCTTTTAGTTTCGTCATGTCCACCTGTCTGTCTGTCTGTCCGTCCGAGGTTTGGCTTGAAGACTGTTGACCCTAGAGAGCTGTTATTGTGGAGATCAATCACGCAGACAAAGTGGTAGAATATAATTTTTAAAAATATTGTTTTTAGGGTACTTCCCATACATGTAAACTGGGGATGTTTCTTTTCCATCTTCTACCCATCGTGTGTGGTATCGTTGAATAGATCCTTTAAAATGACATCTGTAAAAATTCATGATAATAGTGCTTGACATGAGCTTTTAAGAAAAATCATAGCGGTTAAGATAAATCAGATAGTTTATAGTAATATTCGTTCAAAAATTCCTTAGAGGAAAACATTAAAAGTGACTTAAATGAAGTAATTGCTGAAGTATATTATAGTAGCGAACGACGGGCAACTACGGAACCCTATACTGCGCGTGGCACGACACGCACTTGGCCGGTTTTTTCTTGTTATATTAAAAAAAAGTTTACTCGTTCTTGTCTTCTGGTCCTAAGGTCTCTTCCTGAACCCCAAACACATTTGACGATTTTTTCCATTCTTATCTGGGTTACACCCATTTAATAAATAGAAGGGAAAAAAATCAAGCCTAAACAGATCTATGAAAGTTCAGGTTAACTTTTAAGGATAGGTCCTACCTACCCTAGTCTACCTAGTGATATAAAAGTAATTGATTTATTTACAAATGTGTGGGAAGTTCATAGTGCTTAGGCCGTGAGAACCGGTATTAAAAGGTGCAAAATGACTTGTCAATTGCTCCATCACTTGTCAAAATGTAATTCTGCCTACAGTTTAAACTGGGCATGGCTAGCATTAACTATTTCTACTACACCTCCAGCTTGAACGCCAATGTTACTTTTCAAAAAAGTATTACACGTAATCCGCTAGACTAGTATATTGACTGATTTCTGTGGATTGTGGTCTTGAAGTAGGTTCTTAATTGTCGCCGGGTTTCACTGCCGCCAATCTGGGAGGTCGAATTCCAGTCCGGAATGAATAAATCATTAGAAGTGCTAACTGCCTATCCGCCATTACGACTGGCCTTAATTATAAAAGTATAATATCGTTATAAATTTTCAGGTCTTGACTCATCGTTTGATGATATTAAAAAGAGAAAGGGTTAGATGACTCGGTAGAACCAAAAATTGAAATAACTTTCACAAACTGATTCATTAATCTTTCGGATTCTGAGGTCTTTCAACAGCATATGCTATTCTAGTCAAAAAATACTTTTATACAATATTTACTTTACGCAGGTTATCTTTGGAAACAAATTCGATTCGGGATTTCGGATAAAATCCGAAACGAGATCATCAGGCCGAAGACCAAAGTAACGGGCATAGTCCAAAATGTAGCAAGCTAAAGTAGAGGTGGGCTGGCCACTTCCACTTGTCGCGGAACCGATGAATGGTGGAGTAAACGGGTTCTCGGGTGGCGACGATGCCTTGGCAAACGTAGTGTAGGATGGATTAAGAAGATGGCTGGCAGTGGCTGGTAAAAAAGTGGGAGATCGTGCTTTTTGGCGCTGTTTGGGGAAGGATTACGTCCAGCAGTGGACTGCAATAGGCTAAGATAATGATATCTTGACGTTCATAGTACAGATAAAGGTATATGCATAGAGCTTTAATTACTTTTAGATACCTACTTAGTACCTAATATGACCATTGATTGTACTCTAAATAGGCCAGACCTATTATCTGACAATGCCCATTAATAGTCCAAAGTCACAATATTATCAGAAACACATCGGCGGGAAACAAACAATTCTTTAAAACAATGGCAAGGTCGACTCGGTGCTAAAGAAAGGTCAGTGTTACGGGCCATTAGTCAAACGTCCTCTCTTAGTTTGGTAGCAAGAAACTATAGTAAATAAATTTTCTGCCGTAATACGAGTCCATTGGAAGATATAAGATTTTACATCAAAGATTTGTCAACATATTCTTTGAATGCTACATACTGATTGATGTGATATCTACGGAATGGGCCGTAAAATCTGTAAATGAGATATTATGCGATTATTATGATATTAGATATTATTATGATTCGGCACTGTTTTGTTTTATGTGGTGTGCAATAAAGAGTATCGTACCTTCAAGAGATTTTTCAAGTGTTATTTATCTTCAATTAAACCTTGCATGGAATTGCCAAAAAAACAAAAATTTACAGTATCTTACCTATTCATAAATTGTAATTATATAAAAGAGATATTCTACAGATTCTACAGAGATAGGAGGTACATTATATTGATATAATATTGATAGAACACCGGAATAATATGCAGTATAATTTATAGAGAAGGGTTTATTTTATTCGTAAGTCGTTAAAAATAATTACATAAATCGTAACTGATACTTTGTCATATTTACCACTGTGAGAGTAACTCTCAAAACAAAAAAAGATCAGATCCATAGATCTGTATGTTCTCGATAGTAACTCACTATATAAACGAGTGAGTACCGATCGCCGATAGCCGTTGCTGTGTTTTATTGCAGCCGGGCGTAATGTGCTCTATAAAATGACTGTTCCTTTTTGCTACAGCTCCGTGATAAATGGAATATTACTCTTACCAAACGGTCATGCTATCTTATATCACATTCTTCTTATTGTATGCTTTGACTTCAAGACAAACAATTCATAGAATATGGGTAAGTTTGGGAGTCATTATTGAGACAATTTTAAATTATTTTTTCAAATGCTTTCTTTCTTCCAAAATACATGTAAGTACAATATTTATTTCATCCTTTTGTCTGTCATTTTTTTTATGAAGAGTCTGTACAGATTATTTAAATGTTTATTCTACTTACCTGCCCCCTAACCATGCACTCTAAAAACAATCTCAAAGTTGTCAAATCTGTCAATTTTGGTACGTCATTTCATACAAAATTTGACAGAAATGATAATGTTTGACAGATTTGTGATTGTTTTAACAGTTCATGGTTAGGGCCCTGTATTTTTCGAGGTGCAAACTTATTTATTGTTTGACCAGATTGCGACTTACATTACCATTTATTTTCCATTACCTACACTATAACGTAAATAAAAAGATCTTTCCTATAATGTAACCAATTTCGTACACATAAATAAAACAGAGTTTAGACTTCGAAAGATATCTATGCGAAGCCGCCGGCAAAGGCTTATTAAAATAAAAATTACGGAATTTTCAAAGGTTTTTTTAAATCAAATGAGTTTTAAATCACTAAAAGAGGAAAAAAAATAAAAATATTTTTTTAAATCCATTTTGAATCAATTCTAGACTCGTTAATTTAAATAAACCGCCTATAATTCTGTTAGGGTGAGCAAAAATAACGAACAAAACCAGGATTGTAATCCAAAAATAGCGAGCATTAAGATGCTTTTTGGTCGTTTCTTAATGACATACAATTGCGGCAGGTACTAGTTACATTTTGTTTTCACTGAGCAGCACAAGACAAATGTGCATAACGACTATGGTGACCATGCGTTATAGTTTTGTGAGACCGTAAATTTGATTTCAGGAAACCATGATTTGATATAATGTATTTTCATAGATCATTGATGTTAAAGTAGATAGTATGTACTTTTTTTTTCAATGACGTCAAAATCCCTTATTGGGCAGGACGGTTTGAGATGTGATGATGTGATGAATGAGATCATTATACTTGCTCTGGGATAATAACAGTTTTTAAATTCTCATAACAAATATTTATGAATTTGAAACATGAATCTGTATTTTAAATGTGACAGAAATTGAAAATGAATGTTTATGACACTTAAATTATTTTTACTTTTTAAAAAATCTATTGACTGACACGTAAAAGAGGCAACGTAAATCAGAATAATATTTTATTATAGTAATAAATTGTTCTAACAGCTCATGGTCCTTGCTGGTGATGCGCGTGATATAGCCACAAACTAAGCAGAGCTTGTCACTTACTATGGCAAATCGAAAACATCTTGAATCACAGATTTGTAACATCTGTGATTCAAGCATAAATACTTAAATGTTTGTGCTTATAATACAAACGGAGTTCAAACTCACAATTTTTTTTGTAGTCCTTATCGGGAATAAAAAACCAAGACGGTCGTCAAGATATCCCAATATATACACAAAACGCATGGTTCCCCTAGCTGCTTGGCACAGTATGATCAGAGGGCGTGACCAAGCTCCACTAGTCCATAATTATAACCACAGAGGTACCATTAGAGATCACCACAGGTTTTGTCCTTTAATATCGGTAAAAACGTTCGTCCCACGGTCAAATAAATTCATGCGATTACTATTCTAGCCGTAATCGCCGTAAACTGTGACAGATTGATAGCAATGTTATGCTATAAATAAGTATACTTTAATCGTTTCTTGGTTGGCTTTGAGGAAAAAGATGGTTTGAATTATGATTTTGTATCTAATTCTAATTGCATTTAAATACGAGTAGTTTAGTAAATATGGTTGAGGATTAAAGAAGTTCTTACCTAAATAAAAACAAAATACTTTGTGTAGAGTGCAAAGAAAGTAGGTATATGTATATATCTATCTATTCATAGTAACGGGAACCATAAACTCTAAGCAGTACTTATAGTACCAAAGCAGTGTTGTTTAAAATACGACTTAATATTTAAAAATAAAACAAGGTTAAATTAATACTATCAAACTAATAATACAATTGTAAAGTTAATAAATAACAATGTAGATGAAAATGGATTTTACTCATTACATAACATACAAGCAATCCCGTGAATTTATAGTAAATAAAAATCGCATATGCAATCTACAAATTGATATTCCAAAATTCAGCATATTTTTCCACTCGTTTGCTATATGGAATTCGAAATATAAAACCCACAATGAAAAAGCTACTAGAATAAATGTTTTGTTTTGCGGTATTACAATAAAAGTGTTTGTTGCCGATCAATAGTTGAGTATCGAGTACCAAATCTCTAGAATAGTCTATAGATAGCAGCGATTTGAGGACCCGATTGGCGTAGTGGCGTAGTAACGCGCTTTGGAAGCAATGGATCCCTGGTTTGAGTCTCATTTCGAGTCAATTAAAAAAATATATATTGACTTGAGTCTGTTTGTGCTGGGAGATGCTCTTGGCAAAATGAATTGACTTGCTAAAGGATTTTAAGTCCTAACTTCAAGACAAGTGTGATTTTATAGCGCAATGTTATATTTATTTTAAGAGCTATCTATACATTGTTACATTCATAATAAGAACTTATCGATAGCCGCAGAGACGTTATACTAACAAATAAATTTTATAAACTATAGCTACTAGCGATACTTGTAGTTCTGAAAAAATAATATCGATGGTGTCAATAGAATTGACACTATCGATATCATTTAACTAACAAAAGACTATTGGACATTTCAGCAACACTAATTACGAAACATATAGCATCCGTAGTTCTGGACCAAAAAATATTGAGCATTTCTTACTATTCTTTCACTGGTTATTGTCAACAAACAAAAGGGGGATTGTTCGTTTTACGTTGAACCATATTTAGAGCACATTTTATTGACAGCGGAAACAGTGCATCAATATCAATGCACAATAGAACTTCCGCTATCACGTCATTCTTTCTTCTTACTAGAACAGGTATCACTAATCAGGTTGTATACTACAGGATGCAATTTTAACATCATACGACCGACCGTCTGGTGGAGTGGTTCGCGCTCTGGACTACAATGCCTGGCGGTTGCAGGTTCGAATCCCGCAAGGGGAAAATGTTTGTGTGTTGGGTCTGTCTTTTGGTGTCATTGTCAAAACAATTTTTTATTATAGCATAACGCTGCGTTTTCACTAATATGATTCGCTTAGCGAGGCTAAATAAATGAAGTGATTCTATTGGTTCTGGAGGAAACGGAGCCTTATAGTAATCGCAAACGCTGATCGGTAACGGTAAACTGTGGTAAAGTTAGATGTGCGAAAAAAGAAAGATGGGTTTTGTTTTAGCCATAGTGTACGCACGTACCTGGGTCAAGATAAGCTGCTGGATGCTGGCATTGCTCGTCTTGGCCTTAGATGTGGAAAATAACTTCAACACGGTTGCTGGACGATACAGATAGTTTTAGACACCACACGATATTCCCATAGGATTGCCGGCTGGCATCAGTAAAGCAATGGTTGGAGATTAACACAATCTTCTTAAGCAGAGAACTTAGCAGCACACGCGTAGGCGGTAAAATTCAGTCAGCAGATTTTTTTTTGCACGTACAGGTATAGATTTTAGCCATGCTAAATGGCGCCAAAATTTTATAAGTATGATAAGTGAACAGTAACAGAACTGACAGCCTGGGAAGAAACGTTCTCGAGTGGTGACCACGAACTGGAAGACGCATCTCTCTTCTTGGACTGACGACCTAGTCAAGGTTTCGGGTTCTAGGCTGTTTGCAGCTGCTTGATACAAACAGCATAGAGCCGCTTTCTGTGACATTCTGTTGGGGCATTCAATGATTACACGCTGTTCTAACATGTTTAGTTAAATTTTACTTAACAAAATAATCCAATACAATAATCTTACTAATCCAAACAACATTTTAAACTTTCTTGTTGCATTTTTAACTAAAACACTAATGATAATACTATACACAGAACGGATATTAATGCAACACATAACTCTTTTTATTAATTATTTTTCCGACGTTATGTGTTGCATTAATACCTGTTCTGTATATAGGTACCTAGTGTTTTACTTAATCTAAAACTAAATATCGAAATCCAAAAAACACAATTCACTTCTCCATAGAAACTACTACGTCAGTAAGTAGAAGGTCGATAATTTAATATATGGAGTGGATTTTTGAACGATACTAGTTAATCAGTACCTTTTAGCAGCAGATACACAAATCTAACCAACCAACTAAACTTAAACCGTATTTGTAATTATCTCGTTTTACCCTCGGGATACTTTATAGATTATAGTTCATAAATTAGTTGAGTAATCATTAGTCATGATTATTAAACCTTTTTAATGAATAAGTTCCCTAAATAATAGCAATCACTAATCAGTGAATAAACAAAATTAAAAACATCATATCATGTTTATTATTCATGAAAGAAGAACAATCCAACAAGTTTATCGCGTGATTTTAATTATCACCGTCTTTCTCTGCAAGTCTGTAGAGATAAAGCTATTTACTTTGTGCATTGCGTATTCTATTGTCTACAGACAAAAACGGTGTCGTCAACATCAACAGCAAAGACATTCTTTCCCATGTTATTCGTTGCTTATCGAAAAAGTTCGGTCACGATTTGATCCACTTAGTGATTTCGCAGTTTTTTCTGTGTTTCCTTTGTGTTAGAAAAGTCAAGAATTCAAGACATAATTGGGAGTTTAGTTTTTATGCAAACAACAATTTACAACTGTCTGTGAAATGTATTACTGGTGCTTTAGATTCTGCTGATATTAATCTTACTTCTTACTTATATTCTGAATGCGATTCTTTGTTTGTCTGAATATTTGTAACAATATAATTTAGTATAAGTTGCCATGCCCTTGCCGGGTGCATGTGATGCACTGTAAAATTACTTATCATCTGCTAAACACACATGTAATGCAATAAATGATTTGATTTCATTGAACTTAATTACGTCTTAGTGGCTGAACGGAATTAGCTAAGCTTACTGGCACAATACAGGGTGGAGACTATTATAACTACAATAAATGCGCATCAAAAAACCTCAATAGGTAAAAAAAATACTTTATTGAAAATTTTTGTTTTTAGCAATTCCATGCAAGGTTATATTGAAGATAAATAACACTTAAAAAAAAACATCGACCTCAGGTGGGACTCGAACCCACGTCCCATCGCATGCCGGGCGAGTGCTTTACCAACTAAGCTACCGAGGACGTCACGTGACACAAAAAATCTTTTTAAAAATACTTCATTTCAAATTTCAAAATAAACCAATGAAAAGTGTATTTTCTATTTTTATTTTTTAATATTTGTAATGAAAAGTGACCAGGATTACCAGGAAGGGAAAAGAGGTTAAACAAAAAATGCAGCGTAATGCTGCTGTACCCACTATCAGAATTACGAGATAACTTTAAGTAAATAAATGCACTGTTTTCGCAATTAAAGCCGTTAATGACGCATGAGGCGAAATTCTATAAATCTTGAAAGTGTGCGTCGGACCACAACCGCATTATGAGTTTAAATATTTCCGCTAATAGCAACTTAATTACTTCAGTATGAGAACGTGCTTTTAGAGATATTAATTATAAGATACGGCTGTGATCAGAATGAAATAATTGGAATTTATAGACGAATACTGATGAGCATGTTTTATAATACAAATAAGATCAATGCTCAAAGTTCTATTATAACCAAAAATATGACAAAATTTACGTACCTTTCTTACTTCTAAGTTTTAAAAAGCTGTAACTTAACATTTTCATTATAAATTACCTGTCGGGCAAGACTGTCCAAACATTTCTTAGACCTTAACAAAAAACAGAAATAATGTCACCATCTACCTGGTTTTAATTCAGCCATCTATCTTTCTCATCGCTCTTTGGGGAGCGGCAAAAGAGATGTAAAAAACTAAGTAAACACATTACTCAGATTTATTTCAACTAAAGCATTCTTCTTTATTGCCGCTCAAAAATATTGTGAATGGAGGCGCCGAAGGCATAGCACAAAACTAAGAGCCAGTAGACTGCTCAATGTGCAAAACTATGTTTACTGTGTGTCTCTTTTTTGATGGATTATTATTATGGCGTAGCAATACAAACGTTTAACGAGAACATTACCCACTCCAATATTTTTATTTGCGGCAAGTTTATCAAATTAAACTGTTTTCAAGGTTTAAAAAAATCTATCTGCTCCAGTGTAGTAAGGCCCAAGCAACACACGTAAGCTACGCTTGAAGACTAGAGTAGGTTGAACAATGTGACAATTTTTCATGAACTTTTTTTTGGACCAACAAGCGTCATTTTGGCTACGGCAACAGTAGGTATATGTATTGATTATTGGCTATACTATACCTATGCTGAGCATGTCAAAAAACACTAAGCTAGTCACCACCTGCTCTCCTGGGTCTAACAGTCTTAAGTCTCTAAATTGACGAAAGAAGTCGTTCATTTGTTTTCTTCTTCGCTGCTTATAAATAATTTTCTACGGTGAGATGTTTGATCTCATTAGACTGTGACCGAGATAATTTGTCACGTCTGGATGTTTAAGACCGGTACATTGTTTTCTTAATCGCAATCTTCCAGGTGACCGGCGCTATCACGATCCAAAGGTCTTTTGACCCTTCTGCCAGTGATCTTCCTCAATATCTTTTGGAAATAAAATTTAACACGACTTCCGTGTCTGCAAAGTTCGCAACTTATTTATTTCGAATCGAAAATGTATACCTGAACTTTTGAATTGAAATGAACTGCAATGCAGCACTACAATAAGTATTCCTATTGCTAATACTTGTATAGAAAAGTTTTTTTAACAATAGTGTAAAAAAAAAGTTGTATTTATTAGTAAGCTTAATCTTGATTATAAATGAATGTAAAGGTAAACGTGGCCGATGATGTATATTTTAATCTGTTCTTGAACAATATTTTGTGGTTAAATGCGATAGTTTTAGTGCAATTCAAAACACCATTAAAACTTATGAAATGCGGATCGGCCACATGAGGCGTAGAAATAAAAAATGCTTGGCTGCGGGGTTAAGCCGACATCGTGAGTCACTAAAACAACCACCTCGAGTATGTTCTGAAGGTCTTCCAATAATAGTCTGCGAAATAATGCCAATAATTTGCTACCTAATAGCTCATCAAAATCACACACTTGTTTTAAAGTGTATGTAATCAAAACCACACCAAACTCACCAAAACTCACAGATACACTTGGTTACAGATCAACGGGTCCAGCCGGCCCAAGAGGAGAGCCCAGGAGAACGGCGCGATGCGGGCGGCGGGGCCCCAGTGAGGTCCCGCCGAGCGATGGGCTCTAACATCAGCCAGCACTCCGCCAAGGGTCTGAAGGGGCGCCGCGCCCGCTCCAGTGGCGACCTCTGCAATGGCGACTCCAAAAGTCAAACAGAATCGTCGGTCTGCGGCTCCGTCGTCGGTGACGCCATGGGCTGGAACCGCTCGTTGCCGAACCATTTAGACGGGAACAGACATTTGGCAGACTACAGCAGAGTCAACAACAACTATGGTGACTTTGGAACGTATAACCGGTGCCATCCAAAAGGCGGGAGAGGATTACGATACAGAGTTTCCAAGTCTGGTAAGTATTTTTGCATGTTTACTTTTTCTATTTAGATGGTGATATATCTGAAGCACATTCGAAAGGTCAAGTTTACTTCTTTTTATCATCTTCTGCGTTGATGGTATTTTATCCAACTCGTTTTAAGTGAACACCACGCAATGTCATAGTATCGACCAACTTGTCTTTCCTTAATTTTGACTTATAGGAACATAAGTGACGTGCTTACCAATCACTAACATGTAATTTTTAAGTTTTATCGACGAAACACAACGTTTTTAAAACAGTTTCGTTAAAAATCCGTATAACAATGTTAAATTAAAAAAGTAAAAGTAACTGCTAGTAAAGAACCTCTAAAGAAGTGCAGCATTATACTGGGCCGCCGATAAAATTAATAGGTGCTGTTACTAAAATATTACACCGCACAAGCGCGCAATAAGTCTGCCGCTTATTAACAAAAAGTTTGCCGTTTATTTTATGGCTTTTAACCCCCAAGTAGGGCGGGGTACACGTTTTAAATTAATGACAAGGCTTGGCCCTTAATTGAAATCTCTTAAAGACGCAGATTAGCAGTGGATTAAAATACAACGAAAGCAGTATTGTTTGTGTGCATGGCATTACTGAGAATTAAGGCTTGCCAAAATTGAATGGTGCCTGAGCAAACGCCGCATTGGTTTGTGTATTAAACATTGTTCTTGAATTCTCTTTTAAAGAAATAAGGAAATAATATTGTACTGTTAGGAGGATGGAAAATAATAACAAAAAATAAACGAAAATAGTCTGGTATGCACTAAACAACGTTATTTTGCCTTGGGTAACTCCTAGCATACCTAATTTTGCCTTTAGTGTCGTTGCCCGTCATAAACGCCATTAATTAAAAAAATACTAAAATTGATGCTAACGGGAATTGATTCCTTGCCATTTTTGCATATCATTGAGATATTGCGCCAGAAGTCGTCAACGAAAAAAACACATCTTCTTACTTCTCACACATAAATACAGGGGCGGGCAGTGCATATTGGCAGGTAGGCAGTGCCTACCTGATAAATGAAATGAGGTAGGCACAACAAGGTACTTACAAATGTGTATTTAAGGGGAAAACCACTGATTTTTATCATTAATACATATTTTTAGTACCTACTGCTTACCTCGAAATAAAACCTATGCCCGCCACTGCATAAATATTGATTACTCGTACTAGTAGCTAGTTTACAATTTTCAAGATGATCAATCTGCACTTCACTACTTACATATAAAAAAGCTACATTGTCATCTCAAAATTCTGCGGCTCGTGTGAAATGTTTATGAGTATGCGGCCCGAGAAAAAAGATTGAGCATCGCTGCACTAGAAGTTTATTACTACGAGTAAAAGAGGGATCATCTTTTACTGTCTCAAGCAGATATCATGAACTGCTTGTGAAATTTTAAAATTATGATTCTCTTTGGAATTGAAGGCAAGACTGCGCTATGTGCCCATTCATAAATTATGCATTTTCATTTTCCGCTTTTAGGATTCCGTACCCAAAGAGTTAAACGGGACCCTATTACTAAGACATCGCTCTCCGATAGTTAGACAGTTTAAATTTTCACAGATGATGTATTCTATTCCGCTATAACAACAAATATTAAAAAAACAGAATAAAATAAATATTAGAGGGGGCTCTCATACAACAAACGTGATTTTTTGCCGGTTTTTATAGAAAATGGTACGGAACCTTTCGTGCGCGAGTCAGGCTCGCACTTGCCCGGTTTTTATATTTTCATCCCGCCTCATTTAACTTTATCTTTTTCCGTGTTCTTCCGCTTTTCGGGTGCCATTTTATTCCATTTCCTTTAATATTTTACGCAAATTTTAATTAAAATAATAAAAGATTTATCATAACTTTTATTTGTAACAGAACTTTAGATTAGCCGACTTTTAAAATGTGATGATCAAATAATCACTTCCCTTTCCTATATTGCAATCATAACATTTCATTATTTTTTAACTCCTAGCGCTTTCTTCTTCGTAGTCGGGGTAAGCTTGATTGATCATGAATATCGTAATATTTATGATCCTACATACCATAATATTCATGATCATTGTAAATTTTTGTTTTTAGCAATTCCATGCAAGGTTTAATTGAAGATAAATAACACTTGAAAAAATTCATCGACCTCAGGTGGGACAACTATCCACCTGAGGTCGATGATTTTTTTTCATGATCATGTTGCAGCAAGTCTAGATGACGTTTGGAGCGACTGACTTTAGAATTGGACCTCCCTATAAACCCTTGAATTGGGGAACCTTTTTTTTTGTTTGGACCATATTATGACATGCATTGTTATCAAGATGTGCAGGGTTTCTCCTTATGTTGCCTCTCACTAAAGGGCAAATAAATCGTAAGATAAAAATGTATAAATAACAAGGATTCTGAGAAATCCAGAGGTATGTACATTGTACATGCTTGGATGCGAACTCACCACAACAGCTTCATCATAACATTCACATTTCAATCTCGAATCAATATTATGTCTCTAAGCTCAGTTTTACTATAAAACGTACGAACGGTAAACGTAAAATTTTATCTCAAAACATAACGCGTTTATGTGGGCTTCCGTAAACCATAAACCATTCGTACTTCCTTCGTGCTCTAAAATAGCTTCCTTTTATCCCGAACAAACATACCCGTAGGTTAATTAGGGTACTCTTTACCCCTTTAAACAATCGGCTTAGGATTAGGATGACCTAAAGGTTTGCCCTGATATATCAGACTGATTTTGTGTTGCTCGTTTCGTTCTTTTAAATCTGTCAGTTTAAAACCCCGCTTGCAGTAAACGTTTGTTGTATTAAATCAATATTTTATGAACTACTATCACTATTAAATTGTAGACTAATATAATTGTAGGAAACTATCCAAAGCTTTATAGCTCTATAACTTACTCTTGTTTAATAACATAAAAGATTCTGTAATGTGTATGTTTCTTGCAACTATTCATCATCATCATTTTAGCCACAGGACGTTCACTGCTGAATATAGGCTTCCCCCAGTGACTTTCATAGTGGCCGGTTGGTAGCGACCTGCATCCAGTGTCTTCCTGCAACCTTTACCAGGTCCCACGCTGCGCTTGCCATTACGTGGCCTCCATTCCAGAACCTTTCTGCCCTATTGGCCGCAACAATTAATTTTATTATATCCTGAAGTACTGGTCACAAGCATGTTAAAAGTTGGTCCCGCTCAACTAACATAGTTTAATGCTATCAGTCAAACCTAGTCAGAGGTCTTAAGGCAGCTTGGTGACATTTTACAACTGACAGTAAGGTTAAGTCACTGTCCTTACAACACCCCTCTATTAATCCGCACTGGGCCCCCATGGTGGAGTATCTTACAATCCACTTATCTATCAAAATAGTCAGCTTTTCCACTTTTCTTGCTGAAAAGAAAGCACACAGTCGACGTTATGAGTATCCTGTAGCGAACTACATTCCGGAAATACGTGATATTGATATTGTATAGAAATAAATCAGTTTTTCCTGCATTTATACGGTTTTATATCTCTTATCTGTAATTGGCATTTCAGTTAAGGTTTATTTCGCACTATTAAATATTAAAAGGTTGGAGGGAATACAAAAAAAAAGGTCGGAATGTTAACTCGATTCATATGTATATCATAGTTTGACAGTTGGGTGTCGATAAATCGCTATATCGAAAGATGTTAATTCCGCACGTTGAGACCAAGACAGTTGGTGTAATGTTTGGTACATACTTATTTATTTATTGATAGCACCTAATTAAAATTATGCAAGTGAGTAGGCGCATAGCATATAGATTGTATTCGCCTAATACAGATTGATATCGACAATTCTAATTTGATATCACGAAATTTCCTTCACTAAAATCCAACTTGAGTACGGTTCTTTTCCGTTACCGTAACGCAGGCTTACGTGCTGCTAAAGGCATTACGTTACCAAATCTCACTCGGCTCAGTAGTGTTGCCATATTCGTTTTTCCCAGTAACAGGACTTATAACGAAAAAGTTGGCACTATGACGAGAAATCGAGACGTAGTGAAACGTTCCTATCCCGCCTCAAAATACGCTTGCATCATATAGCCTCGTACGGTTCTTCGTAAATGCTGGCTAATAACTAATCATCATCATCAGCTTTTGGACATCCACAGCTGATCATAGGCCTCTCCCAAAGAAGTTAGAACGCTATAGCAGTTTGCATCTAGCAGCCTCCTTTTCACACCTTTTAAATAAATCTTGAATTGGGTTAGAAACAATAGTTATGACCATAAAGTCACTGAATAGCCATGTAAAAGAGATGTTAGTACTCTTCTTTCAAAGTTAAAGTAACAATGAGCAAGCCACATCGCTCGCAGAGCTGCCAACCGTTGGGTAATAAATGTTCTAAGATGGCATGTATTTTTCAACTTTACTACTCAAATAAAAAAGCGGGATTTCAGCCTTCCCGTCCAGAGTCTTACCGGGATGAGATCTGAGAAAGTAAGAAGACTCTCTTAAAGTGAGGTATAGAATTTAGGCGACGCTGATACTAGGGGACGCATTTAAGAAAAACGGGACATCCCTTCAAAAACAGGACATCTCTTAGCAACACTTCAGATTAGATACAGGATGGCCCGATAAGCTCGAAAAACGCGCAGAGGTGATAAAAAGCCTAATCCTGTTACGCAGGAGTCATCCATCATCCCTACTCACCTTGAGATTTTAGGACGCAAAGTGATTGAGGCTCTGACGTCATAGACATTGTTATTTACATAAGAAAATGGACTTTGGATTTATTTTTATGTTGCACTAGGTTCTGTCCCTGAATTTTGTCAGCGTAGATATCAAAAGACAAAGATATATGTAATACAACATATATTACACATATACATTTTAATGTTTACAACTATTGTTTTGCAAATGGCAATTGATTATCTCAATTGACCAATCAGAACACGCGGGGCTCCCATCACAAATTTAACTCATAATAAACCTAGATTTTTTATAATATCACTATTGCGGCCCAGTGAAATTACAATATCACTGAAAAGAGCCCGTGAAATTATACGAACCAGTCGTCATTCACAATAATCAGTGTAATTATAATTTCACTAGTGAAATTATAATATCACGTCTTTGACAAAATCCCTGCGACATCTATACTTAATATTATAAAGAGGAAAGATTTGTACCTATTTTTGTATGTTTGTATGTTTGTAATGAATAGGCTCAAAAAGTACTGGGCCGATTTAAAAAAATCTTTCACCAATAGAATGCTACATTCTTCCAATTTGACATAGGCTACATTTCATTTTGAAAAAAATTAGGGATCCTTGGTAAAATTTGAACAATGTAACCGAAGGTGTAGAAAAATGAGTCTTAAAATGTCTTTTGTCGAATGCGCTGCCGAAACTATTAGCAATAATTGTCTACCCCGTGCGAAGCCGGGACGGGCTGCTAGTATATAATAAAATTATCCGACAGGAATATAAAACCAGGTATAATTTAATAGGATTTTTAACAAAAAAATTAAAACGCTGAAAAAATAATAAACTCTTTTTCATTTAACCTCTTTTCCCACCTTTAGGGTAGGTTTTTTCCAAATGTATGGGACTAATTTCGAAGTATACCCTGTCTAATAAAAAAAGAATCATCAAAATCTGACAACTCTGTAAAAAGTTATACGTGGTCAAACATTACAATCAGTGAACGAACAATCAATCATCCCCCGTTTGCCTACCCTTAGGGTTGTATTTTTTCCAATATAGGTAAGACCAACTTTGGGGTATACTCTGTCAAATTAAAAAAGAACTATCAAAATCGGACTACTCTGTCAGAAGTCATGCGTGATCGTACATAAAAAAAACAAATATACGCGTCGACTTGAGAACCTCCTCCGTTTTTTCGTCGGTTAATAAAAAGTGTGCCAAATTTCATCTAATTCAGGCTGAATTACCTGAAATTTGGCATATTTTTTAGCACAATTGAAGCGTGATGAAATGAATAAATATTATATATCTTGTAGGTAATGACATAGTCCATTGTTTGAAATACAGCTGCTAGCACAGACTTTTATGATTTAACCCTTTATAAAACATCCTTTGATGCATATAACATGGCAAAGTCATATTACAGCTTTGTACGGGGTGCAGCGGTGTCAAGTGTAAAACAAAGCGTTACTAATACTAGTATGTATACTTAGTTATTGTGTAAATTCGATAATAACTATCATGAATTGAATTGTAAAATACTTATTTATGGGCTTGTATTTAAATACATATCATAACAATTAACTTTCCTCTAAAAACTAATTACTTACGTAGATCGACTTAATTTTGTTGTTACCTATGCCGCCCGCGTGCACGTTTAGTCTATCACTAAACGTGCACGCGGGCGTATACTTTACGTACACTTAGAATTTAGTGGAGAACTTGAGATGGGTAACAGTTTCTTAGAAAAAGCAGTTTGTAATCGGAAGTTTAATAAATTTATTTAAAAAAAAAAACACAGTTTTCGTCCCTCACACGACTATCGAGCACATTGGAAAATAATCTACGAAATTCGAAAAAATATTGTCTCTGTGAAACGAGAAAGTCGGGATAAGGAAAAGGTTGCAAAATAAAACTACAACGTTGAATGATAATTATTTTATTCTTAGATTAACATAAGTATCCTCGGCATAACAGCTGTGAACAAACAAATTTCCACACGCGTTCTGACTTTTTGACTGTTTTCAAAAAGCTTAGGCTACAGGGTAAACTCTTAACCCGATCGTTTTTATTTTAGGCTCAAATTGTAGCTGACTAATTGTCCAGAGGAGTTTTTCTCAAATTTTTAATATCCTTCTTCGTTTCCAAAATATCGAGGACTTCGGGAAAAACAATCTACTATTTCTGCCATAACTTGTTTCATTTTTTACTTTCCCGAAATAATTCCCTTTCCAATGTCAAAACACTCTATGCCTACTCTCTTTAACTCCAAATACGCAAAACCTCGTAGAGAATGATTCCGGCGCTACCTTAATATGAAGTTTCCTAATAAATTGGGTACTTTTGGAAACGACACTACTACTGTAGTAGTAGTTTCGGAACTAAAAGAGTGATTTAAAGAAAGGCACTGCTGACCTTACATTCCTGATTTGACAGAAAGGATCGTTCCTGTGAACGATCCTTTCTGTTCTGTCTTTAGGCTGTCCTAAACAGGGTATGTTTAAGTAAAATCTATTAGCGTAATGTTTTATTAATAGAAGCGCCAGAATGGGTTCAGGTGCCCTTGACCCGCTCGCCCCATTTGAGGCGCAATGCGTGACGTCACGCTTTCGCCCGACTGCGGTAGTGATGCAGTCTTCATGTTTAGAGTTTAGTCTCTACTCAGCTTTTACTGTTAAACATTATGCAATGCATAAGTGGTATCGTCTGAGTACAGATAAATAAATTATTTAAAGGATTACCCCAATCATATTTTTAAAGCATGAACTCTGCCCCTCTGCACAGGGAAACTAGACACATTAGAAATTCTATTACTATGCGGTCTCTTAGGTCAGCTTGGTGTTCACGAGTTAAATAGTGATTTTACTACTCAAATACAGGATAGAACAACAACTTCTAAAAGAGGAAAATTGAATTCTCAAAAAAAATACACTTTCCCTTATACTGCGCCGACTAGCTGCCGCATCAGTTTGTTTGAAGAAGTACCTTGTAAGCGCCACGTCTGCCTAATACACTGCAAAATACGTTCTTTCGACAAATCGAAGTATAATCTACTAACTCCTAACCGTTCTGTAACTTTCATCATCAGCTCAGCAGTACGATGTGATGACTCCCAGAACCAGACGCAAACATCTGAAACACATTCTATGTGCCTACATTTTTTGAGGATTTTTCTTGATTTCAATGTGATTCCATCATCAGCTCCTAAATTGGTGAATAATGGGGCCACCTTGGGAGTAATAATAATTTTAACCATTTTTTTTGAAAATCGGTTTACAATAGACGGAGCAAGTGGAGTGAGTGTAACAAACATGAAAAAACAACATACAGTCGAATTGACAACCTCCTCTCTTTTGAAGTCGGTTGAAAAAAGGGGAGGTGCTTTTTGGGGTTAGTTAAACGTTTAGCAGTGGACTGTATTATACTGAGTCTGCTGAGATAATGATGATGGAGAAGCTAAGCGTCAACAAGAGGGCTCATGGGCTCACCTCAGGGCAAAAAAATATACAGTAAGTAAATAACAGTTTTACTGAATATAACTCAGTCTCACAAATACTGACAATATGGACATACCCAGCAAAAGGAGTATGTCTTCAAAAATACCATATAGGTTATGGGCCCAGTCTGGCTAGCTAACAGAAACATAGTTCTGCTTATAAAAAATAAATAAAAATAAAAATCTTTTATTTCAGACCAATTATGTCCATTTGTTAGTAACAATATTCTTAAAAAAAATAAAAAATAAAAAAAAATAAAAATAAAAAAAAAAAAATAAAAAAAAATCGACAGATGGCGCTGCCAGAAGTAAACATTGGCTCCGTGTATTTTATTGCTTAAAAATACAAAATGTTCAATTTAGCAAACTTACAAGTACTAACCTTGTGTATTTAACTTTTTAAAGAGTTTGGTTTTCATATTATAAGTAAACACTCTTTAAACTCCCACAAAAACTTTTTTTACTTATTTCATTCTACAATTTTATCTGTATTTTTTATTTATTCTTATTACTTATAGAAATTGTACGGTTATACCTTAAATTTCACAGCCTGACCTAATTTCAATTCTATCATTACATTGTTATATTAAATAAATAATACCTAATAAAAATCAATTTTGAAAGTAAATAATAGTCGATCTATCTCCGGTGATAATCTAGTTATAACAAGACGTGATTATAGATTGTAAACTGATTTTATATTCGCAATATTAGCATAGTTAATACCGATTTATGTAAGGAAGTCGATGAGACTGACACAGTTACCAATATGTGTAAGGTCATACCACGAGCGAAAACATTAACACCTTAGAAATAACATAAGGTGAAAACTTATTGGTTAACCATTATCGAGGGGGCTATAATACTGCTCAAATAGAACAACTTTTTCTATGGGACCAACTTTGAAATCGGGAAAAAACTACTTCCCCATACAAAATCGTAGACCAACTAACTCCAGGTTCCTAGGAAATAATTAACTGATAAATTTACACCTTTTAGAAGAACTAGCTGTAGCCCGCGACTTTGTTCGCGTGGTCTTTAGAAGAGCATCCCTCAGGAATGGAGCATTTTTCGAGATTTTAAAGTAGTCTATGTTCATCAGGGATAATGTAGGATTCTAATGGTAAAAGATTGTTTCAAATCGGTCCAGTAGTTTCGGAGATTATTCAATCCAAATAAACAAACAATAAAATCTTTCCTCTTTATAATATTAATTATAATGTAGATGTTTTAAAAGTTAAAACTCAATTTGCGGCCCTAATTTATGACATGACTTCCTTCTTGGTCCGTTCCCCGTGATTCTACTACTACCACCACCACTACCACTTTTTCGGTCGTGCAACATCGAAATCACAAAAATCTATTAGGTTCTCCCAACCAACAGCTTAACTAATCGGAAAAAACTAAATGACACCGCGGTTTAAAACCGAACAACGCCATCTATTGGTCATTTAATATTTTTTTAAGCAATGAATTCGTATTTCAAAATAAAAAAATGCTTTTTTAGATTTAGGCCAATGTTAAGTATTTATTTTTCTTTTGTCAAGGTTGCTTGTTTGATCACGGGATTATTATAATTATTCTCTGCCACGGGGCTCCTTAGCGGGCGTAGCCCGAGCGAATTATCGTGTCAACGCGATGAGTATGGCCGGGACTCAGGTATATCGTTAACAACGCATAGTATTCGACCCAGACGAAGTAAGTGGCTACACCTACGCCACTTCAGTTTCATCCAGACCTGTTATGTTGCGAATATTCGCATCCGCAATATTCAAAATGTATGTTCAGGCCCATGCGAATGTAATACAAGTTGCGACAAGTAGGTAAGTAAATTGGGGGGGTACCGGCAAATGGCGTGTGTCGTTTGCACGTGACAATTCGAAAAAATTGGTGATAAGATCCAACGCATTTCTTGTGGTGCGCATGATGTGTTTTTTGTAAATAAATCATTACGTGTTTGTTTGCGCTGTGGATTACTTATTGTATGGATAAGATATTTTAAGTTTTATTGAGGTACAGTGATCATTGTGTGTAAATAATTGTTTATATTGATTTTGAAGCGACTTAGAAGCGGGATAGCACAATTTTATCTTTCATAAAAAGTGAAATGAAAAGAACATCGCGATAGCCTGTAGATTAAGCAGGCCAACGCGACACAAATCATCGTCCGCTAATGTAGCCCCAGCATAAGAATCGCTGCGGCGTAGTGGTCGTTTCATGTTTCAGGCGTTTATTATTACAGTCAGGCCATAAACATCCCCGAAATCAAGATTATTTTAAATATTTTTAAGCGGAACTGAATTTAACAATTTAGGCATATTAACTTCCTATTCCAGGTATGAAATTAATTACAACGTAACATTGAATCGATATCTCGTGAAAAAGCTTTGCAAATGTCTTTTGACGTGATTACCGATTAATGCAATTCAGATTAATATTATCACATTGTGATACAAGTACGATACCTAAATCTGATGGTTTAAATTAAATGAAACCCAAACCAAAAACCCAAATCTCTAAAGTGCCTTATAAGTAATACTATTAGAGCCAATTCACCATGACCTTAGTTTTCAGGGCTCTTCAAGCCAGCATAACGATCTCTGGCACTCGATGCCAATTGATACGAGCCGACTGCGATGATATTGCGCTCCAAGAAGTACACTTAAACTGCTTGGCTTGAACAGATTGTCGACCAATATCTTATTTGGTGCAGAAAAAAAAAAAAACGCTGTGCATTATTTTCTGATTGTTAGGGTTATCAAAATTCAAGTCAACTACTAGTTGTTTTGTTCTAGAATTTCACTTGTTAGTTTGTGGTTTCTGAATGAACCTATCCCTAATAGCTACTAATAAATGTAACTTTTCATAATAAAAGTCAATTTTCTTCATTTGGATGTTATACAAATGGCTGCTCTTTACTGCACATTTGTTAACAAGTCTGCTAGGCAGTAAAAAACTAACACACCTCTTCTTAGTGCTGCACCGCGTGCTTTGTCGGACCCTGCGTAATGTAAATTCCGTAATCTGCCACCCAGTGGCGGGCATTGGTTTCATTTTGAGGTAAGCTGTAATATTTAATAATGTGTTTTATTGATGAAAATCTGTGGTTTTCGTCAATAACACACATTTGTAAGTACAGTAGGTACAAGACTTACAAATGTTTGTGCCTACCTCATTTCATTTATCAGGTAGGCACTGCCTAATTGCCTATGCACCGCACGCACCGCTGCCACCAGACGTTGTTTCACAATTATTATAACAAAAATAAATATCAAAAGTTAATTGTCAGTTACCATTGCACAATGACGAATCCAACTCGGATGGGCAGCTTTCGGGAAACTACGCAACATCTTCTCGTCCTAAATACCTTAGTGCCTAAAGACGAAAGTCTACAACCAGTGTGTGTTACCAGTGATGACATACGGAACAGAAACGTGGCCTCTTACTATGGGCCTTATACGGAAGCTCAAAGTTGCACAGCGCGCTATGGAAAGGGCTACGATCGGTGTTTCTTTGCGAGATAAAATCAGAAATGAGGAGATCCATGAACGAACAAAAGTCGCTGACATAGCCCGACGGATTAGCCGGCTAAAGTGGTAATGGGCGGGGCACATAGCACGCAGAACTGACGGCCGATACGTGGCAGAAAGGTTCTGGAATGGAGGCCACGTACCGGCACGCGCAGCGTGGGACGTCCACCCACAAGGTGGGCAGACGACCTGGTAAAGGTTGCAGGACGACGCTGGATGCAGGCCGCTTCCAACCGGCCGATCTGAAAGTCACTGGGCCTATGCTGAAATAATAATAATAATAATTGCACAATGGTATGTAGTAGATACCGCCTTATGTAATTTTTTTTTTTCCTCGATTTGTTTTTTTTTGTGGTATACAATAAAGGTTATCTATTTATTTATAGGTAAGTTTTTCACAAAATTTCCAAGTTGATAGTAAAGTACCATTATAAAAAAGTTACACGGGCTGTTTACGTTATCTGTCGCGGAAACTATTTCTCAACAGCTTGAACTTCGACGCTAGTTCTAATAATAGATCGAATGAAATACAATACGTTCTCGGAGACAATCTACCCCTATTTGTCTTGCGGCTAATCAGCAAAGAAATGTGGTTCTTGAAAAAGAAGATTAATCCCAATTTGCTGTGGGCCAGAATTAGACTTAAGATGTTGATGTATGGGGTGGATAAGAATGAATAAAAGGTAGAAGAAATAATCTAGTTATAGTCAGTAACGATTTTTTTTTAAATATAAGGCCATGTTGTAGGACTCTGTTATTGGCTAAGTGTATCATTGTAAGTTTATTTAAGAATGATTGTTATGAAAAAGCTGTTTCCAAACAAATAAAATAAATAGAAAGTTAAATATAAGTTTGGTAACAAAGTTAAATCATGGTTTATGGGTACATTCTTATAGTTAAATTATTTTTCTGATCCTTGTGTGATTACATTTTCTTTATAACTGCAGAGTTATAAAGAACCACGGATGTAAAATATTAATTCCTTGCAAAGAACTTTTTTTTTCGGAAGTATGTCCACTTTCTGCCACTTTATTGGTAGTCTATCTATAAATGAATTGCAGTCACAGGGAAAACAAAATTGAGCATGTTTATTTTCACAGACAGAAATAGAGCATCATCCATTTCTCGAAAATAAGGTAGCCGAGATTTTCCCATTAGTCATAAGTCGCAATCAGCCGCTACTAAGTATCCGATAAAACCTCCCGAGAGAGGCGAATAATCCTGCCGATAGTGAGGAAGGCGCCCACGGGAGCACGATGAATTTATTATGCTATTGTTAGCCGGATCACCTGTACTGTACGTGAACTTATGTCGAGAGCTATAGTTGAGTCTCTATTCCGAGATTTGAGTCGGTTAAAATATGGCTAAACTAATTTCTGGACTCAAGATAATAATAATACTTGAAAAAAATCGACCGCTTCAGGTGGGACGCGAACCGAACTTTTTTTTTCAGCTATTATAATATCATCTTGAATTAACCTACAAAAAGAAATTGAAAAAAATCAGAACTTAGATTAAAGTTAATGCAATCTTTTGTTTTGACATTGTTTTCTTTAACGATAAAAATACACTAAATAGGTACTGGACGCGTAGTTTTTGATACGAATTATTTTAGTTAGTCCATAAACTGTTAAAATCGAGCCCTTATCAACTTGGAATTGTAAAGAAAATTAGCACACCACACGGAAAATCATGTATTGATGAGAAAATTGTGCACGCATAGAAAACCATTTCGTAGGTCTATGAGTGGCTTGAAAACTTTGATGTTTAGGTTAGACAAATTCGTCCTCACAGGTCGAGTGGGGGACCGGAGATTGCTTGAGACTGTATAATTAAGGATTAAGGACCTCGGGCTTTATTTAATAATACATAAAGATAATACTCATTTCGGTGTACAAACCTCTTCTAGGCAATGATCGCGTCCCAGATATTGTGTTGTCCTTCCACACCTTCAAGGACTACTTAAATATTGGTTACGACACGACTTGTGATAAGTGGGACTTGTCAGTTATAAAGTCCATGCGCTCTAGTCTTTAAACATCTTTCTTTATTGTTCTAAGTTAAATGATACTTAATGCTAAAGTCTAAACGGTTCTTTTCAACTGATAGCAAAGAAAATTTAATATATTTCTTTGCTTATAGTCAGTTTAACAGCAATCAAATAATTTAACAGGGAAGTAAAGTTTTGCTGTGTTATAAAATAGTAAGGTACAAACGCCAACGTAAACGTTTTATGAGTATGTCAAAGTGTAGCAACTCAGTAATCTGTTAGGAAGTTTTGTGCGAAAAAAGGGTTATCTTCGATAATTAACACCGGTATTAGGGATAATTAAATTTGACGTCCATTCATTGGCGTATTCTGAGGAAGATTAATACCGTCGCATGTTGAAAGGAGGTCCGGAGGCGTGGGTTTAGGAAGTCTAGATTAAAGTGCTTTGAGGGTGTGAAGAGACTTATAGGCAACTTTATGTCTGGTAAAGAAAACTCATCTTACATTCATAGTTCATAAAGTAGACTTTTCAATGATCATCTTAAAATTTACGGTAAAAAATATGCACATCTACGTAAGAAAAAACGTCACAAGAAAAATACCAAATTTTTATTTGTCTCGTTTTTACTAGAACTTTGCTATTCACAGAAATTGATTTAAACCCTCCCCTAAGATTGATAAACAATTATATTATCCGACAACATTCGTTTTCCTAAATTAACATCGTTCTAGTTACACGATAACCGACATAATACCAATAACTTGTTTTATTTAGTGCATTGGTTTCGAACAACATCCTTGTGTTTAAATTTTGACTACTACTAGACTGTTCACGTTCCGCACTAGAAAGCAAGCAGTCATGGGTTTGAATCCCACAAGGGGCAAATGTTTTGTTTGTGTGTCGAGCACGGGCACAGGCACGGGTAAGTTTATCTGAGTCATGGATGACATAATATTACAATGACATTAGAATATGCTTTAAATAATATAGGGCTAGATAAATTGGTGTTCTTGGTACTTAGATGAAATATTTTAAATAATATTACACTTGTAAATTTTTGTTTTTAGCAATTCCATGCAAGGTTTAATTGAAGATAAATAACACTTGAAAAAAATCATCGACCTCAGGTGGGACTCGAACCCACGTCCCATCGCATACCGGGCGAGTGCTTTGACCACTAAGCTACCGAGGACGTCACGTGACAAGATGAAATTCTTCAAGTGTTTTTTCTCGCTGTCAAAGCCAGCGTATTCTGATCAATGTTGTAGCTATATGTATAGCTGAGTAGTATACTACCGTCAACACCCTATAGAAATATTTTTACAAATATTTGACTATTGGTTAAGATCAGAAATGCTTAAACATTGTAAATTTTTGTTTTTAGCAATTCCATGCAAGGTTTAATTGAAGATAAATAACACTTGAAAAAAATCATCGACCTCAGGTGGGACTCGAACCCACGTCCCATCGCATACCGGGCGAGTGCTTTGACCACTAAGCTACCGAGGACGTCACGTGACAAGATGAAATTCTTCAAGTGTTTTTTCTCGCTGTCAAAGCCAGCGTATTCTGATCAATGTTGTAGCTATATGTATAGCTGAGTAGTATACTACCGTCAACACCCTATAGAAACATTTTTACAAATATTTGACTATTGGTTAAGATCAGAAATGCTTAAACATTGTGCTACAATGATTTTTTTCAAGTGTTATTTATCTTCAATATTACACTTGAAATAAACACCGCATGCCACTGATGGGAATCGAACCTACATCTACTTTGACTCTTGAGCAACATGAAGGATGTAAATTCAAGTATGTACCGGTATTTTTTGGTATTTTGAGCCAGGAGGCCTAGCACGAAAGTGTATCTTTCGTTCGGACGTATAAACCTAACTAACCTAATTAAAATGGCCAGTCTCATGTGTCAATTCTTTCATAAAATTAGACCAACTCAATCAAGCCGTGAAAAAAAACCCGACCGTTTTCAATTGTTCATCATAAATTGTCAAACCTTTGATACGGGTGAATGGATGTTTTAATTTGATCGGATAATACGACCGAACGAACGATGCGCTTTCGTATTAAGCCTTGGTCCTGCTGTCTTATCAATGTTTCGATCATTAAAAAAAAACGGACTTCTGCCAATAAGTAGTCTAATGATTTTTAATTTTGACGGGGGGTCCAAAAGTTACCCTGTATGTACTGTGCTATAGCAAATTCGATTGCAGTTTGTTGCACACAGAAACAGTTGTGGCGAAATTCAAACGACAATTTACGAGGGATGTTCCGCATTTGTAAAGGCAGCAGAGCACACAGAATCAATTACCCTAATCCAATCGCAATTGACCAGACTCTTTTACAAACGGGAAATTAAATTTACTGTCTTTCTCGTACCTATTGCTATTTCTTTGGACGTTCTATGCATGCTAAAATATTTTTAAGTCAAAGAGTATTAGGCCCACTTGCGCATCTTAGGATTAGCGAATTTAATCCCGAACTATCCACTAAAACGGTATTAAAACACATTCTATAGCTGTCAGTTTGTATGACACAATAACAGAGACAGAAAGATGTCTTAATCTCGTACTAAACTAATCTGGTGCAGCGCAAGTCCACCTAAGGAATTTATACATGGATTTGATAAAACTTATTATAGAAAGAAAAATCAAACGATCGACAAACAGCAGTCGCGTTGTAATCTATAGAGAGAAAAAAACATTTAAGTATCCTATAAATAATGAGGTTGTAAGAACACTGGTTCCAATTATGGCCGTTGAAATAAGATTAATCCGCGACTTTGGCAGTAAAAATATCTTTTAAATACATCATTCAGGGACTGATAAAACAAAATCGACATAGGCATCATTTTGCAACAAGGACTTTCGAATCCTATACGCAAAATACAGGTTCGTGTACTTGTACATCTATTTATAATGTTAAGTTTGTAAATGACCTCACCTTTGTCCTGTTTGAAATTATCTTTCAGCAAAAACAGTCAAGTATTTTACTGAAAGTATTGAACATGAACCAATTGGCTTTATCAGTGAGAGTGTCAATTCATAATAATTCCAATTGTTTTCTATAAATGAATGGGATGACATTTATTTTAACAATTTAATTTGTTCAATTTGTAGTCGGTGGCATCCCGGCGTAATAGTCCAATGAACAAAATTAATTTGCCTCACAAAGAGAGCATTTTGCGATATCACTGCATAGTGGCAACAATAGGGTTGACGCGATTCAAAAATCTAAATATTTTGACAAAAAAATCTAATTTTAAGTTGAAATGAGCAAAAGGTTTACGTGAGTCACTACTTGGGTACCAAACTTCCATGGTTATTATGGTCAAACAAACGCTGCACTATTGTAAAAAAGTCAAAGAATAAAGTAACATGTTTGATAAATGCTAATGATATCTGATTTAGAAATCAAAGGGAAAAAACGATATAATTTTACACCCACTATTAAAAATAAAACGTTCTCCAACTTAAAACAGTTAATAATTATTTAGAAGTGCGGTACCCTACCTACCTAACATAAATTTGATTTCAAGTTTCGTTTACTTATTTTATCCTAGGCTCAATAAGCTAGACTTAAATTTACTAAGGTCTTTTTTTTAGTGGGATCGATATCGTAATAAAGCCGTTTTTTCATAAATTTCCGGTCCTAACAATTGAAACACAATCGGAGCTAGCTTGAACCTTACAACAAAAAAGGTAAAGTAGAGAATTATGCATGATCCATAAACGCACGCAACGTAACGCAACACATCGAATTTCAAATCGCCTCATTGTAGACAACCCTACACCAAGTCAGACAGTAAGGCGTCAGAATGCCATTGTCACTCTTATCACGTCCCTAGATTGGGACACCGCCTTCTATTGAATATAACTGGGTAAGTTTACTCTCGTACTTGTACCCTATTACTTGAATCTAGACAAAACTACACGTACCCGTGTTTTGCTGATATATTTCTTAAAGTTTACGTACATACGGGTATTGTTAAAGTTTCGCTCGCATTTTGCGCGGAATTTGTAGTGTAATCTCAAATCGATTTAGTTAGTTGTTGTTAAAATACCTAGTATTTTATGGAAACTTCATTCTGTGAACACAACGTCTGTAATATGAGACAAACTCCTTACGTGAGTGATATTTAAGGATTATATAAGTTAAATAGATTGGTTGTTGAAAGAGTGCTATTACTCCAATAAAGAATTTATTGACATTAAAATGAGAGAATCCATGTTTGACTTCTAATTGACGACTTAAGAGGAAAAAATGTCAACATTTTTTCCTCTTAAGTCGTCAATTAATTACTTAATTACTTAAGCCGTCAGTTAATACTATTAACCATGTATGCCTAATAATAATTTTAAATTTTATTAATTAATTATGAATTTACATGTAATAATTGTTAAGACTCACTCTTTAAAATGTATTGTTAAGTTCCATTTAACTTGATAAATATTTCTACGCCTACAAACAACAGCAGAATATGTTGAAACTGTACCTAAATTTAAGATCATTGTAACCATATTCTTGGAAATAAATATTATCTTATCTTTATCTTCATAAATAGAGCTATTATTTTTGTACTAAGTTGTACCAACGCAAAAAGGTTGGTTTATAAGTCTATGGCTGTATGTTTTTCTGTGGCATCGTAGTTCCCAAACAAATGACTTGATGTGGACGTAATTTTTTTTACTTAAGCATTGGGAGACTTTTAAAGAGATAAAAAGCATAAGTTCATTTGGGGTGTTTCTTAAACATACTACTCTGTCAAGAAAGTACCGGGAAAAGATTAATAATACACAAAATGTAAGTTATTCATCCAAATTTATTTTATCACCTACAAAGTATGCTCCTTCAGAAGCGATACACATCCAATCATCAAAACATTTTTTAAACGCTTTTTCCGGAATAGAGTTCAGTTCTCGCCGCGAATTCTCATTTATGTCTTCTACCGAATGAAACCGGGTGCCACGAAGTGGTAATTTGAAATTTACATTCCAAAAATCTGGCCTTTTTCGTCTAATTTGCTCTCTTTAACGCCGCATAACGCTTAAATAATACTCGTTTTTTATTGTTTGACCTTCTGGCAAGAATTCTGAGTTCACAACACCGCGACAGTCGAAGAAAACAGTCAACATGACTTTAACTTTCGATCGAGTTTGGCGCGGTTTCTTCGGTTTCGGTTCAGTTGGAAGGCGCCACTCCGAAGCTTGTTGACTAGTTTGCATGTCAAACTCGTAAACCCACGTCTCGTCACCATTAACGATGCGTTTCATGAATGTTGGGTCGGAATTGACTCGTTCTAGCATGTCTTCAGCGACTCTTTCGCGATTGAGTTTTTAGAGAAAATTTAGGTCTTTTGGGACTAGCCCAGCGGCAACATGTTTCATACCCAATTGATTATTTAAAATGGTACGAATCGACTCGTGTGACACAGAAAGTACGACGGCTAGCTCTCTCAAACTTGAATGAGGATTTTCAGTCACTATTTCCTTCACTTTTGCGATATTATCTTCAGTAGCAGACGTTGATGGCCTACCAGAGCGAGGCAAATCTATCACGTCTCGTGTTTTTGATAAAGTCGATTCACCGTAAGCCTTCTGTAACATTTTCAGAGACTCCGAACACGAAATCCCATTGGCGATGCAAAATTTAGGACAAACTCTTTGTTCGATGTTTTTGTCCATTGTGAAATTACAATACACGCTAGATATGGTATAACTAAAAACAATACTGTATTTAATATAATTATCTGATGTAACTCAAACTCCGCGCCAAAAAGAAAAACAATTGTACCAATCTAACAACAACAAAAAAAAATATAATTTTGATTTTGAAACCATAAACAAATCATCAATTCCCGAAACTTTTTTGCCAGAATGTACATGGAAATATGAGGATAAAGTCATTTGATCTGAAGATTATCAAAGGTAAAGTTGATAAAAGGATCTATGTAGAAAAATGGATGGTCAATTGTTTTAATTTGGATCTTTCGATAGACATAGGGTAGCTAAGGTAGCTACGTACTTACCTACCTACTTTCAATACCAAACAAATATAACAAATACTCTCTCTCTCTTTCTCTTCTCTCTTCCCAGCTATCTATCCTACATGGTGGTGGGGTCAGGTTTCCGTATCTATATATGTGTATGTATATGTTTCTCTTCCACTTCGTTTTATCCCCTATATCGTCTTTGGAGTACTCGCACTCCCTCAAACAAATACAGAAATATAAAATACCCACTGTTGACACACATAGTTTCAAACTTAATATACCTGAAAAAAATATTTACAAAACTTTATTAATTATACAGGCGTGTTTTTAGAGTTGTAGCAATTCGTGGAAAGGGGTTTTAATTAAAAACTCGCCCAACATGCGTGCCAGACCGCCTAAGGTAGTTTCGAACATGCCGTAGCCATTAAAAATACCTAGATATTTTGGTCATAGTGACGTGCAAACGGTACAATACTACGAGTAAACTTGAAAAAATCTAGTAGAATCGAATTGTAGATAAATAGTGTTATAGTTAGAAGATTTTTAAAATTAAAAATAGCCATGTACCTAGTTCTGTACTTTTTCCATTTATACATTCTGAAAAGCTAGCTTCAACAACGTTCCTGAAAGATCTGAAACCCGTGAGGGGCGTCCATTTTAATGGCGTGAGCCTTAAAACCTCTCTCTTCTAGTAAAATCTCACAAATCCCATAAAAGGTGTTTTAAGGGAAGTCTCATAAATAGAATATATCAGAGCGTTGAAAAATGTTCGAGCCTTTTAAGTGAGCAGTGGATACGGTGCGTGCTCGGTCACACAGTTGTAATATCTGATAAATTGGATTGGAGACTTGACTCTGAACCAGCTCTTAACTCGTATTTTTAACAGCGTGTACATTTTTATTACGATTTGTATTTAATTCCAATTTAGGTTATCCATTCAAACACGTTACTCTAACTTAAATATTATTGTGTAAGTCCGTAAATCTCCGTGTCTTTTAGACAGTGCCCGCCCGTCGCATATTCTCTCGCAAATTCCCTAAACATTTGGACCTGTCCGTTGCATAAATACCTGCATCTGTAGGCTAATGGTTCTGCTCTGATGGCGTCACATTTCCGAAGCGTCCATATTTCACAGCGAGCACTAAATAAAAAACGCTCATACAACCGATCCATTATTCAGGGAAGCTTCGCAGGTGTAAATCAAGCGAAGCGCGCGCGCGCCTTTATGATAAGTAATCTGGCGTATTTGTGAGCTGAAATGTATGTTGAGCTCAAGCTCAAAGAACAAGACGCTCAATGAACACAAAAATAGGCTGAACGTGCCTGAAAATTTCTAGTTTTTCGCATAAACCTAAGTACGTTGTCTGTCGACACTGATAAATAACAAATAGTGAACACTACAACGTATTCTTTTGTTTTCTGGGTTTAAGTCCGTCTAAAGTCTTGAAACGACTTGTTGAAGTTTTTTTCACAATTTACATTTGTTGCATTTTTAGAGTTCCGTACCCGACGGGGTAAAACGGGACCCTATTACGAGTACTAAGGCTCCGCTATTCGTCTGTCACCAGGCTGTATCTCATGAACCGTGATAATTAGACAGTTGAATTTTTTAGGGTTCCGTAGCCAAATGGCAAAAAACGGACCCCTTATGGATTCGTCATGTCGTCTGTCTGTCTGTACGTCCGTATGTCACAGCCACTTTTTACCGAAACTATAAGATCTATACTGTTGAAACTTGGTAAGTAGATGTATTCTGTGAACCGCATTGAGATTTTTACACAAAAATAGAAAAAAAAACAATAAATTGGGGTTCCCCATACTTAGAACTGAAATTCAAAATATTTTTTCATCAACCCATACGTGTGGGCTATCTATGGATAGGTCTTCAAAAATGATAATGAGGTTTCTAATATTTATTTTTTTTAAACTGAATAGTTTGCGCGAGAGACACTGACTTCTAAAATAAGAGAATGATAAAACTAAAAATATATATATATGATATAACATTACCATGCAAACTTCCACCGAAAATTGGTTTGAACGAGATCTAGTAAGTAGTTTTTTTAATACGTCATAAATCGTAAACCGCAATTAGATAATGGTACGGAACCCTTCGTGCGCGAGTCCGACTCGCACTTGGCCGGTATTTTTACAGATAATGTATTTCTGTTGCCGCTATAATAACAAATACTAAAAACAGAATTAAATAAATAATATTGGGGCTCCCATACAACAGACTTTTTTTTTTGCTGTTTTTATAAATAATGGTACGGAACCCTTCGAGCGCGAGTCCGACTCGCACTTGGCCGTTTTTTCCCTTAAATATATATGCACTTGAGTAAAGGTTAATGTCAATGAACACACTGCCCATGAAAGTTATGCCTTTGTAAATAACTATTTATGATCAGCCTCAATTGTACTTCCATATTGTGTTTCCATGAAGAAGCTTGCAAAACGTCAGCGGGACTTTTTATCTCCCAATGGCCGCTTTAGTCTTTAACCTGTCAGGCCAAGGTCAAGAGACACAATAAAAAATCTATTATTCGCGGCCACCGGTGGGGCAATTGAAGCTTGATAGGTGATCTTAACATTGTTTTTCGATAGGCCAAAGCTACTCGTGTAACAGCTTACGGGTCTCGATTCAAACTTCAACATTATATGGGCAAATCCATTGTCATGCAATTAGAAATAAAGCTCAAAGGCGTTTAAATGAGAACGTTGATAACGGTTTTGCTGAATAAACGGTCCAGAGATAGATTCGGAACTCAAAATAAATTATCCCAAATAAACACACACAATAACATTCCGTATAAGTCAATGTTTTTGGAATTGTTCACAAAAAGCCCTATTATTTTTGTTCAGCATTTAATAATTGTTTGTTTGTTTTCGTGATCAGAATTGATTCCAGCGAAAAAGTTTTTTATTTCAGTAATTTTTCCAATTAGATGCAGGAAAACGGAGAGAAAATACGCCATGATAGCAATAATTAATTACAACTGATTGGCTCAAGTGTATGTACTATGTAGTTACTTATATTTATAAAAATAAATTAGGTATCTATTTTATTTTAGGTGCAGGGTGTGAGAAAGGTAGCAGTATTCTTTCTCCTCAGTGAGGACGCGCGGTGACAATGCTAAACCATCGTAGTTTCGACTATCCTCTTTTGTGTGTAGTGAGTTATAAAACATTCATATTTACAGTATAAATACCTATAAAAATAACAAGATAATAACAGATTTTCAGACAATCTGTATCGGGTTCAATAACGTGCATTGGGAGATGCCTATGTCCAGCAGAGGACTGACGTAGGCTGATTTTGATGATGATGAGATGACACAGATTTTGCAACATTTACAAAACATTCTAGTGAGACCTCAATTTCTTTGACCTAAGGCAATATTCTAACATAAATGGATAAGCGATTAAGCATTCTCAGATAAATGCTCAATCCGCATAATGAGGCAGACAAAGAAAAGATTGATCGACCGCACCTTAACTGGGCCGAAGACATTACTCAGTCCAATAATGAGAACATTCTGCTCCAACTGAGCGATTTGTATCCAAAACTAGTCGACAGTAGAGTCGACAGCATCAACCTAATACAAAACGTCATATCTTAGTCCATATAAAACTCTAGGAATTGGACTTTTTAAGTTGTTAATTTGACCAGGGCCGTTAAAACAATCACAAATCTGTCAAACATTATCATATCTGTCAAATTTTGTATGAAATGACGTACCAAAATTGACAGATTTGACAACTTTGTGATTGTTTTTAGAGTTCATGGTTAGGGGGCAGGGCCCTAACCATGAACTGTTAAAACAATCACAAATCTGTCAAACATTATCATTTCTGTCAAATTTTGTATGAAATGACGTACCAAAATTGACAGATTTGACAACTTTGACATTGTTTTAAGAGTTCATGGTTTTGGCCCTGCTATGGACTTAATGTTTATTATAATAGGTACCAACTATGAAGTTTATGTCGTAATATTAAATTTATAATACAATACCATGTTGGCCTTGAAAGATCTTTTTTCAATGTTTAAGTCGACACAAAACAGACTGTTCATTCTCAATTTTCTCTAAATCCTAAGTTGTACACATCGAATTTTCACCGCTACATTTACTTTGTACTAGGTTTATTATGCAGTTTCCATAGCAATGCAGTCTAAAAGTATGGTGCGAGCAGCATAAATCAATGTTAGCAACGCCAGCGCTATTTCTAGGCCAGTGGTTTTCAAACTTTACAAAGATACTTTGGATAACCTAAGTTCGCATAATTAGTACTAGGAATGTACGGTTATCAACTTAAAAAAATATAAACTATCTCCACCCATGTTGGTCAAATAATTACTGAAGAGCTGTTCTGGAAATAACCTACCTTCTGCATACAAACGCACAAAATTACCTATTCTAAAGAAAATGGCACCCCGGTCTCGGAGAAGCTGCCATTTCATCTGAATTAGAAATTGACATCTTATCAGAGTGCGCTAAACTGTCTCGGGAATCACGCAGTTTGTCATAATTATTTTGCAATTATCTTGCAAAAGTGTGTGACTTTGCTTGTCATCTATTTGTAAAAAGTTTAGTGATCCCTTGTAATTTATATTACTTATTGCTGTTAGTGCATACAATTCTTTGTTTGTTATGTCCCCATGTGTCTTATGGAGTTAACTTTAGAAAAGTTGCTGTTAAAGAGTCGGGCTGCTAAAAAGTTTGAAACCCACTATTCCAGGGAAATCCCTAACTAATCCGGAACACGCAAACCGATATTTTACAAGCCGTTCCTTCCTACGTTACATTTCCTCGCTACATTATGCGCTCCAAACTACACTTCATTATGTTGTATTACTTGTAATAGGTCAAAGAGTAATGGCTAATATGCGTGGGGTCATTATGGCTGGGTGTGGTATAAGTGCTTGATTTTAAGTAGAGCATAACTAAAATATAAAGAACTGTTAATGCCTATTTTACGAATGTAAGTTAAGGAAACGATTCATTGAAAATAAAAACAAACAGTTAACTGCTGCTAGCTGTAAAAAGGTAGTATCATAAAACTTTAATATTACAAAATATTTTAAAGGCAACATCTAAAATAAATAAAAATGCGGGCTGTCGATCATGTTCAGATTATTATGGTTGTCTTCAACTAATTTCTATGCTATTAATCCTCTCGCGCACATGTGTCATGCGTCCGTTGTTCTTCAACTGTCATCTTTTTTTCCTGGGCATACATATACATACAAATTAACAATGTGCTAAATAAGTATCTACAATCATAAATATCCAAGAAATCAATGGTAGCGTGGGAAATCTTACTCTTTCATTTACATGTGTATTTTTTTTTATTACTTAACAAAGTAAATACTTTTATAAATGATAAAAATCAAGTAACCAGCAAAGCTGTAGCTGTCCCTGGGGACTTAAGCATTATGCACCACTGGTTTTCTTTGCGCTATATTGTAAGTAACTAGTGTTCCATTATGCAGATTTTCATCTCTAGCAAAATCTGCGCTAAACTCGAACTGCAGTATCAGCGACATTAAATATATTAAAGAAGGCAACTGGAGAAAGCCGCTAAGTAAACGTCTGGACAGTGTTTGTTTTGTTCAGAAACGCGAATATTTCTTGTTTATACATCTGTCGCTTGCTGTGCAAACAGTTTCGTTATTACGGAGTAACTAGCTCGAGAAACATTTCTGTAATAAAAATAGTTGAGAGGAGTTATTTGGCTGCAATTGTATCCTTTGAACCTCCTGCGTCAGGAATGGCGAACCAATGGCACGCGTGCCATTATTGGCACGCGACAGAATATTTTGGGCACGTCACCGATCACAAACTTCATAATCACTTAGAGAAAAAAAGTGTGAAGTAGGTATTATATGACGAGCGAACGCGATTGATCCTACGCTACAGAGTGTCACCGTACTATCAACCCAATGATCATAAAGTCAAAATGATTTAATGGCACGTCGATAGACATTTCTTTAGAAAAATGGTACTTTGTTACATAAAGGTTCGCCATCCCTGTCCTGGGTAGAAGTACTTTATTGCTGAGCATATAGCTTCTCTAGAAAGCATCCTCTTGCTATAAAAGCATGAGTGCCTATTAAGCGACATTTCTACATCTCCGGGTCAGGTACAAGTCATTGCTATGAAAGGAAAAAGAAAAATAATTGCTTGCATACAATTCGTATCAATTATCAAAGATCAGGGATGCATAGTGACATACTTATATAGAACCAAATAGAACAAAAACAGTAAATTTTGTAATTTATCACATTTTGCTTGTGATACGACCATCCGGGTCGTCAGTGTTCTTAATATTCCATGGGAAATATAAATATCCTAAGGGAAAGTTTTTTTCGTTGGTTAATATTTATACTAATATGTCATTACGATTTTGCGAAAACACCGCCTAAATGTCTGTGTACACCAACTTTTAACTAAGGCATTCGTATGGTGTGCAATAATAGTACATTTTTATACAAGTGTGCAAAGTTGATTATTACACAATAATCAATCGAGGCATTATTGTAAGCGCGAGCCGCAGGCGAGCGCAGTAAGGAAGCCGAGTGTGTAATAATCAATGCACACGACGTTTCTGAACACAATTGCAAGGAAAACCAAACTAAAATCTAAAATACCTTCTCCGTTTTTGCTGTTTTTCTCGGGATTTTGGCGGCAACAGGCTATCACTTGCGTTTCGTGCCTTGATAAGTATTTCCACTCGGCTCGGGTATTATTACACACTCGGCTTCCTTACCGCGCTCGTCTGCGGCTCGCGCTTACAATAATGCCTTGTGTGTAATAATCAACTTTGCACACTTGTATCATAATGTTTTATTGTCATCTTAACCCTAAAATAATTTAATATTGGTAAATTATTCAATATTCTTAGACATAAACTTTTGCTGGATTTTAAAAATAAGTTTACATTACCGCACTAGTGCGATAATGTTATTACAGCACAAGTGCGTAATATGATGAATTATGAAACTAAAAACGGTGTTATAAGAGTCAATTTACGAGCAACTGTGTTGAAAAGAGTATTTATCTTTGCAGGATCAGAAGCGGAACCGGTGTGGAAGCTGCAAGACCCCGGCTTCGACCAGGGCTACGGGTCGGAACGGTCTCCCGAAGATGACTACGTGCCCCCGATGGCGCCTGCGATCTCACTAGAAGCGTACGAAGCCGAGCTTCGGACCGTCTTCCCTTTTATAAACGACGGTGAGTTTTATAAAATGATCGTCTTTGTTTTTCAAGCGATAAAAAAGGAGGAAAATTTTATATAAGTCGCCGCAGGTATATTTTTTAATGTAATGTCATACACTTTTTAATGAGTCACATGAGGTCATCTAGTAATGACAGGTAATAGACCAGCATCGAATAGACTGCTATCAATGGTCTGTTATTAGAAGAAATATGGAACAAGTTAAGCATAACCATAATTAACTGGAGTTGCTTCTGCTTGAAATGGTAAAAAAAAATCTATTAGTTACAAAGTCAGATCATGTTGATCTTTCAAAGCCAACAAACAAACCATAAAATATCTATTTCGTCCAACATTCAGAACTACATCATTTCATCACATATTTGTTATTAAATTGAATATTTAGAGGCGTCCCTTGAAAATTCCAGGTGAAAATAAACAAATGTCAAGATTGATTTAATTAAATTATAATAAACGACGTTAATTTTGTTTCGTCATAGGAAAGAGGCTATATCAATCTAATAAAACATTATACATTAACTAACTCACCGATCACGAACTATTTTCGTGCAAAAATAAGGTCGGTCCTGAGCGGCATAAAAGAAAAAAGATTTATATGCAAACTTTTAATCCTTTCCCGTTCGTGGTATTTCTTCTCAAACCTCAAATAAATCTCGTCTCTCAATCACCAGTAAGTCCCTCTTTACCTCAGGTTAAATCTTCTATAGACGGATATAAATCGAATAACCAGCTGAAGTGAATCAATACAGAAAGCCGACAACACTAATCAATTATTCGGCTCCATCGATTGTAACAAGATCATACAACAACACCTACCAATTTGCTATACGAGCAGTCTCAGGGGTAATCGATACTATATTTAGTTTCAGCTTAATCAAATCTAGACGTTGTGTTTCAATGTTTATGTTACCTAACCACGCAAGCTAAGTAATAAGAAATAAAAAAGACAAACAGTTTATTTTTCTGAGCCAGTATTCTTTTAGAATTTTAAAACTTTCTCCGTGAACTTTCTTTTACACAATTTCCTTTAAAGGAAGAACCAAAATAAGTTGCGAAATTCTATAAAATTCCACTTTATAATTTCGTACTCATTATTATTCTTCTAAACCTTTCATCTAATTAATTAAGTACTTTAATTAAAGACTTATAAAAACTCATAGAAATAGCTGGACGTTTTGCAATTAACGGTACACACAAATTAAAGCTGACGTGATTAAGTGAATTTCCCATTACATTAAAGTTCTCATTACTCTAAGTACACAGGAATTCATACGCGAAGTTGCTATGGAATCAATATAAGTTTGTACGGCCGTCCCACGGTGGGTCGCGTGTTTACCTGTGGTGTGTACAAGTGTGGCCACGCGACTAATGTGTTTCAGGACATTCGAGTTGTCCTGTTTTACAACAAAAAAACATGTCTATGTTTAATCACTTCCTAAACAATGAGTCATTTTAAAATGAGAAGGCAGCTGATCAGCGTACTACATGAAGTTTTTTTTTCTATTTATGTTAAGCTCAATGCGTTCAAAATTAGAGGCTTATTAGCCGTTGATTTTATTGAGCTCATCTTAACACTATAGCTGCACAGTCAGTTTTATTCTAACTAAATATTATAATAATAGTACGAACGACGTATGCAAGATTAAATAACTACGTTATCTGAAGTGGAAATTTATTGAATGAGAAATAAACTGCTGATTGACACTTGACATTCATCTTTACGTAGGTTGATTGTCATGATTGAAGACGAAACTGTTATTAATAATCTTCTAATTGACTACCCAGAAATATCATTAATATGGCAACTATAATACAACTTAGTATATCGTAGGTACGGTACTACATCTATTGTGTGGTATGTATTATGAGTAATAGAGACAGAACCATAGAAAATCAATCCATAAATAATTTTATACAATAACTTTTTCCATCGCTGTCGTACTAAAATAAATTATTTCTGGTTTTGAGTCCTAAGTTTTCCTTGTAATGTACGCGTACCGCTTGGTCACAAGACGTACGACACACAGTCGCAGTGTTTGAACTACTTTATGCTGGCAAGAAGCTTACACTAGCCCTATAAAGTAGCTGCTTTACAGTCAACGCACCTGAGGCCAGACTTACAGCTGTATACGGGATCTATAGCTACGCAAATATGACAATAGTACAGTCTTTAACTGTAAGCTTTTAATAGCCATCAAAGGCCTGTATTAGAGAGTTATTTATTCGTGAATTGAAATTCTCTATGTGAGGATTTGGTAATTAAATCGATGCTAGAGTCTACCATTAGCTAAGGTTTTTTCTATACAAGCTTGCTCTTCAATAAACTTCATATTATGTACTTAGATTGAAGTGTCGTTAGTATTGATGTGTATCTGATCTTAGTTCTATAAAATACAATATGGATGCTGAAGCCTTAAGCGGCCGGCCATAAAATATTCAATAGAAATGCTTCACTGTCGTGTGTAATAGAAAAGTTTAGTATCGATATTTTTGTCGCTGCTATAAATCTTTATACAACTATCAATATTTACTCTATAGCCAATTTTATCACCGTAGAGATTCATGCGATAGGTTTTCTCGATCTAACATAAAACGTGCTACAACCACTGTCTGGAACCATTTGCTAACTATTCTGTCCTAACGCATTTGGCTGTTTAAGCTGTATCTATTTACGTTTATTTAAGTAAGCTTAACCATGAGCTCTAAATAAATGTAATTTTAACCATGATATGGTTTTTGTTCAGAGTTAACGTAAAAACAATACCGCTTCCTACTGTTTAAAGTTACTGATTTGGCTTCACTTTGCAAATCGCGTACTCACAAAAGAATGACCCTACTTTTCTGTGTACTTTTACAGTAGCTTTTCTAAAGAAAGTGGACGGTCGGTGTTTAATTTACGTTGTGACGTTAACATCTTACTATAAAGTAGCTCCTCCTTTTTCGAGAGGACTCGACTCCTCTTTTAGCTAATTGTGTGCTTTGTCTCTTTGCGATTTCCTCATTACTGAGGGTGAGGACATACCACCACTCGGGAAGCTCTTTGTCTTTTTTAAGGTTCCGATACGGAGTCTTTGCTTTATTTGAAAAAAGACTCGAGATTCTTTCTCGAATTTGAGTTTAATTATCTCGTTAGTTATAATTATTTGTGTATAATCACGCTATTTTATTTAGAAAACAAACTTTTTCATGTAGGGTGTACAACCTATATTACCTAAAGAAAAATATTTACAAAATCAAATTAATAAACGTGACTTCAAATAAAGATGAACATTTTATAATTCTGCCACCAAAATACGGATGATATTTCAAACTTTTGTTACCAAAATAGAGATGTTAAAGGTTCAACATCCATTGGAGCAAAGAAGCTCTACACCAGATGGGTCTAATTCAATGAAATGCCACCCATATCACCCTGATGCGAAATCCGGTCCTATATCAGCCACTTGAGTCTCGCAGTGTCCGAGGACAAAGTAATTGACGCCCTGAGCGGCTCGGGTCAAACCACCCTTATCAAAACTTTTGTCTCTGTTATAAACTTTGTCCACGATAGCCTCATTTTATACCCACCCTAAACGGGCTTCCGGCAGGCCGCATCCAACTGGCCAATCTGGAAATCACTGGGGGAGGCCTATATTCAGGAGTAGATGTCCTGTGGCTGAAATTATAATGATGATACACATAGCTCAGTATTTTGGATCGGAAAATCTGGAAAACACACTCGGTGCACTGACGACCTAGTCAGGTTTTCGGGACACCACCGGATCCAAACAACTCAGAGCTGCTTGCTCTATGGGATTAAATAAAGTTGTCTTTTATTCTGCGTGCTAGTTTATTGCTAGATAGCTTTCTGTTCAATTAGGGACGAGTTTGGTTACCGGGTCAGTTCTGAAAACGAACTTTTGTTTTGCTTGGGTCTTGGTGAGCGTTGGTCTTGGAGGCGTCACTAGCAAAATTTACTGTCTTGTACCTTGTAACACAATGATAACAAGATGATAATTCCTTACTTGAAGAGAAAGAAAATTGGTGTTTTATTCATTTGATCTACCTAATTCGAAGCAAACTAAATCAGGTACGCTTTGTTACTTAGTGTGAAATGTTTCATCTATGCCAATGAGCTTATAATGAAAATGGCGTCCGAAATAACAGATGGGCTGTATTGAAAAGTTGGTATATGCAGTTGATTAATGCATCGTCCCGGCTTCAATAATAAATCATGTAATAACGCGCGACACGGCCTCATCAGAGATAACCGCATTTGACAAATTAATTCTGTTTGAGATTTTGTCACTGAGCACTGTTTACTTGTTTTGATGTTTTAACTCGTGTTTACAGTTTGCCTGCTTGTTTGTACATAGTTGCATTATGATTGATAACTTAGTGAGATATTTAATTAAATAATCATAATACGATTGATTCAATTTCAAAATTTCTAGGGTGCTATGTCTTTTTTTACTCTTTTTAAGATCATGTGCCAACAACCTATGTTTTGCGATACATAAATAAAATGTAATTTTGTATTCTTCTGAGCATTTAAGCCGTAAGATTATAGTAACTTTTGCTTCTAACTAAAACTAAACCCATTTAATGAGATTCAAGAATAATATAATAATAGTTGAAAAAAAAGCTTTTTGTAGTATTTTTTTTTATAAAAACAATTTCGTAATCGATTTTGCTAGTTATATGTGGGCACAAAACCTGTGTATCGTAACCGTCACTTACTGAAATATAAGAACAGCGGAGCGACTCAAATGCTTTGATTAATTATTATGAATTTAAGGTCAATTGTTAATCAGCCCGCAATTTCACATTCGTTTAAGCAATCACATGCTATTTCAACATACCCCTCAGAAACTACTTCAGGTAAAGCTCTTGTGCGAAAACCACATCAAATGATATAGGTAGTTAGCTCTCCAAATTACCTACTTTTTTATCTACAGCTCATTTTGTTCTATAAATCACTCCGATCTGCACACAAGGGCTATAATGAGATCTGCAGCATTTACATTTTGGGATTTTTATCAACTGACCCTCGAAATCGTTGCTCTAAATCTCAACGCACCATTAAGCCCGGAGGTCCAGTAAACCAAAGCCTGCGTAGCAGTATCGGTCCTTCAAATAAAAAATATTGCCCATTTCGACGCTTCGGTAATTCAATTTCCTAAGGGAATCTTTAATATCTGTACGAAATCGAATAACGCTGGAGTTCCCCTTATATTAACGCGTATTGGTTCAAAACGTGGGACGAATCCATTAACAAGAGAGTTTTAATTCGGCAACGCGAGACTCGGCTTTTAATATCGAGTGACCCGAATTCGATAAAGTACACTTTATACTCGAATATTTTAGTTTGAAATCGAATTTTTATAGGGTATTGATTCTTGAATATTCAGATTTCTATTTCTGGTTTAGATATTTTCATCATTATTCAGTCTGAAATGTAATGTTTCAGTATAAAGTTCTGTTTCTCGTTAAGAGAAATACATACATAGGCATCTTCTGGGCAAGCTCGCTCCATCGTAGATCCCATCTATGCTCTAGAGCAAGATTGGGGTCAAGAGTAAGCCCATCTTAAGTAAAAAAAAAAAAAAAAAAAATACAAGAAAAATTTGTTATGTTATTAAAGTTGACATGCTAATAGCTTCGAAAAAATATATGTTGTTTATGTATCTTTTACAAAGAGTAATTAGATGTTTCGTAATATAATAACAATTAGTAACTTATAAAAAAAGTAAACACTAAAGAATAATTTTTAAGTATTTTTAGCTCCTATCTTAGAAGTTATGTGAGTATAACCTTCAATTTTTTTTTACTAAAATAAGTATTAATGATTTGAGTAGTTATAAGTAATATCAAATGTTTTAGGATACTAATACATTATATACGATTATTTAACTCTATATCCAGCGATTACGCTAGATTGTTTAGTCTGCACCGCTGGCTGGTGCAGACTAAACAATTAATTTAGCATACGTAATCCCCTTAAACTTAAAGAGAATCTACCGGAAAAGTTAACCCCGCAGGCCACGGAAACGAGACACAATGGAAATTTCAGTGTTACGCGGGCGGCATGGGTGGTTTAAGCTTGACAGAATAATTATTTTTCTATTATGAATCGGGATTGCCTGGCACAAGATTTTTTTTTAACAACGTATTATTTTATTTTAGTAATTATAGTCACCACACGTTATTCCACTGCTAAACATAGGCATATCCCAACGCCCCGAAATTATAACTTTTTACAATCGTTTGTTTTATCAAATGCTATAACGTTACTGTTTCGCGGAGAGGGCTCATGAGACCGCGTAACAATAAAATTTCAATTGTGTCTCGTTTTATTGGGCTGAGAGGTTAATCAGCTGCTTCGTTATGACCGGCAATCTCGTAATCAGGCGATGTTTAATCGGCTACGTCGAAATTCGGCAAAATTGAAATTCGCTCGTCCCACGTGTTATTTTACGGTTAGCGCCATGTTCATTAGTGTTGAAGCTTCGCAGCGCTATTTAATTACTAATTCTAATCAGGAAGATGAAATTCATGTAATCAGAACAGGATATTTAAATCGTTGAACTGTTTCCGCTCTGTATAATTTAATACACGTGTAGCTTATTCTAGCAAGATTAGGAAATAGGATAACTTAATAATCAACTTAATAGAAAATATTTTTAATAAGTATGCTTTAATAAGCTAGCTAAATAACTTTGAACTAATTTGTTGTAATTCTATCTTGGAAGTCGATAAGAGTGTGACATTCCATTAACAATCCGATCAGCGTCGTGGCATGGTGATCTGCCTAGGTTTGATTACAGTTTGAACCAATTTAGATAGAAATTTGATTTTTTCTAAAATGGCTCAGGTCTGGGTATACATACTGGAGAGCCAGCCTTTGGAAGTCCACTGCTGGACATAAACCTCTTTTTTTATTTAAAAAATAAACAGTTCTTAGAATGCCGCAGCGTGCAGTTCAGACGGTTGTTTGGAAGGTTGTATAATTAATAACTGTAGATTACTTAGTGTTACCTGTACACCGGGTAAATAATAAGATTATTAATATTTAATATTATAATATTTTTAGTAAGTATTACCCATAGGAAGTTTGTGGTTAAGTATCTTTTTAGAGGCTTACAGAAATGCAGCCTGCTTGAATTGGTAGTTTTGTGATTTCATACGATTTCTATTTTACTAACACAAAAAGTGTTCAAGGCTATAAGTCTATACCTGAGTGTACCCTACTACTTAATATATTCTAAACCAAGATCCAGAAAACACGTAACAACAAAAAGATTGCACAGCAATTCCTACCCGCTGACGCAGATACGCGGTTCAGCCAAGGGAGCACTAGCCCTTGCATACAAATTGGAAGTGTAAATGTGTTAACACGTTCACCGAGGAAACGTGCGGCGTTAGAGGAAAACCCTGATACACCCTGATACGACGCGCTGGAACAATTGAAACAAACGACAGTCATTTGAGATGTTCAGTGCGGCGAAGATAGTGCGTTTGTGAGACAAGTGAGAAATTATTATAGGAGTAAAGTCTGGGATATATGAGATTCGCCTACTGAAGGTTTTTCATTCTTTACATTAATTTTAGTTTGGTGTGTGTATTTTTTAATGTCAAAAGAGTATAGTATCTTTTTACATTTACTTAAAATTAAAATGCATAACTTTTTAATGTAAATATTAAGTTAAAGTAAAAGGTGTACAAATTATAATTTTAGTATAATGTTAAACAAAATGTGTAGGTAATTTATTTCATATAAGTAAGTCGTTAAGACATGTAATTGTACTCAGTCTAAAACGAAGCCGCAGTATTAAACCTTGGGGTGTAATATTACTTACTGTGATATCACTGACTCAGTTACTTGGTTAGGTTGGACATAAAGTTCTTTATGATTTATGAGTCACTTCGTATTGATATCATGAAACGATTGAACCGTTTAGTCTACATTTGACAGATTCTAATTTTGACATCACCTATTTATTAATTAGGATAATCAATAAATAAGTGATTTCTATGTAAGTGTTTTTTTTTTATTCCACAATGTCCTTACTTGTCTTACGTTTTTTAAAATCTGTCAAATGTAGAATCTGTCATAAGTAGACTATGATGTCAAAAGTAGAATCTGTCAAATGTAGACTAAACGGATTGAACGGCGATTAAAGTTATATTAATTGTTTTTTTTTGCATGCTAACTTTTCCTTTATTGGACTGTTTTTTTTTCACCGCGACTCTATGGCCGCAGCCACCAACAAATTATATATTGCCGAATTTAAGGCGCAACTAAGTGTATACCAGGTGAGATACTCTTTACCTATTAGATTTGTATACATTATGGTGTTCCAAAAAATAAAGAGCCCTAAGCCAAGCGAAACTAAATCAGTTAGCAACTTTGACGCAAAGCTCAAACATTTCTGGTTGCGCTGTTGATAACAAAGCAATGTGCACCGTGTGTATCAGTTTTGAAATGTATTGTGGTAGCGCGATCGGTCCCGTTGTGTTAAAGAACTGGGTTGTCTATGGACATGGGCTAATATGACAATCTAGGTGTCTCCTTTCTTTTCTTATACAATGAGCATGGAAGAAACGATAGATGGTTATTTATGACGAAACAAAGAGTTAGATGCTTTATGCAGGGTGTACAAAAGAATGGGACACTCCTTAAAACCACGTGATCAGCTGGTCATATGCAACAACTTTTCCTATGGGAGCAACATCGATATCGTAATTTTTTTTTCAGATGCTCCATACATTATCATCGAGGTATGCGAGTAAGTTTGTATGGAGAAGCTGTTTTTTTTAATGATTTCGATGTTGCTCCCATATTAAAAGTTGTTGTATATGATCAGCTGATCACGTGGTTTTAAGGAGTGTCCCATTCTCTTCACCCTGTAGAACAACTTAACTTATTTCTTCGATTTCGATGTTGCTCCATAGTAAAAGGTTTTTTTTATTTTTTTAAGGCAACAGTCATTTAATATCTTCTTATCTTATAATAATAACATTGTTGAAAAGTGCGTATAACTTAAGACCTATAGTGCCTACCTATAGACCTATAGAACTAAGTTTATACAATACTTTTTACATTATTGAGCTGCTTTTAGGCCTAAGGGACAAGATGAACTTATTATTCTATAAGTTACAATTAACAAAAAAGGCATCATTTTGTTTTTAACCGACTCAAAAAACAGGAGGAGGTTCTCAATTCGTCTGAATGTTGTTTTTTTTTTTTTTTGTATGTATGTTACTCGATTACGCCGTCAATTATGGACCGATTTCAAATTTTTTTCTTTAGTTTGATAGGGTTTACTCCCGTGGTGGTCCCATTTACACCAAGTCAGATTCTGATGATGGGATCCTTGGGAAATCGAGGGCAACCCTCAATTTTTATAGGCACCCATAATGTTTTGCATATATTTTCTGACTCAATGCTGATTTTTGGGTCTGGTAATTATGCATGTCATGTTGCTGACCTGATGATGGAAGCCACAGAACTCCTTAACGGATAGGAGTTAGAAGATAATACTGCAATTTGTCGACAGAACGTATTTCGCAGTGTGTTGAGCAGACGTAGAGCTTATGAGGTACCAGACTGCCAATTTTTATTTACTGGGGGCCTACCCGCACACCCAGTAACGAAAAAAAATGAAAAAGTTCCTTTCTTATATTGACTTGGTATTTAACGCAAGACCTTATCCTATGGTTACGACACCAAAATAGCCGCCGTTCTGGTTGGAGTGTAGAAAAACCCTTTCCTTAAGACTTACAAATTTTCGTCGAAAAATTGACCCAATGTAACACCTTATTTTTATCATACCATTGGATGGGTGGTCTACAGAAGACCGACATTTGTCTAGGTCACTTTGCTGTTAAGTCATTTTTGGCGAAGTTAGCAGGGAAAAAATAGAGGACATAACACTTAAAATTGTAAAATTTAATAAAAACTCTCGATGGCTGGCACCGAGAGTTAAAATGTGTTCATTCGCACCGCCTCCAAAAAGAACTGATTAGGTATGTTTTAGTCAATATTATTTTACGCTTTTTAGTTTCATTTTGAAGTCGGTTTTTAGTTTTTTATTAAACTTTTTTTGTTGTGTTGTGTTCTTATAGGTTGTGCCTAATACTCATATGAGTAACAGATTACGGGATTTAAGGGGATGTCTTATTCTTTTGAACATCCATAATAGTTAAAAAAATGATTCTCTAACTAAGGTATAATAGTAAGGGGCCGTTCACGTATTACGTAAGGCCGTTACCCGCCTGAATATATATTTTTGTTTTGTATATTTTAAACTTGCACCAGGGCTTGAGGAAGTTTTTATAATTATTATGCTACGGCAAAGATCCCGCTTCAATATTTTGCAAACTTTTCTTAGAAACTTCTAGAAGCACCTGAAACAGGAGTTGCTAATTTTAACTAGATATTTATCGGGGATAATAATACCCAACGATAAATTACGTTCGAAAGTCACGATAAATCTTTTGTTTATTACACCATCCAGGCATATTTTTGTTTAGATTTTAAAGACTAATTCAATTATAAAAAAAGAAAAATTACTAGAGAATTTTAGGTAAGTAATTACACCTAGACAAACTAACGTAATACGTTACATTTAATCATTAATATTAATTTCTAACTATTGTACTTAAAGATTTTCCCTTTGACAAGCTTTCAAATTTATTAATCCTCTATTTTGACTAAAAAAGCTTAAAGAACAATTTTTAAACGAAACATCGGTCAGCTTAGCTTAACCTGCTCATTAATATAATTTAAAACTTTAATCCACGGACAAATGTATTTCTAAATGAGAGCGGTCATTGCGGTTTAAATTAATTTTAATAACAGTGCGGCAACCGTGTGCAACTACCACTATTTTCACGAAATTGTGAAAATTACCCAAACTCAGCGTCTTTTAAATTTTTCGCTCCAACTAGCACAGCATTAAATATGAATAATTTATGCGCGAAGCAACCGTAATACTTTCCACTTTTCTATTATCTTCAAGCTTTTAAAATTCCCTTTTACCTGCCTGTTTACTTGGTCCATAAAACGCGGCGGTGATGACTCCCGCGCTAATGTCAATTTATAGGCGTCCCAGTTTCTTTGGATAAATAAAAGAATTGTGCGAAAATATCTCCGACCTTTATAACGACCTATTTAGGTACTGTATCGCAGTGCTAAGGGGAAAGGTAAACTAAACTTACGTAACTTAATATAAAATATAATAAAAATCTGTTCAGTAGTCGCTTACCCTTATCCGCTTATTGACTTAAGATTACGGAATCCTGAGCCCCCTGTTCAGGGTTCCGTAATCTTAAGTCAATAAGGTTCAAAATTTAGGACTTGCGCATTTATGAGACATAAATAGGGGGTCCAAAAATAGTGTCAATCAGAAATTCAGAGAATAGAGTACCTACCTGAATCGTCTATGCATGTCCCGCGATTATAGGTAATATTTTTTGGACTAAACTTGACACTATTTTCAGACACCCTATATATTTGCACTTGCAATTCATTTGCACTAAACATTTATCTAATTTAGTTACATTTGTGAAGTACTACATCTTCGTTGTAAGTTCCGTCAAATTCATTAAATTGACCTATTAGAAAACACAGAACTCTTCCTAATTCTCTCGCAGTCTCTTTATCATGCACCAATGATTTGTCAAAGAGCTCCGAATGCAATTCCATATCACTTCCCTCGCATATGACCTATTGACACAACATCGATCCCCTTAGAGCACAGATTGGCTTACAAGCTACAATTTAAACTTCAGGATTTTCTCCAGAAAGGTTCATTAGGGCCCTTTGATCCGACAGACCGGGTCTCGATCACATATTCGACGTGCTTTCACATGAGATATTTTTTAAGGATGCCACTTTCTGCCAGTTCTAAAAAGGTTTTTTTTTAATTTGAAATCTCAAAAATACATAATAATGAGAGATTAATATCTTAGTCTTGAACATCTAATCTAATTCCAATTCCTACAATGATCCTAATACGCAAGGAGTATTATTTCCTACGCAGTTGTCACAAAACAGCGGAGTTGTAAATGTTATGTCTTTATAATCTGTGCTATTTGACGTTGGCTTCCTTATTTCTATTGGCAGAGAAAACTTCGAGCTTATTACAACTCTCGGAAGTAGCGTTGACATGAAATTACTTTTGTTCCTCGATCAATAGTATCTTCAAAAGAACTTATTGTCAGAAAACAAAAGTAATTTTCTTGTTCTAGATTGTCATCGGTTGTGAAATTATTAAATATTTGTAACTAAGAAAAGTCGATTCAGTAAATTATGGTTACTTTAATAATATTATGTCGTAAATCAATCGTAAACAGTATCTATCAATCTAGTAACATAATTTGAATAAAAAATATATTCTACTACGTCAGAGTAACACTGATTGATTAAAAAATGATTTCTTAAACATGAAAATAAGAACAACGAAGAGGTAGAAACATCTCAAGCAAAATAGTGAGAGAAATACCCAGTTCAATAGAGAAACGATACAAATGTACAATTTTTTCATGGTAACAATAACGGCATGGTCGAAACTGTTTGCTTGCGCCCATAAAATGGACTCTGCATTTATGCAGTTTTCTATGAAAAACCAGAAACAAAGCGACGGCTTGGTTATTGTTTGTGCAGGAACCTGTTGCAGGAACTTGCAAGGGAATCGAAGCATAATATTGTTTTAGTAAAAATTTTCATTGATCAAAAACACAATACCGTTAATAAAATATTCGTTCTTCTTAATAAAAGTTACTTAAAGTTAAGTAAGGTACATTTGTACTGGAAGAAAACGTTTTATGAATCTTCTACTGCAAATCTATGATTGCCGCAGATGGGTCTTATTTCGTTTGAATGAACGTAAAGAAATATTCGTATTGGTTTTCCTTGTACCGAGTTCCTTCTATCAAAGAGCTACAAGAGCTATTTTCGCAGCTTACAGCTACTATAGTGGCTCCAATTCCTAAACGATACACTTTGGAGATCCCTTATTGATTAGGTCCTTATTTTCGACTTTGTGTTAATCAGGAATGGATCACTGGATGGTACAAAATAGGGTTGCCAAATCATTATTTTGTTTACAAGCTTTGATCTATCGGGCTTTGAATGTTATTTTTGTTTCATTTGGGATTTTTCTTATTTTAGGCAGTTTTTTTCTCTTTGTAATAGGAATTTTAGTTATTTTCTTTTTTCTATGTATTTTATGTATATTATTTTTAATCATTAGCTCAGTCCGTACCTCTTTGTTTTGTTTTGAAGCCAGACACTTTTCATTTTTTATTCGCTGGTTCTTGTAAGGTCACTAAGTTTTATTTTACATCGTTAAAATCCTAAGATCGTATTAAAACAAAGTTTTGTACAACTTCATTGTTACATTGTATTGATTTGCTATTTTTATCTTATTGCAATGCTTATTTTGTGTATACTGGTGGTTTATATGAAGCGGTTAAGATTTTGGATGGCGATATCGATATTAGGGGACCTATATACATATTTACCAAAAAGTCAACTTTAAACCTTTCTTTATCGAAATGTTAAGACTTAAAGGCTATACAAAATAGGATACACGATTGGCTACTCAAACAAACAAAAAAAGTAATATTTCATTACCTTTTGTGACCTATCGATTTCAGCATTTATGCTACGAACAATGGCTGTGACACACGAGCAAAAAGCTTGTTCGAAATCAAAAGAGATCCGCGTTCGCCATTTGAGACCGGATCCCTGTCAAACCATGAATACGTCATATATGGTATAGGTACAAATTCTATGATATTAAAAGTAGTGGCGCACCTACACACGAGAGGCGATGGCGCGAATCGCGCCAGTGATCCAGAACACGCGATGGGTGAATGGGCACAAGCTATGCGATATCGGTGTTACGGGTAATGCTAGAAAATTAAGTAAACCTAGGTTAACCCGGGCTTACTTAGTATTACCCAAATATTTTGGGTAACCTAACCTAACTACCCATGCCAGTAGTTACTAAAAGGAAGGAAAAAAACTAATTTAACCTAACATACACTTAGGTGAGTTAGTTAATGAGTGAGTTCATCTTACTTAATTTAAGTTTACCCGGGTTTACTTAGTATTACCCAAAAACCTGGGGTAATAAACCCGGGTAAACCTAATTTTATTCCAACTTTCAACCTTACCCGCGACATCGGCACATGCACTGTTCAGAGTCGATAGCTTTTGTGGCAGGCTACGAGTACCTAGCTCCATTATGCAAAGTTTGCTTACTTCAAGACCATAGTAATTTTAAAACTTTTATTTGTACAATTAATAATACACACTTATAGTCAACGTCGAACAAAACGTGAAACAAATAAAAGATTAAATATGTTAGTGTGTCTATAAGACATATTTTTAATTATTATTTTATGAGGTCACTGTTCAGGAAGGTTAATTTATTTGTTCAAGTAAATAGAGAAAAGCACTAAAAATTATTGGAAATAAAACCAGCAATATAACAATTACATTAAAAATATCAAAAATACACCAAAATAAAAAAATCAGAACAAAGTCAAATCTGGAGCAAAGGTACCTATAACGCTCGCAGCATTTTCGCGCCGAATGGCTACGGCTAGCCTTTGCACCAGATATGATCTTGATCGAGGATCATTTGTCCTCACCCTCAGGCGACGACCCACCTCTGAAACAAATTTCTTTGCTTCATTCATCATATTTTTCTATTTATATTCTATTGCTCACACCTCTTACAGCTTTTTACCCAAAGTGTGGAGCGGGCCAGTTACAGTTTATGTTTATTTAAGTCAATTTCTTAAGCCCCTTGCACAACCCCTTGCAATTAAGAGTTTTGGTATTATTGTTGGTGTGAAAGGTTGATTGCGTTTACTGTCATATTTAAAAGTTCATATGATAATGGGACTGTATATGTTAAAAGTCTTAGGGTGCATTTGACATATAAGAACGGCAACGACAGCTATTTAGCAACAGACTCATAAATTATTCAGCGTCGAAATTATTTTTATAAAACGGCCCATTTCTATCACAGCCAGTAAAGACCCGGACACGCCTCCACACGCCCTCCCCATGCGACTGAAGAAAAACGAAGTTAATTCACGAGAAATTTTACCCTCAGACGAATTTCAACTTTCACAAAATTGGGGGAATGCTTCCGTTTGAAATTTCACGTATTAGTAAAATTAAGAAGATCCACGGAACGTTATTTTTGGCTTCAAAGGACATATTTTTATTTTGTACAACTGTTAAATCATCTGGAAGAAATGCTAACGGGATTTTCTCGGAGTATCCTGTCAGTTTCATTTCACCTTTGAGAATGCTCAGGCATATGCGAAAAAGGATAGGGCGAAGCATATCACGTTGCTCATGCAATATTCATTGCATTTCAGAAATTCAAAGAACAGATTTATTTAGTCTTGCCTGTAATATTTCTTTTTAGTATACTACTATTGATACTTAAAGGTTTTGTAAAATTACTAGAACATTTCTGCCTTTTCTTACAAAATATTTTTCACCACGACGATGTATTAAAAGATGCGGTTTTTTTTCGCAATTTTGTTTGGCAGGATATTTTTTTGTTCAATAAGCTAATTCAGTAATACTTAGAGTTTTATGCATTAGCATCAGACCTTTGCATTATACATTATTGTCTAACTAAAGATCAAAACACAGACTGAACCTGACATACGTCTTCATTAAGCAATTGGTCAACCAAAAGAAAAAACAACTTATTTTCTCAAATTATGGAAACAATTTCGTCTATAGTGGCATCAATACAGTATAAATTACCTAGTTTATATGATTCCTGTTACCTATAGAATAATCATAGAGCCAGAAAATCCCAGCTTATGCTTTTTAGGGTTCCATACCCAAAGGGTTAAACAAGACCCCGTTAACTAAGACTCCGCTGTCCGTCTGTCTGTCCATGTCCGTATGTCACCAGGCTGTATCTCATGAACCGTGATAGTTAGACAATTGAAATTTTCACAGATTATGTATTTCTGTTGCCGCTATAACAACAAATACTAAAAAACTATGAAATAAATAATTTAGGGGGCTCCCATACAACAAACGTGATTTTTTTGCTCGTTTTTATAGCTAATGGTGCGGAACCCTTCGTGCGCGAGTCCGACTCGCACTTGGCCGGTTTTTTATGATATTCGAAATATTAATATTTAGTGTTTCCGGATTTCAATGAGTGTTTTTTTAACAGGTTTTTGCTTCGTTGAGATCAATTTGCAAGTGACAAGATTTTTTAATAAAGAAAGGAAAGTTATAAATATTGATAATTATAATTATAGAAATAACCAAAGACAGTTGTGCTGGTTGCCAACTGTTCCATCACCAGAAAAGTTTAAGAACCTCTCAGCTAGGTTATCATTTGAAACCCGTTTCTTCTACATTGGAAAGTGCTAAGTCTATGACGCCAAGACCAGGGGGCCTACTATGAAAGAGTTTCGGTTGTTCGGACGTTTTAACCTATCAAATAAAAATACCCATTCACTTGTGTCTTAAACCTTGACAATTTATGAACAATTGAAAATGGTCGTGTTTTTTACACGGCTAGTTTGAGTTGGTCATATTTTCGTAAAGGATTGATAAAAGTGACCGGCTATTTTAATATGTTAGGTTTATATACGTCCGAACGAACGATACATTTTTGTAGTAGGCCTCCAGAGCAGCGCGTGACTCGTGTGACCCAACGCCATTGTTCTACCCGGATCTGTCTCGAATACTTGTGTTTCGCTCTCAGAAAATCTCAGTTTATTTTAATTATTAGATGAAAGTTAAATAGCCAATTAGTTAACACACTTACTCTTTGTTATGCGAGTATGACGATGCAAATTTTGCTTAGTTACTAAAATCTCACGGCTAAAAACCTTAGAAAAGGTTAGATAGTAACTTTGAGATCATACGTTTGTGTGGAATGGAACGTAAGGTGTTTGAAAGAGAAGGAAGACGGAGTGAGCGAGAGGAGAAACAAATGCGGATTTGAATGTGATGAATGACGGACGTTTTTCTATTTTTCTATTTTTGAACGGTGGATTGTCATACGAAGAGTTGGAGTAAGAAGTAGTGCTGGTGCTGCTAAGCCCTGAATATACCTAGAGTCCGATCTAAGCTGCCTTTCCTTTATCCCTACACGTATTATAATTATAATTTGCAAGGGATAGTTTTGAATAGTTGAATTTCTTTGTAATGTTGTCTGGCACTGCTGCAAGTAATAAACTGCTCGAAAAAAGAAGTACCCAATAATCAAAAGCAAGTCTTTACAGAGTTCCCACAGAATGGATTAGGTGGAACATGGAAGATAGGTACCGACGCATTGTAACCTCCACCTTTTTAAATTTGATAATAAATGAAAATAAGATTTTATTTAATATGTTTTGTTCATCTGCTTGACACCAAACTCCATTGAAACAAGTGTTTTTGCTGTTGATGAATATTTATTACCAACGCAAATATGTTACCTTGCATAAATAATTTTAGTTTGGGACGTCCATAATAATATTCGTGTCTGTTTTTGCAATGAACTTCGGAAATAACTCGAATATACTTAACTAAGCGATTATGTAAATATCACCCGATTAGTGTTGCGAAATCATTACAAAATGGAAACATTTGTCGATGCTTTCGTAATTAAACGGTGAATAGGAACTAAAAACCTTAAGTGTACGTTTGAAATCAATATCAAAACAAAAAAACTCTATTTATCACATTATTATTGGATTGGCACAGTGACACAGTATTTTACTTTTAGCGTAAGGGATTCGACTCCTGATCGGTTCATCTCGATAACGAACTCTTCTAATTCCGGTATCTAAATATCTTCGATTAAAGTGTACTGGACTGGATGACTCGCTATGCAAAAAAATACATGTATGTACATTTAGCTTTTGGTACCTTTCAAGCGAAGGATGTTAATTCCTTACTCCAAGACTATGGTAATTTGGTGTATTGTCCAAGTCTTAAAGGCATTATAATTATAACACTTGCTGTGCATGTATTGTCACTGCATATTTTAATGCATTGGGAGGTTATTTCATAAAAATAGATTAAATCATTTCAAAGATTGTAAGAATATAAATATATTATTGATAAATAATAAGCCATAAACTTTCAAACTGACAAGTATAAATTTAAAAACCGATCGCCGTTTACTCCTTAAAGACTGGTTTCTAAAGTAAAAGCCTTAATTGCGTTGCTAAGCTAGTTATCAAAATAGCGCTTTAGTATTTTGTTTTGCAACGCTTTCTACACTTATTGCTAACACTTTTCTTCTTGAAGTTAATTTGTATTGGAACAAAACCCGGGCTCACTGAATTAGGTTTCGAAAAAGTTTTCCATGATACTTCTATGTTATAAACATACAATCTATCGACAGCATTACTCATTTTACGCCATCGATAATAGTCAAACGAATTATTGATGTAAACTATCGATAGTCGAACTGTCGATAGTTCCACTTCACTACATGGGTTTCTATTACAGTAACGTAGAAACGCCCCTAAAGTTTTATCGTACAAGTAAAACTATTCTCATCTGTTTAATTAACTCAGTTTCCTCTGCGTTATGGAAAACACAGTCAGGCCGGTTTCAAAGCTTAATGCTTTGTTTGCGCGAATAAATACACTATTCTAACTTGAGTTAAGTTGGGAATTTGGTAGCTATTTTCGTTTGTATGACAAACAGATTGTTTGTTAAATGGTATGGTCCATAATGTATTCGTTCAGATTAGTAAGTAATAAAGCTTTACGCCGTCTAATGCTTTAGTTTAGCAAACGTAATGCTGCTAAATAATATTAAGCAGATAATTTTGCGATATTTATTCCTCATAAATTATTAAAACTCATTCTCAAATGTTCTATTTATGCCCTTTTACTAATTCCTTCAAATCTTAAACTGATTTGAGTGTAACAGAAATCCAAGCTTGCCATTCAAGCATATTGTAAAGATAACCGCTTTGACCACTACGTGTCTTATTAGCTCAACATATAAGGGATATACGAGTAAGTTATTACAGCCTCTTGGGGCTATAAACACCGGCCCAAGTCTGGCAACTTGGCCAATATCGAAGCTGTGGCCAGCTGGTGCATTCAGGGCCTTTCGCAAACTTGAACAATAGTCTCGAGCATATTGTGCCATTTTAATCAATGCCATTGATTTGCTGTTTAATAGCTCTAAAAGGTATAAGAGGACGGTTGTAGCTTTAAGTGCTTAAAGGTATCCTAGAATGAAGTGTGATTTTTAGAATGAAGTGGGCTTGCAGTTACCAATATCTCCTCCGTAGCCGAGAGGCGAGCATGCCGGACTTTAAGGCGCCGCCATCTCAGAGGTTCCGGGTTCGATCCCCGGTCGGGTCAATGTGGAAAACGAACTTTTTTTATATTGGCTCGGGTCTGGGTGTTGTGGTACCGCCATTGTTTCTGATTTCTATAACACAAGATCAGAGCAATGTTGATGTTGTCCAATATTTATATTTATATATTTTTTTTTATTTAAAAAAAAAAATTTGTAATCAAATTCATACTTAAAATTTAATTATTATTACGTAAAATGAATAACGTGAATTGTGATTATTATAAATTGTGCCAAATAAACGCTTTTGATCCATTCATTCAATTATTAGAGATAAATCATTCATAAAAAAACAAGTTTTGTTTAGCATATAAAAGACCCTGTATAGGCTTAGCATCTTACACAATTATTTTTAATGAGAATATAATGTATTCAATCCTTAAAGTACCAAGCTTCTATAATGGAAATGCCATCCCTTTATCCTAGTTTTACAATTAACCCTTCTTGAAAAGGGATTGTCTATAAATAAACTCTACCAAATCAGTTTCTAAAACTAAATCCCAGTTAACATCCTCCCGAACACCTTCAACTAAAACCGCGTAGATCTCAGTAAGCTGTCTAACCCAAGGCACCTTAAACAATCGACAGTGCGAAATAGAATCGAATGATACGTAATTCCGTCGGAATTGTTGTCATGGGCCTTCTTATAAGTTCCCAAACTGTGTTTGTTACCTTGTAGTGGGCGCTAAGGAATCTTTTTGGAACTTGCTGAAAATAAACGTGCAGCTACTTTTAAGTTTAACAAAAGGGCAATTCTATCGATCCACTCTGCCAAGAATGCACGAAAGAAGCAGAGAATTCGAAACGAGCGATGTTCTAGTGTTGTATAGGACATTGATCGTTACGGTAATGATCTATCTGTAGAAATACAATGGATCTTTCATTGCCACCTTCAATTTAGTTGCGCAATGCTGCATAATTATTAATATAAATAAATAAACGCCGACAGCAAATAATTGTCTGGTCTCAAAGTAAAGAATTAACATGATTATTATGCATGGGACCGCAAAATTATCACGCCACTCCACCAATCGGGTCGTCACATTTTTTTTTGCATTTCATACTAAACCATAACTCAATAAAACTTTTGTTTTTTTCTCTTTATTAATATTTTTTTATTAAGAGAGCTTTGATCCTTAAAGTTTGAGAACTTGTGTTCTAATGTATAATTCATGTTAGTCACCCTCAGACGTCCGTTAGTGGCCTAAAAGGGACTCAAATTGACCGTGAATCGACACTTGTCTACCTCCCATTTGCAATATTGAAACCCGATATTAATTATGGATCGAGTCTTAAGAAAAATAATTTTTGGTAATAACAAAGTCGATATTAAAGGACGGAAAGATCGCGGGGGGATATCAAAATTTTTCAGAGAGTGGAATAAATGAAATTGGACGAATTATTTTAATAATATGCAGTACTTGGTCCGTTATTTTTTTCTACACTACATAGCAAAGGTATATGGGCTTAGGATGAGGGGTTGTTTGTCTCTTTGTTTTATTAGTTTCAATTGTTGTAACGTCCTCACAGCTAACTTAGTAGGTATTTAATCATAGCTTAGAAATATTGTTAACCTATAATTATAGTTACAACGTGACATTCGGATGTAAATATAATACTGTTACAATTATAAACTAGTCCAAAATGCATGCATAAAATTAAATATGGTACCTAAAGAATTATATTTACTTATTAACAAAAGAATATAACTAATATTTAAAAAATCAACAAAATGTCAGGAGCAAACTAGGTACCCATAACACTTGTAGCATTGCCCCGCTGAATGACTATGGCTAACCTTTGCACCAGAAATGACGCTGAACGAGGGTCATTAGTCCTCACCCTCAGACGACGACCCAGCTCTGCAACAAAACTCTTTCCTTCAGATCAGACCCTCAGCACCTGTAGTCTCGACAGCAAAAGGGACAAAGTAATAACAGTCTCTAAGTCCTTGTACTTTGCGTTACATTCGGATTAAATTCAAATATTTGTTTTGAAATCGAGCTGAACTGATGATCGAGCTAGAATGTGGATTTTTAAACACTTAAGTATTATGACTAAAATATTTGTTTTTTAACGACTACAACAATCGACGTTACATTGACAACCTCCGTAGCAGAGAGGCGAGCACGCCTGACTATACGTCGTCGACTATGTGTCGCCATCTCTGAGGTTCCGGGTTCGATTCCCGGTCAGTTCAATGTAGAAATCGAACTTTTCTATATTGCTCGGGTCTAGGTGTTGTGGTACCATAGTTGTTTCTGATTTCTATAACACAGAATCAGAGAAATGTATGTGATGTTGTCCAATAGATATTTCACTTTTTTTAATAGTTTATAAAACTAAAATGTTAAAGTTGTTTTCCTAAAACCCGTATGTCATGTTTTAATCCTTCCACTACCCCGCTTTTCACTTCACGCTTTAAGCTAATCTACACCGACTGGTTTCGAATGACAAAACTCTACAAATTTAACTTTCATAAAGTATAACTGTAGGCTATTATACTGCTTCTCTTAAATACTTAAGAAACAACGCTTCACAAGCCAATAAATCCACAGAGATAAGAAGATTTGCCAATGTTCATTTACTTCTTAGCATCAAGTTTAGTCACAATTTGCAAGAATGAGGGAAAGGAGATTAGGAAATGGAAATACGGCTTAAACAAAGTTGCGGCCATTTGTCCGTAAGTCACTCTATGAGGGAGGAGTGGTGCCATTTGATTTAAAAGCACCGCGGGAGGGCACTTTCACAGGATCTTTAAGAGATCGCGTAGTTCTCTTAATGGACATAAACAACGAAATTTCATAAAAATATTCGTTACGATAAAAACAGTTTAAAAAAATCGACTACGTCGGGTGGGAATCACGTCTAGATAACTTCATGAGTAGCTCAGTTGGTTATTAACCCAAACAAACTTTAAAACATCTGTTAAATATACTCAGACAAAAATCGCAGAAATATCGTAAATCGACCCCGAAGCTTAAGAAAGAATCCGTATCTTACTTTCATTATCTCATACACAACATAACTTATTACGCTTTTGCAAATTTGCAGTTTGGCGAGTTTCAGGCGAAATTGAAATATGGGATCTATTGAAACTAAATAGACTTATCCGGGAGTTACAAGCTTTGGTGGCGGGTTCAGCAAACATCGTTAACGACCAAACGACAACAATCTTTGCGTTGTAAGCAAAGATAACACCTGGGTCGTAATAACAAATCTTAAAGCGATTCAAGGTTCAATGGTTGCAATTTGATTAGTAATATTTAGTAGCAGGAAATAGTTACATTACTGTTTACTACTAGCTGTTGTCAAATTCATTTATTCGGTACAGCTGTTGCCTACGACTTCGCTCGCGTGGTTTTTAGTTTATTCAAATATCCCACAGGAACATTTAACCGGGATAAAAAGTATCCTATGTGTTAATCCAGATCATATTCTATATTATAACGTGTGCAAAATTTTATTCAAATCTGTTTCGTAACAAACATCCGTATGGATGAATCCATACTTACTAACTTTTGCATTTAGAATTTTAGTAAATCGCCTTCTTCACGGCAAAAAATACTGCAACTATGACCTACCACCGCTTCGGGACTAAGTACTTATATATCGGCTGGTGATTAGAAGAAACAGCGCAACAAACTCAGTATCCCAAGTCGCCTGCCACGTGACATGGTTTGCGTGGTCTTCAATTCATTTCAGAAAACATCCCTGTTGCGCGTCTAACCCATCAAATTTTCAATGCAATCAGGTGAACGCTTTAGAATAACATTACGAGATAAATTAACAAAGATTATTTTGCTTGCATGTTTCAGCCAAAACTCATAACTAGTAAAAACTAATTTTGATTAGCAGAATTAGTAACCGTTATTAATCCTCAAATGATACTATTAAAATTTGGATCTGTGTCGCTTCATTAGAATAGTTTGTTACGGGATTGCTACCATGTACCTTATTTTTGAGTTCCCGATATAACTTAAAATTTGGATCTGTGTCGCTTCGCCCAGCGGGTCCGCTCGCTTCGCTCGCTCAGCTTGCGCAATTTCGTAATGACTATTTTAAACTATATTTTTACTTTAAAATGTAACTTAAAATAATAATAATAATTTATTTTTAATACCAGCCATACCTATACGATTAATTCAAGTTAGTTTTGACTGTGAAATGCGAATATGTACACGAGTAATACGAGTATCACCTATATTTTGTTGCCTCTTTAATTATGACAGATAATTACTGATTAAAGCATTGGCCATTTGTTTTAGTTGAAGCAACTTATTATCTTTTATCAAAATTCAGTTTCTAGCCTTAATTACAGATTAATCAAAACATTCATATTATTTAGTTAAAACGACTTTACTTAATGCAAAGATTGTATACATCATACATCACATATAACGACATAACAACAAATACTACTTAATAAGTGACTCATATGATTTTTTGTTTTTATATTTTTATATAAAATATTGGATTAGAATCAGAATTATTTATTTCCATTAAAGATAAAGGAGCCAAGCGGGCACGGATTGGTGTAGATGTCGTGGCCCGATCTTATAATTAATCACTTCATGATGTGGCCGACCATTTCATAAAATTGTCGTATTTCATAAAACAGCCAACTAAAACTGATTATATCGTTTTAACGTCAACGTTTGATGATATGTTAATCAACGTTTGGCCATATCATTAAAATAGGTTAAAATACGTCTACAAGTTACTGGAATTTGTTTAATGTGAGTTTTGGGCGATAGATAAATAGAACATTATAAATATTGGTAATTTTGAAAGTAAACTTATAAATAAAAGAGATTGAAATAGTTAAATAACCGAACTAACCTCCAAAATTACATGTCGAAATCCATAAATTTTTGACGTTACAACCGTTTTTCGACTGATTTTCATAAAAATCGCCAAGCTCAATGTTTTAACGATAATTCACTGCACTTTTATCTTCACTTTACACATTATTATTCACTTTAAGAACAGAATAATTATCCGCCGCCATGATGTACCACAATAACAAAGCGACATCAGCGCCACTACCGGTGGATAATACACACACCGGCATATTAAGCGGAACATAAAAAAAGGTTTGATATCAGTATCATATAAGGTTGCTGGCTGGTTTATACGTCATTTAATTTAAAAAGCAATAATTTCAATAAGAAAACAACTGAACATCACATTTTATGCAATTGTTTTAATTTTATTCAAATACACCTTATCTGGAGCGAACTTCAAGTATTTCTTCCTTCTGAGTTTGATTTAAAATTTAATTGAAATACTGTTTTTTGTTAGTTTTTTTTTTAATAACGCATCTTTTTGGAGTTGAGGACTGAATTATGCCTGACTTAGCCCCAACGGAGATTGCCAGGGCACTCGAAATGCGAAGAAATGGTCAAACCTACAGAGTGATATCCAGAGATCTTCGTCGACCAGTTTCAACGATCCATCGCAGTATCCAACGGTTCAGGGAGACCGGTACTTATGTGAGAAGAGCAGGACAAGGCAGAAAAAGATGCACTTCGAGTAGGGATGATCGTTTCATTCAGCTTCGTGTACGTAGGAACCCCCGTTTGACGGCCGTCCAAACCCGACATGAGTTAGAAGCAGTGCGGGGTGTAACCGTAAGTGAGCGTACGGTACGAAGAAGGTTCGAAGAAGCTGGTTTGGGTTCATTTGTGCCCGCAAAGGCTCCAAGGCTCGAAGTAAATCATCGTAGAAACAGGTTCACTTTTGCTCAGGAACATCGAATTTGGAACGCGAACCAATGGAGTAAGGTATTGTTTAGTGATGAGTGCAGAATTCTCTTAAATCAAATTGACGGCAGGCAATGAATATACAGACGCAAAGGAGAACGCTACATTCAGTCAAATTTTGAAACTACAGTTGCATACGGTGGTGGATCAATAATGGTTTGGGCGGGCATTTGTTTGGGAGCTCGCACAGACTTGGTAGTGATTGACAGAGGGAACTGCAGACCGCTATATCAGAGAAGTTTTAGAAGAAAATGTCGTACCGTTTCCCCATATATCGGTGACGATTTTGTTTTTATGCAGGATGATGCTCGGCCGCATACCGCTCGGGTAACTCAAGCATATCTTAATGATATGAATATCACTGTTATGGAGTGGCCGGCGAGATCACCAGATATGAACACAATAGAGCACGTTTGGGACTTGCTGAAAAGAAAAGTTAAGTCCAGAATTCCAGCTCCTGCCAACGTGGGTGAACTGCGAATCGCCGTAGTTAAGGAATGGCGGAGACTATCCCAGGAGACCATCGATAACATCATTCTCAGTATGCCTAGACGGGTAGAAATTTTAATAAGAGCACGTGGAGGAAATACGCGATATTAATCACCATTTTTCTAATTTAATAAATTGTTATTTTAATATCAATTTTCACTTTTCCCGGTTACATAAAAAGTTCAAAAATGTACCATTTTTCACAAAAAGCCTTTACTCGAAAAATGTGTTCTTAATGTGTTCTCATTTTAATTAAAACAAATGAAACTTTAAATAACAAAAGAAGTGTAGTGAGTAGATTTTAAAATAAAACAATTTTTTTTTAATTATGGACTTTTTTTGTGTTCCGCTAAATATGCCGGTGTGTGTATAACAGTTTTACGATATTACCACCAACGTTTGGCCATTTCATGAAGTACTCGGTCATATCATCAAACGCTAACTGATTCATTGATCTGGTCTAACCACATCATGATGTTGGCAGCGGGTACAGTGCCGCATCATGAAAAACGTCAATTTTATGAAATGGTTGGCCACATCATGAAGTGATTAATTCTAAGATCGGGCTACGACATAGATACGTGTCAAAAACAAGGATAAAATGGCACTCAGTTTTCATCGTCGAGTCCGTAATAAAAATTGTGATCCATCAAAAGCATTTTTCCTCTAATAAAACAACTCCATGGTACTTCGCTTGTGCAAATAAGCTGAAAAAGCACGGTTTAAACTGTTACAGCCATGGCTAACATTCACGTCTCTTGTTTATAGCCCACTGTTATTGTTTTTACGATTTAGCATTTTTTATGAATTTTATTAGGTACTTTTACAAGGCCTTTATTTTTTAATTTTGCAATTGGTGTCTATGCTATTTAATTAATTATAAAAGAACATAAACTGTCAGAGTTATTTAATGTAAATGTTGATAAACTGTCGCGGAAATTGTTACTCATCCAATATTACATTATGTTTTGTCAGCGTTTGTTACTATCAATTGCTACAAAATTCTAACTTTTTTTACACAACTGTCTAGTAATATTTTACTATAAGTAATACAAGATATCTAGAGATAAGAGATTACTTTTTATTTGTTAACATGCCTTGACTTAGAAGTCACTATTGGTGACTGCGATATAATTTTTTAAGAATAATTCTTGATTTTGTTTCATAAATTGGTGAATAGTATGCCTTACGAAATCAATTATTGTAAGTCGATCTGATACCATTGCTCTATAGAAAGTTATATCCCAATTAAAATTGATGGTAATTCAGACACCCATCATCTTGCGACCTGTTTCTGCTTGCAGCCAACTCACTACAGCTCGAGTGTTTTCGGCAAATAGTGTTCGGTCAGTCCATCATGATGGAATAGAATATAGAAATAGAGCATTACACTTGCGTTTTCTTGACAATATTTTGACACCATGTTTAGTGAAATTGTGAAGCCCCGCCCATTAAAATTGCTTTGTACATAAAAAATCTAGCGCTACAACCCCGCGGCCGTAAAAGCATGGTGTAAAATACATTTCGCGTCTCTATTTTATGGTTATTACTTTGAGATGCCGTCATCAAGCCCCGCTATTGGTGACGGAAACACGTGCCACCATGAAGATGGATTTTTAAAGGTTGCGTCTTGCAATTATTTTTTACAGGCTTTAAGTACTAAAGTAATAAACAACGTAATGACGCATAAGTCAATAACGTCAGACGCAGCTCAAACAGCTGTTGTAATTTTAATTCTAATTTATTGATAATTTCTAATTAACTTTTTATTTTCAATTTTGAAATTCAAAGATCAAAGACTTCAAAAAGTTTATAGATAATGTGCATTACCTACATTTAAGTATTATAGTAGTTCTTAGTAATTTTTCTTTTTGGTCAAATCGCTAATCTATCAGATTGGTGTGTTAAATCGTATAGGCATAGAGAAAGAATAATACTACGTATAGGTGTAATCTATTTTATTTTAACGTCTCCAAAACTTTCACAAATTCCTAAAAACATTTTTTTTTACAAATTTGTTTTTTCTTAAGTCGCTTTTAACCGGCCGATCTGGAAGTCACTGAGGGTGACCTATCTTCAGCAGTGCACGTCCTATGGCTTAAATGATGATATTTTTTTTGTCCACAGAAAACACATTTACGGTGGTCGTGGAAAAAGATGGAAGAGGTTTGGGCATGTCGGTGTGCGGGGGAGGGGGCCTCGTTCGGATACGGAGGCTGTACCCCCCACAGCCGGCGTGGAGGACCGGCCGGCTGGCTCCCAGAGACCTGCTGCTGTCTGCGAATGGGGTACCTTTGGCTGGGCTTAGCACCTATGTAAGTTAAATTAAAAAAAAAATAAGTATTAGGTAAAACTATTGCGGTAATGTTGCTGTTGACCTGCCTGCTTAGAGTTCAAAAACCACGTTAAAAAATCTTTAAGATTATTTACCTACTTGAACGACAAGACTGCATGGACTTAATAACCTGCCTAGCCCGCACTTACATACATTATCTTGTAATTGTATTTCCTGTAATAAAATCAGGCTGACAAAAGTGACTAAGTTGCGTCGCTTCTTCGATATGTAGTCCCGAATCGGTGGTAGTGCTAAGTTATATTTTGGGACGTGTATTAGGAAAGAGGACCTCAATAAAGAATTTCATATACTCAATAAAGAATATTATTATTTCAGAATTTTATTTCATTACATTTTGGGTAATTTTCCCTTGGGATTTTAGAAATTTTACCTTGTTTATTTTTTAAGGGTACCAAAAAAGCATTAAATAAGTTATGATATTTATTTGTTATAACTTTATCTATCGTAAATCGAAACAACATTTGACCAATTCAGTGACTTTTTGGTCTACAGCAACGAAAATTTAAATTTTACTTACCCAGACACAATAGAAAATGTATTGTTACGCAGTCTCGTACGTAGCTTGGGATTTAACAAGTTAAATAAAACAATGCAGCAATACAGCAATCTTTCACTGGTAACAGTTCTCGAGTAGCAAATAACTTTGCCTGTTAATTGTCTCACGCGCAAACAACTAATTAGTAACAATAAATACACTGAACAAATGTGACAATTCGACACAAAATGTTCAATTGAAAACAATTTATGTATTTTGTCTTTTTTTACGATAGGCATAAACTAAAAGATAAAATAGCTCGTTCGTCAGTTCAAATGATTAGAACATCTATTTGCTGTCGTTTATGTAGAAATATAATCCTGAAATTCCCGGTGTTGGCCAATTTAGGCAATTCGTATTCGCGATCAAACTTGAAGTTAAGCTTTGTTCTCTATTTCCCTCGAAGTGGCTTTTGTAAAAATCAAGGCCGATCTGTCCCGTTTTTCTTACGTGCGTAGTATACAAACTGTCGCATACAGTCGTGAGCAAAAGTGTGTAAATCACACTTACAGAAATTCCAAATGCTGTGCCAGAGCTTATTGTAAATTATGCCCGCATCATCTACCACATCTTTATATTAAGTATTCGATTGTTTTTCTCGTCACTATCACCACTTTATGAAACCTTTATTTGTGCACTTACTTTTGTAAATAACTGTACTTTTATGTAACGCTAGCGGTGGGCGTTTTACAGTTTATTACGGTCCTCGCGTCAGAGTTTTCATAAAACTTTTTACGTTTACGGCCTAGCCTCGGACCCGGCGAAGTGCTATGACAACAAATGGCATTTTTAACATGACATAATACTCATTTTTGTTAGGCACGACATGGCGTTTCACGATAACATTGTTTCAGTAGGGTAAAGGTCAAGTGAGGTATTTTTCATTTAAAAATGCCCTTGAATAATTTTTTTTTTCTATTTCAAATTCATGAATGAGAAATTTAGAACTTTTCGGATAGATAAAATCTAAGTGTATTGTGATTGTGGGGTGGAACGTTTCACGTGGTCATTAGACGTTAAGTGTAGTAGATATCAAGTAGATATCACTCAATTCAGAATCTAAAACCGAAAGCGTTGCGTCGTTATAAGTTTTTTGACCTCTAAGTTAATAGGGATACTTCATACTAGTAAAGTAGTAATTTGCTAAAAAAAACAATAACGTACGCGAAAGGTCGTAAATCACGGTATCAATTAATGGCATCAACAAAACACTTCCCAAACAGACTGGGAATTCAATATTTATAATAAATAAATGGGCCATTAACCCAATTTGGTTTGGTGAAATTCAATTATTTCCCGTATAATTTCCCTTTGGTCCCGTGAACGTTCAAAACTGATTTGCGTTGATGTTACGCAGCAAATGGGTTGTCTGGTGTTTTATCGGCAGTACAAATAAACATTAGCCGGAGATTGATATTTTTTCAATAATTTGTTATGGTGATTTTAAGGTAATAAAATAATACAGTGTGTGACCCAGAGTTTAGAGTGAGAAAAGTCAGTAAAATTTAAGTCCATGACTTACTTAAATTTTATTTCAAACATTCTGGAATATCATGTGTTACTAGTTAAGTACTAAAACAATCCTACATAAGGTAGCTTAGTGGTCAAAGCACTCGCCCGGTATGCGATGGGACGTGGGTTCGAGTCCCACCTGAGGTCGATGATTTTTTTTCAAGTGTTATTTATCTTCAATTAAACCTTGCATGGAATTGCTAAAAACAAAAATTTACAATCCTACATAAGATTGAGATCTTATGTAGGTCCTTGGAAGATCCTCTTAGTTTAGTCGTTTGCTCGCGCTCTATGCTATAAAAACGAGCGAAAGCGAATTAAAATCCATTGTTTTACCTGGGTGACAGTATATGATAGAGACAAGTGGATATAGGATAGGATCCGTGCCGAAACGATATCTAATTTCGTGATCGCCTGTTAATATGACAATGATGACACTTTAACACAATAGCAACTGTCAATCCCATACATTCATTATTTTCGAACTTTGTCATCGTTTTCAAATTGTTACTTTGGCTACGGACGCAGAGTTTCATTCGTTACAAACAAGCGAGAGTTGGCAAATATTCGCAATATCGTCGGAGCTGACCTCGATCCAATAAAGTTACCTACACTCGAGGGACAAGATTAATAGACGCGTCTTCGGCCCGTCATTACCGACATTGCCTTGCTTCTAGTTTAGTGATGCGGTCCGGTCGATAAGTAGGTATTATCACCTTTATGTCGATATTTATCGAAGCGTTGGATTTTTAATGTCGCTTGATATTTGTCGTGAAGCCTAGTCAGAGACCTTGAGGCAGCTTGATAACATCTGACACTAAGATTTAGTCATTGGCCTCACAACAGCCCTCCACCAATCCGCACTGGGCCCGCGTGGTAGAGTATGGCCCAAACCACCTCATAGTTGAGGTGAGGTCTGTGCCCTGCAGTAGGTCGTATATAGGCATACTTTATTTTAAGCAAAATAATTAAAACAGATGACTGCCGTTTAATTCTTTTTCCAAATCGCCAATATCACTATTGTGTTTAGCGTATAAATGTTGATTAGGTATCACTTATCGATACATCAGTATCACTTTTCGTATCGCCAAACTACACTTTAACGGAGACGATGTCGGCTCTCCCCAAGCCTTTCTAACAATAAAACTCAGTATCGTAAAATCGGATGTCTTTCAGCAAATCTATACAGCGAACAAATTAAACATTTAACCTTTACGGACAGATTACAACGATTCGCCATAAAATTAAATGCATTGAGGCGAAATGGTTTTTGTCACGCTATCTAATAGAAAATCTGAAATAACAAAGAGTAGATCGGAAACACGCAAATCCATTTTTGAATTCTTAAATTGTTTCTGCATTGGCAATTACGGTTCGCCGTTCTTGCTTTCACAGCAGTAGTAATGATGCATTTCTTTGAAAAATATATTGCATGTTGGTGGAGTATTCAATGTATTTTTAAGTCATTAACACACTTTATAGTTTAGAAAACTTGGCACACTTAATTACTATGTTATATTAATGTGTAAGTGCCTCCGCTCTTAAATTCCAAAGAAACATTACACAAGAATACGATTGTATTACAGAACCAACTATATCTCTCGAAAATATGATTTGCAACATTTACTGGAATTAAATTTTAACTTGAAACCTAGGTTACAATTTTGTAAAAATGCATTGAATTGTATTCTGTAGTTATGCTTTACAGTTAACTTAATAAAGTATGTTTTGGCCATTAATAGTAAGATAAATGCATCAGAAATGTTTCTTTAAACATATTTGCCATATTATTATGTGCTTTAAGTAAGTACTGAAATTACTAAAACAAATGAACAGAGTAGGTAAATGGGTCTCAAAAATAATAATACTTCTATGTTACGGAATGAAACTGCTAAGTGTTCAGATACAGTAAGTGACAGCGATAGATTACTGTTCAAACCTACATTTATTTACCTCTTAAAACTCCGACTAACCCAATTTGACTAGTAGTTCAAAATAAATTAAAACCTCAAGTATGTACCTACCTCGTCCGAAGCTCCACGGTCTAAAGATCAAACACTGGAATCGAATCAAACAGTTTTTAAACCCCTTCCAAGTGAGAAAGAAGAGCGGTGGCAGTAAGTAAGAACTGATATCTTTATTTCGTTCATATACTCGTAATACAAATATCTTTTAACGCTATGAAATCAGATATAAATCTAGTGTGAGCACAGCAAAATAGTTTTTAAAACTAAATATTAAGTAGCATTAACCATGAAATTCTTGACAATCAATAATAATAAAAAACAAAGACTAAAACTTTAATCGTAGGTGTGTGCTCCAAAATTCAGATGGTTTCGATTTCCATTTGCGGCAGGCGTTATTTTTCATGTTTTTGAAACGCAATTCTAAAATGTGAACTTGTTGGTTGATGTTTAAAATGTCAAACATTGAAAATCGACGCTTTTGAAATTTTAGTCGGTTTTTCGGTGTATCCTAAAGTATTTTTATCAGACTGCCAAACGAGGGTTATGTTTTTCGAGCGTATGTATGTATGTAAGTAAGTATGTCTATTTCTTTGGCACGCCCTACAGCCTAAACCGCTTAACGGATATAAAAGTATAATATATCAATAGATTCGTCTCAATTGTGAGAGTGACAAGGGGTATGTTATTTCCCGAAATTCCCGCGGGAACAGAACTTACGCGGGAAAAACGGATCTGCAATACTGATAAACCGATTTTAAAACTTTCTTTTACTAACTATGGGTCACATATTTTCAGTGCCAATAGTATTCAATAATTTATTTTCCAAAATTCCTACGGGAACAGGCAAAAAAATACACTGAAAAAATAGGAAGGAAAAACCGTTTAATGGATTTCAACATATGATATGCCATTATATTCGTCTCAGTTGTGGGAGTGACATAGGCTATGTTATTACCCGGAATTCCTATTGGTACATGAATTAAACGGGAAAAACCGATTTCAGATACTACTTACTCGAGTTAAAACCTTTTTTTTTCAATGAAGAGTTACAAATAAGGCTTAATAGTTCATTGAAAATTAGTAGTAGAACACTACAACTAAAAAGTCATAAATAAAATTAATTAATTAAAAAATTAATGCCTCAGACTGCAAATTGATTCTTTAAATCTTGTTTTCATCTTTTAAGTTCACTTCTTACGCAGTCGGGTTTTTTGATTTTTTAAATTAATTAATTTTTACTGTGGGGTTATTTTATCTCTCTTATACTCGTATTTTAGGACGTGTTAAGTACCCGGAAGAGGGCCTATAATAAATATACTGAATAAATTTAAAACTTTGACTTTGAGACATTTGAGCTAAATCTAACTACCAATAATACCAATAATAATAATAATACCAATGCCAAATGTATGTGATGTTGTCAAATATTTAAATATATTTAATAGCTTTCGTCTAATTTCTATTTAAGCCAATAGAAATCATGAAAGTGGCAGCCTAAATGTAAGATACCTAACTGACTCAGAATTAATACTTATTTAAACATTCATTATCAGTTTTAATTTTTAGAATAGGTAAACGTTGTAATACCTATTTTGTGCCGTAACTATGGACCGCCTCAGTCTATGCAATGCTTCGCACAAATCCACTTAAGAACAGGTAAATAATAGCATGACCTATAATCCAGCGGCGATTGTGCGAATTAATCTTATCCATTTTATATGGGAAACAATAGAAGTGCAGCACTTACTTGCACCTTTTATTTTTATTGGAGAAATAGTGGCCATTGTGGAGAAATGCGCTTTAAGAAAAGCTATTTCCAGCAGTGTCTGAAGGTTCAAACGGATTGATGGATCGATCAGCAAACTTGTAATACTTGTAACAATTCTCGTTTCCTCACAAACAGAAATTATAATACTTATTTTGAACCACATATTCACACTCTTCTGTATGTAATAGGTAGATAATAATTACACCAATCATCATAATTATTTATTTAATAATCTCGGCTGGAAGTCGGCTTTTATTATAAGAGCTGCCAATGAAAATTTGTCAATTATGTTGTGATCAAAACGAGCTTGACATACAATAAGTATATAAGAGAATAGCTAAGGATCAGGCTTAACGGCGTGCAATGCGAAATGCTTATGTCCAGCAGTGGATTAACGTGGGCTGGGTTATTATATGGACTAGACGAAATTTTGAATTTCTGTTTGACTCTAGAACCTTAAACATTACAATTTATGCAAAAAATGAAAGCAACTAGTTAATTAATGGTACCCCTGACAAAGCAAACGAAACAGTGGAAACTAAGGAAAAGAAAGAGGTTGAGAGGTGAAAGAATAGCAAAAACACAAGAATGAGACATAGAAAAAAATGGAATCTCTTAGAGTAGGCCTTCCAAGGTATAAGTAATTAAATGAGAATTGACTAATATGCCCCATTAGTTTTGTAACCATAGACTTCGGCAATAAGACTTAAAATAAATGAATGTTCGAAATAAATGTCCATTAAGTTATTATTAAATATACACCCAAAAATCAAACGAACCCGAATAAAAGTTATTTCCGGATTATTTCCGGTGTTAAAATACGGACCACCACTACTTAAACTCTGCAATTTGCTGATTTTCATTTTGCAACAGCATACTGAAATTAACTCTTACTAAAGTACAAGGACAAATTGAAAACGAACAGTGTAAATGCAGTTAATAATGTAATGCTGATCATGGAAAATGTTTTATTATTTTATGTGTAAATAAAGATGTAAATTGACACAAGAGAGTTTCGACTGAAAATATAAGTTACTTAACTCATAATTAACTTAAAAAATATGTCAAATGGAGTTTAGGATATTTTCTGCACGAGAAATGAAGTTAATTACGCTGTAGGTGTTTAATTGCTGTAACGTTGTATTTAATGTGTGAGCTGAGTATTCTGTGGATTTAAGAGTTTCTTAACTACAAGAAATAAGATAGTCAAATTTTGTTAATTATTTGCTTTAATTATAGGTTCTAAAAGTTTTCAGGAAAAGGTTATAGTGATAAACCTCTTACGTTGTAAAACTTTCTTTTATATATTTACTTTAATTGGTATCTTTTGGAATAAATAATATTTATACAGATTCTATAGCTACAATGAAAGAGAGTTTGTAACATCGTCCTTATTCTACCTTTTGTGTTAAAAGCAGCTCGATTTTTTGTAATGACCAATATTCTGCCAATCGAACAGCATTTTGGGTGAAATCGGTCTTCCCGAGGATCTTAACACCGGGTTAATGTATGTCACGTTTTGCGTAGTCCGTGTAAATCTTCCACTCGTGTACACAAATGCTACTGCGACCGACTGAACATTAGGTTTTTATAGTTTTAGTTTGGAAGCGATAGATCTACCTTTATTTACCCGAAGTTATTTCGTACTTAGGAAGCTCTAGAAGTCCTACGGACGGCATCAGCGCGTGTCGAGCTGCGCGTTTGTCGGCCGCCGCCAGATGTGCTGGAGAGTGTCACCCCGCCGGACCCGCCGACCCCGCCGACGCGGACGCCGCACCCGCCGCATCTGCCGCCGCATCTACCGCCGCATCTGCCGCCGCTGGACCCGCTCAATTGCCACCCTATGCACGCCAGGTAAATATCAGCTAGATGAAAGTTACTAGAGACTGCTACAGTGTCTTGCAGAAATAATATCATTAACTTAAAAGTGCCGCCCGATATCTGGCAGTATAGACACTGCATCTACTACAACCAACGCATCTATTACTGCTAGACCCACTCAACTGCCTCCCTATGTACGCCATGAAACTAACAGCTATCGAAGAGTCACTAGCTGGAGAGCATGGCCCTGCCAATCCAACCCAGGCACCGTACAACTGCCACCAATCTATACAAGGTGCACCATAACTAACGCTCATCCTCTTAATGGCTGTTTCTCTCTGATGATCCCATTCATGTTATATTTGATTATCAGAATTAGCCCTTAAAAGATATGCGTTATTCATCTTGTACCTTGTATACAGGCTGTACATAAGAATGGGACACTAACCTTGAAACCACGTCATCAGCAGGTCATATATAACAACTTTTTCTATGGCAGCAACTTAGAAATCGAGTTTTTTTTAGCTGCTTTATACAAACTTACTCGCATACCTCAATGATAATGTATAAAGCATCTGGAAAAAAAATCACTAATAAATAAAATAAATAAAGTTGTTGTATATGACCAGATAATCACGTGGTTTTAAGGAGCATCTATTGCTGAACCGCCCATGTTTGAATTTAAAGCTCATGTAAAAAGGGGATTATACTGTTATAGATTATTTAAATGATAAAAATGTTTAAATATAAATACTGCCTTGCTCGCACAGGTGCATTTATCTTGTAATTAAATATTTTTTGTGTATATTTAAAACTTTTTAAAAGAGGCTAACAATAGTGACCGAGTTTTTGGCGCTGCTTCTTCTCGGCGCTAGCCCAAACTTGTCCCGAAGCAGTGGTAGGGAAAAAAATAACAATGGGACGTGTAAAAGTGCTTAGTTTAAGCCTATTTGCAAAAATAAATTGGTTTTATTGATTTTTTTTTTATTGGAGTGTCCCGTTCTTTTGTACACCCTGTATTAAAGTAAACTATCAGCTACAATGGAGGACACTAGATTTTTTCACGAGCAGAACTGGCTTAATCGTTTATGTTAAGTGTTATATTCGAAATTTATACAAACTATCACTCAGTGTCACCTTCATCTACATCACCACTGTTTACAACTTTTAACCAGACTGTCTCAAACGACAAGCAGCGCAACCACCTCGTCGTCGGAAGGCCGAGGCCGACGAGAGGCCAGCCCGGAGGCCGACAGACGAGATCTGCACCTGCCGAACCTCGACCGAACTCTGCCAGTATACGACGTGCAGTATGGGGTAAGTGTCCAAAGAAAATCTAAGACCATTATTGAAACACTTTTTTAATTTTTTAGGTATAATCAGCCCATGATCCCTAAAAAATAAAAAACATGTCCCACCAATCGGGTCCCATCCTGTTTATTCAAGCTAGAAGACAGTTTTGAGAAAAATAAACTTTTCGTTTAATTTATTTCAGTTTCCATTTTTAGAATCCCATTTCCTCGATACAAAACCTTTCATTGCTTTCATGTACAAAAGCCCCTTTTATAGCAATACATTTGTATCGCTAAGCCCGTTAAATGGAGTTATTTTTAATGGATCTCAATTTCCGCGCCCCAATTAATACCTTTTTGTTCACGCCTCGCAGGATGACGGATCGGTGGTGAGTAATTATCTCGAAGGTTTGTGTGAAAGCGAAATAACGAACGAACGGAACCCTTATGATGAAACATTTTAAAAGGTCTACGTAGACAAAGAGGTACCTTACGTAGGTTAAACGTTTTTGTCTAAATTAAGTATACCTTCATACGAAATTTTAACTCCTAATAAATGTGAGATATTTCCACAGATTTGTGAGTTACTCTTATATCAAATTTACTCTACAATTACGTCCTTGTTCTGTTTCGACGGTAGTTAATAAACCTTTGCTAATAAAAATACATTCTTTTTTATCAAAAAAACGTATTGTTATAAAGTAAATGACAAAGAATCACCACATTTCTAATGATAATAAAAACTTAAACTGATAAATATATTGATTCTCAATACACATTCCGCAGCTACTATGTGCACACATACAATGTGCAACTGGTACCGAAATCAACAGATCACATTAAATTACGATACCTTTTTCAAACAGTATTAATTCAACATTCTGTTTTTATCTCAAGTTCAAGTTCAAATTATTTATTGTGTTTAAGTTTGACGTAAAACACACCTAGAGTTTATGGTCATGGCAGACGAGACCAAAGTCCTTTGACAAAACTTTTTAAAATGTGAAATGTTCCACCAGGAGTTCGACATAATAATGACGAAGGTGAACGGTTCCCTCGGGTTCACTCTTCGAAAAGAGGACCACAGTGCGCTCGGCCATTACGTCAGAGCCTTGGTCCGGGAGCCTGCCCTCAGCGATGGGAGGATACAACCGGGAGACAGGATAGTTGCGGTAAGTAGATCTGTGACCCTAGCATGACCAAGGATGATTTTTGTCGCTGTCGAAAGTAAAACTTTCTCAGTTGATATTGTACTGATGTTGATTGTCCTTACTTTTTGCTTTTACATATTGAGTAAGGCAAGTATCAGGCACTTTAGTTACCTTGATTTTTCCGAAAGAAACACCATAAAAAATGATTAATTAAAGTGTAGGGCGATAATAAGACCATTGGATAGGGTTTAGCTATCGGGTATTCTCCGGAACAACTCATTTTATTTTAATTTTTTTGTTAGTGCGTGCTGTAATGAAAGTTGTTATTTGAGGGAACCCCATAAAAAAACAGTCCAAATTTAAGAGGTGATGATAAAAAGCCCTTCCCCATACTGATCAGTACCCATACTAAACCATCGACCATGTGACATCAATTTTTCATCAGTCCCTTAAAATAAGTTGATGTATGTGAGCAATACCTAAGTAGTATCACATAATTTATAATAAGTAGTACTGAACGACCTGAACGTAGCAGTAATTTAACCCGAAATTGTACATTTCTTTATCGACAATACTAAGTAAAACAAAAAAAAATGGTAGTGTTATTCATTTTCAATTGGCGAGTGATTCATTACTCAATAATCCGACTGCACAAAGGATGTTAAAATAAACGATAACACAAGACCACACAGCGATTTACCGTAATCATAACACCTGAGTCAACAGCTAGATGTTAAAGTGTCTCCTCGTGATCATAATAGGTATCAATTCACGCTAGACATTATGGTGTACAACCTGTGCTATCCATCGTTTAACAAGATATTTTTTTAATGTTAAAAAACTTTCGGAAATCCATTTTAAAATTCCAAACTGAAGTTTTGAGATTTTACAGGTACTTTTGTAACCTCGGAATATAATAGTAGGTACAATAGCTATTAACAACACAATACAACTCGCAATATACAGGGTGTAAAAAAAGGCTTAACTAAGCCTTAAACCACGAATTCTATAAATAAAACCAAGTAGAATGCAAAAAAAATAATTGCTGAGAAATGACTTTTATTTTTGGGTATCAAAAAAAATAACTCATTTCTAAGCGGATTATGTTTCTTTGTAAAAAAGTTTAGTATTATCAAACAGAAGTCAATTTTGTAAAAATCTTTGAAAAAAAAATGGTAACTTTGACTGTCAATAACTCGGTAACCCGTCATTTCCCAGTCAATACGTAGAATATGTGGTATTCGGCTTGGTTAAGCCTTTTTTTATACCCGATATATTTATTTTTTGATATTTTTTATTTACTGTTAAAAAAGCCCTCATAAATCCCATGGAGGAGGAACTGAGGATTTTAAGAACTTTATCACTTTATAATTTTTTTGCAAGATGTGAATATTAAAAATATCATCACAGAACCGATAGAACCTACACACGTACTCGTACAATACAAAAACGTATTTGTCCGGCTTACTTGGTAATACGACAGTAAATTCCTTCGTGCAAACATTCTGGGTTTCCCCAATTCACGTTCGCGACTCGGGTCCATTGTTAAAAAACTATTGAGAATTTAGTCGAATGAAAGATCAAGCGGTTCACAAATATTTGCACGCGGTCGGCGACTGCATGCACAAACATTGTTTAGAAATTATTTTTTTTAGCTGTTTGTGGACCGACGATCTGGTGAAGGTCGCGGGAAGCCGCTGGATGCGGGTGGCACAGGACCGATATTCGTGGAAATCCTTGGGGGAGGCCTATGTCCAGCAGTGGACGTCTTTCGGCTGATGGATAAGCTGTTGTAACTTGTATGTATCTATGAATAATTTAAGGAACGGAATTATCATCTGATCATAATAAACGTATTTCAGAAATAAAGAGCTCAGTGTAGAAATACACGTTGTTTCTTGTTGTAGTGTATGTTGATGATCTTATTATTAAGTCCCATGTAGACAATAACCAAAATACTTTACAATTATTCTAACTGATTTGGTTAGTTGTTTCTTAATATCAATTATAACGATGTATTCATTTCCACTAGCTAAGGCTAAGAGTAAGAGCAAGACATTTCCAACACAAGTATACTTATTACTTTCTGGAGACGTCTCAAATAATTTTGGAAAATAAAACACGTCGTTCGTTCATAACAGGTTAACGACACGCCGATGTCTAATATGTCCCACGCGGAAGCGGTGGCTTTTCTACGCGCGTGCGGCGCTGAGGTGCGCCTGCGCCTCTACCGCGACCACGCTGCAACGCCACTGTCGCCCATGTCTCCGAAGGAAGAGATGCCGACGGATTCTGATGCACCTCTTCTGAATAGACCTAAACCGCCTTTACGGTAAGTAGCAAGCACCTGGGTTCACAAACTTATGAAGTTTCAGTATGATTGCGTTACAATGCATATTATGCGGCGCGAGGTTAGCCTGTCTGCCTATACCGAGATGACGAGATTACATGCTTATCGCATATATTTCCTAAGGAAGAGAAGCCGATGGATTCTGATGCGCCTCTTCTGAACAGACCTAAACCTCCCTTACGGTAAGTAGCATGCACCTGGGTTCACAAACATATGAAGTCTGAAAATGAAAATTAGTTAGATCCCGCTTTTTAAACCCTTGTCCCGCATTTTAAATCAATATTTCCCGCAAATTCGTATTTTGTAGTTGTCAACTCTAGGTACAATGCACATGCGGCGCGGAGTTAGTTTCTGCCTCTTCTACTGAGATGATGAGACTATACATGCATCATTATCGCATATATTACCTAAGGAAGAGATGCCGACGGATTTTGATGCGCCTCTCCTGAACAGGCCTAAACCTCTTTTACGGTAAGTAGCGAGCCACCTGACTGCCGGTTCATTCTCAACAGGTCAAACCGGGTAAGTAAAATTGTGTTTTGTTATAAATACTTATACTTGTTTATCTAAGCAAAAAATAGGTTTTTGAAGGTTAAAAGAAACCATTAGCCCACGTACAGTCGGTGTCAGTGAAGTATTTCACTATGGTCGTAAAAGCTCAAAAATAGCTTAGAGCCTTGTGTAGGTTGGTTTGGCGTTGCAAAATTGGATCATAAATGCAAAGATCCATAGACGAACAATTATCGCTGATATAGCCCTTGAATTGGCAAGATCAAGTTGCACCGAGCTGGTGACATAGTTTAGAAAACCGACGACGGCAGAAACGTTCTTAAACAGAATCCACTGGCAAACGCTGGACTATAATTTGTTGCCTATTAGTACCTTCACATTGGTACTACCTACATATTAAATATCATTTATACAGGGTGTACTCTTGTACACTTCTCTTGAATAGGACACTCCTTAAAACTACGTGCTCAGCTGGTCATATACAACAACTTTTTCTATAAGAGCAACATCGAAATCGATAATTTTTTTTCAGCTTCCCCATACAAACTTACTTACATACCTTGATGATAATGTATGGAGCATCTGAAAATAAAATCACGATTTTGATGTTGCTCTCATAGGAAAAGTTGTTGTATATGACCTGCTGATCACGTGGTTTTACGGAGTGTCCCATTATTTTGTACACCTTGTGTAGGGTGTAAGTAGTGATAATTATTGTCCTGAATTTTCAAAGCTAGTCTTACGCAAACTTTGTTTTTTAAGGAGCTAAATCAGCTTCTTTTAGTATTTTTTAAACATGCAAAAATGCATTTAAATTCCATAATCTCCTCATAATTCTCAGACCTGAAGCAGTGTCAATGCTGTGTGACCTGGCCGCGCGAAGAATGACTCCAGACACAGTGGACGGGTCCCGATCTCCCTGCCTCTCCCCCCGCAAGTTCAGGAGACTCACCAAGGATAACAACCATTACGAGCAACCGAACGGTACGTGTTGCATTCTTGTTTCGTTTTGCCATAATACACCCACACCTGAGCACAGAGCCGGAAGGACCAGTAGACTCGGGCAGCTTATTTCCAATTAATATGTTTCAGTGGGAAGGATTAATTAAAAACTTTAAACTAATATAGCATATGAAGTATCTTATCGTAAAAAGGGTATTAATTACGATAAAATACTTGTTTGATAAATTTGTGTGACAAGACGAGCTTGGTTGTTACAAAAATAATATTTAATGACCAAACGTGTAAAAATAACCGATTTAAAGAATGAAAGGACTTTATGAGTAAACAAGAAAGATACCTAGTGATATCGCATATCAAAACATATCTTTTCAGTGAAATATTTCCATTCTTGAAAATATATATTTATTGGATCAAACAACAAAAATCATCAATAAAATCCTATTTTATTAAAAATTTTATATCTTTTAAAATTGCTACGTTAAATAGTCAGTTCCCATAAAAATATTATCATTTATCTACGATGTATTCTATTGCTGGCTGATTGCCGGTCAACATCATCAGGTATAGTCAGCAGTGATACTGGATACTAATCACAGAACATCCAATAGCAGATTACGACAGCCAAAGTTGATTTGTCTGTCGTAAAAATAATATCGCTAAAGGCAAGCAATTACCTGTTCCGTTCCTGTTCCAGACGAAAATACCCAAACTATATTAGAGCAGGACACGACGTCATAATGACCGGTAATCAGACTAATCGGTAATCGGCCACGATCAGCGAGCAATACCTATCGAATAATCGATGATCGAATATTGAATGTCGTTTAGCTCGTAAACATCGATCTGCAGAACCTACTAATGATGTAAAAAGTTGATGGACGAAACGCTTTTTGATACGATAGTGTATTTTTTTATAACGAGAATTATAATTGCCCTTTTTGTACATTTTGGACATGATAAATCTATATTCTTGGTATAGGTTTTAAACAAGAAGCAATTAGGAGAAACTGTATCTACTAATAATATCATTATTAAACTTATATAATAAATAATACGTACATAAGCCATTTACATAACAAGCTAAAATGTATAACCGCCATGCAAGAGCATAAAATATCTAATCGTACTAAACCGTATTGTTACCTACAACCTACAATCATAAATAAACTGTCAATTTATATACTTAAGCTCACAACACGAGAACACCTACTGCCTAGCTTGTGCATAACTAACAATGTAACGACATAACTATGTCGAGTTAATTAACTAATCCATATACCAGCACGATATTAGGCGAACTAACGCTAATATTGATCCTGTATCCATTATCCGGACTAATTAATGTAAGAGACTTAATTAAGTTAACCCACACGAGTGAGATGCAGCTTCAAAACACTGACACGAACAGACATTGCGAGGCATGCGGTGCGAATTGCTCGAACTTCACAAAGGAAATCTGAGATTTTTAAACTTGAAGATAATAATAATATGTAGACGAAACATCAAGATGCCTTGATATTCGATTAAAATTCACTCTTATGTGACACGTTCGACAGCTCATCTGTTCTAATAATTATGAGCGCTTCTAAGTTACACTGCTTGTGATGATTGACCGTCCACTGTCAGGCAGCACAAGTTCAAATCAAAATCCACTTTAGCATGACGGGTTTAAGAGGCTAAAAACCCTTCCGCACCGCATGCCTCTCGATATCTGTACGCGCCTAAGCGAGGTAGATGTTTCGCGCAGATGTTCCGTGCGCCAACATATCGGTTGAGCTCACGGAACGTCCCAAAAGCACCGCTGAGATGAGGCCGCCACAGCGAGCACACACTGTGACACTCGCCAGCCCCACTGCTCCACCTAGTAGAAAACAAAAACTAAGCCTGACAGGTGAGCAACGCTGTCAGCACGACGATTCCATCGCTTCACACCATAATCCGCAACGCGACTGACGGATCAAACCATACTCGGACTATGACCACACAACACACAGTAGCCAGTAGTACTAAGCATTTCCATGTTCTCGGGTCATCGCCTACAGGACAGCGCTATTTACGACTCTCGTTGTTACCTTAACCTATTTGCACTTTCGTTTGCATCCATGTTTGTCATCAATGTTCTATTCTGCACACAAATATTACGATCGCATGACTGGTCCGTAACTTTCATGGCATTCCTATGCACTGTAACATCCCTTCACCATGAAAGTTGAATTCTTATAGCGTGTTTACACCAACCTGAATCTTAACCTGTACAATATCGTTATCAGTATCTATTCAGTATTATTAAACTCAATTCTCTATTTGATCATGTTATACAGAGATTCAGTGCCATAATATACTTCACACGGTTTGGTGTGATCATGCATTTTATTTTTCAATTTCCAACATCGTTTTCTGTACAAGTACGTTTTCAGATCGATATTTATATGCAGAATGGGACTCGCTTCTCGCTTGGCTCCAAACTGACGATCTACCCGTGATTTCCAGTACCCCCCCATGGCTACGAGTTGAATAACCTGGACAACGATGCGCTGGACGCGCCTAACATCTACCAGGAGGACATGAGTCGGCAGCGGTACCCCGAGCCGGCTTTTCCAGTGGACTCTGATGAGCCCGTGTCGATGCCGGCTGAGCTGTCGAGTGATGAGAGGTTCAAACACTCGAACCCGGCCTATCAGAGTGCAGTGCTGCACACAACTAGCAGCGATGGAGACGGGAGCAAGGATGACAGTAAGTACCTCCCGTCTACAAAAAAGAGGGGTGCTGCTTGTATAATTTCTCTAAGCCATAATCTTTTCTTTTCTGTTTTCTTGTTCGGTGTAGCTGTTTTTGGGACATAGCCGTTTTATTCTAATTTTTGCTCATGACAATAGTTGAAGTGCTACGATATGGCAAATTTATCATCAATATTTTTGCAAAAATTATAATACGTTTGCAAAGTATTTCTACAAAAAATAATAAACCACAATACACAGAGAAGATTTGTTAAAATCACAAAATTCAATAAAGATCCCAAAAAACTAGATTATGTCTATCTATCAAACGGTGCTTTGAGTCTTCACTCCCTTCTAAACCTGAATTTCATTTCCCTTCGATTACTTATTCATCTCATCTCAGCTTCTAATACTTTCTACTCTGCCCATTTTACTCGAACTCTTCATTTCATCTCATAGACAATGGTTTGAAGAAATGGAAAGGAGTCGCGTTGTCCCCAGATAACGAGCGGAAGATGAAAGTGGAGACGCCTCCCCCTCCCAAGCCAAAGGATTATGAGGCCGTCCAGAAAGAGAACGTCAAGCCGGAGCCACCAGTCGACGAGACGAGTACAGAACCCACGGTATAGTCTATAAATCTACTCCGCTTACAGCAAAATGCAATAAATGAGACTGCACTTATTGTAGGTACTCCCAGTTAAATTATGGTTAGGTACATTGTCTGATGTGCTACAATGAACATAAGCTATATTTTACCGATTTATGCAAAGCTACAGCGAGATCAACACTTAGAAACAATTTTGAATATTGAAGAAAAAAATAACTTTCCATTTACTCACGCTTCAGAGCAATACTGCTACGAAAATGTTTGGCGGTTTGGCCATTGTGTATGACAGTGGTTCCTAAACTTTTTTCGAACAAAGACTATTTTAATTGTTATCTTATTGACGGGAACCAAAAAGTCCAAGAATTAATCAATTATTAGTGAAATTTAAAACCGTTGTCAAAACTCGAAATTATCGGTTTTTTCGGGTGGTTTTGACTAGGATTTTTGGATTTTCAGATAGTAACAGTAGAACTGAACAGAGGCTGGAACAGTCGGCTGGGATTCAGCGTCCAAAGTCATCCCGATTCCGGGCAGAGCTACATCTCAGCTGTGTACAACGATAGCGTTGCAGCCCGAGACGGGAGGCTACAACGCGGTGACGTCATACTGCAGGTACCTAACGCTCTCTACACACCAAAGATGGCCGGCCCGGCTTTAGCCGGCGAGGTAGGCTGCAGGAGGCCTAATACGCAACCACATCGTTCGGTCGGTCGTATTATCCGATCAAATTAAAACATCCATTCCCCCCGTACAAAGGTTTGACAATTTATGAACAATTGAAAACGGTCGAGTTTTAAACACGGCTAGATTGATTTGGTTATATTTTATCAAAGGATTGACACATAAGACTGGCCATTTAATTTTTAAGGTTTATGCGACCGAACGAAAGATACACTTTCGTGCTAGGCTAAGCCCTGGGCTTGTTTTGCGATAATAGTAATCGGGATCGCCAGCACTAAACTGATATACTTATAAAGCCGCGGCTTTGATGCACCTTGACCCTTAAGAACCCATCTTAGTATTTAGTTGTGCAAAAGCTAGCTGTAATAATAATAAACTTGAACAGATTGACATGACCTTGAGAAATGTCTCGTGCTAACTTTATAACTGCTACAGCCTTTGGATGTCATTCACCTTCACCTCCTACACCTTGTCACATAGATAATCAGTCTGTAAGGTTTGTAACTGCTAAACATTGTACAAATAATTTTGTATATCCCCCTACCTTTTTTTAAAATGATATTTTGAAATCTAGTGACATGATGCGTGCAGGACAATAATACTTGTCCATTTGGGACAAGTATTATTGTTTAAATAATTTGCACTACAATAAAGATTCTGTTAAAGTAATAAATACTAAACGTATGTATTCTAATGACGTGGTATCTTACCATAAGCGAAACCGGCCGGTAAATAGAGGGTGAACCGTTTTGATTTCACGCTCAACAGAGCTCAAAAACATACGAAGAATGAAAAGTTAGGAGTAACTTTACGACCTCGATGAATTTCAAAGTAAATTAACATAACAGAGTTCACTGATCTACCCGTCATATCAAAGTCTATTCAACGCTGTTCCAATATTGACAATAACGTCATACTCGCTTACTGTTTTCTGTTTTCCTTTGTTGCTAAATACCAAAATCCTACTTATATTATAAATGCGATAGTTTGTAAGTATGGATGGATGTTTGTTACTCTTTCACGCAAAAACTACTGAACGGATTTGGATGAAATTGTTAACATATATTACTTTTTATCTTCGATAAATTATCATACATTTAATAAACTAAAAATCACGCGAGCGAAGTCGTGCGCAACAGCTGTATGTGATAAATAAATTTCTGTTTGGATTTGTCGTGGTCTCGATGTAAGGAATTACTATCCTTCCTTGTGTTACGCGATATCGATAATGTTTACTGCCAAGGGCGTCAGGGAGTTTCAGATTTTTTCTGTAAGTAATGACCCAAAACGGGAATAGAACCCGGGACCATTTTGGTGCAAGGTGCCACTACGCCCATCGGACGATATCAATACTATAAATTAACTATTATTAGTACAAATGATTTTCTTAAACTTGACGTTAAGATCTGCACAGTGACGTCATGTGACTTATGAAAATCCCTTTACCCCTCAGTTTTATTTGTCAAACTTTGTTAACCCCCTTCCCTTTAACGATATTTGGTTCCGACTCGTAACCATATTCTGTCTGAGAACAAGTACCTACTTGAAATCCATAACTAACCCTTTTATTTCCATTTTCAGGTGAACGATGAGAATGTGACTTCAATGAAGACACCAGAGGTGATAGACTTACTTAGACTACTGAGGGGTTCTATCTGCATCACAGTACTTAGACCGCCTAACGCACAATAAAATGAACTCTATGTCATAGAAAATAGAGACGAATATGAAAGGAGACAACAGCATAACAAAAGGCCTTTTGGTCGCAAAAGGTGTTTACATAGTTGCTTTAGTGATGTTGTTGGCGCGAAAGTGAAATGAATGAAGTTAAATAATCTCTAATAGACAGATCCAAATCAAGTTTACAATAGTTTTATCCATTTTATTACCTGTTCGAGAATGTTTATGTAATAGTCATTATTATGGTGCAAGTAAGGTGTAAGTTACACCACGTAACGTGGTGATATAATAAAACTAGCAGAAAGTATGTTTACGGTACGAAAATAATCGATATTTTTTTTATAGAATTTATCCCAGGCATCACAATATTATGGATATGACAATAAAATTAATATATTTTCAACAGTACTTCACCATCAGTTTAATGTAATTACGAAAAAAAAATACCTATTTCATTTAACTATATTTAGATAAGAGCAATGTAAAAATACCTTGAAGTTCCTAATCTTAGCTAAAACAAAAACACATCTCGAAAACCATTCATATTTTCAACAAGTTACCTAATTAAGTGTAGGGATGACGGAATTGATCTCTGTAATAATCTCATGGAGGATGTGATCGAAAAATTAGTATTAATGTTATTAAAGCCTCGTATGTCTTGCCCGACCAAATACCGCAACGAAGTCAGTGAATAACTGTTTTACGATTATATTTCTTATAGTACAATAAAGTAGTGTTGATTATGTTGCCTGACCAGGGAAATTTATTCAGGAAATTAATGTCGTAGTCTAGGCACGTATCGATAATCGACATAATATATTATCCCCACTGAGCTTCAGGAAACTCTTTTCTCCGGTTTTTATCTGATATCCAATTTAAACCGCTCAGAATCAACGTAGACAATAGACATTTCATTTGTTATCGGATGACTTGTGTTTTCAGCCAATCACAGCAATTGATATCTTAAGGGCAAATTATTTGGGCATCAAATTAGACTGTGTAGTCACATGGGCTATGCCCCTAGCCGCTCTGCACTTAACACTGGTAGAACACCAATAATTAATCAAGTAAAGAATAAATATGGCCAGTCAAGTTTATGCGCGTTACTCATGTGGACCGAGGATGACAGACGCTGTCGAGGACGAGGTGTGCTAGTGAATTTTAGCTACGGGGGAGATTACCGCTAGATAGCCCACTTTCGACACAATCCAAAAGTAGTATTAGTAAATATAAAAATACAGGGTGTACAAGATAATGGGATACTCCTTACAACCACGTCATCAGCAAGTCATATACTACAACTTTTCCTATGGGAGCAACATCGAATTCGTGAATCTTTTTTAGGTGTTTCATACATTATCATCGAGTTGTGCAAGTAAGTTTATATGGAGCAGCTAGAACATAATATTCGATTTCAATGTTGCTCCCATAGAAAAAGTTGTTGTAAATAACCACTGATCACGTGGTTTTAAAGAGTGTCCTATTCTTTTGGACATCCTGTATACTTATTGATAAACTATCAATATTATTGATGTTTTTTTTTACTATTGGTATTTTATTAACCGTTAGAATCGCTTCTATCGATACTATTGGATTATATCAACGCTATCGATAATGTTCCAAAATTTTACCAGCAACCCTACTGCAGGGACAGTAGGGTAGAAGCACTTCCTACTTACTAGTACATTTACCTTGATACATGGCGTGGCGTATGATGTTTTCCCATCGCGTCGCGTCGCGTCGCATCATGAGTATCCCCCATGCACATGACTACCCAAACTCGTATTATTGTAGAAAATTGTTGGCACAGAGATATTAGCATTCCACGAGTTGGTTCATGTAAATATTGTAAATTAAAAGACAGTATGTAAACGTAGTTGTCTACTGTTGTTCTAAATAGCTATTTAAAATACTATTGTTCACGAATAATCTGTGAGAAAGCGTATGAATTGGCTCAGAGAATGTAACTATTTTTATTGACGTGTTTTAAATATTAGCCATCGAGAGATAATTATATTTATTTGTTGAGAATGCCAAGTGGACATTTTAATCTGCCTCCAATATTCCTGCCTTAATAATTTATTTTTAACAGACGACAAATTTTATCAATTTTATTCACACCAATGCTTGCATTTTAAACCTAAATTTAAGCAGGTAAAGTAGGCCAAGATACAAATTTGAAACTTTAATTTTGTATTTAAACGAAAGACATACGTAGAATAACCAATCTGGCCACATAATATTATTTATAAAGTTTTTGAATTTATTATGAACTAAAAATCTTTTTAATTTAAAAAATCCGTATCAAATAAGTATGTAATTACACATAGCTGTTGATTCTAAAATAATATTAAGTCATAAAAGTATATTTTTAAATCGGGATGATGCAAACTTAGTAAAGTTGTAAATATAGCACTAGCTTATAATATAGTTTTGTAATTCATTAATTTGCGATCGAGTGAATAACACAAAACATACCTTACTGTCAAATTGACGGATAAATGTATCATGTTGTTTGTCTCTTTTGGCGTAACCATATTAACTCTGATCAGTACGTAAGCAGTGTTGTTTTTACGTCAAAATCAGTACAAAGTTGAAATAATAATGAATAAATAATTTGTGGCTAGTAAAATAATAAGGGCACTATCTCCTGACGCGATTCGATAATAAAAGTGCCTTGATTTTTGATTCTGGACAGATAATGCTTAACTATTTAATAATAAAAAACATATTGTGTCCCATTTAGAGCCAACCTCCATCCAGCCTATGGTACGACTTCGCGATTGATCATTATCTGAAATCCTTTAGGACGCTACGCGATAAATAAAAAAAAGGTAAGCAACATCTGCGCACTTTGTAAAAACAGAGTGGAAATAGCTAAAAAACTAGCAATAACACGTGAAAATCTTTCGCAAGTATGTATAAAATAGCTTAGCCATGCGACCTCCGTAAATTATGTAATTATATGTTTTTTGAAACGTAATTACCTACTTTAGGTAATCGTAAAGAACCGATTTTGAGATTCAGTCGCGTCATGAGATCTTGAATGGTATTTATGAAATATTAATGGAATCCCTTCACATAGGATATCGCCAAAAAGAAACTAAACATGAAAATTGGATAGATACGAATCTTGAAAGATTCTTACGAATTGAAATTCTTATATTATCTTTTAAAATACTTTTTTTTCCGTTACTTAATAAATATTAACACTTATAAAACAAAGGTATTTGATCTATGTCCGTAGTACAGCAGTAAGTGCTGAAACTTTAAAATAAGATATGTATTTTACACGAAGAGGCATAAATAGTGATCATCTCTTTAGATTTGTAATAAAATGGTACGGAGCCTCTAAGGTTTACTCTAGCATAATTTAATGTATGCTTGGCCTATGGTGCATAGATGGACCTAAGTCAAATCTTCCAAAACTCCTATAAATATAATTATACCCTATGATATTGGACCTAAAATGTTATTATAGCTAAAAAATATTTCCTTACCTGTATAGGCACTGATATTAATTCTAGTCAAATCTAAATTTTTATTGAATGTATCACAGTTAGTTCTTAAGAAAATTTAAATATTGATTCATAAATACTGTATTTACGTTAAATAAAGTACAGAGATGTCATATTAATTGGTTTCTCAGATTAATAAAAATTTGTTATAACATTAAAGATTTTATCGACAAATCAACTGAAATCTATTTTGTTAATTAGAAATAAATTTTAAGATAGTGTAGAAGTTAATGATCTTTACAGATTAACACCTAAACGAATCAAACAACTGATATTCTAAAGTTATTGTGATTGATTATGTTAGAATAAGTACTATGTATTGTAAAATCTAGTAGATGTATTGATAAAGATGGTTCTTAAAATTGTAATAATGTTGTAGGTGCAGAAAGACAGGCCCAGTACCATTGATTTAAATAATTAAATGAAACTGCATACCTCTTAACTGTTGTACATAAAGCAAGTTCCAATAATCTATATTTTTATGAAACCTAATCACTTTGCTTTGGTTACTAATCAATAAGCTCACAAAATCATAAATATAATTATGATAATGCTTAATTAAGGCATCTTTTATCTTATAAAGGTAAAGAGCAGATTACCCTTAATTTCCTGAAAAGATATATAATATTATAAGCAAAATATATCTAGTAGGCTATTAAATTTTACGAAATACCTGCGGGGTAACCATGAACTCTTAGCCTGGGTTGCACCATCTTACTTTAACTTTAACAAACGTCAAAAGTCTGTCAAAATCCATACTGAAACACCGGTTATAGTTACAGTTATGGTTAAATTAAAGATAAATAACACTTGAAAAAATCATCGACCTCAGGTGGGACTCGAACCCACGTCCCATCGCATGCCAGGCGAGTGCTTTACCAACTAAGCTACCGAGGACGTCACGTGACACGATGAAATTTCTCAAGTGATTCTTCTCGCTGTTGAAGCCAGCGTATCTCTGATCAATGTTGTAGCTATAAGTATAGCTGATTTTTTCAAGTGTTATTTATCTTTAATTAAACCTTGCATGGAATTGCTAAAAACAAAAATTTACAGTTATGGTTAAAGTTAAGATGGTGCAACCCAGCCTTAAAACAATCTCAAAGCTGTCAAATCTGACAATTTTGGTACGTCATTACTTACAAAATTTGACAGATTTGATAATGTTTGACAGATTTGAGATTGTTTTAAGAGTTCGTGGTTACCGCCCAGAGCAGAATCTCGTATGGTTAACAAAATTTTAATAAACGACTTCAAGTCTGTTTGTGAAATTTAATACATTATTAGAACATAGTCATACATATCCCTTAATTTAAAGTGGTGACACATGGGGAAAGTTATTATGGGTTTAATGCCTATTCTGCCGACTAGTCGCCTTAACTAATTATTAAAATAAATTCAAAAAATCTGCGAATTGGCTTAAACTAAGCTTTTTACACGTCCCTATTTATTACCTTACCACTGCTTCAGCACAATATAGTATTGTATTGATTTCAACATACCAGTCCTTGAAAATAGATGTGTATATAGGTTTGGTTTGCTTATAAAATATTCAACCACGACTTAGCTAAAAATTAAAAGCTTAAATGTCAAGTATCTCTCGTCTTTTTCAAGTTACTTATGAAGGGAACCGGATAAGTGTCCAATAGACCTATATAAAGCCATTAAAAATATTATATTGGGCCTAAACTCTGCTTCACTTTCATAATAATCTCTTAAAGCTAAGATTTCATTTGAAATCTCATACACTAGTAATATTATCTATTACAAAATGAAAAATTGAAAAATACTAGCAGAGTAGGGACTTATTTGCTAAAATTCACCTAAAAAATTAGGATCGGCATAATAATAATAATATTTCGTTAAAATGTGCCTCTATCCACGCTTAAAAATTGCAAGAAGAACTGTTACACTGTACTAATGTGTAAAAAGTTAGGCAGTTGAGTCCGGTAAACAATGAAAGCTTGCTATCGCCATACAAATTATAAGGAAGAGGTGCGTTTTGACAGCACATAAAAAGTATGTCAATTGATTAGTGGTGTCAACTAGCCTATTAATGTACGTTAGTACAATCAACCTAATATCACAAAATAAAAACCTTAAATTTGAACACAAAGGATTTCAAATCTGTTGAGACTAAGCCCACAAACACTGTCTATACCTCTCGTCACTCGTATTGTCACTTTACATACGCTACACTGAACTACCTATCTGACGTTTTGTAAAAGTGGCTTAAAAAATCTAATTATGTAAACTGAACCTTACCGTACTTTGTAAGTAATTGCTAAACGCTGTGACATTAAAGTTTTAAATCATAAAATGATTTTAGTCTCCTTAAGAACGCAGCTCTTGGCAGCCTTCAAACAAATATTAGCTTAGAGAAATCTATGCCAGTAGGAATATTTAAGGGCGTTTTTTTTATAATAAAAGTAGTACTTATTTTTAAAAAAACATTATTGTTATTTAAAACGCTCTTAAATTTTCTAAATAATATATCCGCCTTCAGGACGGCGTTATTGAATAAGTCAGTTTTAATTGATTTCCTATGTCGCCTTATGGTTGTCAAACACCTATCAACCAGCAGAATAGAAGCCACCTTACCAATTTTTCGATGAATGGCAGATTCTGAATACGTTCTCTTTTTTGGAACAAGTATGTGTGGAACAGAATTAGTGTTTTAAAAAGTATATTATTTTGAAGTACACACTTGATCTGTAAATTTTAGAAGCAGGGTCGAGTGGGGCTTTGTATCAATATTATTATAGTATTTTAGTAATACCCACTAGGGCTTTGTCATCAAAATCTTTTCCGCTCAAGAGGCGTATTTTTAAAGGATCCGAATTCCAATTCGCATACGAATTCAAAAGAGGCGCATACGAACTCCTAGGAAGATGTATGCGATTTTTAGGATTCCGTATGCAAATTGGAATTCGAACGCTTCAAAAATACGCCTCCAGCTCAGCTCCGCCTCAATGAAGTCTCTCTCTTATTTACACTAGTACTGCTAGGAGTAAAGAGATCAAGTCACAGTGTTACCGATCCGCTGCGCTGCCAGGTTTATAAGTGTCAGACAACCGTTACCTTACACATATTTTATGAAGAGATGTATTATTTTTACGGTGCTCAATAAATATATGATTAGATAGTACCCACGTGCTTGCTAGTCTAGCCTTCAACTGGGCCGTAGTCGGAGTCGAAGGAGTTATTTTACGGAATACATTATGCGACAGTCATATAAGATGGGATGTACGATATACTTAAATAAAATACGATTATGAATAAAAAATAATTTTAATTTAAATTAAATGTCGTGTTTATTTTACCCAACTTCCTTTATCGGTAAACAAAAATTATAATTTAGCAGTCTATAAACAAGCAGGTATTAACGGCCGTATTATGTAACACTGGCTTGTCAGCATAAAAGAAAATATGAGAAAAACCTCAATTATTAATTAGACGAAGAGAATTACGAATTGGCCGTTGTGGGTTTGTCTACACTCAGCGGGATCCCATGTCTAGGAGACTTATGCGTGGTACAGAGAATTAGATCTGGATTTGTTCTACTGAATAATATGAAAACAGAATTTGTTCCGTATTATAAACGGAAATATAAGCTTCTCTAACCGACCTCCAGCCAGCGAGGACGTTATTATTGCAGCTTTTACACGAAATTAATAAAATTTAAACTATTTACGACTTTTCAATTTAAAACAAGATGTACAAATAGGTAATTTTAGTAAAATAAGTCTTAAATAGTTTAAATTTTATTAATTTAGTGGAAAAGCTGCAATAATAACGTCCTTAGGAGAAAAAGTCCGCTGACTGGAGGTCGGTTAGAGAAGCTTATACTTCCGTTTATAATACGGAACAAATTCTGTTTTCAGCATAATTCAGTAGAACAAATCCAGGTTTAATTCTCTGTATCACTCATAAGTCTCCCAGATATGAGATCCCGCTGAGTGTAGACACACTCGTAGTGGTGTGGTAATTCGACTAACGCAACGGTGCCGATCTTGGGTTCGATTCCCAATTCGGGACAATTCAGAAAATTTAAATTTATTGATTGACTTGGGTCTAGGTGTAATATGAGACGACCTTGTTAAATTTTATTGTCTGTTAGCTCAAAAAACTGACCGTCAATAAATATTATCTAAGACTTGATATCAAGCGTACTTACTGCAATTCTGTGACCTGTGCAAGGCTCCCATTTCACTTACTATTTTTCCACGTCGCAATGGAATAATATGTAATCGTATAGATAGAACCCAGAGTTTGCCAAACTGTGGTTCGCGAACAGAAAAAAGAAAAATTAGAAAAACATAAGATATGCGGCTGAGCGTTTTTATTTTTTTAGGTTAAGCATATAATATTTTTATGCCGTTAAAGGAGTTCGTTTTCGATTTATTTTTTGGAAGGCTGAAGCAACTTCTGCGTACCGAAAAACTGTTATGTATCCATTGTATTCACTTGTCATCCTTTTGACTAGCATTGTCCCCATATATTTTCGTGATTTACTTAATCAAATTATACCTAATAATGCGAAAACAGTTCTCCCTAATAGTGCATATGGTGCCGAAAGGAATATAATAATGCTCTGAACTTAAAGGCACAGTTGTATGTTTAAGTATGCTAGGAAGACGATTCATCCAGCATCGTCACCTACCTTTTGGGAAAACTAATATAGATTCATTTCACTCGTACTTTCACAATTAAACACATCGTTGTAACCAACGTTTCCTATGATTATAACAGGTTATGTATGCAAAAATAACAAGTATGGGAGCCAATGAGCGTGACTGGACAACGGTGTGCACCCGCATGACACTGCGCCATCGATCCATGGCGTCGTAATCGTAAAGTCACAATACAAGCCGGTGGAATAAGCTTAGTGCCCAATAATTTTATATGAAACCCAGTCTCGCTCTTGTCAGTGCGGAATACGCCAATGTCAAGATTGACCGGTGTTGTGAAATTCGAAACTCATGAGCCCATGCAGTGGGGCGATAGTGCTATACCCCCCGCATTGGTCGGTATAATGAGTTTTGAAATTTATCGTGAGCTTCATTTACTGTTTGACTTATTCAAAAAATTTTAAGCAAATGAATTCTAAATCTTGAAACACAAAGTTATTTGGATGTAAAAATAGTAAGGAAGCACTCAAATCAAACATGCACACACTTTAAGTTATCTTTCACTAATCCGAAAATAAAAACAATTTGTTTTACCGAACTGGGGCCTAACCATGAGGTTTTAAAACAGCATATGAAACTACAACTTGTTAGATTGTAGAGTTTAAAATATAAACAATACTGAAAAGGTACTGTTTGAACTTCATGGTACCTAGGACACGTTAGGCGCCTATGTCGTTTGAAAATTATTACAATTTTTACAAAATTACAATATTTAAACATTGAACTGCTAAGTAGAGATTTACTTGTGACCAATCCTATCTTCTTTCCTCTTCTAAATAATCACAACAACACCAAAACTTTCTTCAGTTGTCCGATTTATGCTCGCTATAATTGTCAGCCCACTTTTTACGCTGCTACTTGCCCGCCTTTAAATTAAAGTAACCGTTACATACAAATGAAGGCGTTTGTACGTACTTGAGTGACCAAGCTTCTATAGTTCAAGGGATTTTCTTGGTTTGGATTTATATTAACCACGCTTTAATTCCCGATTAGCCAATATTTCAACTACCTACATCAGAGCTCTTATTTGCATTAAGACTAAAATAATTTATGTACCTACTTAACTCTAGAAGTATTTAGGCAACTGGATGAAGAAAATGTTATTAATAAAGATGTAAACATTTTGCTTTTATCAATTTGACGACCTCCGTAGCCGGAAGGCGAGCAAACCGGACTTAGCGTCGCCATCTCTGAGGTTACGGGTTCGATTCCCGGTCGAGTCAATGTACCTTGTGTTCTGGTACCAGCATTGCTTCTAATTCTATTACAAAAGTGCTTCATCTACTTACCTACCTCCTTAGGATCAAAACGACGTATGTGATATTGTTCAATATTTAAAAAAAAAGTTTGGTCAGTTATTGTTTCCCATCCAATAAGATAAGTCCGAACTCTTTAGTCACGATGCTTAGATCCATAACCTAGTGTGTTAGCATTAGACTTCCGCTCGAAACTGCTTTTTTTAATTATGCTGCTTAGTAAACGCTTCATTATCATCATCAGCTTTTGGAAATCTACTGGACATAGCAGATCCTCTATAGACGTTTGAATCGGCTTCCCGCAACCCTACAAAATACGGTTACCCTACCATAAGTCTTCCGTGGCATATGGGCGTCACGCTCCGGGGTACCGTCCTGCGTCGGGGTTGGCTGCCCACGCAAATATTAATACTGATTCATCATATCAACGAAGTTTGTTACTACTCTTTTGTCTTCACGTTTGAGTAAGCTTTGTATTAACGAGGCATGCGGAAAGTATACGATCAAGAAAATGAACCAAGATGAAATTGCATTAATGAGTTCACGACATAATATCTAGGTTGCACCAGTCTTTGGTATTCTGTGGTTGCACTGGAGACCAATTTAGCGTCATAGTTATCATCATCAACCTCGGAAGTCCACTGCTGCAATGGACAATGCGTGCATAGAACAGCGAGCGGCTCTTGCATCCAGGCGCCCCGCAAAAGGTTGCTGTAGTCATCAAGGGACTAGGTTAAATTGTCGGTCTACTCCGAAGGCCTGCCCAGTGCAGCGCCCACGCTGCGTCGTTCAATTGTTGCTACTCGAGTACTTTTCTTCTATCTCTTCTGATATGCTGAAATAATGAAGTTGACTTAGATTAGAACTCATCTTAATTAAGAAAAATGCAATTTTATTACCTTTAAGCCGTAGCAAAATTTAAGTTTATTAAGGTTTATTTTGTCTTAATTTTAAATTGTGACTGCATAATTCTAGGCCATTATATAAGATCGACAAAATGTTTATTGAATTGTGCCTCACACATGTTAATGCAATATTTACACTAACAATGCCTGCTGCAATGTAAGATTATTTCAGGGAACAAAAATATTTTTAAACGTTTTCAAACTGAGACTAAAATAAAAATCGAGACAAAACAAATGAATGATGATACCATTTGCTTAGCACTTTGACTCAAACTCTACATTAGACGTGAGCTAAATTTTATAGTAAATTCAAGCGATTCGTGATTAATTCAACACCGCTAAGTGCTCTTTAATTAATTGCGAACTGCATATTGCGTCTACTGTCCTCTTCGTTATGTAAAACGAATGCCAAGTTATGGGGGTGAGAATGACAGCAACGATCCACTCGGCTATCGCGAGTCGGGACCTAACCGCGGGCCGCAGCGCACCTGTCGTGTTGATACTCTGTGGCACGGTAAATCGCAGCGGATATAGGAAGTGCAGTGACTGTTTCGATAAACAAATTTGAAATTTTGAATTTAGTTTTTCGTTCTCTGTGACTTTGACAATCAGTTTGGCGGTGATTTTTTATCGGTAAGTTTGTTTACTTTTTATTTTTGAAAGATTTTGTGCCAATTAGTGTTTTTTTTTAACAAACCACATCGAGAAAAATACAGCAAGGATGTTGGTTGGTGTTATTGTTCAAATTGTTCTATACTATAATAAATATTATATATCTACGATCTTCTACATAATCTTCTAATACTTATTGCTCTGAAATTAATAGTTTTAAAAAGTGAAATAAACTTAACCAAAAAATATTCTGCCAGTTTATTAGTTATAGTAGTATATTTTATTGTAAGCAGACAAACATTATAATACCTACTCTTTAGTTTATGTTAAATATGTCGAACCTTAAAAAATTATCCATTTTGTGGATTTAATAATATTGCCCAATTACACTGGGTCATTGTTATTAACCTAAATAAAAATATTTCGTTTATCTAGTCTAGTCCCACGTTCGTCAAGCTTACTTCAACTTTCAATGAATTTTAAGGGCCTTAACTAATTCGTCGTTTACGCTAGTTACCAATAACACTGCGAATTGCCGATCAAACAACGTGTTTCCCAAACTTTGTTACCATGACTCATCGGTCGAGTTTTATTAATTGAATAAATAATAATAAAGAAATAAATTGAATTTTGCAACTCACAATCCTCTCAATAAGCTCCTGAACGTACATACTTAGCACCTACAAGAATAGTCCCCAACTCGACCCGACCCCGAATGTCTACTGAAAACAATAGTAAATCGTTTTCAGTATTGACCTAAACCAGGAATCGAAGCCCTTTGCAACGCATCGTCATCAACACGCCAATTGGGTCGTCGACTTAATGATCAAATCAAAATACTAAACGATGACTCTACTTTCGTTGCTGAAAATACTACGTTTGAGTATCTAAGGCGTAGGTATCATTGAAGCATTCGAAATTCGAATTCGAATTCGGATACTAAATCCCAAGCATGTTGTAATTTCGAATGCTTTAAAAATACGCCTCCTGAACGCGAAGCGAACTCTGCGCTCGCGCAGAGCCACACAAATTAGCTGAACAAGTAGATCGTAACAGATCGCGATTTATGGGTCAAACAATTTTACTTTTAGGTTCATTAACGTTTGTTTTTGACCAAAGAAAGTATACAATCGATGATTGGTTTAACCTTTTTTGAAAAGACATGTTTTCTAATCTAATGTATTGCGCTATACGTAATTGTGCTAATGTAGAGCATAATATTGAGTATCTATGTACACAAGAGTATTATGACGATACTTTGAAAAAGATGCTCGCAATTAAAATGATAGGTTTAGCAGAACCCAAATTTGAATGCTTAAATTATTAATTAATATTTTTTTTGTTTAAGGTCAGTGGAGTTTTTTTTTGTTAATGTGTCATATCCAAACTCGTTTAGTTTTAGTTTAGTTAAACTGTCGTTTTGGTAAACTAATGTCCGAACAATTACTATGACAAACTCGAGTTACTAAGAAATATCTTCAACTTAACGGTAATACAAAAAATTGGGATCTAAAAACATAAACGCATTTGGCTGAAATACAAAACTGAACAAATTAAATGAATTTAAAGTAAAGGAACTCGGTTTGAGTAAGTATAATATGGCCCTAGTAAACTTCCATTTGGATTTCACTGCTCGAATTCAATGTTGACGCAAAAAAACGCAAAATAAATCACTTTTCTTTGCTTTTTTGGTAATTTTGAACTCCTCCATCAGTTGAATAATAATGTATTAGTAAAATATTAAAAGGTTTATCTAATAACTATAAAAAAATTGGACCTTTTGTAACTTTTGCCAAGGTCTACTAATCGAAACATGCAAAATCAAATTAAGGACTTACATTTCGGTAAAGATATTGCCTAATTTAATACGTAACAGCGTTTAAACAAACTTTAAGTACGTTCCCATAATTTTATTGTGCGAATCTTTGCTTATCCGTCAATCTTAATGTTGTCTTGTCATTTCTCTGTAATTGGCAACTTTATGAAAATAGCTATGCAATTTGTATTGCAAATTCGTTTTGTATGGGTCATGTGAAAATTCAGCAACTTTTTGGTTTACAAAGATGAGTACCTATCTAAAAATGAAACTAGAGTCCACAACAACTGTGCCATCTTTATTCAAGATTTCATATTTCGCTTTATTTGTACCTTGAAAGGACTTCAAGGCGGATATAAATTCCTAACTTGACTTTTGAAAACCTTACAAGATATCATCTAGAACCGCAGCGATATTATCTGAAATGATTCCCGAGATCTTAGAAATCTATCAATATGATTGTCAAGTTCTCGTAGCTTGAAATCGTGGGACCGCATACTTAGTTAAAACAATGGCCGATAGGATGATTGGTATCACACTAGAAATCGGATTGGTGTCAGCTCATACACATTGTGCAATTAACCCTATCGTTAATGGAGATGAGAAATTGACTTAACGTATTATTAACCGTATCTTTACGAGTATGCACTGACAGTACCCCGACCATAAACATGAATCATATTTCAGCGACAAATAACATAACATCGGGTTAAGACGCCTATTTCCAAAATTTTGACTATAAAATAACGTAATCCAAACATATTAATAAAACGTAACAGCAAAATCTAAAGGAACGTGCAAAAATAGGAAAATCACTTTTTTGCTTCGTCCCAAAAGGTTAAATGATGATTAACAAAAAAATACTTATTGCTACTTGTATGTTTCCCTTTTTTATAGTACATACGAAGCAACCTCCGATTTTCATGTAATCTTTAAAATGACCAATATCACCAAACAACCCTAAAACATTGTTGTGTCGTGTGGTGCCGGCACGTTAAAAGAATTGCACCACCCCATCTCTTCCTATGGGTGTCGTAAGAGGCGACTACACGAGAACCACTATAAGAAGATGGGCAGCAGCGTCTCCTCTCCACCATTAGCCAAACTGCGATCGCCAACCCGCCTGCCAAGCGTGGCGATTATGGCAAAATCCTCCTTTTGGAGAGGCCTGTCTCCAGCAGTGGACTAATATAGGCTGGTGATGATGTGATGATGAACCCTAAAACTGTCAAAATATTGTAATAGGTCTCATAAGACGACTGGATTTGCTTAGTGGTGCAGTAATTAGTATTGAACAAGATGTGCCGAAATCGGGTCCATTTAGTAAGGAGTTTTGTAAATCGTTTCGGGTCTCGATTCGATGAGCCGGGAGTCGCCCCTGGTAAATTTAAATATAGGTACGTTTATGCAGGTGTTACCTACGAAAAAGATTTCTGTATCCCCAAGCCCTTTGTCAATAATTCCACACATCACCGTTTTTGCAGTGATTTAAATTATTCTTACGTATAGTAGTTCATTATTGTATTATTCTTCAAATGGATTAGAGAGACCCTTTTTCATATGCACCTACACCCAATACCATACCAACCCAAATATATTTTTTTAGATTTAAAGATTCAAGGTTATAACAGTATCAACATCAATATCATCAACAACCACGCGTTAAAACTTTTGGTGCATAATACGTGTACGAGTGTTTTTTTTTCATTCTGTTCCCTTAAATAATCAGCTAAGGTATTATTTAAGATAGTTTTTATGTTGATAATGACAATAAATCAACAAAAAACGAGCGGCACCAAAGAGAAATGTTGTAATTAAAAATTTCCGCGTTTAAAAAGAGTTCAGAGACGAAAGCAAAAAAAATGCTACGAAGACTGTCGAGATTATACACCAGTTTTTATGTGCTATCTAATTTAAAATATATTTGTAAGTATAAAGAGAAAAAGTCTTAGAATTGAATGTTTTGTCGGATGAACTAAAAAACTATCAGACCGACTTCTACTTTCACTGTTTGTTTATCGAAAATGGTGTAAAACTGACCTAACAGTTGTGAAGATACTAAAGAAACTCTATAAAGTCAACAGCTTGATATCAAACTCAAATCCTCTACCTATTTTAAGGTTTTTCGAAGAGACTCATCTTAAATACTAAAACAAAAACACTTTTTCAAACTAATATCAGCCGGTATACCTAGTATGGGGAAGTGTTTTTCTTTTGTGGTTTCGATGTTGGCTCCGCAAAAATATATTTAAATCCTATATCTATATTAAATAAAGTACTTATATAAAATATACTTATATGCTGATTAACAATATAATACATCTCCTAACTAATGACCGTTCGAAAACAACGTTAATAAAACAATAGAAATAAACCATAACAACTAGATACTTTGGGCATTTGCTACAATTGCATAATAGTAATGAAATAGAAAGCACTCGTATAAAATAAGTAACTACTTAATCCAAAATCACTTGCGTGCGCGCAACCGATTGACCCCTTAATCTTAAAAGGTTGGACAACTCGTTACGTCATTACATGACAAAGAGTTAAAACTATAAAATTCGACCTTCCGACAATTGTTAAAACTTTTAATAGTTCAACCTTTTTCACATTTTTATACAAAATTATATGGACCATAAACAGACTAAATTATTTTCTCACAATGGACGGAAACTTACTACTTCTCTAAACAACAAATCCCTGAATAACATATTCAATGGTAATAAAGCAGTCTATTGCTTGATTTTTTGTTTAATTAACTAAACGTCACTACAGAATAAAAATAAAATCGTCAATCTAAACAAGATTCGATTCTGAATGACCTAAATATGGGTATACTTTTGTTAACATTATGAAATTGAAAATAGCTATATTGTAGTACCTTCTCTTTTTTATCAACAGCTATATATTTAAATCTTAGATACTGTTACGATGATTTTAGACCATTTTATTACATTGTCAACAATTTATACTTAGCCCAACTACTAAATAAATATACCATAAACATAACAACCATCAAACATAATTACAACCCTACAAGTATTTAGAATTTCCCATCATTAGGTCTGCATTGGACTCATTGAAGATTACATACTAAATAAATAATAACTTGGTATGGTTTCTCTACGCAAATCCTACTCGCACTTGACCAGTTTGTGAATATTTCGTGGCTAGATCTTAAAATTACGTCGACCATTTTATGAAATGGACGGCCACATCATGAAGTGATCAATTTTAACACTTTTATTATTCAAAACTGCTCTTTCCGCCTCCTTCGTTCCAATTCATCTATTTCTCACCCTAATGCGGTATTTATTACTTCGATAGACTTGTTCTAGCAAGAAACCTGCAAAAAAGACCCCAAAGTATATTACAGTCAGTATACCGGATACGCTTGCAGGATGAGTGGTTTCATCCAGGGGGCACGGTCGGGCGCTCGACACGGTGTATGCGTCTGCGCACTATAAGGTAGACTTGGGTAAATGAACAGCCAAGCCAAGTGACACAGTAAGTTACGTTAACATTATTTTACATTAAGGGATATTACCGTTATTAAAAAAAAGTTAAATTAATGATGAAGATTTTATTTCTGTATTTAGTATTAATTAATTTGACCTGTTATTCGATTTGACATGATTTAATTTTTAATATTTTATTTTCTGTACTGTCAACTGTGACATTTTTATGCTAATTTATATGTATAGATAGCCCAATATGTGAATCCATGTTTTTGTACTGAACTTGTTTACCTTATTGCCGCAAATAAAGATTAATGTTTTATTTTAGAAAATTGTGATTGTTTAGGTTTCTGAACAACGAGATGAAAATATTCAACCTTTTTATCAATCACGTCTGTCAATATCTGTCACGGCCTTAGCACTGAAACTAGTGGACCAATTAAGCTGAATTTTCTGGACTTGCATTTCTGGGACCCAAATACGGACGTATACCTAATTTAAGTAACGTAAAATGCATAAATTTTAAATATAAAAGGGGCAAAGAAAAAAAAATGAAGTATTATTTTCTACAATTTCAGCGATTGTCGTAACTACTCGTAAATTGTTATTTCCCCAAAATATTTTTAGTACCTATGTGCAAAATCGTGCAAACGAGACAAAGCGACCACAAGTTAAAAGCTCCAACAAGTTAAAAGCTTCAACTTTTTTTCTGGAGAGAAAGGGAACGGAATTATAAATTAAGTAATCTATTGTTTGAGTCATTTAATTTGTTTGTTTATTCTTTTTTAAGCATAAGGGTGGGAAAGAGGGGCTTAGTCTCTCTCGGTATCTAATTTAAATAGGTAGTGGAAATAAAAGTTATTTAAGTCTATTACATAAACGAATTGAATAAACAAGGGACTTGTAGTCGCATCTAATGCATTATTTATTTATTTAGTAACATTTTACTTTGCTAGAAAGTTTGCTTATACAGTCTAGCTTAAGCGTAGCGTGACTTCTGATTAACTTTATAGTGTCGTCTAAGTGTTTTAGGTAAGGCTACACTTCTGGTGAATAGCAACAATGACGAAGAAAGGTATGTCGCGGGTACAAATTCAAAGAGGGAATCCTAAATATGATTAAAAATAAATAAATCCAAAATTCACACTAATGATGTAGCCCGAAAGTAAGCAAAGTGTACATTATGTCGACTAGGTACACGGGTAACGGATAGACATACCTACCTACTTAATTAGTACATTTTTAAACATCAATGACTTAGTTACAAAAGCTCTTCAAATTATATCTAACTTTACTACAATCTTACAGCAGCTCATACCAAAGGCATACATTGCAATGTGAGACTTGGAAGAAGTTAAAATAGCTAATTGGAATAAGTGTCCACTCGTTGTTGCGCCATCGTATGTTAATTGCCGAAAGTCGTCGGAAGAAAATGTTATCGTTAGAAGTTAGAACCATTGTTAGAACTGTATTAATCAAACCACATAGCAGCGACACGCTTCACTGGACACCTCCGTAATCTTGTCGACTCGAGAACTAATACCTCCTTACCTAGTATGCCTTAAGCCTTACGATGTTCTAAAATAGTTATGTAAGCATGCACAGGAAGATTTAGCTTTTCGACTGCATATGATGGCCGTAGAGCGAAACCGACTTTCCATTGTTAGGAAATGTCATGAATCACTCGTGAAGTGTACGTACCACCAATTGGCCTATTTGCACATGTACATCGACAGAGTAATAAATGATCGACCATAGAAATCTGTTGTTAGCGTGAACGTTACTTTTTATTTGACACTGTTGTAATACTATTCGTAACGTTTGTATTTTGTACTGACTAAAATAAAGAATTTAAACATTTGAGAATTGCAAAACAAATACTAGCTTAGAATATTATGGAGTAACCGATAAGAGACCTACGTTCTCCTTTCCACGTTCCACGTTCCACGTTTTAGTTTTTACCGTAAATAAACCCTTCTTGGTGACGTAACCGGCCCTCTTCCACTTTAGCCTCATCACGATATTAAAAGAACGGAAGAAGAAAAATAGACCGAAAACCGCCTAATCCCGGGAGTTGTAGAATAGCATAGACTTATGAAGGCATAGACCCGACCAAAGCTGGGTAGAAGAAGACTGAAAACAAGAATATACGGTTAAAGCTCATATGTATAAGCAAGCTTATGATAGGTTGTGTAGCCTTAAGCTAGCGACACTTATAATAAATAAATAAATATTAGACAGCATCACATACATTGCTAGAAATCAGAAGCATTGACGGTACCCCAACCCCAGACGCGAGACAATATAGAAAAGTTCGTTTTCTACATTGAACCGACCGGTAATCGCTTAGTCCGGCATTCTCGCCTCTCGGCTACGGAGGTCGTCTTTACTACTTATATGTCGTATGTATGATATGAGGATGATTCTTATATGTCGAAGGACCAACGCTATGAGCGTTGAAGCATACGAGTTCTCAAGTGCAAACTGCGAATAGACTAACGTGATGAGAGGTTGAAACTCTATGCGGCAAACACAGATCAGCACCCATATGGCATTATTGGCATATCTTGGAAGACTATGCCTCTTGTAATATGTGATGTGATCGGAACCTTACCGGTATTATTTATGTGAATGTAATTATTAAGGAAATTAAAAGCAGTTAAAAAAGAAGATATCAAAAAACGCCAAAACCTGTAATCTATTTATCATGTCATTGACCGTATTATCCTAAGTCAGTGGGATAGATTAAGAACGAGCTTGAATGAAAGTAGAAATTCAAAGGGCTAATTCACACGAGGGCGTCGGTAATACGCAACTGTGTAAGGAAGCATGCCCCATAATTATCGAAGATGGCAAGCTCCGGATTGCTACGCATAAAAACTTGCTCACCTGCTTTGTCTTTGCCTGATTTCTGAATGCCGTTTCCATTGCTGTCGGTTACGATATTTTTAACACGAAGTCTGCATGTTTCATTAATCTTTTAAGTAGCTGTCTTTCTTACCTTTCTCTACAAATTAACACCCAGATATTTTTGGTATTGTTAATAATAACTTTAAGTTCTGTTTATTATTTTATTACCGCTTTATGAAAACCTAATAATATTTTATTTAAATAATAAGCGTCAAACTTGGCGTAATGTGGCTAGCTCTAAAGTAAAACAATATAATTTATACTAGCTGTTGCACGCGACTTCGCTCGCGTGGTCTTTAGTTTATCTAGTTTACCGGGATAAAAAGTATTCTATAAGTTTATCCAGATCATATTCTATATGTGTGCTAAATGTTATCTAAATCCGTGCAGCCGTTAACGTCTAAATCCGTTTACGAGTGATTGAGTCACAAACATCCTCAAAAACTTTCGCATTTATAAATTAGAAGGATTAACAAAAATCGTATTGTGTAAGTCTACTTATTTTATTTAATTGGAGAAAACAGAAAAGCATAACGTAGCATTAGAAAATAAAAAGTATTGGCTCCCTGTATTTTGTCAATAATGAATTGCGCAATGGACACTTACAACAAGCCAATTTCCAAATGATCGTTAGGTAGACAAGTCGATTCCGTTTGCTATGATAACACTAAATTACACATCGTAAACGCAACAATTCACTGATCTATCATTATAAATGTATTTGTAGAGCAGTTTTTAGTACGAGAGTGAAGGAAATGTATTAAGAAAATTACATGGTTTAGGTAATATTAAATCATTTAATTTCATATATTTCTTCTTTTGAATTAGATGAAGTACCTAGATAAAAGATACAATTATCTCCAGGTGATTTTTTATTTAATTAAATAGACAAGGGGTTTTCCAACCTCAGGACCGACCCAGAAAGAAAATAAAATTAATAGCGTATAAATGTGGTCAAGCGTTTTAGGGATCCGTGGATTATTGTTAATCGGTGTTCGAATGCCCTAATGCCAAATAACTTTTAAAAGGTTGAGGTATGCTGGGATAAGCAATTGCATTATGCAAAAGCAGTTTTTTAATTTGGCGTTTTTTCCTTTTTCTAGCTGAAGTCAACTTATAACTTTATTTTTTGTTTTCAAAATTAGACCATTATTCTATAGACTGTCTTAGTTGCACAACTATAGTAAAAGCGAATGCTTGTGGTAGGTTTCGGCATTTTTCTTTTCTAAATTTTGTTAATTACAGACGTTACTTTGTTACTGATTAGTTTCAGCAGTCGTTTCTTTGCCCACAAAAACTTTTGATTTTATTTCGTAGGTATTTTGAACGTTTTGAATGAAAGGTAACTTGTAAAACTCAACAAAGGGCCTGTGTCAGGTTTTACTCATGAATTTTCGGAATTTGGGATTCATGTTCTTTTCATTCAATTCATTTATTCACACAGGAAGAAGGTTAAATTATATATAATAGCGTTTTATCTTGTTATTACTTTCTACTACTCCGGACGCTTATTTGATCATGACTTGGTAACTAAGACTAGTTTTGGCATCTTTACCATTTGGAACGATTGTCATGAGGAGGTCTCATTCTTCGAAACCAAGACTTCAACTTTACTGTTTTACCTAAACATTTTTATAAAACTTCAATGATCACACTAACGAGGGGTGATTTCTTAAACATTTCATTAAAATAACGTAACCGTGGGAAAGATTCGCGTGACTTTATCTTAACAAATGTTCCGTAACCACATTTCTGAAGTTATTGTGGTCGGAACGACCTATTGATACATGTTATGATTTATTCTAGTCAATTAGTAAATTAAACAATACTGTACATTTACTAGCTTCTGCCTGCGCCTTCGTATCCTTAGACTTTAGAATTAAGTCATAAAACAAAATAAAAACACGGGATCTCTCGGGAGAAACTCTTACTAATTTTACAATTTGATTATGTTCATTTATCTTATGTACATATTTGTGTACATATTATTATGTATGTTATCAGTCCCTTCCTTATAGGTAATTGATGTAAATATTAATGTTTACCCCTTATTAAACGACTTAAATTACGTAAGCAAACTCTACCGAACATAATTATGTAAAGCAATCTGACTAAATTTGTATTTTTTTCCGTATCCAATTTTATTGTCTTTATAGTATAGTACCTGTAATATTGTACGGTTAAAATGTCGATTCGTATGTTTGTGTTTTGCAACAAACATGCAAAGCAAATTAATAAAACGAGGCGTAACAAACTTACAGTACAAGACGACTAACAGAAATTAACCTCATAGTGAAGCAATGAACATAAAACTTAATAGATATGGTCTAGTTGCCGACTTACCGTGCTTTGGATGTGTCAGCACGTCCACTATTAAACCTACATTTCTCAAGCTCACTTGGTAAAGTAATTATAAATTCGACGACCTCCGTAGCCGAGAGGCGAGCATGCCGGACTGATGGCGTCCGTCGCCATCTTCGAGATTCCGGGTTCGCCCCACGGTCGGGGCAATGTAGTTGTTGTTGTGGTACTGTCGTTGTTTCTGATTTCTATAACACAATTGCTTTAGCTACTTATCTTAGGATCAGAGCAATGTATGTGATGTTATCCTATAATTATAAATTCATGGTTAGAAGTAACCCGGCCACGTGTACATAACATTTATACAAGTGGATTCCAATAGTCAAACTTCTAGGTTCTCTTTTCCTTTTCTCTTATAATCAACTTATCATCATAATACTTAGGGCTTTCTGTGTTTCATCATATGTGTAGAAAAAACTAAAATCACCACAGCTCTTTGAATAAATCGAAGAGCTGGTGGTGACTTTGGTTATGATAAAAGATAATTGGCAGGCCGCATCGCTTATAGACTGGCAACCAATGAGGAAGAAAGGTTTTTCTAGTGGCGACCACTAACAGGCGTCAGGCTTCTACCCTGTGGACTGACGACCCAGAGCAGTGGCAGTTCTATGATGATGTGTCCCGGCAAGTGATCCCGTTTCTTAACAGCCCTATATCAACAGCTTTTAGTATATTTATTTTCTTCTTTTTCGTTTCATGAATGTTGGGTCGGAATTGACTCGTTCTAGCATGTCCTCAGCGACTCTTTTGCTATTAAGTTTTTGGAGAAAATTCAGGTCTTTTGGGACTAGCCGAGCGGCAACATGTTTCATACCCAATTGATTATTTAAAATGGTACGAATCGACTCGTGTGACACAGCAAGTTCGACGGCTAGTTCTCTCAAACTTGAATGAGGATTTTCAGTCACTACTTATTTCCTTCACTTTTGCGATGTTATCTTCAGTAGCAGACGTTGATGGCCTACCAGAGCGAGGCAAATCTTCCATCACATCTCGACCGCTTTTGAACGCTTTGTACCACTCATAAACACGTGTTTTTGATAAAGTCGATTCACCGTAAGCCTTCTGTAACATTTTCAGAGACTCCGAACACGAAATCCCATTGGCGATGCAAAATTTAAGACAAACTCTTTGTTCGATGTTTTTTTTTGTCCATTATGAAATTCGCAATACACACTCGATATGGCATAACTAAAAACAATACTGTATTTAACCTAATTATCATGTAACTCAAACTCCGCGCCAAAATGGAAAACAGTTGTGCCAATCTAACAACAACAAAAAAAATATAATTTTGAATTTGGAACCATAAAGAAATCATCAATTTCCGAAACTTTTTTGACAGAATGTACGAGTATATCTGTGCACCTAATTCTTTATATTCGAATTTAAAAACAAATACCTAGGTATAGTCGGTCTAGGAAGTGATTTACCAATTTTGATAGTTCTATTAATCACAAATGACACTACTGACGTTAATAAGTTACATAATTAAACCTTAGGGTTATACACTTACCTCATCATGAGCAACGCATTGTCATTAAAGACAGTAACGTACCTAGTAAAGTAGACTTAATTTATAGGATTAACCTAAAAAACTGAAGCTCTACCGGTGTTGAAATAAGCCTATTACATGCCCGTACCAAATACATGCCAGTAAAGAGACAAGTCAAGTGGAACATGAGGTATTAAAGTATCTAATGCGGAGCATACAACACCTACGTTGATACTATTGTAGGTAGAAAAGTGATGTGTCAAAGTATAAACGACTAAGATTGTGACGTCACAATTTATTAGCTAGTTGGCAGGTTAAATTGTACACATAATAAATCCGTTTTAGCGGTATTTAGGTATAGTACTAATTACTACTAATAATCTTATGTTAAAGCTGATTAGTTAAAGTTGTTTGGGGATGTTGAATTTGTTACGTGACGCGCATAAATACGCTTATTCTAAGGATAAGCGAATTTAATTCTATAACACGCTTTAAACATCATTCTGTAGCTGTCAGTTTGTATGATAATGGCAAAGACAGAATGATGTCTTAATCTCGCACTAAACTAATCCGTATCGGTATGTGCGTAAGTCATCCAGGTACTAGCCTGATGTTACTTGAATCAGTTTGGCACTTATAATAGACTGAAGCCTGATCTACCCACGAAATATAAACCTCCTACCCTCACCTTTGCTACTCTACTGTCATTATCACAGCCTTAGGTCAGTGACTTGTGGTGGTGTATAATTTAATTAGCACTGTGGTTTGGCTTGACCAGAAAAATAAAAGAGAGAAAGCTGGAGTACAATTGCTACGTGAATCCAATACTATGATTAGCTGTTCTGGCACTAAGTAAATTGAACTAAAAAAGTAAAAGGTATGCCTAGTGTAAAAATAATTGAGACGTGTGAAAGAGCTTGATTAAGGCCTTATTACAGAAATCAATTTGTTTTATTGGACTTGTCTATCAGGATGATCTTGTCATTCGTTTAAATATCCTTAACGCATCACTGTGGTGCATAATTAAGCATGCATAATACAAAAGATGTGTGCGTAGCGTGAATGACGAATGCAATTAATGCTACATTTTGAAACGGCGCTTCGGAATTTTAGATAGATACGCGTTTTACTTAACCAGGCATTTACATAGGAGAAACTGTCTAGAAACTTGTAAAGTACAGGATGGTGAAAAGTCACGCATTCGCATAAGCCTATTATTTGCAAATAAAGTGTGAATTTAAATAATATGCTCATGTGAAACGGATGGTGGACGCTTTCTCGTTTCGGCAGACGGCTGGTCTCCTTTCGGAAGACACTCGTTCGTTTCGCTCTGGTGATGCAATTTTTGAGAGTAATGTAATGTACTGAAATACCTACACAACGCTTAATCGTAAGATAAATTCATTCCTAGAAGTTGTGTGAAGGTGAACTGTGAAATTTAATCGACAGCCTAGGGGTGCTTATTGCCTCTACGTTCAACGTTTCTCAACAAGGATAGTTAGTATTATATAGTGTTAGGCCTGCAGAACGATTAAGAGTTTTCTCTTACGATCGCAGAGAGGGGTACACCGTAATGTCCTACCTTCAGTATATGCTCTACCTTCAGCCCTACATCAAGTTTAGACTCGTTAAACTACCTACCTCAGCCACAATACGACTACGACAACCTCTGTAGCCGAGAGGCGACCACGCCGGACTGTATGGCGTCGCCATCTCTGAGGTTCCGGTTTCGATCCTTTTCTACATTGTCTCGGGTGGGTGTTGTGGTACCGTCGTTGTTTCTGATTTCTATAAAACAAGTGATTTAGCTACTAACCTTAGGATCAGAGCAATAATAAGTATGTGATGCTGTCCAATATTTATTTTTAAAAACGCTCTATTAGATCATGATAATTTTACATTAGTCAGATCGCGATAAAAACTAGAATCCTTGGTTGAGATCGAGGACTGATCAGGTCTAACGGCCGGTTTAAACACTGCTAATTCTTTCCTAGTAACCTTTTAACCTAATTAAATAACACAAATTAGACAAGCAGAACTTTTTTAGCAGAAGAAAGGCTTAAGTATTTTTATTATCCTTATTGATGTCTCAACATAAGTGTATAGCAAGCCTTAGTCTCATGATTCCCCATAGATCAATACACTCCTACTTCTCACGTTGTTTTCTAACCTTGCTCTTGCCGATTGCAAATAGAACCGTGTTATTATGTTGTTACCCGGCACTTTCGCCGGGTAAGTGACATAGGAAACCATAGGTCGGAAAGCTATGGCACTTATTAACTTATTGCAGTAATTACTCTTTCGATTACAAGCTGTAGACTTCCTTTGCCTTTTAATACTGGCCATATATCTGCTAATCAATCTGATCGAAATGAGAAATACGGGGAATTCGCTATCTACAAACTCATTGTAAGTGGAAATTATCTATCGTAAGAACTAGCGAACAGCACGCAAAGTGCAAACCCTCCGGCTTATTAAAAGTTTTACGTTCTCATTAGATAAAATTGTCTTTATATTTAAATATTTTTTAATAATTTAACTCTTGAATGCAAAATTAATAAAATCATTTAGTAAAAAAAATTACAACCCTTCTAATAAAATAACCGGTCAAATGCAATAGAACACGCGCTCCGAGGAGGGTTCCTTACCAACGCAACGACAGTATAATTACCTATCTCAGTGTTATTTAGCGCAAGTGATAGTAATTATATTGTCTGTCATCTTCATCACTTCTGTTAGCATTACCTCGTCTTATTCTACCTAATTGAACAGTAAGTGCACTTAGTATAACTGTTTTAGCCAAACATTTGGTTTGTATGAATTTTATTTAGTGGTGTTGGTTTTAGTTTTGTATTTGTTGAAATAATTTCAACAAACCCAGACATCCCGTTGTAATAGTATTGAAAATGAACATATTCAACCGGTATCACTAATTAATTCAAATTGAAAACGCCATTGTTTTAATCGTTTGATTCGCATGAAATCGCCAGGAAATGTTTAGATTTCATTAATAGAAATTATGATGAGGACCAAAAGTAAGGTCAATCGCCGATAGCCCCATCGGCACAATAGGCATTGGCCTTCGTCACCGTTTCGCTAGCTGCCCCTTTTGTTTATGCCACTATGCGCCTGCGCACCGGTCCGCAGGGCTGGCGGCCATGAAATCACCGGTCCGAAAGAAAGTAAGGGGACTTTTAACTGTAATAAACTGTTAACTTGAGTTTTAGCGTTAATGGAAAAGTTAATATTCTTATTTTTACACGTCAAATAATGAGTTATCTGTATGCTTATTATAACTCAGTGATAGTATTTTGTATCTAACAGGTGAAGAAAGGGGACCATATAAAGAGTTTTACCATGATCAACTTATTTCATAATCATTACATCATACCATACCTTGGCAATGCCAATACGAATGGTATGGTATTATCAAACAACAATGGGCAGAAATGTATGGACTCTGGCCCCACCTTGTAACATCATAAGAGTAGCATGGATTAAAAAGGGATCTTTTACATAATATGATTGCAAAAGAATCTATGGCGACATGTATGGGGTTACCAAGTAATCGCTATTTCTATTGGATATTGTTTCTCCTGAATATAACACTAAAGTATCGAAAAAAACTATTAAAAAATGTTAAAGGTCTACATTTTATGTTCTATTATTGGAGGAAACAATATGACAAAAAAAAACTTTTTTTTTATTATTTTAGATTTTTTTTACATTAGATACAAAAATATGAAGGAAATTGCCCATTGTAAATGAAACAATGAAATGGGAAATAGTTTATAGAATGGTTATGGAAAACAAAATGGAAACGAAAATAATGTAATGAAATAATAGATTATTTTCGAATATCATGTATGAAAGTAGGCATACTTTGAAATCACCTAATATTTTTCTACCATCGTTTAGAAGTATCTCACCGAAGAAAAAAATGTAGCATCTTTATAGGCCTTTTATATTATAAAGGTCGCAAGATGTTACAAGCTGGGGCCAAAATGCCCATTGTTCTTTATTATCAAATTAAAGGACTAATGAGTATCTCTATTGCCAATTTGGCAATAAAGATACTCAATAGTCCTTTAATTTGATAATAATAACTCAGTTATCCTTGTTTTTGGCAACCCTGAGTCCACAAGACCCTGAGTTTCCCGCCAAAATCTGCGTCAACGACATTTACTGCATGTGTTACGCATCCGGCAGAGGGCGCGAGGTCATTTTTAATTGTTTTACGTAATTACAATTGTTCACTTTTGGAGCGTGCTCCGTGCGAATGAACCTCTATTGACTCTGTTTTATGGTGTTACTAAACTTTGATGTAATATTCTGCAACATTAATTTAGCATCATTAAAAATAATTGATGACTGTATGAAAATTGCAGTCATTTGGTATTTATAACCAACCATTGACTTATATATTACTTCGTAAGGACAGGGCGGACCACACGTCTGGGTGTTGGACCTAAAGAGACCCGAAAATGACCCGACCGAGGCCGATGTGACGTAGTCAGTGGTCGGCGGTCATCGTGATCTGACATTTGTATGAAAAAATAAAAATGCCTAAATGTTCACTGAAAGGTTGCATAAATTACGACAGAAAGGTCATTAAAACAAATTCAAATTTTACTTCTCACCAATAATCCGCATATTTGATAAACACTAAACTTATTTACATTACTTTAACAATTTTCCAACTTCTTTGTCAATTTTACGAAGCAACGCCATATTTACCGTGTAAAACCGATACAACTTTGTAGCGGCGTGCATTAGTGCTCACAGTGCACTGAGTGCAGTCTAGTACATGCGATGTAATATAAATATTTTATTTTATGATGATTTATTGAATACTTATTTTAAGTTTACGTGATAAAGCACTATGAGTCAAAAATTGAAAACATGTCAAAAATAACAAAAGGCATAAGTAAAAAAAAATGTTTTATTCGAAGGACAGTGAAATGTAATTAATAAATAGGTATATATAAATTATCTGATATAGTTTTTTTAGAAAAGTTTTAAGGTATGATTCCGTATACTTATAAAAAGAAATTGTATCCACAAACACCCAATTATCTAGCCCCAAACTAAGCAAATCTTGTGCTATTGCCACTAGATACAGATAATAAACATACTTAAATATATTTATAAACTACTTAAATACATTTATAAACTTCCATAACTTAGGTGCAAATGCTCGTGCTCATCACACTAACATTTGCCCCTCGCGGGAGTCGAACCCGCATTGTAGTCCGGAGCGCTACTACACCAGATGGTTGTAGATGGAATCTCATATAAACTCATATAGAAAATATGGGGACCAGCACTACTGCGTGCTGCTGAATTCGGAATCATACCTTTTCTTTCATTTCGAGAGATGGAGAGAGAAATTGTTTTTTGTTTTATAGCTTCAATTATATGTATAGATTAGTCATCATTACAACTTATAAGAAAAGTATAGTTTTATTTAAAAGTAATGTTGATGTTAAAGTATTTACTAATTACTTACATACAATTAAACAGAAACAAAAAAATAGATATTCATTATAAAGACACGAAAATTAACGAAGTAAAACAAACGAAGTTCCTAGGTTTAACTTTAGAACAAGACGTAAATTGGAAAACGCATATAGATAATGTTTGAACATCAGGCGCAGCGCGAGACTGCGCGCGAGCCGCGCGAACGCGACCTTTAAACTGGCTCGAACGTGAACCAGAACTGCACGCGCGCAGATCGCGCGCATTGTACAAGCCTTGCATGAGTTGCGCTAAAGAGGCCCATCAATCTGTTGCAGTAACGGATCGCATGCCGCGCGCGTGCAGCTCGCGCGCAGCTTAGATCTGTAACAAAAACTGCGATTGCTACCTATCATGCATTGTAGGTTCTAAATTATGCTACAGTTTACTGATGTGATACTACTTAATATAAATAGAGCTTTTATTGCCCAAAAAAGATGCATAAGAGCAATATGCGGTGTCCCTCCACGAACATCATGTCGTCCTCTATTTGCACAGTTGCAATTACTAACATTGACGTCCCTGTATATATTTGAAACATGTGTATTTGTAATGCAAATTATGCATATTTTTAATAGGGTATTTGACATTTATCCACGGAACACAAGAAATCAAAATATCCTGTTACTACTAAAACTCCAATAACAATGCAGTATAAAAAAAGCTGTATAACAATGAGTATAAAAAAAAATTCAATAATATACCTAATAAATTCAAAACATTAAATAATATACAATTTAAAACAAAATTGAATAAGTGGCTAATCTCACATACCATAAAGGAGTTTTTTAAATAATAAATATTAATTTCAACATAATTATGATATGACTGACATCTATGTACCTAATTTAATTTAATGCATACTGTTGTCTTTTATTTACGCGAACACGATACATTTAAATGAAACTACTTTTACGGATTATTTCGCGATTTATTAACATTTTATTTAACCTGACGTTTCGAACACTTTACAGCGTTCGTGGTCACAGGTAGACTAAGGTGTTATTCGTCTTTACAATATTTTGAAAAAATATAAACTACCGTCACTCAGTTAATATTATTTGTGTTCCTATCTACGCAAAAAGTGCTAACTGTATCTAGAGGTCTTGCAGTGCGGGGCCTAGCATGGGATTTCGTTAAAACAGGATCCCATGCTGGTGGTATTTTCCAACCATCTTCTCTGTTGAAATTCGGGTGTCTTCTTATTTCAATTGCCTCCCGTAACATGCGAGGAACAAATCGTCGTTCTCTTGCAAGGACTTTAGGCTGGTCAAATCGTATGAAATGGTTGGGTGTATCTAAGGCATGTTCACACACTGCAGACTTAGTATTCCGTCTATGTTTGATGTCGGCTATATGTTCTTTTACCCGCACGAAGTATAGTATCACATTTTATGTTAATAAATCGCGAAATAATCCGTAAAAGTAGTTTCATTTAATTTAATGCAATTTTAGATTAATTTTATATTTCATTTTAGTTCAATTTTATATTTAATTTGCATGCCTCGTGTTGGCTAAACATGCTTGGTACGTTCATTTTAAAACACCTATGCATACCGTGTTTAAGCAAATAAAGATTATTTTATTTTACCTTAATTCATGTTGACGTATTTAATTTGAAAAAGCAAAAAGTTATATTTACTCTGATACTACTTTAAATATAACATCTGTGAAATAAAAACTTTTTTCTTAGTTCCTCTTTCGTTATAAGCCGCTCTTACAAGGTTACTTAGGAGTAATTTTGTGGTTACTCTATGATGCTATTTGACAGTTGACATCAAAGTCTAACAGATGGGGTTAGTGTGTCATGTATGGAGGAATTGCAAGACGATTTGTTCTGTCAGCCGTATCTTTACTTTTTACATCAATGTAACCAACATAAGATACTAGTCCTTGCATTTAGCTACATAAACATGACTTTATCTATATTTTAAATGTATGTTATTCAGATCTAATAAGCCCTTTCTATAAAATGCTGATGCAATTTAAAACTTTTGTTCAAGTCTATGAGGAACTGGTAATTGAAGGTGGTAATTCTTTGTGGATTCGACTCAGTATTTCATTTTCCTTTAGAATGATCTATTATAGAGATTTGTGCTGCAGTCCATAAGCCTTATAGTTTTATTCTTATTGTTTACGATTCGCTTGCTGATTCGATGAGAAGTTACGAAATCTGCCGTTCACAAAACAATGTTTTTTACACAAATATTATTTAATGTTTCATACCATGGAAAGGTTTGTTATGAAAGTTTATTCAATAGACATCCGACTTGGAAACATTCAAGTACATAATCAGGAGAAATCACATTTTATGCTAAACGTCAGTTATTGTCGTTGTAGCTCTATCTAATGCTACCAGTATGACACTTATAATATGTATGTACATCTACGAGTATAATTTAAATTATTTATTTGCTTTTAAATGGGGTGGTTACATAAATTAAGTTAAGTAGGTTACATAAATTATTAATGTTCAAATTTGAGTTTCAATAACAGCTTAGATACTTAAGTAAAAGCTATTGACAAAGAGCTCTCTGATTTTTAAGATAAAAACAAATTTAAATATTATCATCACTTACTATCTTTTCTCTATTATAGAGAAGACATCAGGCACATTCGGGTCACAAAACAAATGGTTGCGTGACGAATGTCAGCAAGACAAAACAATAACGAAGCTTTATAGCAATTTGTAAAACATCGCAAATGAAAATTTCGATTAGCCGAGTAAACTCGCTCATCAGTAGGAGATTAAAGACAATGGTTCCACGGCCAGTTACCAATGCTCGGTTTGACACGCGCTAGTTATTCAAAGATAACCCACAAAAGCAGAAAATAAGGACAACTGATGTAAACATGCTAGTTTACTTTTTCTATAATTAAATGCAAAATGTATCGACGGTATAGGTATGTATATATCCCAGCATTCACATTACTTTTTAAGCCCTTAATGTGAGAAGGGTTGAATGATTAACTGTCAAATTGTATCCCAGTAAGTATAAATAAAATGTCTAGGGAATAATTAGTGCAGTTACAGTACAGTTTGATAACAAATTATATAGAAAAAAGGTTGGATAAATCAGTCCTTGCAATTAAACGCTGCCGGCAAACTTAGTAAAAGTCTGGTTAAAGCAAGTGGGGGGGTTGCTCACTGTGTTACTAACTTACAGTAGTTCGACCCTAAAAAGTGTTGCGTTTGTTGTGTTCACTTGCATAAATCCTAACAAAAGATATTGTCAGGTTACCTACCAACACAAAGTAAGGTTGTCTGGGAGAGACCGCGACAATTAGACCACGTAAAATATAACTCTGAATAAACTTTTTCTTTGTACTGTATGTTTTGTGTGGTGTGCAATAAAGAGTACCTATCTATCTATCTGAAACTCGTATTTAAATTGTGAAAGAGATTACCGACGATCTGACGCCTTTCCAATCCAACAAAACAACAATAATACCGACACCTGTCTCATTGCAGGTGCACGCGAAACCATCGGCACGTAAACCGGAGTAATCGTTCAAGAAGTCAGCAGCGTGAGGTGACGACACTTTCACCGGTAGAGCACGCGCCTAATCTTCCCACGGAGAAACCGTGCGAAGAAAAAGCCAGGAAAATGCCCATTGTTCCATCAGAAAACAGGGCTAGATGCGTCAGGTGATCCAGTATGCGCGAACTTGCGCGAGCGCCCCGCAAACCGGCGAGGGTCCGGTTAAAACCGGTATGGACTGGATGGTTCTGGTTGCTGTTGGCTGCGCAGCTGGTTACAGCGAACAGGCCGCCGCGATTTCTGATAGATGGCCAGTCAGAGATCGTTGTGAGGTTAAAAGAAGGCTTAGACACTCCTATAGGTAAGTGATGTGGTAAAATACTTTCGTTTTCGATTTGTCCTCTGTAGACAGGGTGTCTCAAAACATTGTCCCAATTTAAAAAGTTCAGACGGAGAAACTATGAGAATGTTCTGCAATTTTTGTAGTTTTGTGGTTTCGTATTTTAATTTTTTGACACCCCTAGCCCCTACGTACATAAGAAACACTAAGTATTGGTCACATCAATACGAATTGTCTGAGATACTACATGCTTGTTTTTTATTGTTGAATCCCAAAGTAAGAAACAATAACAATAATAAACAATTAAAACTAGGAAACTCCAAAATATAACAAGATTATGTGCTCTATCTCTGTACATGCTCTATCGCATGTTATTCTTTTCGGGACATCCTATATTCACACAACATTGTTATTACCGAACCATCAAAGCTTTGCCAGACTGATGGCGGTCATTAAGTAGCTGTTACTCATCAGTTTAAAGTTTTAGTAGGGAACATTACAGACAGGCGGAAATTGCCGCTCGAGGGGAGTAGGGTTTCCAAGACAACTGACGTCCAACAAAGGGGAAACCTTACAAACACAGTGCCCCTACAGTAATCGCATAGGCAATATCATGTAACTATCATATAACTTGTAACTTACTCATCGGAGCAATGCTAAAAGGGTCCTATGACAAAAGGGAATGGTGCGTCATTCCACTAAAAGAAAGGAACATACATGAAAAGTACATAATTTAAAATTTAAATAGGTAACAGTACAAATTTGAGAATATGACTGTCTAGAGTTTCCTTGCCTACTTTATTCAGAATTTATTTCTAACTTTTTAAGATGCTTTTAGTAACGGATCTGTTCAGTGTTAGAGAATGTAATAGTTGCCTCATAAGAATTCGCTTTCTTTTACGTAATGTATTGTGCATTTGAACGTACACATCACACGATCATTAAGTATTTGCCTTTTGCGGGATTCGAACCCACTACCGACTGGATTTGTAAACAGTCGTAGTAACGTAAGCGCAAACCACTTTAGTGGGTCGTCGAACTCTGTCTATAAGTAAGTACATACATATTGTTAATGTAGAGAACAAAATAATATTTAGATGTATTTTTGCATTACAGGCAGTCTAATATATCGGCTGAGAGGCGTTGATCCTGATGGAGACACATTAAGATTTGGGCTAAGAGACCAACTTGGTAGTGATATTTTAAGATTAGAAGCCATTTCATCCAACGAAGCTAATATTTATTTAATTAAGGAATTAGATAGAGAGGTAAATGAGTGTACATTTGAAAATGTTATAATTAAAATCGTTTAAATTATTAAAAAAAACATTTTTACCTACAAATTTTAGGTCCGTGATGAATACTCTTTTGTCCTAACTTTAACTGACGGACACTTGGGGGAAGGGAATTTCGTCACGCAAAGCTTTTTGCTGTTAGTTGAAGATGTGAACGACAACGAACCCATATTCAAACCATACCCCTCCGCGATCACCGTGAAAGAAAATGCACCTCCCAGCATAATTGCTACGGTAGAAGCAACCGACCTTGACGAAGGTGCATATGGTCAAGTATGTTTTGATGCTATCTTTTTGCCTGTGTTTTGTATAAATATTCATCGACATAATACTCTTCGCACTTCTTATCTTAATGAAAGTGGTTTAGAGTTTAATACTATGAACGTAAGATAATATTAATTTCTTTGCGTTAAAAAGAGGTACGACACATTTTAAAAAGTTTATGTGTCAAGTCAACAATGTCTAAAAAAAGTAAAAAGTCATAACATTGGAATTTGGTTGGATTGAGTCTCTGTATTTTCACTAGTTTTCGTTTTTTAGGTGCTTTATCATTTGCAAGAGCTAGATGATGATATCGAAAACTTTTCCGTACAAACTGTGAACGGGAAGGGTGTTATCCGAGTGACGAATAGCTTAGATTACGAGCGGAAATCGCTGTACCAACTGAGGGTTCTGGCGGTAGACCGTGCTAACCAAGGAAGAGTTAACACTGGCACGGCTGCGATTTTGGTGAAGGTACAAGACGTGGAGGACCAACCTCCGGAGTTTGTTGTAGCCAGCCCTGTGACGCGGATAGGAGAAGATGCGCCTGTTGGAACGTCAGTTTTACAAGGTACTTACTTAAGTCAGAAGTTACCCAGTCAAAAGGGCTTTTGCTCCGTGTGCCTTTCCTTGAGAACTTAAGTGTAAGCACAGAATAAAGCAAGGCGCCTTTTTAAACATGTTTTCAAAAATGTGTTCAAGACTAGACATTTCATTTAATTGTGATTTTCCTTTGTAATTTTAAGTCCGTGCGATCGATGGAGACCGAGGCATCAACAATAGAATATCATACAGCATCATATCAGGAGGAGAAGAGCACTTTGACATTGACAGCAGCTCAGGAATTGTTTACACCATCCATCAACTTGATCGGGAGGACCCGAACAACAGCAATGGAGCTTACATTTTGGAGATATTGGTTTGTTTCCAACTACTTTACATTTTGTTAAACAAAAGCAGGCAAAAATAATTCATATTGGTTGCTTATCTTGACTATAATGTGTGAAGCATCAAAATTTTACTACTTTTGATATTGGCTCTAAATTAAAATTTATACATATAAATATATTTTATATAGGTAGATAAAAACATCCCGTTGAAGTTATGCCCATGTCTAGTCAGTCTTGTTAGTTCAAGAAAGCAATATTCAATTTATTACAAAAAAAAACGAGAAAACTTCAAGTAAAGAACTAGATTTCAATTCAAAATATATTGTCTTGCTGTTACCACAGTCACAATGCTCAAAAACCAATTGAATATTTGAGGTTTCAAATTAGTAATTCACAAATATTAAATAAATTTTTAATAACTTTTTTTTTTTTTATAAATATTGGACAACATCACATACATTGCTCTGATCCTAAGGTTAGTAGCTAAAGCACTTGTGTTAAAGAAATCAGAAACAACGACGGTACCACAACACCCAGACCCGAGCCAATATAGAAAAGTTCGTTTTCTACATTGACCCGACCGGGGATCGAACCCGGAACCTCAGAGATGGCGGCGCCATTTAAAGTCCGACGTGCTCGCCTCTCGGCTACGGAGGTCGTCAAAGTAAGTACTAATAGTAATTTTACTAAATTACAGGCTACAGAAGAATCCCATGCAATATCTCCAATGCCAAGTGCTACAACTGAAGTGACAGTCATTGTGACTGATGTAAATGATGAAACTCCAAGGTTCCGAAGTGAAAAGTATGTTGGAGAAGTTCTAGAGAATGCGCAACAAAACACACCTATCACTTTCCTTCAGGATGCTTTGCCGGAAGTGTTTGATTATGATCAGGTAAATCTGCTTTTAGAACTTAGTTTCATTTTAATCTGCTGCCCAGAGAATTTACAAGTATGTTCATTTTTAAATGGCTTTTTAGCATCACTGTGTAGTCCTGCATTTGTTTTCAGGTTCTGTTCAATACTGAAAACTTACTGACCCCTACCACTGGCTAAATTTTTTGTCTGATATGCCTGATATCTTGCAACACATTGTCATGTCTCAAAAAAAGGATTTTGTTATGAATCTTTTTTTTTGAGATATGGTCACATAGACAATTGGGATGTTTACATTCATAAATAATTGTAAGGCATCATTTATCAAAACTAACAAGTAATTTTGGACCCTATCACGCACTACATTATCATTTATTTGAAAAAACAGATTTTTGTTTGCTACTTTTTATTGAGTTTAAAGTTCAAACTCAATAAAAAGTAAGGCATTTGAGTTTGGTAAACAGTGACATCATAGTCCGATATCGCCATACAAACTCTAAGGAAGAGGTGTGTTTTGAAAGCTCATAAAAAGTATGTCAATTGATTGGTGGTGTCAGCTAGCCTGTGTCTGGCACATATTTATTTAGCTTGAAGTGATTTACCACTATTGTAATCAACCAATAATCAACATTTCACTTTCAGGGCAAAAATGGTACATTTGAACTGTACTTGGTCGGAGACAATGGTGTTTTCGACGTCACGCCTTTCAAGGGAATCAATGAGGCGTCGTTTTTAATCAGAGTCAATGACCCGTCATTTTTAGACTATGAAAAGGTCACTGTAATGAATTTCAGTCTAGTCGCCAAAGAAATTGTTGCCAAAGACCCTAAAATGAGGTATAAACATTTTGTTATGTAGTTTTTTTATGTGATAATACATCTCATAAAAATTTGTACTCCTTTATTGACCTAGTAGTAGGACTTTTTTGTGTTGATGATGTTTCCAATTTGTCTTAATCTATGAAGCATTAAATAACAATTTATTTTCATTTTCATTCTTGTCCACTGAGAATACAGATAGGACTTATTCAAAGATTTTAAATTGTATACCAAGTAATTATTGGTTGAAATAGTAAAATATTCCATTATAACATTTTAGTGTTGTGCCAATAATGGTCCATATAAAGGACGAAAACGACAACTTTCCCGAGTTCACTGAATCGTTATACATGGTGTCTGTCCCAGAAAACTGTGATGTGGGTACCACAGTCGCGTGGGTTCAAGCCCTTGACCAGGACTCCGACAACTACGGCACTAGGGGCATCAGATACACCAACTTGGGAGGAAGCATAGCAAATTTGTAAGTTGGTTGATAAAATCTTATTTACATTCATACTAATCTTTAACTAGGAGAACTTTAGTTACGTCCTATAAAAAGGACTAAAAGCCTATATAACTTTCTTTATTTACGAAAAGGTGACTGTCGCTTTTTCCAGACTATGAGTTACCTAATTTTCGAACTTGTAAACCTTTGAAATCAGGGTAGTCAGGGAACCTTACGGTTGATAAGATATAAATAAACTAGTGTAGAATGACAATTTATTTTTTACTTTACTTGCCCATCATAAAATATAGATAAAACTTAATACAAATTGGTAAATTTCTACAGACTAAACCTAAACCCGATATCAGGGGTGATAACCGTAAAACAAGCGGGTGGAGACAGTTTCGACCGAGAGCTGATCTCCCGGCATTACCTCACAGTGGAAGCGAGAGACGACCTCGGCAAAGGCAACCGGAATACCGCACAACTGATCATCAACATAGAAGATGTTAATGACAACGCACCGATGTTCTTAGCAAACAAATACGAGGCAAGACTCCTGGAGAATGAACGACAGTTTGAGAATCCACTTATTCTTGAAGCTAGAGATATCGATTTGAATGGTACGTATTGAAATAATTGAAACGAGACCTCTACTAACTACTTTGTTACTAAGAAAATGTATCCTGTACTTAAGAGCTGTGGCTTTTGTAAACGAATAAAATATAATAATGAACAAGGCAAGAAAATGTAAAGCTTATGATGACAGTTTATCAATTCACTTATTCAAACTTTTAGAATAGCTATGGACTTAATTGCTTAAAACAGCTTTATCGGGAAGGTAATTGATCGACCAAAACTTGGTCAGCAAAATATTTATTTTTACAAGTCTAAAAATGAAGTCATCTAAAAGTATTTTTATTTAATCGCGATAAAGCTCGATAAACCGCATAGAATTTTGTATATTAACCAAATATAATGAACAAGGGAACAAGATATTTTCCACTCCGCTTCACACAATCTACATGCAATTGTTTCAGGCACAAAGAACAGCCACATCGAGTACTCCATAGTGGGCGGCGAGTACAAGAACAATTTCACGATCGACCCCAACTTGGGTATTATAACGCCAAAAGGTGGATTAGACTTTGAGCAGTTACCTGGGGATAATAGCAATATTCGACCGATACATCTTACGGTAATTAAAAAATAAGATTTTTTTACAGAAATTCAGAAAATTCTGCCGCTTTTTTTGTACCAATAAAAAACTTAGTTATTTCTCTCGTTGACAAGAATAAATGACAATTATTATCTAATAATATATTTTCGCCCATAAATATCGTCCTTTCAATTTAGTACAATTTAGTTAAATTACATTAAGTTTTTTAAGCCCTTACAAAGCTTTTCAGACTGAAAATAAATAAGCTAGTCCTAATTTTAAGAGAGTCCTAACAAAATTGTGGTACAATATAACCAATAGATGTCCATTACTTTTCTGCCAACAGACATACAAAAAGTGATATTAACTACAAGTGTCATCAATATCTCATCATACCTAAATCACCATTGACTTTAATTGGGTAGAGACGTTTAAGGAAAACCTTTATATTTTTCAAAACATGAAAATTAATGGTCTTATTATTTTCCGAAATAGGTAAGAGCACGCGACTTTGGAATCCCGCCTCTCTCGTCCACAGTGCCCGTCACTATCTACGTGCAAGATGTGAACGACCACGCCCCATTGTTCCAGCAAATGATCTACAAGAGGTCCATACCTGAGGATATGCCCGGCGGCACTAGCGTGCTAGAGGTCAGTGGTTCATTTATTTAGTACTATTTAAAGGACACTGTGTGTCATGAACTATTTATGACGTAGATATTTTATTGTGTAATGTCCCTTACATCCCTGACTAGATAGATAGTTTCTTAAAACAGCTCCCTCTTCTCTCACAAAGTTAATTACTGAACTACGTTTTTTTAGAAAGAGTGCCCCGTGATTCTAAAGTCATAGTCTACCGATTGGACTAAGGCATTGTAGCCAAACCTTTTTAATCAAAATTACATTTAAATCTCAAACTCTGTTTAGCCTCAATTTTGTTTCTACCAATTTTAAATAAAATTAAAATCAATTCTTTTTGTAAATAGGCCATTAAAGGCACTTATACACGTCCCAATAATATTTTTCTATGCATACACAATAAACTGACTCACAAAAAACTAAGTTTATATTAAATACCAATTCAGAAAGGTTCTGTAACTAGGCCTTAATTTAACTAACATTAAAACGTTTCATCTATGTTATATTTTAGAGTATTTCACCATAATGTCCTACCTTTAGGTCAAAGCACGTGACGCAGACGGCTCGTCACCAAATAACAGAGTGGTGTACCGAATACAAAGAGGAGCGAGCGACAAGTTCGTAATCGACAGCCGAACGGGCGTCGTGTCTGTCGCGAATGGATCTTCGCTAGACCCAGACAAGACTAACCCTAAGAGTAATCGATATACACTCACTGTGGTAAGTTTATTTCTGTTTTTACAGTCTAACTACAACAAAACTAAAAAAACAATGTTGAACTTTATGTGGTGAACTTTAAGTCGAATATCGGTCGAGGGAATTCGATATTTTGTACGTTGTTAGGCTGTATGCTGTACTTTTAAATATGCTCAAGACCAACTAAAAATATTATTTATTACTTATTCAGTGGCTTTATCAACTTGGAGCTAGATAACAATTACTCCCAAAATAGTCTATTCTGAAATAGTTTAAAGAGTGGTAAACCCAAATAAGACTAGTGATTTTTGTCCACATTAAGTAAACTAAGTAGCTAAATCACTTGTGTCAAAGAAATAGGAGACAACGACGTTACCACAATACCCAGACCCGATACAATATCGAAAAGTTCGATTTTTTTACATCATCTCGACCGTGAATCGATTCCGTGTCCTTAAAAATTAAAGGTCCAAAGTCCGGCATGCTCGCCTCTCGCCTACGAAGGTCATCTTCGTTTGTCCGCATGTCCCTAGCTTAACATGTGGATGACAGTTGTTTCCAGGAATCTAAAAAGGTTACCTTTCTAATAAAAAAAAAGGTCTGTAAAGTCGGTTTACGGACGTCAATTTTATGTGATAACGTCATAGATAAAATTGATTACATTGGACGCATTGGCCGATGGAGTGGAAGAGAGATAGATGCGTCACAACAAGCCAAACGCTTAGGCCGATTGTGCCTCTCGATCGCTTGTTCCGCGATCTCGCTTGCACGTGGAACGTGTCAATGTTTCGTGCATGCAGCCGGTCATTAATTTATAAGACGTTATCGAGTCAAAAAAAAAACATTTTGTCCGAGTATTATTAACTGTAACATTATTTTAGGTGTCGTTAGACGGTGGTATAGGCGATCAGCAGCTAAGCGCGGCGGTGCTCGTCAACATCACTATAGTTGACGTTAACAACAAACCGCCGATACTGAGGGAACCGGGCACTATCGCCGTCAGGGAAAATACACAGGTAAACAATCCACTGAATCTGATTATTTATCGTATTTATAACAAACTAACTGTTGACAATTTTTTTTCTCTTAAGAACCTTCTACAAATTATTACAAAACTTTTAAAAATAATGTCAACATTCCATTCGTAACGAAATAATACTTACTACTGAAAATTGTACTAGACTGGTTGCCCAACAGGTCGGCACACAAATCTACCGCGCTCAAGCTTACGACCCAGACGAGCAACCGGTCCTTCGCTACTCAATAGACAGAGATAGCAGTACTGCGCGAGACGAGGACGGAGTACCTATTCCGGCTACGGAGTATGACTACAGAGCGCTATGGGATCTAAACCCGGTCGATGGGACACTTAGAGTCGTCAGGTAAAAAAATAGAGGACTTAACACTTAAAATTGTGAAATAAAATAAGTTTAATAAAAAACTCAAAACCGACTTCAAAATGAAACTAAAAGGCGAAAAATAATATTGACTAAATCATATGTAAGTAATCAGTTCTTTTTGGAGTCGGTGCCAGCCATCGAAAGTTAAAATTTGTTCATTCGCACCGACTCCAAAAAGAACTGATTACATATGATTTAGTCAATATTATTTTTCGCCTTTTAGTTTCATTTTGAAGTCGGTTTTGAGTTTTTTATTAAACTTATTTTATTTCACAATTTTAAGTGTTAAGTCCTCTATTTTTCCCCTCCTAACTCCGCCAAAAATGACTTTACAGCAAAGTAACCTTAACTAATGTTGGTCCTCTATGGACCCCCCATCTAATGGTATGATAAAATAAGGTGTTATATAGGGTCAATTTTTCGACGAAAATTTGTAAGTCTTAAGGAAAGGGTTTTCCTACACTCCAACCAGAACGGTGGCTATTTTGATGTCGTAACCATAGGAAAAGGTCTTGCGTTAAATACCAAGTCAATTAAAGAAATGAACTTTTAAATTTTTTTTCGTTGCTGGGTGTGCGGGTACGCCCCCAGTAAATAAAAATTGGCGGTCTGGTACCTCATAAGCTCCACGTCTGCTCAACACGCTGCAAAATACTTTCTGTCGACAAATTGCAGTAAAATCTTCTAACTCCTATCCGTTAAGGAGTTCTGTGGCTTCCATCATCAGGTCAGCAACATGACATGATGATTACCAGACCCAAAAATCAGCATTGAGTCAGAAAATATATGCAAAACATTATGGGTGCCTATAAAAATTGAGGGTTGCCCTCGATTTCCCAGGGATCCCATCATCAGAATCTGACTTGGTATAAATGGGACCACCTCGGGAGTATACCCTATCAAACTAAAGAAAAAATTTTGAAATCGGTCCATAATTGACGGCGTAATCGCGTAACATACATACAAAAAAAAAAAAAAAAAAAAAAAAAAAAAAAAAAAAAAAAAAAAAAAAAAAAAAAACAACAACATTCAGACGAATTGAGAACCTCCTCCTTTTTTTTGAAGTCGGTTAAAAACATTGTACATTTATGGTACGTCTCAAACGGATTAAAGATCAGTAGGTACAGTATACGTGGCATCGATCGCTGAGGCAAAGAATAGGGATCGCTTTGCGCATCTTACGATACGATCATCGTATCAGAGACGCGTGCGTGTGCGCGGAGCTAACAACCAATCACGGCTGGCGGTGCAGGTGCGGCGCGCGTCTAGCCAATCACGTAATCGTAATAGTATTCTGGGCAAATTTCGCCCAGCGCTCAACTTCCGTGTCGCTAGTTGTAGATGTTATTGTATATTGGTTCCAAGTATAATAAGTCATCATCAGTAAGCTTCTTTTTTAATTACTCAATAATCGGACAGAGTAGCGAGAAAAAAAGATAGTATCTCTATGCCTCCCGAATGAATGCCAAGATAGACTGTATAATTGTCTTGTTTTAGATAGTTTTCAACGGCGATTAATGGCTTTACAGGCCTTTGTATTTTACACGTCTGCGCCTTCTTGTTCCCTTACAAAAGAGAGGCTCTTAATTTAGCGATGAAGAAAGATACTTTTACTTTGTATAGTAATTACTAGTAGCAGCATCGTAGCTAGGTGCATAAGAGCCCTTGGCAAGATTTGGGCTTTGGATAAAAGTTGTTTTTTTTTCGAATCTTCAGCGATCGATATACTGCAAATTGCGCCCCCACCCTTCCCCACTACCCTAAAAGTTAGCCCCTGACAAATGCCCACTAGGCCAGCCTCTACCTTCTATGTTGCTGGCGGGATCTTACCATAATCTGTTTCTCAATTCCGTTTGCAGATTACTCGACAGAGAAAAAGTAGAGACAGTGAAACTGGTTATTACAGTGGAAGATATGGCAGCAATCGACGGCGGCCCTCGCCAGACCGCCTCCGCCACTCTTACCATTATTATAGAGGATGAAAACGATAACAACCCGAAGTTCAGGAAACCGTACTACAGGACTTCCATTCCAGAGAACTCTAAGAACGGGGCTAACATAGCCGCAGTTATAGCAGATGATGCAGACAAGAATAGAACTATGTCTTACTATCTTGAAGGTACAATTTGTTAACAATAACATGCATACCCTACCCTTAGTGGTTTATCCAGTTTCTTCACTTGCACCACGATAAACATCTATGTTACAATTTTCTAAAATTGTTCACAGCATCAAAAAATGTTATCCGCCTTAATTTTGAAGATCAGTGATGAATTATCTGCAAAACTATCTTACATAGACTTGGGTCTATAACGGAAGATTTTTAATTAGAAACAGCAAGGGTCGTAAGATTAATCCCTGCGGTACACCTATAGTTAAAAAATATTTGAATCTCCCGTTTCATTGGAACATGTGCATTCGGATAGATTTTATTGAATGTAAACAACTTCTTTGCCTTACATAGTCATTGACAGCATGACGTCACGCACAACGCATTTTATCTCCCATTTTTAATTGTGTTTATGCAACTTCTTTTAGGATCAGACGAATTACTAAGCATGGTACATCTAGACAAGGCATCAGGTGAGGTAGTGGTCGCAAACAAGATAGACCACGAGGTGTACCCGTGGATCAACCTTACTGTTAAGGCGGTGGACAGCGGTGTGCCTCCGAGGCATTCCGTCGTCGATCTGTTCATTCAGGTTTGTTTGTTTTCCATACACACACACACACACGTTCCAGATTCATTATTTTGAACCCCTTGTAACGTGAAATGGTAGCATAAACAGCAGACACTAGCTTCTGTAACACTTAATATAGAATTTAAAGACTAAACTTTGGAAAAAATATCTTTGACATAAATATTATAAATTCGTTATTTTTATGTTAAACTTAACAATTCGCATATTCACAGAAAAAATCGTGCTATCTTTGATTACTTTTAATTAGTTTAATTTGTTGGCCTACTGTTTCTAGCTTAGTAATTTAAAAGAGAATTCAATTCCTTCAAAATGATTTGACAATTTATTTGTGTCTATATTTTGGAGACTGGTGAATCCCTAAAAACCTATTATCCTAGTCCTTGAGTAAACACAAAAGGCGAAACTATTGCTATAACTGCCCGATAGCTACCCCATCGCTTTATGACTTATGGAGACCAATTTTCTTGTATACATAAAAGGACCACGATCTACCTTTATTGACAAAGAAGCATACTAAACAAATACACTAATTATTATCAATGGTATTGCAAAAGGTATTGGACGAAAACGACAACAACCCAGTGTTCGAGTCGTCCGCGTTTGAATACCGAGTGCTGGAGGCCGTGGAGCCCGGCACCACCATCGCCGTCATACAGGCCAGGGATGCCGACTCCGCCGAGTACGGGAAGATCACTTATCTGCTGGATAGGATGTCTTCACAGGTATATAATTAGTCAATTGTAGGCCAAAAACCTTTCGCCTCTTGGGCGGTAATGACCGGCAATAGCACATTTGGCCGAGATCAGAGCAATAGAGACAAAATCGGCGGACGATGCGTGCGGTATCAAGCATCACCGTCATCTGCATCTTTGCTGCAAGCGAGCTGCCGACGAATCACAGCCTTTTCAGTGTACACCTGAAAAGGCTACCTTTTCCTAAACCTAGTTGGGATTAACCCGTTTGGTTAATAAATAACATTTGATATGATATTAGTGGACCCCACTTCCCTAATTTCGGTAAACTCGTGTACTAGGTCCAAGTACTGCGTTGCTTTGGTCTCCCTTCACAAGGTTCTCGTCACGAGGGATAGTTATGTCCACCAAAACACCTTCACTTGCGCCCGGTCCATCAGAACTATATCAGGCTTATTCGTAATTGTTCTTCTACCAAAATGAAAATTCACCTAATTCATCCTACAAAAGGCAGTGGCAGTCCTATCTTAGGCACATTTATTTCATAATAGATAAAGCTATTGCCTTTCTTATCTACAGGGCAAGTTCCTAATCAACGCTGAAACGGGAGCTTTAACAGTATCTGACTGGCTGGACCGCGAGACGCAAGCCGCGTACAACCTGGTGGTGGAGGCGTGGGACAACTACCAGTTCGGTTACCTCAGCGGCGAGAGCAGGAACGCTTTTAAACAGATTGTGTAAGAAAGAGCAATAGAAGTTAAGATTCTTAGTACCGATCAGAATGCTTATTTGACAAAAAAAAACATTTTCGCCTTATTACTCGGAATTTCCGCTGCGGAACTTTCGCTCATCGGGTTTGATTGCATAAAAAAATGAGTTTTCAATGCATTAGCACTCCGTTGCATGCAATCATTGGGACGGAATTTCTGCACAATGTTGCGAGGCATTTAGTGATACGTTACGGTATCTGACTGGCTAAACCGCGATACGCAAGCCGCGTACAACCTTGTGGGGGAGGCGTGGGACAACTACCAGTTCGAATACCTCAGCGGCGAAAGCAGAAACGCTGTTAAATTAATTGTGTAAGAAATTACGATTTTCAGTACCGATCAGAATGCTTATCGGGCCAAACAAACTACATTTTCGCGTTATCACTCAGAAATTCCGCTGCGGAACTTCCGCTCATCGATTTGGCTGCACATAAATGGCTGACGTTTTTTTTGTTCATTGACGGAGTTGTAAACAACTGATGCTCTTTGAGAAGCTCATTATAGTACTCATACTATAATACATAGTACCTATAAAATATGTTGTATACAACTTCCCTTTTTTTTTTTTTTTTATAAAAGTTTTTATAGGGTGTCAGCTTAGACTGAGTATTTTTTCACCAAAATACCTGTACAATCAATTAATCTATGCCAGCTTAAAAGAAAAGCACACAACAAAAGGATCTTTGCATTTATAATATGTATTTTTCCTTCCAGAGTCCACGTAGAAGATGTCAACGACAACGCGCCAATACTCCAAGTTCCAGAAGAGTGTACCACCATTACAGAGTTTCACAACCATCGGGAGCCCATAGTTTCAATATCCGCTACCGACGCCGACGACAACTCGTCGCCGAATGGACGAGTGCAGTTCCATCTGGTCGGGGGAAAGGGACACGGTGTGTACCTCTCTTTCATTCAGATTTAATATTGCGGAGTACGTTTGCTGTTGCACATTTCAGGATTAGAGAATGTTAATATTTTGAAATATCACAAAATATCTACAACACGGCATTACACATTGTTCTATATACATGTCAGGTCAGATGACGTTAACAGATACTATCATCATCTTTGGCCACAGCATCTTGAAGATGATGATTGTTGCAGCGCTAGTAGTGGGTTGGTGGTATTCCGCAACGTCGTTGATGGCTGTAAAGCCCTATTGCGGCCCGGCAAATCCTTCCACAACGTTCGCAAGTCCATCCCGAGTCCGCTGAAGGAGACAAGGCACGACGAAGCTTTTTCTGCTTGATATTCTCCAGCCAGTCTTCGTCGTGTTTCGATACTCCAGTCTTGATGTCATGACGCCATTCAGGCCTCATTTCAGCGCGTTTTTCCCAGGCATCGATCGGGATTCCAAAACTGACCATGTCCCGCTTACAGGAGTCTTTAAACCGTAGCGTTGGGCGCCCTACGGGTCTCTTCGCGTTCGCTATCTGGCTCAGCATTACTTGTCGTGGGAGTCTCTCGTGGGCCATACGATGTACGTGGCCAAGCCAACGTAGCCTTCGCTGTGATGCTGCAGCAACTTGTCTTCGAGAGAACAGCCTCGTTGCTCATTTTGTCTCTCCAAGTGACTCCCAGTATAGTCCTCAGGCACCGCATATAGAAGGCGACTGGTGTCAATACCGTACTAACTAATTAATCCTGTGTTCCACAATTCCACTTTAGAGTCGTATAGCACAATACTTCATTAACTAGGTCAACATAAAAATGAAAAAGATTAGGACTAAATTTCAATCTTTCAACAGATCCGTGACAGATATTTAAAGGAAAATAAAGAATTTGATTTGATTTGATTTGATACTTAGTCTACCTTGAAAATTTTGGAAAAATAAATACAATAATTCTACAATAATATGGCAACTAGATAACGCTAGATAAAACTGGTGAAGTCAAGCACAATATTCCACGACTGCAAATAATAATTTTGTTCACAGAACTATTCCGTTTCGAGCAAGTAGGTGGTGATGCCAACACTGGCCGGTTATTCGCTCGACAATCGCTCAAAGATCGCTTCGGCAACTACACACTGGCAGTCGAAGCGAGAGACCTGGGCATACCGCCTAACATCGTCAGAGGGGAACTGAGGCTTTGCGTGACGGACTATAACGATCACGCGCCTGTGTTTGTGCATCCGCCGCAGAACGTTACTATTAAAGTTCCTGAGGTGAGGAAGATTGCGATATATTTAGCGATAAAGTTAATTTAAAGTTGATCTTGGTACCGGATGAAATAGTGTTGGCGGTTTCAAAACATTTTATAGCAGTGAATGTCGATTTCAATGGATCGTAAAAATGACTTGCGTTTCGCTCGCCTACCCTAGTCGCCGTTATATTTCTTAACGCGTTATGTACTTATGTATCTCAACATAGTATAAAATAAAGTCGCTTCCGCTGTCTGTTCGGTTAGATCTTTTAAACTACTCTACGGATTTTAATGGACTTTCAGCAATAGATAGAGTGATTCAAGGGGATAGTTTATATGTATACATTATGAATAAACTAATAGACCACGCGATCGTAGTCGCGGGGAACAGCTACTTATTTATATAACCGACATAGTCTATTTCTGATAATAATTTTATAAAACTTCAAATACACAAATCCTCATAAAGTATGATTCACCTGCTCAAATACAACAAGTTTTAACAATAGATGTTTTTTATTTATAATAGTGGCAAATGATATAGGTGACTAAGAAGATAATATGTAACAATAACATGATCTGTTTTTATATATTTATTATATATCGATTTTATAATTTAGCAGCTGAATCTTGCCTAATGAGGTTTTAATAGAGTATTTCTAATTACACGTTTCAATATTTTCAAATGTTATTTTTAATCATTCCTATGTACTCAAATCACACAATATTTTTTATCTTTATCCAGAACGCGACAATCGGTTCACTAGTAGTCGAAGTGAAAGCGATAGACGCGGACATCGGACCCAACGGGGCCGTCCGCTACCGAGTTAGACAAGACGCGGCCGGCGCGTGGCGGACCTTCACCGTACACGCGACAACAGGCGCTCTGCGGACCACTCGCTCGCTGGACCGGGACAAACAGACCACTTACCAGGTAAATGACTACATACCAGGTCAATGACTACACACCAGGTTAATGACTACACAACATGCTAATGACTATACACCAGGTCAATGACTATACACCAGGTCAATGACTATACACCAGGTTAATGAATACACACCAGGTTAACGAATACACACCAGGTTAATGAATACACACCAGGTTAATGACTACACACCAGGATAATGACTACATACCAGGTTAATGACTATCAGCATAGTAGAATCAATCAATGAAGTAGGCCAACTCGAGCCTCGAACGAGAGATAGAGCCTAAACAGGCTGTCGCTTATAGTTTATTCAATCGTGAAAAATGCATAGTCTATCTTTAAACAAAACCAGGTTAATGACTATACAACACACCAGGCTACTGACTATGCACCAGGTTAATGACTTCACACCAGGATAATGACTACACACCAGGTTAATGATCAATCATATACCAGGTAAATGACTACTTACCAGGTTAATGACTACACACCAGGCCAATGACTATACACCAGGTCAATGACTACACACCAGGTTAATGACTACACAACAGGCTAATGACTATACACCAGGTCAATGACTACACACCAGGTTAAGGACTACACACCAGGTTAATGATCGCATACCAAGTAAATGACTACTTACCAGGTTAATGACTACACACATGGCTAATAACTACACGCCAGCTTATTAGTTTTGCGAATGATGTGGCCACTGGCCTGCCCATGACCACGCATCTAAACAACTTTAAAATTCTAAGATATATTTACATTTAATTTCCAGCTCAGAATCGAAGCATACGACCTGGGTCTACCCACGCCTCTAAGTTCAGACCTAGATCTAACAATCTACGTACAAAACGTGGACAGCTACCGGCCTCGCTTCCCTCACAAAACATTCAGTATTAACGTGACAGAGAACCTCCCGAAATACGAGGTGTACCTACCGAGTGTGATAGAGAGGGACGCTATAGACCGAGGGGACGAGCCGGTGTTGCCAGTGTGCTACTACATCGTAGCAGGGAACGAGGGAGGCACTTTCCAGTTGCAAACTAGCACGCATAAGTAAGATTTTAAATTACAATACTTTTTTACATCTTGTTTTTCAAGTGTCTCACAGATTATATCTAACAGAAGTCAGGGACTAAACGGAACTCTTGTAACTTTTTTGTGGAATAAAGTTTTTTTAACTAGCGTCTGCCTGCTATTTCCTGTTCAAAGACTTCAGAAAAGTAAAAATGAACTAATAATTATAATGAGCCCACAGAAGCACGAAATAAGCTTTTAAAACAGTATGGTTGTTTAGTTTTTCTCAACAGTTTGAAGTAAAATGTAAACAGCTCTTCCGTAAATGTTTAGAGTTCATAGCTAAGCCCCTGCAGTATGATTAGAATGATTGACAATACGGCTTTTAATCCAACAAAAGCAATCAACTCCGTCTCAACTCTTTCATTTTGTGTAACAGGTTGTCAACTGTAAACCCTTTAGACCGCGAGCAACGTTCTTCATACAACCTCACAATACTAGCTACGGAAGATTGCGTGTCTACCCCAACATACAACCCTGAGGCAGACTCAGTGAGCTCGCTGAGAGTACTTGTGACGGTACTCGATGTGAATGACAACGCGCCGAAGTTCACCAGGAAGATATTCACAGGGGGAGTGACCACTGAGGCGGATTTTGGTATCGAGTTTATGCATGTTAAAGTGAGTGAACTAGGGGAGTGACTATAGTTACCGATGCGAAGTCGGCTTTCAGGTGGAGATTTCATCCATCACTATTATCAGCCTTTGGAAGTCAGCTGCTGGACACAGGCCTCCACAATGCCACAGCGATATCTGGGTTGTTTGAATTCAGTGGTTTCCCGCAACCAGGTCGTTGGTCCACCAGATGGAAAACCTGCCTGTTTTTTATGACCTTGATTTACGAATAAAATATTGTTGTTCCCCTCATTTCGGCTAGAAACCGGATCGGCATTAAGCAAAAATGCTTATATTACAAGGACTTAAACCTCTTTCTGAACAACTCAAGCCGATTCCGTGTCGATAAGTGTGGTTGTGTGGTAAATCCCTTATACACTTTTTTGTTTACATGTGTTGTTATGTATATAGTTGAGATTAACCATAGAAAATAGAGAGAGATTGAAAATTTAAGTTTGCAGTGACCGCTTATCATTATTAATGACTGTAGTAACAGCCAATTTTGTAGAAAGAATTAAAAAGACTCACAATTTTTTGATACCATCGAGCTGATTTGATAGGGGTTAGTAGAACTCATCAATGTTTCTCGTAAAACCTCCGTTTTTAGGCCGTTGCATACCTTTTTTTTTTTTTTAGTGCGCAGGAAAAATGCATTTCGCATACCTTATGTGGGACTCCCTCGTCATCTTACAACGGCTTTCGCCACTGTGCCATGACAAGGTATCACCCACTAAAAAACCTGCGGTGTACCACGCAACGTATGCGAGTAACACATGGGGACCCGTGTTCTGGTTTCCGTCCATGCGTCACAAACGTACGGCATGCTATGCCGGGCCTCAGGCATAGGGAATGGGTGATCCTGTACACACGGGATCACCCCAGACTGGCAGACTGTGCAGATTATGAGCTAAGGGCCCCCGCCCCGCACCCACTAGTCCGCTAGAAGGGAGAAGCTGAGCACGGCACAACGCCGTCTCCTCCGCCCTCTTCTACGACTTCGGATCGGGTCGGCAAGGGTTTAAGCTTCCCAGCCCGATCCGTGGCCACCCTTTGCAACGACAAAGTGTCGCAACAAAAGGCCACCCACGTCTTACTCCCACTCGCTGCCCAGCATAGCTTGAACCATACTGGGAAGCGAGAGACACCACCAACCGCAGGGTCAGCGCCCCGCAGCTAGGTCGCGGGTCATCCCCGCGACCACCGTCTAGGCAGCACGAGTAGGGAGTCATCACCCCCCACAAGTGCCGCCCCAAGACGCATCCACGAGCGGGCTGCTCAAGCCCGCCGGGAGCGTCTCACGCAGAGTTTAGCCGTGAGCTAGCAATAACCCGAAGGAAATTACTAACCCCCGTTGCCCAGGGTGAACCACGACAGGATGCTACTCCTTACACCCGATCGTAACCGAATGTAATTAGTAACACCCCGCCGCACGAGGAGGTTACTCTGACACCCCAGGCTGTAGCATACCTAATGTCTCCCTTGAAAAAAATTACAATGTGAGATTTACGCAAAAAGTTTTTTTTCTCTATTTCTTTTATCAATTAACATGTTTTATTAGTAACTGCAAGATCAGATCGTAACTTTTTCAAGATAGCGGACAATAGGTATGCTCGAAACTAAAAATGCTCTTGCTCTTGCTTGCTCTACTAAACCACACATTTCTCCAGGCTGAGGATACGGACGAGGGCGAAAACGCTCGGATCAGTTACTACCTGCTAGGCGAAGTGAAGCAGACGCTGACGGAAGGGTTGGAGAACTTGTCCGTGGCGCCGTTCCTCGTCGACCCGCGCTCTGGCGCGGTGGCGCTCAACTTCGACCCGCAGAAGGGGATGAAGGGGTACTTCGACTTTAAGGTAGGATATTTTTTCGATTTCGATGGTGCTGCCATAGTAAAAGTAATTGTAAACGAGCTGATTACTTGATTTATAGGGCATCCTATTCTTTTCACATCTAGTTCCCCTAGCATGTATGACCAACAAAACACGATATGATAAAGCGATTTTTCGATACCTACTCAACTGTCAAAATATGATATACAAAGCCGACATCTTGAACTTTTAAGGCTACAGCACACCGGTTGCGTCTGCAGCACGATGCGTTGCATCTGCGACACGCTGAGTCTTGAAGCATTTCACACCGGCATCACGGCGTCGCACACGCAACGCAGCGCGTTGCGTTTCGGATCAAATTAGTAATTTGAGCGGTTCTTATAATTTTTCTCCTGTGGATTATATACACATATGTATCTGCATACTATATTGATAAACTTTTCGCGTATTTCAAAATCTATGATCACTAGTAACTTTAAATTTGTAAATATTCACAAATGAAGTGCCGCAGCCGGTGTTACAGCTGCATGCAAACGTATGCGTCACAGCGGTGTGGCCTCAACTAAGACATCCTATTGAATACAACGTCATCATGCCGGGGCGCGTGTGCGACGTTGCCACTCCGCTCACTTTCGGTTTGTATCTCGCGGACTGCTGTGCGAGTGACGCATGCAAACGCATCGCAATGCATCTGCGACACCGTCGGTGTGAACCTACGTGTACAAATTACTATATTACAAATCTTGACGCACGCAGACGCAATGCAGCACGTCTGCGACACTTTGGTGTGCGTCAGCCTTTATCGACAGAGGCGCAGCGTTGGCGGCTATGGGCTACAGTTGGGTGTCGATAAATCGCTATATCATATCGTGTTTTGTTGTTCATGCTAAGGGGGCTGTATACATAAAACTTGTGACGACCGTTTAGTGTAGTGTCGTAGTTACTACAAAGCCAGGTGGTTGGTTCGAATCCGGCAAGGAGCATTTCTATTTGTACCCAACTTATGAATGTTAAACGTATTTATGTAAATGTATCCGTTATCTAGTCGCCATAATTCAAGCTTTAGATTAGAGGGCTGGATAATTGCTGAGATTGTGAAAATAATTTATTCTCTATCTTTATACTGAACAAAACCTGTATAACACCATTATTTGAACCATGTTTAATGCAAATAAATATTCATATCACATTTCTCCGCAGGTACTAGCTAACGACACAGGCGGCCTAAAAGACGAAGCCCACGTATTCATATACCTACTCCGCGAAGATCAGCGAGTGCGATTCGTCCTCCGCGCCCACCCATCCGAAGTGCGAGACAAAATCAACCTCTTCCGAGAGCAACTGGCGCGCGTGACCGATGCGGTCGTCAACGTAGATGACTTGAGAGTTCACGAGAATAAAGACGGATCCGTGGATAATACGAAGACAGACCTGTACTTGCATTTGGTGAATGGCCAGGATCACTCGGTTTTGGAGGTGCAGCAAGTGCTGAAGATTGTTGATAAGAATATAGAACAACTGGATGATCTGTTCAAGGTAACTTGTTATTTAATTGACAATGTAGTTATGTCTGGACATCTAATCTGTCAAATTAGCAAAATTAGATGAACTCCACCAGACTAATTTTCAAGGCCTGTACATACAGACAGGTGTCCCAAAAATTAGATTAGGTTCCTGCCCCTGGTTGTCATTTGGATACATTGTCTGATATCTCGTAACACATGAGGTTAATTCCTTTATTAGAGACAATTGGTGCGTTGCTGGCGTAGCTATACTTTATATAAACCTAAGTCATCATCGTCATTTAACGACTCTACACGTCCGACAACGAAACCCGTTTTAGTGACTACATTAGCTTCATCTGCTCCATCCATCATATTCTTCAGGAGTTCAACGTGCTAGACACGCAGCCAGCGGAGTACCAGCCACTAACCGCAGAAACCCTATCATCGAACCAAACAGTATTCTGGCTGGTGTGGAGCACGCTGTTCCTGGGCGTGTTGCTTGTGTTGGCACTACTGACGTGCCTGTCGCAGCGGGCGGACTACGTGCGGCGGCTTAAGGCGGCCACTGCTACTGCCTACTGTGAGTCGCTAACCGAACTATCGTTTTACACGGTGATTTTTTTATGGGTACACAAATTAAATATTGTGGTCTACTCATGAATACAGGGTTACATTGCAAGGTAGTGCCAATTTTTCAGGGACCACTCAGAATTAGTAACTAAATCGATCTAAGTAAAAAACAAACTCATTTTTTGATTATTACTATCCGCTGTTAAAACGTGGTACGCGTAGATAATCTTGTCTCAATTATAAAAAATACGCACGCACTATCACTGTGCAACCTAGGACTGCAAAGTTCAATGCAATAATAGTCACAACACAATGGCGTGCGAAAACAAACCTTAGCCTTTTCGATGTAAGGTACATTTCTAACAGCAGGAGCGCCCGCGCAAACCAGAGGTTCCAATTGTCGACAAAGACGTTATGCAGTGCACCTCTATATCTTATTTTTAAAATTTGGCACTAACTTGCAATGTAACCCTGTATAATACTATGGATATGGACCAATGGTAAAATAAAATAATGTTACTATTGGTTCCCTAATAAGATTGAGATGATATTCATGAGTAGAACACTATACAAGGTATAACAGGATTAATGCAAATCCTCCCTAAGGCTGATTTTGGTGCTCAAACACAACTTTTTGTATATGACCAACATCGAAATCTTAAAAATCTTCACCTACATACTAAATGTCCAATCAGCTGTTGCGATTGGTTTAGGTAGGTATTGGTTGAAACAATTTTTATGCGATTTCGCTGTTTGAAAAAGCGGTTGAATTTGAGCACCAGATTAAGCCCTTAATTAAGAGGATGTGCATTAGTTCTGTAACACCATGTAAACAAGGTGATTTTTATTAGTGTAAAATACTTAAGGGTTGGTTTATACTCATGATAACAAATAACTATTTAACATAAACGCGAAGGTAAACAAACAATAAAAAAAAATGGTTAAGTTTTATCATTCGTGACCCTTACTAGCCGACCCTAGTTTTGTCAATGTCATTTTCTACCTTGTTATCTCTCTCACTCTACTTTTAGTTAGCTGTATCTTCTCCGGTCGTTACCTATTGAATCATTTATTATAATTTTTTTGTGGTCAATGCATTTCGCTCTCTTCTTTCTTCTCTTATCATATTCGCTTTTTATCTCTTCTAGTTCCAGCTTTCTTACTCTCAAGTTAGTCATATATCCCTCAAACCTAAAAGATCCTTCTTCTTATTTTTATTTGCATGTCATATCAATCGACGCCAGGCTTTAAACCGACGAGTAGGTACTGACGTAGTCAGCAATGTGACGCACATATGAAACCTTATCTCCAGTCAGTTTGAAATGCGTCGAAGTATTTATTTAACGAGATAACGCAAGCTAATATAATTATTCTTGTCCCTAGCAACCCCAACAGCTGGCGAGTCGGACATGACGATCCGTAGTTCCGGCGGCCGGGTCCCCAACACGAACAAACACAGCACTAAAGGTTCCAACCCGATTTGGCTGCACGCCTACGAAAACGATTGGTACAAATCCGACGACCAACTAAGTCACTCCGAGAGGGACTCACTCGACGAAAACGCCGTGGACCAAGACCTCTCCAACGAAAAACCATATTTCATCACCACCGGCGCTTTCCCCTCCATAGACTCCAACCAAACCGAACCGCAAACAAACCAGGCCAAATACGACTTTTACCAACAGTTAGAACAAATGAAGAACGCAAAAAACATGGAAACGACTGAACTGTAATCATTAGCTGTAGATGTAAATTATTAGCTTCGTAGTGCCTTTGTAAATTAAATTAACCTCTACGAGATTTTTCAATAAAAATGGAGACTGTATGTGTATATTTATTTACCAACTTTAGAATATCTAAGGGATACATGTAGCGGAAAAAAGATTAGTAGGCGGTTGTAGTGCAACAAGTATAAATATTTTAAATGTGAACGTTTGAATGTATTACCTTGCTTTGTTCCCAACTTCCTGTTGGATAATTTAGGACATTAAAATTAAATTTCTGAAATTACTATTCTCTGTGGATTAATACTGTCGCAGGTAGAAGCTAGCCTGGAATAGAAAAACTACACTGCTTTATAACACTTCACGTTTTTGTATAATTTACGTTAACACATTCCCCCAACAGGATACCCCTTATTAGTAAAGAACATTTAAACCATGACACAGACTGGAGATCGTGCTCTTTGGTGGAGGCTTACGTCCAGCAGTAAACTGCAATAGGCAGACATGATAAATCCGTTACTAAAGAATAGTTAGGGCACCATCATCAAGCAAAATCGAATTCTGACCGACTTAATTTTACATTTAAACAAAACTTTTATGTACTCAGCTCGGAAATTAAATTTGGACATTCTGAAAAATAAAACACACTATTTATATTTTTAGACATCGATTGTGTAGGTCATCGCAGTAAGTTATGAAACATGTCAAAATGAATCGACCGTTGAGACAATTGTACGCACCTAAACATTGTAGGTACTTACATTTATTTACACAATTCATTATCTAAATAGAGTTACCTAGTTTTATTTTTCAAAACGTCAGCGTTCTATTCCCGAGCTGCAATTTTTTTTTTATTTATTAATGCCGTTTTTCTTGTTACATAAATCGATGACATGGTTCCTAAGAGAGATCTTTGTATGTCAAGTTTCAGATTTTCGCATACTGACCGAACTAAATGTACCCCAGCTGTATAGTCTGGGTCCGCGTAACGAGGATGCTAATTCGTTACTTCGAGACCACGTCATTTTGGTGTGTTATCTGGCTGACGCATATTTATTTATACATACATTTCAGTGCCTACGCAATAGGCCGGGTACTATCTCCGGTTGGGTCAATCTTTTTCCAATAAGAATAAAAAATATAAGTAGGTTCTTCCAAAAATTATACAGGTGTACAAAATAATAGGTCACTCCTTAAAACCACGTGATCATTAGCTGATATTACAACAACTTTTATAGGAAAAGTTGTCAAGCGAGGAGCAACATCGAAATAGAGAATTTATTTTAGCTGTATGGAACATCAGAAAAAAAAAAAATGTATATGACCTGATCACGTGGTTTTAAGGTGTCCTTTTCTTTTGTACACCTGTATAGCCCCAAACGCGAGCGCTGGCAGATAAAATAACCGGGGTGTGCAGCATATAGTTTTCATATGGATTTTCCCTAAAAGGGGCTTTTTCTTTTAATTCGCGTAGCCTTAATTATCTCAATTTCAAGATTTCCTAAGGATACAAGTGCCTAACCCACCGCCCTCCTGTCGGCACCCATAGCCCCAAACGTACCAAAAAGCTTGAAACTATAGACAACATACTTATACGGGGTGTGAATGGGACACTCGGTCGAACCAAGTGATCGGGAGCTCATAACATAATCATCAACTTTTTCTATGGAAGCAACATTTTTTAGATACTCCATACAAATGTAACGCGATACTTCGACGATAATGTAGGTATGAAGCATCTGAAAAAAATCGGTTGTACCCAGGGTTAAAGCTGTTTTATATAAGAGCAGCTGATCAAGTGGTTTTATGGAGTACCTATTATTTTGTACATCCCTGTAGATATTACAAAAACTATGACAGGTACAAAAAGCTCGTGCTGATCATACAAATATTTTCACTTGCGGAATTCGGCCAAATGTCATACAGGATTTCGATACGAACCACTACAAAATCCAAACGTAAGTAAACACTTTCCTAAAATAGTAGCAGCACATTTACTACACATTTAGAACATAAATTATAAAGACAGAACCTAGTTCAGCTGAAAACGTAAGAGTTCATACATTTTTAAAGCTCACTCGGCTTTCAACCTGAATATTTTAGTGCGCAGGCAACAATAACCACGGGTCGTGTTGTCCATCAGTGTGTATCGAAGCAGAACCAATGCCAGATTACATCGTGGTGGTAAAGAGCGATTTATTATAGCCAGCTGTCCCCGCGCTAACCTTGACTTTCTATTTTCGGGCTAAACTCTTTATTTTACCTACCCGACACTAATTCAATTTATTAGTAGTCTCACCTTCGTCTGATAACCCGCTCAGGATCTAGAGGGCAAGCCGGTGTGAGTTAGCTATGGGCGGCAACTTAACGTCACGTGTAGGTTGATAGTTTTTATTAAATTTTTCATTTAAACAAGTAGGTATGATAAAAGATCTTTCAAAACTGAAAGAAAGTTAAGAGTGTACCCTGAAAAAGCCTTTGTTCTGCTCTTACCTTTGTGTATCGCAATCAAGGGATTGTTTGGGAGTCTGAAGTGTTTACATAATGACGCGTACATAAAACTGTCTGTAAATGGGAAGTCGCTAAAACATTTCCCAATGAGAAACTTTTGTAGACGGGTCAGACAATGCTGGCATTTTCATTTCGAGTTCTATTTCTAAACAAGAAAAGCTAGGGGCTAATTCAAAAATCGTTTTATTTTCAGGTATGTTTACATATGTCGGTTCAAAACATAACTAATGAATCATTAGCTATGGCGAAGACCTCTTTACAGCTCAGAAAAAACAAAAAAGACAATATCTAAATCAGTAGATACCACACGTTGAGTTAAGCTTGTGGAATGATAGTTTGCTTACAGATACAAACAAAATGCGAGTCACCTATACACACGAATAATAAGTTATTGATATTATAAACGCTGTAAATACAATTCAGGTATAAAGTCTGCTGAATGCAGTATGAGCGGTGACGAATAATCTAGACGAATAATGCGTAGACTACCGAAATATCTTCCCCGAAACATTAGCGCAAACTTTTTGGCAGATGAGGCGCTTCGTCGGGCCCGCTCTCACCTACATACAGCGGCCTACGACCCAGGAAATTGCCTAAATAAAGCTCGGTTTGTTATTTACATACACAATAATTTATTGTTTCTTACAATTTAGTGAAGCTAAAATACAAGTTGTTGATTGATTACAATTTGAAAAAGCTTTAATTTGAAATTTCTCCCAGTGTTTACCAAGTGCCAAGCTTCTCCGTACACAGAACGCGCCGAGGACAGGGTGGCTAACAGGACAGGACGTTCGTGGAAATCACAACGCAGGTATCCTTACAACCACAATATATATTAGATAAAATTATAATATAAAGATCGCCATATTGAAAAAAAATCTAGATTTATCGTAACTTATCATCTTATGAGATACACTGTAATTTATACTGAATGTTGTAACTATTGGAGCGTTTTCCATCATTATAAAATATTGTGGATGAAAGAAAACTGACTGTTTCAATTAATGTCAGTCTGCTTTGTAGCACGCTACATTAACTAACTTAAAAAAGTTGTTTTTCTAGTAAAAAAAATTAACACTCACTCGACTCCCGTCAACGAGCTCATTTTGTAATACCACTTACTTACATTACCCAAAATGTTCTTAACACTTATGAGCTTTACTTACATTTCATCGACAAAATTCCTAAGTGACCGGACAAGTGGTAAGCAAGGAACGCTCCATTTCCTAAACATATGGCTATTGTACAGTTTCACAATGCAATTTAGATCTAGTTAAAGTACAAATTCTTTAGGAAATACATAAATTTAAATTTAACTAACCCTCAACTAAATGAGTGTAAGACATCTACTGACACATCAATGTTAACAGAAAGTAATTTTGCTCTTATAGAAAATGTTCTTATTAGATAAAACAGAAACTATATTTGCACATGTGTACCGTGTTTACTTAGATGCAATAATTCGCAGATTAAAATTATAGGAAATGACTTTAAGTTGGATTGATCCTAATGTGACCATGAATATTTATACAATTATTATTAAATTTGGGTCATGAACGGGGGAATTCGGAAAATCGGGGAGCAGGAACAGGGGAAGGGTTAGAGCCCGGGCTGTGGCGATGTGTGTGTATGTGTTGCTGGCGTCACCATTGACTCATCACATGGCATACTTCCTTGTCCACTCGCGAGCTAGTTCATTGTACTTTTCTCTGTCCGTTTTGTAGATCCTAGCAATTTCTGGCACCAATGGGTCGTCTGGGTTTGGATCGCATAGCAGTGAGCAGATTGAGAGCAACACTGTAATAAGAACAGATAATTATTCTTTACACATGTTGATGAGTCTACGTGATTGAGTACCAATGACTTGGTAATTTATGTATCAAAAAATGTGTCAACAATGATTTATATTAGAGTATTTTATGATAAAAATAATTACCTTTGGATATAGTAAGTGCCGGAGACCACTGTGAGCGCAGAATATCAAGGCAAATGGAACCATTACTGTTTATATTGGGATGGTAAATACGTGTTGTGAATGCAACTTTTGGTGGTTTGAACGGGTAGTCTGTCGGGAAATGTATGGTGAGGAAGAATACGCCTCCTTGATAGGGACTGTCAACCTGGAATTATAAACAATATAAAATGTTACACTAATTTATACACCTGAATAATTAAAAATAAAAGAGAAATTGCTATCAATACAAATATATTGATGTCATGATAATCAACTCAGTTTTATCTAAGCAGAAAAATGATAAGACCAAAAACATAATTTTAAAAATAGGTATTTGAATTTACATTGACAAAAATGTACATATTTCTTTCTGATAAACATAAAAGATACTCTCATCAAGGGTTAATAAGAGATCTAAATATAAAATGGAAATACATAACAAAAAAGTTTTTACATCCATCAGTTTGTTGTTGCAAGCAACATTGTTTTTTAGGAAATCTAGGTCATATTGCTGACACCTACAACACTGACTAGCAAAATGTAGGGTAATTGTTATTTAAGCATTTTTTAACTTTTATGTCTTCACATCAATAGCAAATATGAGATAATTACATTATACATAAATAATTATCATAGATGTATGTAAAGTAAAGATGAATGTAAAGATTTACTTATACATGTATGGTCTTATTCAGAGTGCATTTGCTACTCCGGGACTAAGGTTAACCCTATTAACATGCAGAGAACAGTGGGTTAACCTTAGTCTGAACTAGCAAATGCACTCTGAATAAGACAGATTGACTAGAAGAGCAGAGCAGCAGAGCAGATTTGAAGTATTTATTACTATGAGTGTATGACCACTGCTTTCTTTTTATAATGCTTGGGCTTCACCTGCGTGACGCTTACCGTTCAAATAACGGCATGATTAGCGATTATTAAATTGCACACTAAAATATGTTTGATGTTAGCGTCTAGGGGCTTAGTTAGATCTGTGGAAACTAGTATTTAAAATAATAAAAAGATTCCAAGCCTCAATACTTTTCTCATTTGTCCACTCCATTCTCTCTCTACAACCCGATGACTATGCAATATATCATTTTTTTTACAAAGAGTTATTGAATGTGACCATGTTTTAACAAGTTTGTATTTTATTATTATTATAGCCTTTATTTATTCAGATTCTTTATAGATAGATATAGCCTTTATATTATAGCATTCGGTATTCGAGTTGTATACCAAATGACTGTAGAAGGTGAAGCTACAACAACACACTATGTGTCGAAAGTTACTGCCGTCCGAGCTATCGCCTAACGTCTAGTGTCATTAAAGCAAATCAGCGCACTAGGACCGGCCACAGCTGCATACAATATCAAATGACGCACTAATTAATGACATTAAACACTTGTGAAGCCCCAGCATAAGTGACAAATTGCTGGTCATGTACATATAAATACAATTATTATTGATCCAAATCTGCTCCACAATGATGATAATATAAAATTTAATTAAAATTTACAATTAGATTTTAAGATTATGATATTACAAGTGTTTTAAATTTTTAAATGTGTAATTTAGTATTCATCATCTCAAGCAAACATATTTCACATTCACTTGCATATCAGATACTGTTATATTATGACAGCAGATATAAAAATATTCTGTTTATCTGCATATCAAACTGGCTTTCAACCAAAATTATAAGAGCAATGACACTACATACATACACATAATCAAAAACATACTGTAATGTATTGAAAACAATGTACTACAACACTGTAGGAAGACAGAAGTGCTAATATTGTTATTCATCAAACTCTGAGCCAACCCATAAGACTGTGTAACAACAGAATTTCCATGTGTCATGTTTCCCCGAGATAAGGGGTCATATGGGTGAGTAATGAAAGTCATCATCTACAATAATCTAAATTATACAACAGTAGCAACATCCTAGGAAAGGTTTACAAAAAAGGACTCAAGTTCCAATTAAAATTAAATATGATTTTAAAATCTTTCTAAAAGTGTGTAAATAATTAGATAATAAATATTTGTGTGCATGCTAGTGTGATAAAACATGTGGAATTACTTACTGGACCCATAATTGTGGCTTGCCAGTGAAAAACTGAAATGAAAACAAATATAATATAACATTAGAACATAAGCAAGCGTTAGGTCATTGACTGTAAACAAATATTTTGTCCTACCTAGCACTAGATTAAATTGAGTTTCATTTAGGTAATAGAAATGAGACATACTAAATGTCAAATAGTAAAGGCTACTTACTAATTGAAACAACATATTAGTAAATTGATCATTTTTGTCATTAACCTTAAATAAGCTAGAACTTACTAGGTAAACAACACTTAGATCCAATGCATCAAAAAAGAATAACTGGAAATACAAAAGCCAGTATTTTTATACAGATAGCAACACTGTTGATACCATTTCCTTTTAGACTGATTATATCTGTATTATAAACACCATTTCCATGATGTTTCCATTTGACATCGTTTCTCAGTATTATTATTATACGACACAATGAGTCACAAAAAAGAAGTAGGTAGATCAATAGGTACTTACGATCTTCACCGTGTGGGCCTGCAGAACATTGTGCTGGGGGGTCTCTGCCGAGGTCTTGTAATTCCTAGACAATAAAACATACTACTGTAGGTACTCATTAGAGGACACAATACCGAGATCGACTTGTCACATCATCACTTAGAAAATAAACTAGCGTTTATTTTTATACTCAAAACAAAGAACATAAAACGTGTTAACGTCACGAAATGCAACCACGAGTCTCCAGCAAGGATACCATCACGTCACAGACATCCCACCATACAAGAACACCTCAAAATTGGCACATTATTCCGACATTTTATGTACGCCGTGTGCACAAATTGTCATCTACATCAACCAGTGAGGCACCGTTATTCCTTAGTCCAATCTTGTATTATTCGATCGATTTCTTGTAATCTTAGGAGTAAAACAATCACGCACACGGAAATATCCAGAAGAAATTTCAATAATAGGTATTCACAATGACGAAACATTCACTACGAAGTCTTGATGCAGATTTTACAACACACTCATTTCAATACGTGGGATCCTTTGAAATAAACAAACGAATTATTAATACGTACCCTATTAATTCGTTTTAACGCCATTTGATTATTTTATGATGGAATAAATCGACTTTCAACTAGACAACGAAACTGTGAGCCAAGGACCTTTGATTAGAGATTGCAAGATGGCTCCCCGTCTAAACGCAAAAGTACCACCCAAGTCGTTTTATGTAATATTAATTAAATATATTACTAACACGCCTATAGACTTTAAACGAATAAGTATAAAATAATAATAACTTATATTAATTTACAACTAGAATTAAATATGTCGTAGTTTATACTAAAATTAACACTCTCTGCTGCGGCAGAGAACAACGAACAGGAAAATCGACTATTTGTGAAGTGCGTTCAACAGCAATCAACTTTTTGTTTTTTATTACTGGTCATAATCATGTTTATTTTGATTAACTTTTCCAGAAGTATTTTATTTATTTGTTTTAAATGAAATCTTATTCGCAACTGTTCTATGATGGAAAATTCAATTTAAAAATAACCATACATTAAACGCTATTAAATATTAAAGTTTTTAAAAAGTTTTTATTCGAATTAGAACTGTGGCAACATTGTATTTTCGGAAATGACGTCGAAGCCGCATGAGGAAATGTATGAAGCGCTATTTTTGGAATATGTAGGTACAATAGTTATTTTCACGCACATTTTTGCAATTTGAAACTTCCCCAGGTGTAAATGTGAATTTTAGTCAAATTGCAGAACAAAAATATATTAAAAGCAATATACTTCACAACCACATTAACAATGGCACGAATTTTTTAAATTTTATTAAATACATGAACTAAGAAGTAGTATGAAAAATGGTATATGAACACCTTAGAGCATGAAAACAAAACATCGGATATGACGCTTAAATAAATCATATTTCAATACATATTATTCTTATTTTTAGGACTCATAAAACTTTTCGATTGAATAAAAGTAAAGTAGATGGGTTTGGGTAGTTTGGGTTTAGGCTCGGTCTATACCCAGCCGAAAACCGGACCGGGTCGCGTATATGGCTTTCCGTTATCACCTCGTCCTAAGCCTCGTCCCTCGATGTGAGACGACGTCGATACGCCTTTTTTGAGCCAAAACGTCCGGAAACCCGTATTCACCTGGTCGGTCAAGGGGATGTGCTAGATACGGCTTTTCAGCTACTTTAATCACAAAATTATCTTGAAACCCGTGTTCACCACGTCAACTAAAGAGAGACGAGATAGATACGTGTTTTTGCGCGTGTTACCGCCAAAAACCCGTAGCGAGCTCGTCATTGTGAAGTGAGGAATATGATAGACAGCTCTATTGCATTATATAAGGTGTGAAATTGGCTGTACCAGGTTTTAAAAAACAATTGTAAAAATATGATCCACTTACTGAGAGTGATGGCATTATCTATCTGTCCTTTTCTTGCATAAAAATAGCATCGCGGTTGCATTGCATACTGCGGTGAAATTGAAAACGTGCGCTATTGTTGTATTGTTGTTGTTTTAGAGATTTTGCATACTTATTTACCAGATTCTCGTAAAACAAATATGTGAAAAGTGTTTCCAATCGATAAAGAACATTTTACAGAGTTAATCCCAATAATATTATAAATGCGAAAGTTTGTGAGGATGTTTAGATATTTAGGTGTTTGTGACTCAATCACACGTCATTAAACGGCTAAACGGATTTGGATGAAATTTTCTACAGATATAGAATTAAATCTGGATTAACGAAGTAAAAGATACTTTTTATCACGGTTCAATGATTCTGTGGGATATAATATATGTGACCAAAAATCCTGTAGTTAACGCAAACATAGTTGCGGGCACAGCTAGTTACGGATAGTTGTAGTTCCTAAAATAAAAAAAAAACTCAAAAATAATAAATAAATATCTATGTATAATAAATTAATAATAACTATGTTTTGAATAAACATACATACATACTACTTATCCACTATAATTGATAAATTAGATTAACTGAAAAATATTAAATAACCAGAAGGCTGATTCTTTTGTAATAATACACTACGTAGGTAGGTAGTTTGTATTATGCAATAATAATATCATGTTACACTTTTAGAATTATTATTATTCTAGATTATGACTAAATTCACTGTCGCTGAGTCAGAGACGTAGTAAGTACGGTTTTATAATAAGTATGTTGGTTTAAAACCGTATTCAACTCGTCTACTAAAATGTCCCGAAATAGAGACGGGTTTCTCGAGTCGTAGCCGCTTGAAGTAGCTGAAAAGCACGTCCCCTCGAGAGACCAGGTGAATACGGGTTTTCAGGCGTTTTCGCGCAGAAAAGGCGTATCTATGTCGTCTCACATCGAGGTGACGAGGTGATAACGGAAAGCCATATTCGCGACCGGGTCAACGCGGATTCAATTCATCGCTTAGGCTCGGTCTATACGCCAATAAGTTCAAAAAACGACCTTATTGCTTAAGCGATGGATTGAATCCGCGTTAAACCGGTCCGGTTTCCGGCTGGGTATAGACCGAGCCTTAATGATACCGATTTTCTACTGAAATTACTACTGAATCATAGCACTACTAAATCATCGTCCTCGTTGTGTCAAATCTACCAAAAACGTAGAAATCTACTAAAAGTGGTCACACTGATGGCGTCCGCAAGCAACGTCCGAAAGACTGTGCACACTTATCAGTCGCGGCTTTCAGCCGCGTTTATAGTTTGTTTCCAGCTTTAGTCACGGCTGTCAGCCGCTTCCGTCAAGCTGGAAACAAACAAACGGACGCGGCTGACGGACGCGGCTGACGGACGCGGTCGGACGTCCGAGCATTCAAGGTCAGCCCAAGGTTACGTCCGCGACTTACGTCCGATAGTTAGCACAGCTTAGTGTAACAACTCAAGTCCAACAGTCATAATTATAGAACTTGAGTCTTTTTAAATTCAGAGAATGAAAACGTGACTTGAAGCTAGTTTTCCACAAAGGCACGTGTCTGGTTTTGGCTACTACATTTTACTGTGTTACACGAGGTCAAAATGACTATATGACCCAGCTGCTATGCTGATGCCTATACGTACATTCAATACCTAGATTCTTTTAAGTCGCGGCTGTCAGCCGCGTCCGTCAGCCGCGTCCAATAGTTTGTTTTTAGCTTCAGCCGCGTCCGATATCGGAAAAAACTACAAACTACATTGGCTGTCTGTCAGTGAGTTAGTGGTTGTCTTGTCATCAAAGTTATCGTATTTCTTGTTCGAAATGTCTTTGCTTGTCATTTAAAGTTTTCAACTTGTCTGTCATTATTGTCAGTAGTCTACGTAGCTTAGCGTAGCGAATCCTAAGTCTATGCTTATACACATAATCCTAACCTTTAACCCCTCCTGATCACATTCGTTCCTAAATTCCCTTCCGTCATTTTCGTTTATTATTTCCTTATAATCCCGTTTCCTCGTTTTAACTCGAATATGGCAACACACAAGTCGTGTTAAGCCAAAAACCGGAAAAAAAAAAGTCTATGCTTTTAGCTGAGCTGAATGTCACATATTAATCTGTGTGAATGTCCGCGGCCCGCGTATTATTTGATCAGTGGCCCGCGCGGTCCTGTCTGTCACAGGTGTCACTCCTGTCAGTCAGTCAGTAGCTCAAGACGATTGGTATTTGCTAGTTGGTTTTGCGAAAGTGTCTGTGTAATTTTTAACGAAAAGTTTACGTGCTGTGATATTTCAATTTTTTTTTTTTAACTTGATTAATTAGAGATTATGCGACCTCTGCCGTATCTTATCAATAACAAAATGATTTATTAGTTGGTACTCACGAACGACTGTAATTAAGTGTATATTATTCGTCTTGGGATAGACCGTGTTGCGGTTAATAATTTAATTATGAGTCTTACTATGACCAAAAAAGTTAGTGAATGCCAAGCAGAGACTGTACAGTTTATGCCTATAGAAAAAGTAAGTGTCTTAAGTGCTAAACGATTATGCGATTTCACATTATTAAGGTTTCTTTTTGCCATAACATTTTGTACTAGAATTTGATTTCAATATTTTCAATGGAAGAAATGAATAAGTGGTCAAAAAGTATTTAAAACTAAAAGTTGACTTCAACTTTGGAGGCTGGATGCTAGTGAACCTCCATTTTAGTGTTTTGGTGTTAGTTAATTTGTGTGTAGATTATTCACAAAAAAAATATATGATCTAGCTGTGTTCAGTAGGGCAATACTCATTCATTCTATAATGTACCTATGTACATGATTAAAATTAATAATTCAATTTAAAAAAAATTGAAAGTGGTTGCATATCATAGACTTGTTTTTTATGTAGGTTGAAGATGAAAGCAGACACACAGAAAGTTATTGCACAAGCAGCACTCTCCTTAGACGGGGCAAAAAATTGGAAGACAACAATAACTTGACCAAAGAAGATATAGAGTACATCAACTACAGACAGCTCCTCAAGTATGAAGAAGCTCCGGAGTACCTTCAGCACAATCCATTCATTAGGGATGGTTATAGAAAGCTCCTTCCTACAAAACTCTGCTGGGAAAGGTAGATAATTTTTTTTTTTTTTTGTTTCATAAAAATGCAGTGTGACCTATTCAACTTGTAAAAGGCTTGTTATGTTTTTTTTCTGCAAAAAAATATCAAAGGTTTTTGGAACAACCAATTTTGGGAGTTAAAATTATGCATAAAAATCAAGTAGATAAGAGGGGTGTTTTTGTTGATGCTTCTTTAGTTCTTTAGACATGTAGGCTTAGGTTTGAAAAACAAAACGTTTACATTAATTATGTCAGAGTTAAATAGTTGGAGCACTGTCTATATTTATTAACTCAAGTTAAACAATATTGACACATATTAATTATATTTTCTTTCTATTTTACACATTATTTATTCACACTGTTGACCTGTGTTTGATTCAAAACCCATGCATGGAGGTTTGTCTGGGTTGATAACCCATCTCCTTGCCTGTCGTTTCCTTCATTAACTACTTAGCCTTTTGAAAAACTATATTGCAAAGAAGAAAGATAATAAACAATTTGTCAAGTAAAAAAATGAGATTGACACCATTGTTAAGCTAATAAGACAGGAAAAGTAGGCAATGAATTGGCGCGGTTGCGGCCTATGCCGTGCCTATACCTATGCCTATGCCGTGCCTATGCTAATGCCTTGCCTATGCCTATGCCGTGCCTATGCAGTGCCTATGCAGTGCCTATGCCTATGCCGTGCCTATGTCATGATGATAGAGAGAAAAAGGTAGAAAGAAAGGGAGAGAAAATCGAGACCTGGGAGCTTGAGCGGTGGATTTTAGGTTGAGGCATCTTGAGGCGCGAGACATACAAAAGAGGCGCGGTTGCGTCGCGGGTTTGGCGAGCGATTTGGTTTGAGTTTACAGACAGACAGACGACCAACGAATTCTACTAGCGCCTTTTTTCTTTTGTGGTGCAGAAGTCAGAACCCCAAAAACGAACACGTACTAATTTATTACTTTGACCGTGGCCGAGAGGCGAGCACGCCAGATTTTATGGCGTCGCCATCTCTGAGGTTCCGGGTTCGATCCTCGGTCGGCTCAATGTAGAATACAAACTTTTCTATAATCTGAGGTCTGAGTGTTGTGGTACCGTCGTTGTTTCTGATTTCCATAACACAAGTGCTTTAGTTACTTACCTTAAGATTAGAGCAATGGATATGATGTTGTCCAATATTTATTTATTTATACCAAAAAGCAGTCAGCTATCTTTTTAACCGACTTCAAAAAAAAAGGAGGTTCTCAATTCGTCTGAATGTTGTTTTTTTTTTTTTGTATGTTTGTTACGCGATTACGCCGTCAATTATGGACCGATTTCAAAATTTATTATTTAGTTTGAAAGGGTATACTCCCGAGGTGGTCCCATTTACACCAAGTCAGATTCTGATGATGGGATCCCTGGGAAATCGAGGGCAACCCTCAATTTTTATAGGCACCCATAATGTTTTGCATATATTTTCTGACTCAATGCTGATTTTTGGGTCTGGTAATCATCATATCATGTTGCTGACCTGATGATGGAAGCCACAGAACTCCTTAACGGATAGGAGTTAGAAGATTATACTGCAATTTGTCGACAGAACGTATTTCGCAGCGTGTTGAGCAGACGTGGAGCTTATTAGGTACCAGACCGCCAATTTTTATTTACGGGGCGCGTACCCGCACACCCAGTAACGAAAAAAAAATTAAAAGTTCATTTCTTAAATTGACTTGGTATTTAACGCAAGACCTTATCCTATGGTTACGACACCAAAATAGCCACCGTTCTGGTTGGAGTGTAGGAAAACCATTGCCTTAAGACTTACAAATTTTCGTCGAAAAATTGACCCTATATAACACCTTATTTTTATCATACCATTGGATGGGGGGTCCATAGAGGACCAACATTAGTTTAGGTTACTTTGCTGTAAAGTCATTTTTGGCGGAGTTAGGAGGGGAAAAATAGAGGACTTAACACTGAAAATTGTGAAATAAAATAAGTTTAATAAAGAACTAAAAACCGACTTCAAAATGAAACTAAAAAGCAAAAAATAATATTGACTAAAACATACGTAATCAGTTCTTTTTGGAGTCGGTGCGAATGAACAAATTTTAACTTTCGATGGCTGGCACCGACTCCAAAAAGAACTGATTACGTATGTTTTAGTCAATATTATTTTTCGCTTTTTAGTTTCATTTTGTAGTCGGTTTTTAGTTTTTTATTAAACTTATAGTAAAATTAAGTCTCTGTGAAAAGCAGAATCAAACCTTAAAAGGAGTAAATTAATAAAATATGACCTTATACAGATATACTATACATATATTATCATCATCATCATCATCTCAGCCACAGGACGTCCACTGCTGAACATAGGCCTCCCCCAGTGACTTCCAGATCGGCCGATTGGAAGCGGCCTGCATCCAGCGTCGTCCTGCAACCTTTACCAGGTCGTCTGCCCACCTTGTGGGTGGGCGTCCTACGCTGCGCTTGCCTATACGCGGCCTCCATTCCAGAACCTTTCTGCCCCATCGGCCGTCAGTTCTACGTGCTATGTGCCCCGCCCACTGCCACTTCAGCCGGCTAATCCGTCGAGCTATGTCAGCGACTTTGGGTCGTTCACGGATCTCCTCATTTCTGATTTGATCTCGCAAAGAAACACCGAGCATAGCCCTTTCCATAGCGCGCTGTGCAACTTTAAGCTTCTTAATAAGGCCCATAGTAAGAGGCCACGTTTCAGTTCCGTATGTCATCACTGGTAACACACACTGGTTGTATACTTTCGTCTTTAGGCACTGAGGTATTTTGGACGAGAAGATGTTGCGTAGTTTCCCGAACGCTGCCCATCCGAGTTGGATTCGTCGATTGACCTCTTTCTCAAAATTGGACCTACCCAACTGGATCACTTGTCCCAGGTAAACATATTTGTCAACAATTTCAAGAATAGAGCTCCCAACTGGTACTGGGTAGGGCGCAACATGGGCATTCGACATAATCTTTGTTTTGTCCATGTTCATCTGAAGACCTACCTGTTGGGAAACTCTATTAAGGCCATCGAGCATTGTACCGAGGTCTTCCAGCGACTCTGCCATGACCACAATATCGTCGGCAAACCGAAGGTGAGTAATGTATTCGCCATTAATGTTGATGCCGAATCCTTTCCATTCCAGGAGTTTAAAAGCATCTTTCAATGCGGCGGTAAACAGTTTCGGAGAAATAACGTCTCCCTGCCTTACGCCTCGCTGCAGAGGAATAGCTTTTGTGCTCTGCTCCTGTACTCGGACCGTCATGGTGGCGTTTTTATATAAACATTTCAGCACCTCGATGTACCGATAGTCAATATGGCACCGCTGTAGAGACTGTAGCACTGCCCAAGTCTCGATTGAAACGAAGGCCTTCTCATAGTCCACAAACGCCAAGCATAGTGGTAGGTTATACTCTTCGGTCTTCTGTATAACTTGTCGCAGCGTATGGATGTGGTCTATGGTACTAAAGCCTTTTCGGAAACCTGCTTGTTCGGGAGGCTGGAAGTCATCGAACCTACGTGCGAGACGATTCGTGATGACCCTTGAAAACAACTTGTAGACATGGCTCAGAAGCGAGATGGGTCTGTAGTTCTTCAGCAAGGTGTTATCTCCTTTCTTGAAGAAGAGCACCACCACACCTCTATTCCATGCCTCCGGCGTTATTCCCTCGAGCAAGACGGAGTTAAAGAGTTTCTGAAGGACCTTCAGTACCGGTGTTCCACCCGCTTTCAGAATCTCTGAGGTAATCCCGTCATCACCCGGCGCCTTGTTGTTCCTGATATATACATATATTATGTATAAGAATAATATGTAATTATGTAACGCAACTTTAGTTATGAAAACTCATCTACTTCTATTGTTAAGTCGTAAATTGCTGTTAACGATATTATGTACTTAGATATATTGTAGGTAGGTAATTACGAAACTATTACGTACATATTTATTTCTTTATCTCTAATACTGTTAACTTATCTACGGTAAATCGGTAAGTTTCTAAGGTAATTTTATGAGTGAGTAGGTAGTGACTACATTATCTATCAAATCTAGTAAAGTTTCAATTTAAACTCAAGCGAAATCTATCAATACGCTTATTTTATAAAAAAAAAACTTACCAACATTGATGTAAAAAGTAAAGATACGGCTGACAGAACAAATCGCCTTGCATTTCCTCCATACATGACACACTAACCCCATCTGTTAGACTTTGATGTCAACTGTCAAATAGCAACCTTGTAAGAGCGGCTTAAAACGAAAGAGGAACTAAGAAAAAAGTTTTTATTGCGCAGATGTTATATTTAAAGTAGTGTCAGAGTAAATATAACTTTTTGCTTTTTCGAATTAAATACGTCAACATAAATTAAATAAAATAAAATAATCTTTATATGCTTAAACACGGTATGCATAGGTGTTTTAAAATGAACGTGCCAAGCATGTTTAGCCAAAACAAGGCATGCAAATTAAATATAAAATTGAACTAAAATTAAATATAAAATTGAGTCTAAAATTGCATTAAATTAAATTACATAGATGTCAGTCATATCATAATTATGTTGAAATTATACTGCATTGTTATTGAAGTTTTTAGTAGTACCAGGATATTTTGATTTCTTGTGTTCCGTGGATAAATGTCAAATGCCCTATTAAAAATATGCATAATTTGCATTACAAATACACATGTTTCAAATATATACAGGGACGTCAATGTTAGTAATTAAAATTGTGCAAATAGAGGACGACATGATGTTCGTGGAGGGACACCGCATATTGGTCTTATGCATCTTTATAAGGCAATAAAAGCTCTATTTATATTAGTGTTATTGCCCCACATCAGTAAACTGTAGCGTAATTTAGAACCTACAATGCATGATAGGAAGCAATCACAGTTTTTGTTACAGATCTAACCTGCTTTAAGGCATAAATAAACTTGATGACTCTGTAAGGATAGGTCCAGATCTGGCGAACGCGCCACGAATGCGCAGGTCGCGCGCGAGCTGCACACGCGTGGCACGCGATCCGTTACTGCAACCGATTAGTGCGTCTCTTTAGAGCAACTCATGCAAGACTTGTACAGTGCGCGCGAGCTGCGCGCGTGCGGTTCTGGTTCACATTCAAGCCAGTTTTAAGGTCGCGTTCGCGCGGCTCGCGCGCAGCTCTTGCCAAAGCTCTTGCCTGCTGTACAAACATTATCTATATGCGTTTTCCAATTCACGTCTTGTTATATAGTTAAACCTAGGAACTTCGTTTGTTTTACTTCGTTAATTTTCGTGTCTATAGAATGAATATCAATAAATATAAATGTATTTAAGTATGTTTGTAAATGTATTTAAGTATGTTTATAAATGTATTTAAATAAGTTTATTATCTGTATCTAGTGGCAAAAGCACAAGATTTGCTTAGTTTGGGGCTAGATAATTGGTTGTTTGTGGATACAATTTATTTTTATAAGTATACGGAATCATACCTTAAAACTTAAAAAAAAACTATATCAGATAATTTATATTTTTATTTATTACATTTCACTGTCCTTCGAATAAAACTTTTTTTTTTAAACTTTTGCCTTTTGTTATTTTTGTATGTTTTAAATTTTTAAGTCATAGTGCATCACGTAAACTTAAAATAAGTATTCAATAAATTATCATAAAATAAAATATTTATATTAAATCGCATGTACTGGACTGAACTTAGTGCACTGTGAGCACTATTATGGCTATACTATAACCATACAACTAATGCACGCCGCTACAAAGTTGTATCGATTTTGCGCGGTAAATATGGCGTTGCTTCCTAAAATTGACAAAGAAGTTAGAAAATTGTTAAAGTAATGTAAATAAGTTTAGTGTTTATTAAATATGCGGCTTATTGGTGAGAAGTAATATTAGAATTTGTTTTAATGACCTTTCTGTCGTAATTTAAGCAACCTTTCAGTGAACATCTAGGCATTTTTATTTTTTCATACAAATGTCAGATCCCGATGACCGCCGACCACTGACTACGTCACATCGGCCTCGGTCGGGTCATTTTCGGGTCTCTTTTGGTCCAACACCCAGACGTGTGGTCCGCCCTGTCCTTACGAAGTAATATATAAGTCAATGCTTACCAATCTGCACTGGGCCCGCGTAATCTGTTGTGCTTGTGCCCTACAGTAGGACGACGTATAAATACTTACTTTACTTTTATTATATGTATATCTAAAGTTAGTTTTCGTAATATTTACGTAACATACGGCTGGCGCCTGGCACCCTGGAGTAAGGCAGAGGAAAATTGTACTACCTACCACCTTAATCTTACTGATTTGCAACTAGAATCCTCCTCATTACCGAAAATAATAATAGCGATAACTTTGCTACCGATTTCGACAACTAAGTTCTGTCTATAGCATGTTAACAATTTTTATTTGACGACGGTTTCGCGCGAATTAGCGCTCGGGAGCCTCCGGACAACAGTCAGGCAGTTGCGCGATCGAATCCCGCTAGGGACAAATATTTGTGTGATGAGCACGACCATTTGTACTTGCATCGATGTTTATTAAGTATTTAAGTTTGTTTATCCTTTATCTAGTCGCCATAGTACAAGCTTTGCTTAGTTTGAGGCTAGATAATTGTGTGATTTTATTTGTAAAAGTCTCGGTGAAACAGCGATTTTGGTTAAAGCTAAAACTATATTTTAAGGGCAAGACGATATTTATCTTCATACATATTCCAAAAACCGGCCAAGTGTGAGTCGGACTCGCGCACGAAGAGTTCCGTACCATTTTCTATAAAAACGGCAAAAAAAACACGTTTCTTGTATTCGAGTCCCCTTAAATATTTATTGTATTCTGTTTTTTAGTATTTGTTGTTATAGCGGCAACAGAAATACATCATCTGTGAAAATTTCAGCTCTCTAACTATCACGGTTCATGAGATACAGCCTGGTGACAGACGGACAGACAGACGGACAAACAGACAGACAGACGGACAGCATATCCTTAGTAATATGGTCCCGTTTCAACCTCTGGGTACGGAACCCTAAAAATGATACGATTTGATTACCTTCAAGACTGGTAAAATCTATCCTTGTCTCTATCGAGTCCGTTAATGTACCTTACTTATTAATACCTTGGACTATACTGAAATTGCGTATCTAGAGTGTGACGGAATAATTAAGTTACATACAGTACGGGTATATCACCGTGTAATGCTGATACATACTGATGTTGTGTTAGACATACATATGAATTAGTGTGTCATGTAGGTACTCAGATTTCCTAATATTTGACTTACTTTCTAGCCCATGATAATGATAGTTTTAGGTATATGTATGCAGGGACTGACAAAACTGAAAGTTTAGCAACAGCCTGTGCAGTTTTTTAAATAAAAATTCCAAACCTAGAAATTAACGGCACTAGAATAAACTACATAATACATAATTGACAATTGTTAGTAGACCTAAGCATTCATTTTCGATTTATTGGCAAGCTTGATATTGTCATGGGGTGTGGGTGTAGCTGGCTGATAGGTATAGTACAGTATATAAAATATAATTATTTATCCAACAGACATACAATTTTTAAAGGCACACATAAAACAGACACCTTTAAGTAAAAACGATGTACTTAGTTTACATTAAGGGCTTAACAACCTACGAGTACCTACCTCTACTACAGAACGTCATTTAATCTTATGTGACCGCGCAATTACTAAAAAAGCTAAAAGAACGATTATTCTATCTAGGATTATCACCTTAACTTTCACAAACATTAGTAGGTCTGTTGAATTACGCCTAGACGCTAATGACATGCAAAATGCTACATACTGGCTAAATAATCATAATGTCTACTTAAAAGTTCAACACCTTCGTAGTTCTGAACTCTTATATTCTACATTCTTTCTTCTTTTCTTAAATTTTATGAATTTGACAGACCTCCTATATTGTAAAAATGACGGCGTATTTATCACGATCATATTACTCATCAGCTGTTTCGTTACAGCATATTCTGGTGGACCAACGAGACGATGAACATATGGACCCATATATTCGGTTTCTTCTTGTTGCTGTTCCTCACCATCAACGACCTCGTAATCATCAATATTCACGCCACAGTCACAGACAAGATTGTTGCTGGTATACTATTCTCTTGTTTTATGGTGAGTATCGCTCTTGATTACTAATTTTCTTTTTCATACTTTAAGAATGTCTTTTTGTTTGACCTGCCCCCCCCTAGCATGACCAACAAAACAAGATATGATATGATATATCAATTTATCGACGCCCAACTGTCAAAATTCGATATCATAGCAGCCATCTTGCACTTCTATCGAACCAGTTTTTAAGTCTAATCATATAAATGTTTCATAAAAAATGTTCCAGTCATTCCAATAGTTTTTGCACTTATGGTCTTTTGCGTTATGTTCGAACAAATTATGTTACGATTTATTTCCCCATGTGGCGCCTTTACTTATTGGATGCCAAGCGGTCGCATGAGACCGCTTAATAATAACATTTCTAATGTGTCTCGTTTTACCGGACAGAGGAGTTACAGTAGGAAAATAGGTTATCGATTGGCGATCACGAACTGGAAGCCGCAGCGTGGTTAGGTAGGTTGCGGGAATCTGTTGGTGCATCATACATACGGCCAAGGTCGCCGTCCGATACAGGTTGCCCCTGAAAGTATGGATCAACGAATCGAACAGGCGCATAGCTTGGGTCATTACCGAACTGTTTTGGGTCTATGAATTAGGGTTCAATTTTCGATAGTTAAAAAGTAGTAATTGATTTTATTCGTACCATACCATAATCATAGAGAAAAAATAATACTCCATAATCATCGCATAGAGCCTAAACAAACAAACTATCAAAGAGAACAGTAATTTTTTGATTTCGAATGTTAAAGAAAGGTTTGCCACTCCTTAGGTAAGTTCTTTGGTCAACTAGGAACAAATGTACCTATCTATGTATAGTCGAACGAAAATGAAATTTTTGTCACAACATTTTATCCATCAAAAATGAAACATACATTCATAGAGCCAAAAAGTCCGTGATTGACTCCCGCAATGCGACTGTTCGATTACTTTTTTTTTTTTCATTTATTTAAGGCAAAAACAGTCTTATACATGATATAATAGGTGACATAGTTATCGTAAATAATACAAAGACCTATGTTGCCTATAATTTGTAATCGATTACATCCATACATTCAGGGACAGCCTGTATAAGCAACGTGTAGTTTAAATAAGGTGAAAACTCCCAGGGGCTGTTCCTGGTGCTCAAATAAACCAACTTTTTCCATGGGATCAACATCGAATTACATTATTTTCACGTCTCTATACAAACTGATGTTGTTTGGTCCCGATTTAGTTTGGATAAGTGTTTTTTTTGTTGTTGTCGTATTTTTAGACAGTGGAAATCCTGCTTTACGTTATTACAATTACACCTTTTATAGGAGGTATCTTTCAGCATTCTTGTCCTCTTTTCTTCTCTTTGTTTTGTCTGATGATCACGATAGTAGAGTTAATTATTATGTGTATATCTGTGTATTATACCTGTGTCTCATATAGTTCACATTTTATCGACCGGAAGGAGTGGAAGTACTCTAAAGATTGTAAATAGAAAATGTTACCAAATTTTTCACATCATTGTATTAATTGAAGAAGAAATTTATTCATAGAATTTGAAAAATAGAGAAAAGCAATGCACTCTACAGGTCATTTCCCTCGATGACCCGTAGTGTTAAAACAACTTGTACATAAGTACTGAAATACCGCATGAAGCTAGATTATAAATTGACATATTTTTTATGTGCTGTAAAAAAAAAACACCTCTGCCATAGAATTTTTATGGTGAGAGCAAGCCATGACGTCATTGTTTACCGGACTTAGTTGCCTAACTTTTTTACGATTTTGAAGCAAATAAAAATCAGATTCTTTTAATAAATATTAATGTACCGGGTTATCAGCCCTAAAATAAGGTGTCAGATTTAATAAATGATGTCTTAGAATGATTTATGATTGGTGTCCACATCCCAATTAAAATTAACAGACCCGTAGGCCGATTCCGTATCTTGCAAAAGCAATGCGATAGCGAAAATTGACCAATTCTGGCATTAAAATAGCAAATTGACAGCAAAAAAAACAAAGCAATCTATTGTCAGTGCTGCCCATAGGTTTTGACACTAACCATCAATCGGGCGATGACTGCGCAATTATTGCTGTTTGCTCATTTTTAGGGAATAAGGGGGTACCCTTCTTGAAATCATATTTTTGACTGTAAATCGGTAGATTTACAGTCAAAAATAAGATTTCAATTGAATGTTATTTTATAAAATGAACATAGAAGTCTTAAAAGTGTTGATACGATAAGGTTATGTTACTCTTGTTTTGAATGTAAACAGGTTGACACATGGCACACCTCGCAAAAAAGCAGCTGGACAGGGTACCAAAACCATAATAAAATAATACACAAAAAATCTTTGTGAGTCTGACGTACGTCATAATAGAACACTCGCGTTCGCGCATCATAAGATGTTTGCGGAAGTATTTATTAATTAACAGCAGAGTTAAATTATGCAGAGCATAGTGTAGCCGTGCATTGTATTTAATAATGAACATGAAACGTCTGTCTGTAGTCAAATCTAGCCTTGATTAAAATGTATCGAATTATATTTTGGAATGACCCACTTGGTCTCGGTGACTCGGTTGGTCGGTCTTAGGCTAAAAAACAAAAATTCTTGCTATTAACACACATATAGTGTTTTTGTACGACCATTAGTGATGCCATTGACACAGTGAACAGTTTTGTAAAGTTAGCATCTAATGGTCTATTTGCAAGCAGTGGATATGCTCGTCCCGCCATGTACCGTATTTAGCCATCATAGTATAACGCAACATAGTGACGTGTAAGTTATGAAATGAGCGAGCCCACACCATTGGTCCACGCCTCGAAAGTCTCCGCTCGGATGACCGACCTGCTTTCTTCAGTGAAAGTATAAATTTTAAACATTTTTTATGGCATCGATGCAGATTGTAATACTAGATTCTAGAACTGCAATTTTATATTTGTGTTTAAATCTGATTTAATTATACGCTGTTTTAAAAAAGTATACAAATATACTGGTTGGTAGTTCCTATTGTATTATAATGACTCCCTGATTCAAGTCACGGAAAATAATTGAAATGAATTCAGGTTTTTCCATAACCCGGACATGACAGACGACCCGATTGGCATAGTGGCGCAGGAAACCTCCTTGAAAGCAATCGGTATTTGATACCGAGTTTGGTTCCCAGTTCAAGTCGTACCTACTTGGGAAACATTTTTTTCTGAATTCATTGCCTGGTACCTCGTAACACAAGATCGTTACTTCAAAACCATGGCAATTAGTGAGCTATCTATTGTCCCAAACATATGTATTTTATAAACGTATCATAATACATATAAAGTTAACTAAACAGGTTAAAAAAATAATCTTGGTTTTGACTTTTGGCATAGTTCTGCTATAACATTTTAAACTTTCTTGTTTCTTCAAACTAAATTAAATAATTAATAAAAAGAGGTATGTGTTGCATTTCAGTTGCATCCCGTGATGTGTATAATAATAGTTCTACTAGTTATTTGATGATAAATAAAAATTAGTACATGTATGTAGGGTAAAACCAGGATAGATGCCACACTTTTTGAAAATATGTTATATCTCCCAGTACAATTATTTCATTATTTTATTTATAAATCTGGCAAGTACTTTGGTCTTTTATCTATGGATTTATGAAAGGAAGAAATTATTACCTTTGACATTTCCAGAGTATTAGCGATTATTGCGGACCTCTAAATTTTGGGACATCTATCCCATATAGGGGATAGTTGCCAAGTCTATATAAATAACATTAAGGATAGACGACCCGCTGAGAAATAGGGCATCTATCCCGAAAAAACTTTGATCGCACCTAGCCTTCCCATGCGATCGCACAGAGACATGAGACACAACCCATTTGGTGGTAGTTGGAAAGTCTCTCGATAGATAAATAAAATAACACGCTATGTATTTTCGTAACTAGAGTAATTACAATCGGGGCACCTATACCACTGAGGCGTCTATCTCGGTTTTACCCTAAGTACTAATCTGTACTTATCTGTTTTAAGAATACTTTAGAATTCACGTTTGCAATTTCCACACAATTCTTGTTCATGCCTTAACTCAATCTGTTTACATCTTATGTAATTTTCGTAACCAGATTATGGACACAAATTCTTTATAATGTCGAGGCATGTGATAAATGCAGACCAAGTCGGTTCGGTAGGTAACTAACACGTTATATATGCGCTTAACCTACTTATTGCTTATTACATTTATTTTAAAAAACTGTTGTAGGCGTATAAAATAAATGAAATTGAAATATTTCTTTTATTTAAAAAAGCACTTGGTTTCTCATCAGTACATACATAAACGAGTATGCAAAAAGTCGTAAGTGGTTACACTTACTATACTAATAATAAATAATTAAATAAATATTGGACAACATTACATACATTGCTCTGATCCTAGGGTAAGTAGCTAAAGCACTTGTGTTATAGAAATAAAAAACAACGACGGTACCACAACACCCAAACCCGAGACAATATAGAAAAGTTCGTTTTCTACATTGACTCGACTGGAGATCGAACCCGGAACCTCAGAGATGGCGGCGCCATATAGTCCGGCGTGCTCGCCTCTCGGCTACGGAGGTCGTCAATGACAAACAATTCCAGGTTTTTTTACCCTTTAAAACCATTAAAACGCAACTATGCTCTAAATAGACTGTATGTAAATGAAAAAACAGGCCAAGTGCGAGGCGGACTCGCGCACGAAGGGTTTCGTTATTATCTATAAAAACGGCAAATAATCACGTTTGTTGTATGGATGGGACCCCGTTTAAATATTAATTTTATTCAGTTTTTTAGTATTTGTTGTTATAGCGGCAACAGAAATACATCATCTGTGAAAATTTCAACTGCCTAACTATCACGGACAGACAGACGGACAGCGGAGCCTTAGTAATAGGGTCCTGTTTTACCCTTTGGATACGGAACCCTAAAAATCAATGAAGAAACGGAATGGTGGTGGTGCAGAGTGCCTAATATCCCTTACTGTTTAAGATTCGCTGGGTAACACAAGGATTTCAAAGTAAATTTGATGAGATTTCTAGTAAATTTCTGTACTACTTTTATTATGGACTTTTACTTTTACCTATGGACATTTCTATCAATAAATCAGTGGTAACAAGTGTCGCTCGCTTTCGTTGCAGCTTGAGCAGCTCTACAATACAAACAAAGTGTAAGTCCTCACTTTCACTGCATTTAAAACTCACGATTTACGAGACAAGTGAATTCATTCGACTTATGTTTATTGCATCAAGAGGTTACTAAACTATCTGACTGTTGTAATAATAACATTAGAAATGGAAAAAATTAAGAATATCAGTTGTAGTAGTAGTACTTACCCTTTTAATTAGAAGGCACGATGTATTTCTTAGTACCACGCACGCGCGATTCGCAATAATGTTTTGAATGAACAAACGTTTAAACCGGTTTTATAAGGTATGTAGGTGGTACATGTAAGTCTATTTAATAAGACTCAAGAATACATCAAATGAAACCAAGGAACGGTTGCGTCGTTGCTGCATCTTCAAGTTTGTGGTCGCCACTTGAGAACTTTTCTTCCGCAACGGTTTTCAGTTCTGCCACCCTATACCATGACCAATAAAACACGATATGATAAGTTATAACGATTTATCGAAACCCAACTGTCAAAATATGATATACCTACATAGCCGCCATCTTGAACTTATATCGAAATGCTTCGATAGAAGTTCATAATTATTTTGACAGTTGGGTGTCGATAAATCGCTCTATCATATTATATCATACCATATCGTGTTTTGTTACTCATGCTAGGGGTCTGAGTGTGTGGTTTCCCTCTCTGTGTGTGGCCTGCTGCCCATTGCAACTTTGAAGAGCTATGTTGGTGATTCTTGTTTGTTAAAGGATATTCTCATTTGTATATTATCTCGTAAAGAAGTGTCTTGCATAGTTCTTTTCATAGCACGCTGGGCGACTTGCTTGCTTGCTTGCTAGTTACCAGCTTTTTAGGGGCACTATAGCACTCGAACTCACATAAGTGGGACGTGAGTTTGATTATTAAGTTGGTATAACAATATTATCAATTTACATAAAATTAATCACATACATAGAATAGCAGTAAATTAACTAAGGTCGTCATAAATTTCATGGTTGTGTCCTTTTTTAATTTGCAGAGTGTGAATAAGGAGACATTTTTTTATAAACTTCTAAATAAACTCAATTTCAGGTGTTATTGGTCAACTGATTACGTTTTTGGCCTTCTTATTTATTAGATATATTTTATCATGTTTATCAAATTAATGTTATAGATAGATAAATATTATTATATTGTAATTAATAAATACCTACCAGCAAAGTAAATATACTTGTACGTAATGGCCAATGGGTACAAAAAAGCTTAAGTGTCTATTAGTAGGTCGTCAGGTGAAGTAAATAAAAGATGTGGGCTTGTGAATGACGACGAGATGACAAGATCAGGTAAAAATGGCACTAACCTCACTTTTCTTCCTTAAGTAAATTTATTACATGTAGTCTTTGCTCGTAGGCAAGGCTCGTAGTTTTGTACAGATATTAAGTATCCCTTAATACTTACAAGAAGATTTAACATACGACAGACAATACAGCAATATTTTTCTCAGATCTGGTCGTCATCGAATAATAAAGATTGACACTCGATATGACCTGACCATTAAATCCAACCAGTCGTTAAAGCGAGTCTGAGAACATGCATTTTCATATACTGCTATTAAAAAGTAACATCACTGATCATTGGCCATGGTAATGTAGGTATTTGATGACACGACGCTCTGGACTAGAAATTAAATTCAGATGCAACAGCAACCAACCTGCAACTTTTAGGTTCAAATCCCGCCAGGGGGCAAATATTTGTATGATGAGTACGACTGTTTGTACCTTAGTCTTGGAAGTTTATAAACGTGTTTATTGGTGAGATCGTAATGATTGACTATTGTCTCCTGCCGGAAATCACGGCACGGAGGCGAAAAGAGTTTGGAAGGCGTTCGTGGGAATCGTAGTCGTGGAATCAACACGATTACCCCTTGAGATATAATAAGTTGGAATTGTACAACAATAATGATTATTGTTATTTATTAACCATTTTTTTAAATTTTTGTTGCAGATATGTATGGCGCTATCTGCTCTCTACCACACGTTTTCGTGTCGTTCCGAGAACGATTACAACACGTTCCTCATGTACGATCTGTTCGGCATCGCGTTGTCGCTGCTCGCAATATACACGTCGGGTGTCTACTACGCGTTCTGGTGTCATTATGTAAGTACTATATGCTTGGGGGCCTACCATGAGTTCGCAGAGTCGATACTCGCTAGACGCGGCGCTATGATTACGACCTCCGTAGGCGAGATTGGACTTGGCGTCGCCATCTCAGATGTAGAAAACTGACTTTTCTGCTCGTGTGTGTATTGGGTGTTGTGGTAACCACCGTCGTTGTTTTTTGATTTCTATAATACAAGTGCTTTAGCAACTTACCTTAGGATCAGAATATAGTGTATGACGTAGTTCAATATTTATTATTAACTTTTTTGATGATGATACTTGTGCAGCAAGTCTAAAAGATCTGTCGCTACGCTCAAGCGGTCGTGCTTTGTTAGATAGTGGTTATAGCCGGATGTCATTCGTCTCACGATATGTCGCCTCACTAATTTACAGTCAATTTAGTCCACTCGTGCATGGTACAAGGCTACTCTTACTTATTGAGATTCGTTCGAAATAAATCGATACTTTTATCTGTATGAGATATATGTCGTTTTACTTGTAATTGCTTATACTAATCTTTAAAGTTTCGGACCCAGCCCCAGAATCATAGTGTGACGACGACTTTCCATAATAACCTTTTACAAACTCTTCATCTCTTAAAGTAGAAATTATGCCCGTACAATAATAATTACTTCGATTGACATAGTAACTACTTAGCAACTACCTACTCCAAATGCTCACGAGCAACTGACTGAGTAGCGATCTCCTCCACAACTCAATTACGTCATGTCTGTTTGCCGATCGAGCAGTTAGTGATGCCAACATTAATTTAAAATACCTACATCGAATCACGACAATAGCAAGGATTTTTTGTCCGAACGAAAAAAAAAACGCAGATTGTATATTAACTACTAGATTCAATTCGGATGGTCTGTTGCATTGCTAGATTAGTATTGAGTAGTTATAAGTTTACAAAACGTTCTATGGAGTTATTATAACTATTGAATACGTTTTCAAAAATATAAACCCTTGCCTATTTCAAATATTTTCCTACCACCTAGATCATTCACCCTCTTGTAGAGTTAATTGTATGTGTCGGAGAGCCCTCTCTTTGACGGAAAGGCTATTCAATTTAAATGATAAAATTGCAGCTACACTTGTTAGACTACCTAATTTATTAACAGATGTGTTAAGAAGTGGCTACCCTCTTCACTGGTTTCAGACTGTAGTGGTAGGTTATTCTTCTTCTTCTTCTTCTCTGTCGTTTCGCTCTTGGCAGAGCGGTCGTGGTCACGTTGAGGCGTCCGTGTTAGTGGTGGAGGCGGACACAGCTCTCTTCACGATCTCCCGCCACCTCTCTTGGTTTGCAGACTGTCTGGCGCTGTCAGACACGCGGCCTCCCACTGCGGACTTTACTTGGTCAGTCCAGCGCATCGGTGACCTGCCGCGCGATCTAGTTCCCTCCACTTTTCCCTGCACAACCAGCCGCTCAATGGAGTCGTTATCACGTCTTGAGATATGACCAAAGTACTGCAGTATGCGCGATTGTACTAAGGACGACAGACGCTGTGTGATTTTCAGCTCTCGGAGGATGGACACGTTGGTACGGAATTCCGTCCATGATATTCCAAGCATTTTCCTCCAGCACCACATTTCCAGAGCATCTATCTTCCCTTTTTCCAACTCGCGCACTGTCCACGTCTCTGCCGCGTAAAGAAAGATGGGGAATACCAATGTTCGAACGAGCCTTACTTTGGTGGTTTTTGTGATGTTCCGATTCCTCCATACTTTCCTCAGCTTCTCCATCGCAGTTCTGGTTATGGCCATACGTCGCTTCACTTCATCCACGCAGCCGCCGTTGCTTGAAATTAAAGCTCCAAGGTATATGTAGGTCTGGACCACGTCGCAGTTCGCAATCTGTGTCACTTCGGGCGAGTTGTCGTTGACGCGATCCACGATCATCATCTTGGTCTTAGACCGATTTATCTTTAACCCAAACATAAGGCTCACGCGCTCCATTTTGAAAAGTAATTCCTCCATAAGGCCAGCACTACTCGCAAATAAGGTGGTATCATCTGCGTACCGCAAGTTCGCGATTTTGTATCCACCAATCGCAACGCCATCGGTCCAGTATTCAAGAGTGATTCGCATCACAAGCTCGGTGTATATGTTGAAGAGCAAGGGAGATATTATGCATCCTTGGTAGGTTATTATGACCCGCCAAATGCGACAGAACAGCATTTTCGGTTTATCGTCACTATCGAGTTGAAACTGTAAACTCATGGTAGGCCCGCTGAATTGCACATAATATGGCCTCTGCGGTCCGTAGACACGTCAGATCTACAGTTACAGTTTCTCTGATTATGATAATATCTAATCACTTTTGCGCAGAACAAATCTAAATATATCGTGATTGATTTGATGAGCAGAAGGATGATTGCTAATGGCCACTCGCAGAGGAGCCTGTTCGTAAAACTAATGTTTTCGCCTTTAGATCGATGATTCGAATAAAATGATGATCTTTAATGATGTTGAAAGGTTTCTTCTTGTTGTGTTGTTGGACAGAGAATATAGAAAATCAGATTTCTAAAAACATAAAATCTAAAAAAGGATCCTCCTAAACAACTTATTAAAATCTCTACAAAACCCCAAGCGAACATGAGACCTCGTAAAAAAATTCTATTGTATCTTGATTCTATGTCACTTTGTAATTTACAGAGACAGATGAGATGATGTTTTAATCAAGGTGTAGGTTAATGAGGTTTGTGCAAGGCTACAGGAAATATAATACTTATTCTTTAAGAGTTATTAGATCTTAAGTATATTCACAAAGGCGAACTTATCACAAAAGCAAGCGGTACCTAACTGTTTAGTGATTGAAATGTTTAACGGCGGCTTCTTTGTTGTTTTGTCATTTTGCGACAAGATAACCATTCACTTCTTAAGTCTACAGATAACTGTCTTCGAACATCCTTTTTATCTAGCATACATTTACCGTCACAAACACCGTAGCGCTATATTTATAATCGACTCTAACAAAAAACATGAGGTTTTACAACTGGACGCGTTGTTTTATGTATGTAAAATAATTTTATAAGGTTTTTTTTATATGATGGTTTTCAATTGAATACCGTATTTAGTTGGAAGTTGGATACATCAAAATATTAAGCCTGGACGAGTAATTAATTCAAAAGATTTCTCAAAGATTGTGTACACTAAAAGAATTCTGTTATGGTTGATAACATGATAATGTTTCCTTGAATTTAAATTAATCTTGAATGAAAGGTTACCTCTACTATAAATAAACCTTGGAATACGTCAAATATTATTGCAAATTCATGTTTATTACTATTATTGGAAGTAGGTATGTAAATAATATGTTGTTTATATTATTTCCGAAATAATGCAAATATTGTGTTTACAACTCCTTGCTTATGGACTCATTAAAAAAAACCTCTTTTCGGATGTTCCCGTTACTTGCGCTGTGTGATTTTTCTTTTTGCCAATTTCATGATTGTAATTTCATAGCTCTACTCGTAGAGTCTAAACATTAATAATGCTATTATAGCACACATTACCTACCGATATAGTGTGTGCGCTACTCTACTCCAATGAAACGTAATGATGACTGAAAATGTCAAAGAGTCATCGGGCCACACTATGTAGGTTGAATAGTGTAGTAGGCTGGTGCCACAGTGCCACTTGAATAAAAAGAAATGTAATTTTATATAAGTACTACTGTCTGAATTCTGATACAATTGACTCCCATAGTTTAAATTAAATATAATTTATAAAATTGAGTTTGGGTTAAACTTTAAAGCTTAACAATTTAAAACTAATTTGATATTACCTCTTTTTTTGGAGTTGGTAGAAAAAAATAAAAAGTATTTGCCTCATCTCATTACTATTAATGAGATGAAAATGTTATACTCACTGAGGCTCAAGTGCGAGTAGTTAATGATGTAAGGTTGACAATGTGTGCTATACATGAATAGTTATTATGATGAATGTAATGTTTATGTAAAAAGGCAAATATTTAATTTCTTCTTTACTGACAATTACCATATTGTCCTTTCTTCAGTGCAAGATAATTATAAACAATTATACTTATTTTTAAAAGAAAGTTCAGTGATATATAATTAAATCTCTAAAAAGAGAAATGCATGTTCATTTTACGTTTCTTAAAAAAAAACTGGATATTTGCTATTCGCGGATTTATTTAATACTTTCGTAGTACAGTAGTAAGTTATTCATACAGGGTTATTATACAATAGCGTATTTTCTAGAAAGTTAATCAATTGCTGATATTAAATTATTTTTATATATGATTATGAATGTTAGATATTTGCAGAGTACCTACATTTTCTTGAAACTTGACAATACATTTTCAAAAACCTTGCAATTCTTCCATTACCTGTCTGTACATAAAGCGAACGTGAATTCTTGTACGACAAAAGTCTTATTATTTTGCTAGAAGAGGCGAATAAAATAATAATAATACGGGATCGTCCAGATATGAGACTTCGATTGTACAGGCAAAAATGCAAAAACATGCAAGGCTATAAAAATGTATAATAATAAGTTACCTCAAAGTTTTCAAACTCTGCCATATTATTGGATTAATCATTAAAGCAATAATATGGCAGAGGTACTAAGTAAGTTAGTTACTAGTTATACATTTCCATTAAAGTTTAATGTAAAGTTACATTCCTGGTTTCTGACTAAGGTATTTAGATGACCAGGAACACTTACCGATGTTAAATGTGTTTTAATAGCTTTTCAATGCATTTTCTACTTTAATGATTTTATTATAATCAATTTATTATTCTCGTTAATCATATTATAATTTTAAATAAAAATGTATAGGATAAGTAACATTTTTGTGTTTTTAAAATTGGTTGATAAATCTTTAGTGGTGGTTTAAATCTAGTCTCTGTTATTAATAATAAGAGATTAATATTATTGCAAATAAAAAGAACCATCGCATATTTCGCATTGTATTGTAGATAATATATTGAGAAATAGCTTATATAAAATCCGGTTCGAAGGAATACTTCTCCATAGCAGGTACTCAAGTGCCACTGTTTTCATTTGCAAAGTTTTGATAGAACAGTATAATTTATACACTTAACACAGTGGTACAGTTAGCTTAACGGCGCGTATCACAGTCCTCCACACCAGACGCACAGTGCGATCTGCACCAATCGCGTAGGACTTTCACTTCTCGCTCCACGCATCTGACATTGCCCCTCACCGAAACCGATTCTTGTCCGATGTAAATGACAACATGCAACATTTTCTTATTTTAAAACCGGTTCACAGGTTGCTGAACGTACCTTTATAGTTAAACTAGCGTCTGCAGTCTGGCCACTACTTCGTCTGCTAGCCGTAGCTATGCGTAGGCTTTAGTTAAACATGCGATGTGCTAGACAAAGCACTGTCATGATCTCGAAGTCAGGAATTATCACCCTTGTGCTATTAGATACCAGACAATGTATTTTTCCAGGGTTGGCTCCCAGACTAGAGCCAATTTAGTAAAGATCGTTTTTTAAACCGGGAATCTAACCCGGGACACATTACGTTCAACGCGAATTACCGCGCCACTATACGCGTCGTCGTTTGAAGAGGAATGAATAATTTATTTTACTAGTAGTAGTAGTTTACTAGTGTATCCTATATGTTAAGTACTTTATGTCATAATCATGAAGCGTTATTAAGTGACAAACATACAACAACAACAACTTTTATATTATTAGATAGTAAGATTACTATTTTACTCGTGAACATGATGTAGGTACTACATTTTTGCCAATCTTGTTTTAGAATCACACTTGGTGACAAATGCTTTTATGAATATATCGATTTCGTAATCGTACGTATAATTGAAGGCAAGGACATGGTCAGTGAATTAGTATCAAATATGCACGATAAAAGCTTAAGTAAGGCCTTCGATAAATCCTTGTGATAAGTGCAATTGAGTGAGCTTACCACAAGGAATTGATTGCTTAGTAGGAAGTAACCTGATAAAAACTATATTCGATTGTACGAGGGTCAATAAATGTTGGTGGTGTAATTTAACAAGAAGCATCATCATATTCGTACTACTTCCGAATTAGCTTTTTCTGTCATACATAGTGATAGCATTTATTCCGTCCGTCCGTCTGTCATTTCTTCCTAGGGCTGTATCTTTTGAACCATATAGGCTGCCTAATGTATTTTAGACTTAAAAAGTATGTGTTATTATGGGGGATATATATAAAAAATAAACAGTCCTTACCATGTAGTTTTTTTTGCATTTGATTAATCGTAAAAACGGAACATAACTTAACCGTCAAACTTTATGGGTACCTAGTATATAACTATTAATTAATAATATTAATATACTTAAGACTTAAATAGTGCAAACTCTAAAATAAAATATCAAATAAAAAATCTCAATCTCGAAAGTACTAGGTACTCATTGAAGTAACACAGTTTTAATCGACATGTTCCATCAGCATGCGCAAACGCATCTCGATGACAGTCGTTACGAAATGTAACGACACTGACCTTAGCACGTGTCGCGAATTTCTATATTCAATTAGTGCACTCGCCATATGCGACAACCAATAATCTGCTTACCTAATTATATTTTTAGCATAATCATATGCCAGGAAATTATGCAAAGGTCATAGGGCCGCAATCTCCGGTACTAATTATGCAAATATAACAATTATATCTACATATAGTAATAATAGTCAATATTACATCCTATAGTTACCTAATATTTTTATGTGATATAATAATTTATACTAGAAAATGTATTATCTAAACTTTTTATTAGAAAATATATTTTTTAAGACGAAATTGTACACGATGACATGAATGTGGGTCAGTCAGTATCTGAAAAACATTATGCGCGAATAGCGATGTGTCTCGCACAAATAATATTTCTCCACCAATCCGCACTGGGCCCGCGTGATGGAGTATGTATGATGGCGCCAGGGAACCCATACCCTATAGCGTATAAATGTCATTTATTTTGTTCCACCGATGGTTGGATTTTTCGGAGAATAATGGTCTGGTCCGTATTGCTTCCTTATAGTGTATGTGCTCGATGGCCTCTTCCCTGCAGTTGGACGTTATTGTCACTTCCCTTTTTTAATATGGTTTAATTAATTTTCAGGAGCTAAAAACGTTCTACATGACATCCGTAACGCTGATCTTCATCCTGGCGATGGTGCTGCAGATCCCGCGGCTGAACGTGCCGTACCTGGTGAAGATGTGCGTCTTCATCGGCTGGGCGGCGTACGGGGTGCTGCCGACGCTGCATTGGACGTACGCGATGGGGGGCTTCGAAAACCCCATGGTGCAGGTGAGGCACCTATCTCTCTCTCTCATTTTCTGGCTATTTATCCCACGTAGTGGAGGGTTAGCCTGCGATGGGGGGGCTTCGAAAACCCCATGGTGCAGGTAAAGTGTAGATAACTAGTGTTGCCAGATTCGTTTTCCGAAAATGGGAACTTAAATAAATTAGAGTTATCACAAATATCGGGACGCTTTAAAACGGTCCTCTTTTGCCTCGACCATCTGGACGTATGCGATGGCTTCATAAACCCCATGGTGCAGGTGCAGCATTTCTTTCTCTCTCATTTATCTCTTAATATCTCTTCCTGTGGTAGGGTCCGCCTTCCGTATCTTTAACACTTCGCTCTGTTTTTGCCATCATATTTAGAAACCTCGCACTCCCTCGTGTCATAGAGCACTACACTTTCCCACCTTGTTTCATCGGCTGGGCCGCATACGGGGTGCTGCCAACGCTGCATTGGACGTACGCGATGGGGGGCTTCGAAAGCCCCATAGTGCATGCAGCTGATGCGTAGTTGTCTAGTGTAGCCATATTCGTTTTATGAAAATGGGGACTTAGAAAAAGTGGGGCTAGGACAATCATAGGGGACGTAGTAAAATGGCGCTTGCTCTCGTCCTTAATGCGTTTCTCCGTTTTTTGACTAAAACTGAATAGGTTTTGGTTTTGAACAGTAGCCAAAGGCAAATCGAAGGCCGCGCCTGGAAAAATTGATTGTCAGTGCCACGCAATAGAAGGAAATTTCCTAACTTCGAGATCATGACAATTTCATGTTGTTAATGTAGGGGGGCAAGGGGAGACAATGGACATTACACATTTCAATCTTATTTGGAGGGTTTACATCTGTTTAATTTACTTACGTATGCCATGCCCATACTTACCACTATATCTACATAATTTTAAGTCGCAATTTAACAACAAGCACGAGTATTCTTTCCCAAATCCTTATTGTGCGAATAGAACCCTAATATGGACCTATATATTTAATTTACTTACCGTGCACTTAATTTTGTTTTTCTCTGTTGCAGATGTTCTTCCCTAGAGTGATAGGGATGTACGTCATCAGTGGGACAGCATTTGTGATTTATGCTTTCAAGGTATGCAGCCATTTTATTTTATTAATAAATTTTAGTGTCATAAATATTTTTTGTGCCTAACTCCCTAGAGTTAGGCGTGCTCTGAACGCACCATAATATACTTACTACATCGTATTCGTGTGTCTAAAAAGAGTAAATTACTTTTAAATAAATATACTTATAAATAAATAAATAAATAGGTGCTTGTGGCTCAGTGGCGGCTGTGCTTCGCTACTTACCAATATTTTCAAAACCATATTTTTAATACTGTGCCTTACCTTTCCAGGTACCCGAGCGTTGGTTTCCTGGGCAGGTGGACTACGTCGGGCACTCGCACCAGTGGTGGCACGTGCTCGTGCTGGGCGCGCTGTACTACTGGCACAACTCCGGCATGATGTACGTGCAGTACCGCATGAACCACGGCTGCGCCAACACCATGCGGATATTCTAAATCTATATATACTTGTGCCGGCACAAGTATTTGTGCCGTACGTGCTGTACTACTGGCACAACTCCGGCATGATGTTCGTGCAGTACCGCATGAACCACGGCTGTGACAATACTTTCCGGATATTCTAAATCTAGATATACCACTTGTGCCGGACGTGCTGTACTACTGGCACAACTCCGGCATGATGTACGTGCAGTTCCGTATGAACCACGGCTGCCCCAACACCATGCGGATAATTTAAATCTATATAGACTGCTTGTGCCGGGGCACACCATCAGAGCCCGATGGTACACACACCAGGCCGGCTGTGGCCGGGTCACAACTAGAACGGAGTTGTGCCTAACACTGGCACGATTCCGGCAGGATGTACGTACACAAGTGCCAATAACATGCGTGTATTCTAAACTCAAAAAAGCCCCATCCTGCCTTAGTTAATCTGGCACATGTTTTAGCCAAAAGCTAACAATAACACAACAGTATCAAAAGTTAAGCATTCTACTTGTGCTAACATTTAGTTCGTTGTCTAGTTGTTCAGAAAATCCCGCCTATACAGGCCTAACAACAAAACTAACTAGTAAAAATATATTGTTTTAATCAATATAACGCTATTACGTAATTTTTTTTACTAGACCTAACCTATGGTCTAGTGTGAGTTTAATATATTTTATTATTCATTTTCCAAATCATTCATTCCAATTTATTCATTTCAAAATAATCGAAAAATAAATACAATTAATGTTGACTTTTTAACCGTTTTGTTCGAAGAAGTTAATTTGTGAAACTCACTACTCATTCTAACTATAGCTAATAATAGTTTTGAAAAAAAAAACCGTCAGATTATATGGGCTGCTATCTAATGTTAGGCGCTACTATCTAATCTAAGGTTGATTGATACAATCACAGAGTAAGTATTATACTACGTAAAAATACAATCTTAAACCCATCCTATGGGATTAATTTCGAAATTAGAATCACGAGGCGTATTTTTGTAGCGTTCGAATTCAGATTCGCATACGAAATCTTAAGAATCATGTACAATTTTCTAGGAGTTGTATATCTTGTGAAGTATGCAAATTGGAATTCAATTCTGAATTTCGAATTGCTTCAAAAATACGCCTCCAGGGGCATAACACTGAGCTCAAAAAACTTTGTTTTGTTCTCGTCAGTAAAACGACACTGTTTTGATACTGTTAACCGCTCAAGCGATGACCCTTCAAGGTCACACGACCCTTGAGGGCTGCGGGTTTACCAACCGCAAAATGGCGGCCGCATGGTTTTACTTCGTTGCTAATATTATTGTTAATAGATAGATTTATTTACTTAAAACTTCGATACGGTATTTATTAACTAATGCTTTATTATAATATAAAAAGAAATATTCAAATCACTTACCAATAAACACACAAATGTTGAATTCAAAATGCACAAGATCACATTTTATAGAAGTTGGGTAAATATGATATTTTTGTCACTTAAAATCGGTTTACGTTTGCGAAATTACTTTCACGTAAAACCTATATAATAATCTTTTATATTAAGTACTAACTGTAACACGTTTGATACACTATTATTTTTAAAAAAATCACCAAATAACACTCTTACGAAATTCACAATCACTGACTGAATTTTGTAAACAATCCTACAGACAACTAAACATATTCATAGACAAAAAAATATATTTTTGGATAGTGTTGTGACCATAATATCAGTTTATACTAGGTATTTTGCCTAGTATATCACAGTAACGGTAAAAAATGGCATAATTCCAACACTGACACATCGAGCCAACGGGGCAACCGTGGTTGCCCGCATCCCTGAAGGGTACCTGGGCCCAGGCAACCATGGTTGCCCACATCGCTTGAGCGGTTAAGTTCATAACTAGGCCCGTTTGTCAGGAAACCTAATATTATTTCTATCTGATAACACTGTAGTGATAATCTTCATCTCTAAAACATTTTTTAAACAATTGATCACTTAACACACTTTTGTTTGAGAATAATATTTCGGTTTGTCTGTCATACACAAAAAAATATCTCACTACAAACGAAGTTATAAAGTATTACATTTTAATCATTATAAGAGTTCTGACGGACAGTATTGCTCAATAAGGGTGCTTTGCTGACTCTTAACTAGGAATTCTATAGAATTCATGTTTCAATCTAAAAAAATGCTTTAGCTATCGAGTACCTACTAAGATATTGACTACCAGAGAAAATACGTTTTTTCTCTCTATGATATGAAGATTTAAAAAATAAATAGTTTAACTATAAATGGAGACTCGTATGACTTCAGCAAAGTTGCCTTAGTGTAGTTACCCTATTTATGAACTAGAAAAATATTGATAGGTAAAATATTTAGTACGTAAGAGTTTCTTATATATTTTTTTCACTTGAATTTAGACAAAATCAAATTAGTTCTTAATGGTGCCTATTACTTGTTATATTATTTTCTATGTTATTTGAGTAAGTTTATAGTTGCATTTACTATTGCTAAATCTGTGATTCGTCGAATTTCATTTGTTTTAATTGTTTTTTTCTATTTATATTTTATATTGTTCTTTTTACGACTTTACTTTTATATTGTTTTGGGATTGGGTTGTAGGTATTATGATGAAAATGGTTGGAATTATACAATTTTTTTATTGATCCATAGTGTTTTATTGAACCAGACTTGGGGTCAGTTCTCCATTGTGGCCAAGCAGAGTTGAGCTAAGCAATTTTACCCGCTATCACTCTCGTAGTTTTATACAATTCCAGACATGACCTTTGGTCAAGACCTAGTGGCTGCGCTTACCCAGCTTATGCGGTACAGTATCCCGTGCGAAGTGTCGGTTTTCTGAAATCTTAGCTCTATCTATTGGAGGGTTGATTTCTACACAGTACAGCTCAGCGCTGCCTTAATGGTGTCTCACTGTGATGACGTAGAGAAATAATGATAGCATTTACGCGATCCAATATTGTTTGTTTTGATGAGAATAATTTTTAAAGTGTACTCTGTGAATCTAAATATAACACGGTATACTCGTTCTACCACATGCTTTGAGGTAGGTAGTAACTTAAATAGTATTTATTAAAATATGTTTGTCAAAATTTTAACAGATACTACAGATTAAAATAATAGTACTAGCACAGTTTTATACTAGGTACTAGTTAGCACATACTAAGATACTGCCATCTAGTGAAGAGTAGTCAGGTTAAAAAACTGATTCTACTCGTACATAGATGTCTCTAAATTTTACTCAAAATACTCAACAGATGGCGTTATAAGGCGTGTAAAGATCAACCATGACGCGATAAAAAGTTTAAAAAGTCAAGGCTGATTTTGATAAAATCTTATATTAGGTATTGTGTTTTTTGCTTCGAATAAAACAATGACAAAATGGTCCGGTCCGATATTATAAAAAAAAAGATTTCTTATCATATGCTTATTATTTATCAATTAAATTAACTTTTCGTTGAAAGTGGTTTTGGTTGGTGCTGTTTACGAAAACGAATTATTACTAGCTTAGAGTAAAGAAGCACTGTATATACTAGGCATTTATATTAAGTGATTATGTAGTACAAATGGTAAATTATGCGGCTACATTAATTCCCGTAAAAAGCTTATGTTGTATTATGTTTAGTAAAAGTTTTTCAACTCTACCTGTTGATGTTCGGCCAGTTTATTTGTTCCGTGTTTCGTTGCTTGTTGTCGTTGAACTTATGAAATAAAAATTCCTTAGAGGAAAAGAAAGAAGAAGAGGAAATTCCTTAGAGAAAAGAAAGATATGCAACGACGGTCAACTACGGAACCCTACACTGCGCGCGTGGCACGACACGCACTGGCCGGTTTTGTAATATGAAGTGATTATTTACATAACGAATATTCAGGAATAGACAGTCTTTGGCATAGACCAAGCATATCTGTAACATTTTAAATATTATTGCCTACTGTACGAACAATTATACCTCCACGACACGTTAAATTACACAAACAGGTATTCTGTACAAAAGCTTTTTTAAACATCACTCATTCCGGCGGGATTAACTGTGATGCGACGAAAAAGGTTACCTATCTATTTTCCAGTACGTTGGGTCAACACTGACTCCATTCATCGGTGCAATGAAAATATTGGCCGTTTATCTTTTTGTTCGCGAACACCCAGCGATGAGCGCGTCGGAGCGCGAGCTGTCACAGTATAGAAATGAACAGAAAGAACAACAACCCCGCTTTATTTTAACACTAGCTGACCTAGCGAACTTCGTACCGCCTAACAGTATTTTTTTTGTCAGCGCATTCAATCTTTTTACATTTATTCTGCTATTCGGGGCGGACACAATTCCAAAAGTTACAAACTATAAAAATCGGTCCAGCTGATCTCGAGTTATAAGTGTTGTAACAAACCCAATTTTGTTTTATTTAATAAGAAGATGTGAAACCAGCACTACTTGAAACAAAGATTCACGATTCGACGCTTTGTGAAGCGAGTTTCATGTACTTACGTCGATCTTATAAAAAGTCAAAAGCTAAAACGTTATAAGTACTTGAAAATTATGATACAGGGTGTGAAAGAATAGGACACTCCTTAAAACAACGTGATTACACAACAACTTTTACTACGGGAGCAACATCTAATCGTAAATTATTTTTCATATGTTTCATATGCGCGTTAATTTGTAGGTCGTACGACGTTACGAAAAATAAGTCAACCAATTTGAAATGTTGACACATCAGACATTCGAGACATATTACTAACAAAAATCTCAAATTGGTTGGCTAATCTTTAAACAAGTGTGTAACACTAGTCTATCTTTTTGTAGTAAGGCCATAAGAAACTAAAAGGGCCTCGTTAACTAGGATTTAAATAGAAAAATATGGTTTCGCTGATGTACCGTGCTGCTAAGAAGCGTGACCCCGAGGGCAATACAAATTCACGTTTCATTTCGATAGATTGCAATGCGATTGGCTATAAAACTATCAGTTCTCGAGTAGACCATCTGTGCCTTCCTGTTTTGTAGAGGTGTGCACCCGAATTCGTTTATTGCAACAACTAAAAGGATTCCCACTCTCTGATATGTGAAATCACTATTTGGTTTGATATTGCCGGTGCGTTTTATTTCACAGTTAGCGAACAAATGGATTTTGCGCGATTCGTAGGGAACACACTTTTGTTTTCATAGTAATGTAAACAGCAACTTTAGAATTGTTTTTGTCATATTAAAAGTAAGGTTCGTGTGTATGACTACAATAAACCTACCTTGCAGTCACAGGTCGTCCATACATGGATTTTTATCTGCGTAAATTTATAAAATAATACTTAAAAAGGTAATTAACAATAAATATAACAAAGTTAAAGTTCATCGGTGAGTTGTAGTAACAATTACTCACCAAAAAGCAACGCAAGTATTTGGACCTAGTCCTCGAGGTTACCGATTTGTGGGAAGTGGCGTAAACGGTTTAATCCCAGCCACATTACACCTGAAAAGGCTGGGATTCGTCGGCGGCTCGCTTCCAGCAAAGATGCAGAAAGCGGTGATGCTTGATACCGCTCTCCGCCGATTTCTCTCTCTTTTGCCCTGATCACGGCCAACTGTGTTATTGCCGGTCATTACAGCTGAAGAGGCGAGAGGTTCTTAACCTAAAGAAATAATACCTTAAATAAATTCTTCCAACAATCACTCCAATTCCTCGAGCCTGTAAATAAGCAGAGCTTCTACTTTATCAACTAAATACCAGACTTTTAATACACTACATGATATTGACAACCATCAGGTACCAATACTCGTGGTTATCCCATCACATGCCCCTTACGGGACTCGAACTAGAGATCTTTGCTGTAGGGAGCGCGAACCACAAGACTATGTCGGCCGTCAAACAATCTGCGAAGCGAAGCAAAGCTGATTTCTTAACTCGACTCAACAGTTAAAATTGTTTTAAAACTTAGGCAACTCGGAAAATCCTAAACTTCGAGCTTTTTAATTGTAATCGGTTTTGAGGAGGACCTCAGTCATACATTTCAGGGCCACACACGGAAAATTGTAAGATAACTGCGTTTTGCAAAAATAAATAGTGTGCGGTCCTTACATCGCTACTAACGTCGTAACGTGCTAAAGACGTCTTATTGAAAAAATACCTGAGGGTTATTAAAACTTTACCAGAATGCATTTGTCACTTTACAATGTATTGTACAATTTAACTAATCATCTTAGGGGTGCTTAGCGGTGATCATCCCCCCGTTGCTTAGTAGAATATGCTTCGATACAAATGAGACCGAACGGGGCTAATCGAAGCAACGCACGCGGCGGGTCCCGCGGGACCGAGCCCTGGCGAGGGCTGCTAGCCGGTTTGCAAATGGTTTAATACGAAATGCAAACACGCTTTTGCCACCTTTAAACTGCTACCCAAAAAACATTAAATATAAGTAAATAAATAATGGACAACCTCACATACATTGCTCTGATCCTAAGGTAAGTAGCTAAAGCACTTGTGTTATAGAAATCAGAAACAACGACGGTAGGACAAGACCCAGACACCCGATACTCATACTCTGAAAGAAGTTGGAAGATGCTACCTTCCACCTTTGGGCGCGAAAGACTCATAGTAAAATAATTGCTTCCCTCTCTAGGGTGGAAATGAATTTAAAAATTGAACTAAATTGGGCTGCAAATGATCTTACATAATTAAGAGAAAAAAAATGCTACGGTCTTGTGAGTGTATAAACAGCCAGTGTGTTGCCAATTTTTAAAAAATTAAGCGGGTCCGCTTGAAGCAGTAACGCGGTAACGGTGTGTGGTCGAAAGGAATCAATGGCGTTTGATTCCTTTCGACCCTCGTGTAAAAATCTACTATTTCTACATTGACCCGACCGGGAATCGAGCCTGGAACCTCAGAGATGTGCCGGCGTGCTCGCCACTCGGTTACGGAGTTTGATAATTTTATAGAAAGTAAATTATAAAATAATTGAATATACGAAATCAGGTGCAGGCTTGAATTTTTAAGCTACCCTAAACTGAGAAGAGTTTGTACTATGGTGACCAGATAACAAATAATGAAGTACCTACTTAATACATGTTATAAATTTGGAATTAGCTACACACAAAGATATTGATCAAGGTAACAAAAAGGGATAGTTTAGTACTTACTAATATTCAGTTTTTGTGTTCCTAGGTAGTTAAGCAGGTGCAAAACTTGTACAGGATAACAAAATGGTGCAGTGGGACTTTAAATGATGATTCACGGAAGAGTTGAAGAAGATAACTCTTCCGGGTGTATTCTACTGCTCGAAAACAATAATCGTATCCGATACCGCCGTCTTTACCCAACCTACAAAACATTACAATCATCGAAGCATTAATTCATTTTAAAGTACGCTGTCACAAAAAGATAATATGTGTTTGATTAGGTAGGTAGGTACTTATTATTGGTGTTATCTACAAGTTAAACGTTATTTTAATAATTTCACTGCCATTTCAGCTACATAAGTAACCCATTGCAACATTCGTTCTTTTATACATCTTATCGGTTCTAATTCGGTTTTTCAAAGAAATAAAAACATTTTTATTTTTTTTCTGGCAATAAAGTCTAACTAAATAAAAATCCCTTGGCATTATCAAACCATTCAGATTAATAAAATGACCATGGTGTGCTTGCTTTATAGCAGCATTTTTAGCTTAAGATGTAATTTCGCCTGGACCTGTGTCTTGATGCATTTGTAGGTACCTACTATCAGTTTAAGTAGGTGCAGTAGGTTTTAAAACAATAGCATTTTTATTATTTCGTTAGTTAAATGTATAATCAGAATTGAAATAAACACTAATTTGTCTTGCAGATTTGACAAATGAAATATTTGAAACGAAATGTAAAAAACAGTTTAAATTGTAGACAAATTGTTAAGTTTAGCTACTTACTTTTAAAAGTAACTACAAATGTTTTTGTTTCATTCCTTATTTGTTCGAAAAATTCAAGGTCGTTAAATAATGGTTCAGTCCATGCAATGTTCAACTTACAAAATCGACTGAGAAATCAAATAGTTAAACTATGGAGTCTATTTGAATTTCTTTTAACTGTTATGACCTAAAGATCAATGTCGCCAACCCTGGCCCGCCCGCCGCACCGCACTGCACGCGTCCGCTGACGGATTGCCGCGCGATTGCCGGCGACGCGCGCGATATTGCCCCGATTGTCACTTGTCACAATCGCTCCGTGTTACCCGCCTGATAAACCGTTTGATGTTCCCTCGCTCTAAGTCTTTTATTTTTGTACTATTGCTTTTGTATTTTATTAGTGCCTTAGTTTATAATGTACAAAATAAAATCAAGATTAAAAAAAACAAACTGATAACCTTGTGCCATGAATCAAAGCATTGTAGTGCAATAACTTAGCAAACCTAATTACTTTATTTAGATTACCTTTGAATTTCTATCCATCGCGATTAATCCCTCAGACACCATCACGTTGCAAAATTTAGCATACGAATTGAACTTGCATTACTGTAATATCGTTTGCTAATCGTAAAACTAGTACCTATTAGCATAAATTGCACATGTATCGCATTTGTGTCCGCCCATAGACATATGCGAGCTTTGTAATGAGTTTTCCGTATGCTAATATGTACTGCGTATTTTATACTCATCAAGCGCGTTGACATCGTAAACTATTATATTTTTTATGAAAAGAAAAAAATGTGGGCACGCGCGGTTTAATCCGTGGGTCGCAAAATAAATCACTGTAAAATATTCCAGTTTTTGTAGCAACGTGAGGCGGGTTAACTTAGCGAAATATTAAAAGTAATGAAAGAGTTTTAATTATTTCGGTCGCGATGATTAATTGTGGAATTTTATTTGTAGAGTTTTTTATGGTCGTCATTGTAATGACACTTAGTCTAAGAATAGTGATTAAACCAATAAATACATTGTTCAATTGAGATAGCTGTCCTTACGCGAAAAGGTCAAAATTTTAGACCGTTATTAATGGCATTTATGAACTTTTTGGACAAATAATTCCTTGTTTTTTAATAATTTGTAGACATATAATTTCACAGAAGCCGACAAAGGAAGGGAGCTCTGAAATAAATGCTCAGTTCCTATTTATTTTTAGGTGATGAACTAATGAGTTACTCGCACTTCATATTTATATGTAAGCTGGTCTAGACCACAAGAAACAAGTAATAATAAGGTGTAGGCCAACTAATTCTACGTTCCCTAATTAAGCGGCTATTACCATATTCCTTTATCTAAAACGTGTTGCGCCAAGCTGAACGTCATGTTTTATGTACGAAGCAGGTAGGACATGTTTAATTTCATATTATTTAAGGTGCCTGACAGCTCTAACCCATGCATATTCATGTCGTGATTAATCATGGCCGCCTCCCTTCGCAACCTACCGTGTACCCGATTTTCCATCTGAGAAAATGCCACGTGTGTATCGTACTGCTGGCAATTTGTTACAACAAACAATGCCTTGTAAACGTTGTCGAACAGGTTACAAATAAGAATTTATATGTAGATACATATATTTTAGGTATTTTTACCAGCCACTACCTAATGACGATGTAAGATTATGTACGGCGACTCAGCATTAAGCTTCGAGGAACAAGATTGCACGAACTGCATTTTTAAATTAATTAAATAAATACTTAAATGCATAATCAACTTGTGTGTAAGCGACTAGATAGGTAACGGATAGGCATAACTATGATTTATACGTTGTTAAATCTATGACTAGTGTACAAATTTATTCAAGTACTTATGTTTTTGAATACTATGGTCTTATTACAATAAAGATAGAAAAGTGTTTAATACTTGTCTAAAGATTAGTCAACCAATTTGAAATGTTGACACATCAGACATTCGAGACATATTTCTAACAAACATTTCAAATTGGTTAGCTAATCTTCTTTTTGTGGTAAGGCCATATGTGTCTATCACTTAACTTGATTTTAGATTCGGACCCGAGACCGCTGTGTTTGAGTAGTCAGGAGCGCGAAGCATTAGACCATAGACGGTCGCATAACTGATTATATTATTTTGTAAAAGTTAATAAACAAGAAATCAAGGACGAACAAGAGAAACGATAGAGTAAAAATCTAAGAGTAAACTCCTTACAAAAATAGAAGATTAAAGAATATTCCTTGCTAGAAGATTATTAAGAGGCCTATTCCAAAATTTTGGCAGTTTTGCGGTTTTAGGTATGACATGACTGGTCATTCGAAAGATAAATCGAAAATCGGAGGCCGTAAAGACAAAAAATAAAAACCAATCGAAACAGGTTAAAAATAGCGATTCAGATGCTACATTAATAAATGACTACCCGTTCATTGATTCAACTAAGAATCAATCAGTGTAGGTGTATATCTAAATGACCCAGAACCCAATTATTTAAAGACTCAAAGGATAATTGGAGTACTATTTAAACATTAGTACAGTTTCCTAACAGCTCGCCACAGAATAAACAGTCGAAATTGCGCCCATTATTATTTCTCGCGGGCATTATCATCTAAATCGCATCGTACACCATTACGGTGTTTAGGTATTTGCGAACTATTGTTAGTGGCTGTGTATAAAATAAACATTTGTTATGGAGGGACGGCAATACCGGCGCGCGCGCGGAACCCGCATTACCATTAGAATGGCTGATGTATGGGTGGCCGGGAATCATGGGGCCCGTTTTAATATTGCTAACGGTTGTATTATAGGTTGTAGGTGTCTTTTGCGGTCAGATATCAGATTAATGCAGGTTGTTAACATTATCAGAGACTGCAAAATTGCTAGAATTCGAATTTGGGTCATGTTATCATCTGTGATAGATAGGTGATAGTAAGAGATTCGTTTTAACTTTATAATGGGATAAAATATTAATTGTAATAGTTTGTGGTAGGCGTAGTGGTACATTTATTCGCTATATGCAAAAGTCCTGGATTCCTGGTTCGGGTTAGTTCTGAAAACGACTTTTATTTTACTTGGGTAAAGAAGTCACCTTGTGTTGAAGTTTTGTCTGTGTCCCTTTTTTATGATGATGTCAGCCAACGGAGTTTTACTTTCAGTATCGTTTCTAAGGTATTTTTTTAAGTATCTACCGAACAATAAATAAATTAAATAAATAACTTATGATTGTCTCTGTTTTAGAGGTAATATTAGTAATCTTTTCTTTTTAGAATTTCTCTTAGCATGCGTTATATGTTTAGAAAAAGATAAGGAAAGGTTTTCCCATGAAGTATTAGTTTAGAAAACATTAAACGAACCGAGTGAAAGGAATTTAAAACAATCACGCGATTTTCGAGATCACAAAAATGCCCTCTGTGCCAACAGAGGAAACACTCAAAACAATTAAATAATTTGGGAGCGATGTTTGCTTTGCGCAACTAGGGGGCGCTGATGAAATCTAAACTGAATTTTCTCGCGTCAATCGGATGACACGATTCGGATGAGATTGTAGTTGGTGAATAAACACTGGGCGGGAGTGGAGATCCCGCGGCGGTCACGTGACCGGCGCGTGCGTCTCGCGCGGCGCGCCCTCCGACAACATTTCGGCGGGAAAGAGGGCATTTATAATTTGAAACGGGAAATATTACACGCTAATTTTGTCACATTTGGGGAATAGATTGATTTTGAGGCGAGTTAGGATTAGTCTGTGGACTGTGCTGCTGTTAGAATGACACGTGATTTCTTTTAGTGTTGACTTTGATAAATTTGTGTGGATTGAAAATCGTGTAATGAAACTGCAGTTATTAGATAAACAGGACATTAATCTGCTTTAAGCTGGAAGGAACGTGTATTTAAAAAAACTTTTGTGTTAAGTCAGGCATTATTCAGACTGAACTAAGTCTAGCTAGCCAAGACAAAATATTTTTATTAAAACATCATTAACATAAGGTAATATTAAATCAGTAAGACGCATTGAAATTCCTAGGGTAATTATTTTTGTTTATTGTACGTACGATGTATAATTTTATACTATTAATATATTAATGTATGTAGGTATAAATCAAAAGCCTCTAAAACTTACCTTATTAGTTTATGTATAACTAGGTATGCCAGGGTGTTCGTTAATAAGCGTACTAAACCATTGTATCAGCGAAATTAACGTCTTCAATTAAACTTTACCATACATACTGCCTATTCTGAAAATCTTCTACGACAACAAGCTACGAGTGCTACGAGGGAATAGACTAAACTCTTTGTTGCATTTGACATTATGTTGTACTGCCTAGGTAATTAGGTTAATTTAGCACTAATTAAGCTCAAATCTGGTTCGGTGCTTATTTCTCAGCGCTGACCAATTATTTGTCTTGAATTTAAAAAAAAAAACTTTTGATATCAGTTAATTTGATAACGAGATATCATATTGGAAGAAATTCTTTGGACGGTAGTTTGTACAGGATTAATGCAGCATTTATTGAGCAGGAATACTGTCTTAATGAATGCTTCATTAATCCTTTCTACGTGTTCAAGATACCACAAATGCATTTTCTAATGGTCAATAATCTGTAGTTGACTACGAGTGCTACGACGTAGAACGGTCGTAGGTATTTGTTTTAATTATATTTTTATTATAAGTTGACATCGAATAAAACCAAGGTCCAAGGTGCAATGCACAAATCCCTTTTAACTATATTAAATAGATTGCACAACAACTGTTCCTACTAGACATCACTAAACCCTAAATCTTGCATTCCGTCTGCAAAATAAACACAGTCGACTTGCAGTTGGGGCAGCTAAACAACTAATTTTAAAATACATAGATATTTTTAAAATTCAAAGAATTTGATAATATTTATAAGAATAAGTTCACTGGTCTGTAGTTGGAATAGGATTAATGCAGCGTTTATTAAGGATATCCATATGTTCAAAATACTACTTTAGAGAAAAATTAACAAACTGATTTTGTAATGCATATTAATGTGTAGGTACTTGACTACGAATGCTAAAGGTTACTTAGGTACTCTACTTTGTCATCTCTACTCGTAAAATTAAATACCTAGTTGATATCGAATAAACCCAAGCCACAATCACAATGCACCAATCACATTTAGGTGTATTAAATATATTGCAAACATCTGAAACCTACTAGACATCACTAAAGCATTCCGTCTGCGAAACAAACATCTCTCCTGTAATTAAACTAAGCCCGCATCACACACAGTCGACTTGCAGTCGGAGCGGCCATAATTTCAATCGTAATTATATGTAGTGGAAGTAACTCAGAACTATCGCGTCGGTTTTACGAGGCGTGTGATTGAGCTCGTACACTTTATTGATTCTAAACGACAATTAAACTATACGATACCCCTCGTCTGGGACGTCTTCCTTGAATCAGAAAAAAAACATTAGATTTACTGGCTTGGTAATGATTATGATCATTCAAAAACAACAATTTGTATCTATTATTGGTCTACAATACATAATATTTAAGGCTCTCTTTTTCATTAACTTTTCTTTACACAACTTTTCTTTTCTTTATACAAAACCAACTATATATATGTATCGACGTAGAGATGGGAACCCATTACTGCTATTACTGCCAAAAGCGTCTATTTAGCGGTGCCATCTTAATATATAAAATAACATTTTCTCCCCAGGTAATTCTTGAGAAAACGTCGTCTCAGTAATTAAGGGGTGGTCGTAAGCCGGGAAACGAGCGAACAAACAAACGGAAGAACCTAAATTAATTTAGCGGGAGATTCGCATTCTAGAGGCCTTCGGAACTTCGCAAATTGAGATCTTATCTTTTAATGCGGCCGACGCGACCCATCGGCAATTTGTTGATTTATTTAACAACCTCTATCTTAGTTTATTCGCAACTGAACTTTGGTTAAAGTTTTACAGCGTCCAGTTTTTGGTTTTATATTTTTTCCTAAAAAATACTTATTTAACGAAGTAAGTTTCGATAAAAGCAGATAGATAGAGGATATTCTATTGTCTATTGCATACGACAAGCAAAAAACAAACAAAATGCAGAAAAAAACATTTCGACCTGCACAACAATTTGTAACAGACATTTTTTTGTAAATTTTTGTTTTTAGCAATTCCATGCAAGGTTTTATTAAAGATAAATAACACTTGAAAAAAAAAACATCGACCTCAGGTGGGTCCCACCTGAGGTCGATGATTTTTTTTTCAAGTGTTATTTATCTTGTGTAGTTATTATCAATTACTGTCGTAATTACGGTGTAGATAATATAATATAAAGAGGGTTACATTTTTATAGAGTTTTATCGTACGTTGCAAATAACCTAAAAATAATAAAGCAATTAAAAATAATAATATTAAATGAAAAGGTATAATAAAGAACAAAAATGTTACTTAAATTTTGAAAGCTGCATCTTGGCCATAACAAAGGCTTAGTATAGCCATTCAGCATCGCAGCAGCAGCAGGAGCCAGCTTTCTCCTACCTCACGTAGATCCACACTTTTTTTAGAGTAAGTACCTACCTAATTTAAAGACTGAGATAAGGTTTTTATTAGACACACAACTAAAATAAGAATGTGCATTTGGATTAAGGAGACACTTATCTTAATGAAATTAATTTACTTATTTAGTAGGCATCAAATAATTTTGTAATTTCGATCCTCGATTTTGTAGTATAATACTTCAAAAATTATATGAACATAAAGGTACACATGGAACAAGGAAAATATTGAATGAATATTTTTGAAAATAATGTATCATTTAGTAGCCATTGTGTAAAGCGCCTACTAAATAACTGATTCCAGTACAGATTCAAGAATATACAATACTTTTAATGTGGCTCCTCAATCTATACAGTATATATCTATCTATACATATAACCAAGAAAGAGAAAATTAAAGGATAGCTAATAACTTCGCAGATTTGTAACTTTTTAATGGCAGGGTCACACGAACAAATAGTATATATTTATACAATATAATATACATATTGCTTGTTTAAAATTTCGTCATAGTGCTAGAAGATTAGAGGTAAATATATTCACCGAAGCATCTGAATTGAGGAGCCAGTATAAATGTACCATATCTCCCTACTCACTCATTTTTAATTACGGACTCTTGACCTACAAGTCGTATATATACTTACTACTAAATGGTAAAAATTTCGCTTAAATAGAACAAATGCTTCTTTGAAAAATTACCAGTTGTATGTTTGATATAAGTAACCACTTTATTATAATGTATGGTACTTTTTGAATTTTAGGATTACCGATCTTAGATTTAGCGTATTTGTGCTACTCGCATATACTACAAAATCATACTACATTATAGTAAACATTCATTCATTAGTTTCCTTGGTATGACATGGCTCCTCGATCCTAACATTTAGATTGAGGTGCCACCTTTATGTGTATATATTTTTTGAAGTATTATACCACAAAATCGAGGATCGATCCTACAAAATTATTTGACTTACTACTAAATACGTATATTAATTGCATTAAGATACGAAAAGTGGCTCCTCAATCCAAAACTTTCTGGTGTAGTGGTTCGCGCTCCGTACTACAAAGCCTGGCGTTTGCGGGTTCGAATGTAATCGCAAGGGGCAAATGTAAGTGTGATGAGCACGAGCATTTGTACCTAAGTCCTGGATGTTTATCAACTTATTTATATAAGTATGTTTATCCGTTATCTAGTCATCTTAGTACAAGCTTTGCTTGTTTGGGGCTAGATAATTGGTGTGATTGTGGAAACAATTGATTAATTTATTAAATTAACCTGTAAACTCACGTCGCACACACATGTGTGCACGGATCCATTGTTATTCAATTGTTATCTTTTTTCCGAGCATACAGGTTAAATCATTGGTCAGGGTGTGCTGCAAAAAACTGCAGCACTGATTTTCTGCCTACACATGTATCATCCAAAATATAATTGTTACAGGCTTATCCAAAACGTTGGTTGATCACATTCACCAAGACGTCGCAGTACCAGTGAATAATTCCGATTGTTTATCCGAGAAAGGGGTAGGGTTTAGATCTGAGAGCCGTATCTTACTGCGGCGGGATCGCGCCATTGTGATCACGGAATCTGCATAATTTCGCTTCATTAAAGCAATGAAATGATTAATAATGGGGATCTTTAGTCTACGTTTGTTGTAGGATGACCATTCAATGGAATAGCTATGGAAAATAAGTTTTTGTATGTGTAAAATAGTCTACGAAAGTGACGGTGGGCGGAAACATGCATCATGCGGTCTACACGGCCTATGATGAGACAACCTCAGTAGGCGAGAGGCGGTTACGCCAGACTTTGTATGGCGTCGCCATCTCGAGGTTCCGGGTTCGATCCCCGGTCGGGTCAATGTAGGAAACGAACTTTTCTATATTGTCTCGTGTCTGGGTGTTGTGGTGTGGTCTTTGTTTCTGCTTCTATAACTCAAGTCCTTTCGCTACTTTTCTTAGAATCAGAGCAGTGTATGTGATGTTGTCCAAAAAAAAATGATCGCAGTCTTTGGAGGAGCACTATAATATGTGGTCGCGATCCTCATCGGTGAGGGACCGAGGAAGAAGAAGAAGACAATAGTCTAAAAGAGTCAAAGTTTTGGCAGTAAGACCGAAATCCGGCATCCTTTATATCATAATTATATTTACTTTTCAGACATTATTTATAAAGGTGTTCTGAACAATCCTACAACTTTGAGCAGGGTGCAAAATATTGTACGCTTACTAAATTTTTAGGGCTAATTTGACAATGACTTTTATTTTATGTCCATCTCATTTTTAATAAAAAAAATATTTAAAAGTAATGTCTGTTCGTGTCTGACTGTTTACAATATTGGACAAGCCAAGAAAATCGAACTATAACTATAGGAAAAGTAATGATGACGTATGCAATGAATAATTATACTGAGCTATTACTATTTATTATACCCACCTAAGTACCTATTACTATACTAGCTTTTTTACAAGTAGGGTAACTTAGCCCGTTTTTGGACAGCTAAGCGGATTCCTGACTTTGACATTACACCTAGCAATGATCTATTAATCAAAGTCTGGTCAACATTTTTTTTTAACAAAACAGGTATTGCTCTCTCATTAATTGAAGTCATTTGAATGAAAATAGCACTGAAAGAATTACAAAAAATGTTAATGTTCATAATTAGCTATTTCGTCTGTTTTCGGACACTTACATTAGTTGTCGGCCGCCAGTGTGTTAGTTTTCGGACGCTAATTTTGAACATCAAAAATGGCTTTTGTAAGGTTGTAAAAAGGACTATAATTGAATACCAACCATATTATTCTTCTTAGCTTTCTTTCACCATTGTTAGATGATTAAATTAGAATTTAACGAACTTTTGCTGGCTGTTAGGATTAAACCGTAGATATTTAAAATAGTTTTAAATATTTGTAGTGCGAATTGGCTTGAAAAATAAATACGTTAATAAAAAATATTGTAATCTTTATTTAGTTGAGAACGAACTGAGTGATATTAAAAGTATTCATAAAAAGCTATAAAAAGTCGCCTGTTATAAAAAGTTAAATCCTTTATAAATAAAAAAAATACTATCACTGTCTGTAAAACTGTAGTTATACTTAATAATTGACAAAGCCTTTGAAACACAGCCGAAACTTATAAGCTGGTGGAATATAATTTAAAATCTAAAATATATTATCCCAAACTTAAATATTTGTTTTGATGTATTTTATATAAAATATACTTTGAAAAGTAGCTTTAAATATAAAAAAATCAAATAAAAGCATGGGTACCTTTTCAATGCTCGATATTGGCCGAAAACTAAATAGCTACTTGTCATTTCTCGGACATCGATTTAAGGTATGTCGAAAACCAACTTCAAAAAATTGAGTTTTCGGCCTTCAAATACCTAATAAGTTAATGGGGTTTTTTTGCAAGTTTTTTGTCAAAATTTGCGTCCGACTGTTAACCTCTCGCTGTAGAAATGAATAGAGTTTAAGAAAAAATAGTGTCTCTTTAAATAATTCTTTCATATTATTTCATACAATTTATTTGATATAAAACATTACATTTTGGTTCTCTGGAACTAGATTACTCACTAATTTGTACGTTGGTTAGCCGGCCACTAGATTTAGTTAACACAAACTATAAATATCACTTAGTTAGACCAATATATCATTTACTGAACCAATCCACAATGTCCTAAGACATTTTCAAAACATTATATGCTTACAATAGTAAGTACTTTTACTTACCTTGCAAGTAACTCCTGCTCACTATTTTTTTGCTATGTCTAGGCACACCAACGTACTACTTTACTCTTTAGAAGCCCACTGACCAGGCGTATGAACTATTAATATCATACAAATTTAAAAATGCATGGGGTACATTCGACAAAATCAAGTAAACATTGGTTTTTGAACGAGTAAGGTCATATTTTCTTATTATTGCGACAAAACTGAAAAGTGTCCGAAAACAGGGGTGTCCGGCAAACTGGCTAAACTACCCTATATAGGTAAGCATTTTTGGGATGAAAAATTTTTTCCTCCTAAACTTCATAAAACTAATATGGCTAAGTGTTTTTTTACAATCTTGTTAATTGTAAACAGGTCACATTATTATAGATTGTTGTAAAAAGATGCTAATTCATGGTCACCCCCGTCCAAACAACAATCAGCCGCGATTTTCGCAAAATATTATCTTGCGAGTTCCTATTGCTATATTAGAAAATTAAAGCAGTATTGAGGAGCAAACGCTTGAATATTCAAAGGGAATAAATTATATAAAGTACCTAAGCGCTAAAGGCCGGGAGCAAATCGGTGCGACATTACGAAATCTAATATTTTGTAGAATTAATTCTGGAACGGCAAAGTTTCACATAATATGAGTGTTATTTTATTAGTTATTTATCTTCTAGGGAAGGATTTATCTGCTCAAAAACAACAACTTTTTTAAAGCAAGCAACTTTTATTCACTTACCTACCTACCACACTACTCAATAAAAACTTATTTTGTACAAATAGTTCCGTAAATATATTGATATGCATAAAAATATTAAACATCAAGGTATCAATATAATTTTAAATGTATGAAAAATTTGTAAGCTAGTGATGGTTTTAATGTGTTTGTGCTTACTTATAGGTACTCCATATTTGTCACCTTGTTGTTACCCACATTTTTACAAATAAATTGATTTGATTTGAATGTACATATCAAATGTAGTTTAAAAGGAGATGTCCCAAATTATATGGACTCTCAGCCCAGAATCTGTACAGTTACCAAATGATAGGTAATTCTCTAACACTTTGTTATAATGCAATTTCTCTAAAATTGCTTTAAACAACAATTAAAAAAAAACAATAGAATAGCAATACTCAACCAACATGGCAGAAGATGGTAACATTTTTAATGACTGACAAGTAATCTGATAGCGACTGACATTGACTGAGGGCTTAGTACGAGTGCAACAAAATAGTCGCGTCGCTTACCTTTTTTCGAAACGTCAATCCTAAAATGTATTACTTTCTGATCGATAAAGTGACTTGGTTGTTTTGTGCAACTCATACTAGGCACCCTGTTTATGGTTTTTATTTTTTATTGTGTTACGCCCATGATGAAGCCATCTTGCATGCCTAATTGAGAGTGATAATTATTGAATTGTTTTTGCGTTTGAATCACTTAATTATTCATTAAATTAAATTAATTGTATTTTTCTCAAAGTCAGTAGATTTTTCACTATTTTTTGAGATGGTGTACATTGTGTGGGCCCATTTACTTGACATCTCCTTTTATACAGAATAAACCTTTAGTTAGGCTTATATTGCTATTAAAATACTTTAAACAGATCAATTGTGATTAATTTTTACATCAATTAGAAAAGTTTACTTTATTCGTTCTATAGTAAATTAATAAAGGGCTCTACACTGGTAGCACCATAGCTAGTCGGCGGTTTAGGCAGGGAAAGATTTTTTTGCGATTCCGATGTTGGTCACATACAAGTTGCTGTTATTGAGCAGTATAATGACTCCCTAGAAGGCTACTAATAAATTAGGACCAAAAAAAAGAATTAATTAGTATTTGGATAACAATTTTTTTTCGTAATAGAAACATTATATTTTTTTAACATAATATAGATATAGCCGAGATGCCGGATTTGGCGTCGCCATCTCTGAGGTTTATTGGTTGGGTCAATATACAAAATTAACTTTTTTATATTGCCTCAGGGCCCTAACCATGAACTGTTAAAACAATCACAAATCTGTCAAACATTATCATTTCTGTCAAATTTTGTATGAAATGACGTACCAAAATTGACAGATTTGACAACTGAGATTGTTTTAATAGTTCATGGTTCTAGCCCTGGTCTCGGTCTTGTGGTACCGTCATTGTTTCTTGTGCCTTAGCTACTTACCGTAGGGTCAGAGGAATGTATGTGATGTTGTCCAATATTTACTTATTAAGCAATTATTGTAATTTATAACCTTGTTATACCATGTTTGACGCAAATGATTGATTGATTAAATTCAAACCACTGCTTTATGTTCCCAGTTCATGAAGTTTCCTACCATCACATCGATGCTAGTTTCTATACTTAGACCGTGTAGTCTGTTGGTAGGCCTCTCGGTCAAGTTCACCAGAGCCTAGGGATTATGTTCTTACCGCTAATCTGCGGTAATCTTGCCGTTCCGTTGTTTGCAGGCCTCATTACCGTCAACTGCACACGAAAACAATTCTGTTTGTACGCTCAGTAATGGACGGGTTGAGTTGATGTTCTAAACTAGTGATGTGACACTTAAGACTGATGATGTGGCTTTTGTGGTTACTTTTACATGTAGGTATATGTGTTATTTAGTCGCCATAATACATACCATAGCAGAACTTCTGTTCTGGTACTTATGGCGACTCGATATCTTTTTACTTACTCAAGAATAAGGGATTCAAGGGGAAGTTAGTTTTTTTTTATTATTTTAAATATCATACGAACAATCTACCACTAAACTAAGAAAAGCTTGTACCATAGCGGATAAACAAACTTAAATGCATACATAAAAATTGATGATTTAGGCGCAAATGTTTGATATGCTTATCAGTCTTATCACACAAACATTTGCCCCTTGTAGGATTCGAACCCGCTACCGTCTTGCTCTGTAAGTAAGTAGTCCAAATCGCAAACCGCCTCGTTTGAAGCTGTTTTTTTCAGTGGGGTCTTTCAGTGTTTCAGAATCATTAATTTGTTATACAGATTTGATCAGGAGGCCTAATACGAAAGTGTATCGTTCGTTCGGTCGTATTATCCGGCCAAATTAAAATATCCATTCACCTGTGTTAAAGGTTTATGGAATTTATGAACCATTGAAAATGGGCTTTTACACGGCTAGATTGAGTTGGTCATATTTTAACAAAGGATTGACACATGAGACTGGTTTTTTAGGGTTCCGTGCCCAAAGGGTAAAACGGGACCCTATTACTCAGGCTCCGCTGTCCGTCTGTCTGTCTGTCTGTCTGTCCGTCTGTCACCAGGCTGTATCTCATGATCCGTGATAGTTAGAAAGTTGAAATTTTCACAGATGATGTATTTTTGTTGCCGCTATAACAACAAATACTAAAAACCAGAATAAAATAAATATTTAAGAGGGCTCCCACACAACAAACGTCATTTTATTTTTTGCTCATTTTTATAGATACTTGTGCGGAACCCATCGTGCGCGAGTCCGACTCGCACTTGGCCGGTTTTTTTTAATTGTTAGGTTAATACGTCCAAATAAAAGATACATTTTCGTGCTAGGCCTTCTGTACGAGGAAAAAACCGAATAACGTGGGAAAACAACTAAACATTACTTACAGACATTAAAATGATGTAATCGTGAAAGTAAGACGTAAAAAAAAACCGGTGATATTACTTGTTTTTTGTCTGACGTTTTTAAATTTGCATTTGTTTTCAAAGAATTGAGATTTAAGATATTATTTGGTTTTTTTAAAATTTACTTATTTTTCTGATGTTCTCTTGTTTTTTTGATCTTTATCTAGATGTTCGATTGTTTTCCCCTGATGACCATTAAAACAAATAAATATAAAGGAAGAACCAGTTCTGTCTTAGATATTTATTTGTTTTAAGGGTTCCGAACAAAAAAATAATAAAATAAACGCAACTCATATAGGATCACTCGTGAGTCTGTTTGTCCGTCCGTCTACCACAGCCAATTTATTCCGAATCTACTGGACTAAATCAGGTGAAATTTGATAGTTTCTGAGGACAAATTAGGAAATAAAAAAAAGGTTTGAAAACCATACTGTGCCACGTAGATATCAAATGAAAGGGAGGATATCATTTTTTTTGTTTTTATTGTAAAATAAATAGTTTTTTTTTATTCATAAAAGAAGACGAAAATTGACCATTCCCCTCCCTGAACTTCGAAACTAGGTACTGAGCTTCCAATTTTGAAAGTATTAAAATATAGTTTATTGCCTGTAGATTACAGGAAAATCTATAATAATTCTATCAATTAAAATAAAGTGGTAAGGCGCACACATTTTGACTTTGGCATTGTACGGAACTCTCGCCACTTGGCCGGTTTTTCCATATTTACTTGGCTTTAACCGACTTCAAAAACGGAGGAGGTTCTTATTGTTGTTTTTTTGAATCCAAAGCCAATCAAAGGTCAAGGCATTTGCAAAATAAGTTAAATAAAAATATAAAAATATTTTTTTTACTATTATGTTACTTAACAAAACGAACTTTGAAGATTTAATTAGTAATTTGCTATTTAAGAGTTCCACTAAGTATTAATTTCCCGGTTCAATTGTCAGATTAGTTTGCTGGTTATTATTGAATAAAAATGTGTTTTGACTTAGGTGTCTGTTGCAACAATATTCTGGTAAAGAAAGCAAAACAAATATTTTAGTAGAAACAGTTTAAAATCAACTTTTAAGTTTTTATTTGCAAGTAAGTTACAAAATATAATAGAGCGTGTTTATAAAAAATGCAATAGTAAATAAAACAAGGGTTTTATTTTACAAATGTATTTATAGAACAATGAATTTTACATGACGCGATCCCCACATGCAATGCATAAGTCAGTCAGTTAGGACTAACAACATTTTCCCTTAGACAGTCTGAAAGTTACAGTTTCTCAACAGTTTCATGAATAAATGTGTAGATATTATTATAATTTAAGCAAAGAAATAATTTTTGTTTTAAATGCTACTGCAGGTACAGTTATTTGCATAAATTTCTGCCTTTATCATCTATGTATTCACATACGAGGTTCAAATGTGTATAAATGTTTATGTGCATTGAATTTTGTCTCTTTTATAATTCGTATTACATGTAAATGGTACCAAATGTCCTAACTAACCTTTTACCATTATAATACACATTCATAAAAAATATAATTACAAAGTGTGACTTATTAGGTATTTTAAATCACGTTAATTTTGTCCCGCATCTTAAGAATTGTAAAACAATTTAGAAAACACCACATTTAAAACAAACATTACAGATATTTATTTAATTTACAGGTTCTTTAAGTCAAAAATAAACATTATTGTATCCTTGATAAATAATTTATGTAATGCATATCAATTTTTTTTTTTGATTACTTAATTTTAAATTTGTACTATTTTTAACAAGATTAAGAATTACAATCGCATATCAGTTCACTTAGATTAAATGTCTTTTAAAATTTCGTTAACATAAAGCATCTATAGGTATTAGCAAAGTAAAATTAAAATGTAGAGGCAACATTTATTGCCACTTACCGTAAAATATCAAATAAATATATTTTTATTATTGTTTTGGTTATTAACTTTAATTTTATTTTATTGAGCCGTATAAAATTTATATTCTTATACCTTCAAATATTGTCTGTCTATAAAATAAACATATTTTAACACAACACTTTGTAGTATTCACGTTCCGTCGGGCGATTGCCGTCGGCAAAATCCTGCAGCCGTCGTAGCGGACTCGTAGCAGCCCGTAGCCGCGTAGCGTCTTCGCGGGTCCGTTTTTGGCCACCTCAATTAATTAGTTGTCCATGAAAAACCGCACGTGAAAAAATAATGCGTGAAAACCGGCTTCGTAGGCGCGTTCGACGCGGCCGGCGGTCGCAGCGCGCGCTCGCCGCCGCGGCCGCCATGTTGGCGCGCCACGCCCGCGCCGCCGCGCGCGAGCCCATTGGCCGCCGCACACCGGCCCCGCCCCGCTGCGCCTAAATGTTGCCAGCTTTTTGAATAAATAATTTCAGTAATTTAAGTAATGAAGGCAATTATGGCGTTGTTTAGCTAAGTTTGCGCGGCGGCGAGTGGGAACTTTATATTTATACCGCTCTCTTTATGTACGCCGACGCGCGGTTAATGCGCCCGATCTGTTTACGTTGCGAAGCGGAGCGAGCTTTTATTTATTGCTAGTGACTTCGTTGCACGGCACGCGATTTAAACTGCAATTATTTTGTACGCTATAAGCAAAACATATTGCTTGGTTTAAACGAGTTTGAATATTAAGTGCTTCTTAGTTATTACAGACTCCGTGTCTTATAAGATAAAGAGAGATTCGATTTAATTTCAAATGTAAATTTAATATTTAACATTAAATATTTACACTCTTTAGACAAGATCCGTAAGTCGATACGGCAACAATCGTGGAATGGAATGGCAATAAATTGATAAGTAAATGAAAATATCGTAAGCTTGAGTAGAATTGAGTCGTGTCATGTCACGACGGTCCATCGAAGATCTCGTGTCCACGCTCGGCGGGTGGCGAAGTAAACAGTGACGTCACGAAGCGTCATCGAGCCGATAAAAAGTCGATTTTATTCGCACAAGTTCGGCCAGCTGACTGCGCTCTGCGTCCCGCGTCGCACGCACTGAGTCGCGCGCGAGATTGGAGCGTGCAAGCGAGAGCGCGGGCGGCGCTGCGCGTGCGAGCGAGACGACCGGAGGGGCGCGCGCGGCCCGAGTGGGCGGGCGGCCGGATGATGTATAGAGTGGTGGAGTTAGGTTCAAATTGCTCCGGGAAGTGGCCGAGATTAGAGCCAGCGCGGGCCGCACCGCGCCGCGAGCGTAAACCCACTTAAGACTGTTTTTAATACTAGTATTTTTTACGCGATCCCGACAGGATTTACCGGATAAGCGACGTCGCCGCGATCGTGCGCTTTGATTTATCGGTTTCAGATTCGGTAACGGTTTGTTTTCTGGTGTTTACGTTAGTGGGTGACGGCCGGCCGCGGGTGGACGCGCGTAATCCCGTGGCTTGTACCAGATTATGACGGATATCAACGGATTTCGTGTACACACACTGTGATAATCGACTTTCCGTGGAATCAACGAACTTAAATCCGCTGTGCCACGTGTCTAAATCAGATTGCAAAAGTGAGTATGTTTTGTCATGAAATCATTGACCATCTGACAAGTCTAAAGTAAGCAATTCCTACCTAAACCTATTGACAGAAGTTGCCTGCAGTGCATACCTGCCCCATATTTAATAGTGCCCACTACGAGATAACATGTTTATTTACACTAACATTCATGGACACAATACATACACGATAATCGAATGTAGAGTCTGTCCCTAGGCCAAAATAGTTCACTAAGTCTAATAATATCTTTTCTAAATTCCTATAAGATTCTGCTAGCAAGAATGGTTTGTTTACATATTGACAATGGTCACTCCAATACTGTGAAACCTATCTGTGTCGTAACATTTTGCATTGGAATCTAAAAAGTACCAGACGAAGCGTTAAATTAAAAAAAAACCTATTGATAAAAAAATGCAGAGCCATCCCTACTCACTTTTTGACGCATCACTCTGTGCATGTGTGTCAATGATATACAGAAGAACAAATGACACAGAGAGGTGTGCACATAATTATTAAATTATACTGGCTGACTACGCCGCAATTGTAACGTGTATTTATACAATATTAAAAATGACTACGGGTAAAAATCACCGATTCTAAACTACAAGTAACTGGCTACCTACAAGAGAAGGTTCAATAAAAGTCGGTGTTATGAAAAGTAATTTATCGGTTAGTGTTTTCTGGCCAGTTACTCGAAATATATACCGTTTGTATCTAATTGCTAATAAAAATGTATATGAAAGATAATAGGAATGTTAAATAAGGTATCTCTTCTATTGGCCAAATTTCACTTTCCAAAAAACATATCGCCGATGCTTCATTTCCCAAATGAATCTTTAGCAAATTTACATTTCGCACTTTATTCATTTGGTCAAATCATCATTTGGCAAATTTTTAGTTTGTCAATTTTCATTATGGCAACTGTTAACATATCAAATGTTTTATTTTGGAAAATATTATAACCCAAAAAATTTATTGGTCAAATTGCCATATATACACAGAAGAAAGAATCTTTCCTACAGAGTCTAGGTTAGGTTAGGTTAGAACAGTGACCACACAAAAAGCGCAAAGCCGAGCGAACGGAGCGAGCGCAGCAAGCGTATAGTGAGCGTGCCGCGGCAGCGGCCGGCGAGCGCTTCATTAAATTTTTTGCTTCCAATAGTATATTTTCGACTCTTAACTTGCCAATAAAGACTTTTTAAATGTTTTTTATTTATGTAAATCGCATGCCTTGCAATATTTTGGGAAGTGTAAGTTTTGCCAAACTATACATTTTACTAAATAATATTTTGTAAAATCGAACATTGCCAATTTAAGCAATTATTTGCTAAACAATAACATGCCATTAATAGTGTTTGCTAACTGAGAAGTTACGAAAAATTATTTTGCCAAATGTTTTTTTGCCAAATGAAAATTTGGGAAAGATAGTTTGGGATGTGATACTTTGGGAAACGTTTTTGGCCAAATATTAGTAATCCGTTAAATAACTATTTTGCAATTTAGTAATGACATTCCTTACGTGGAATTTATTAAAGTTGTTACATTCAGATTGCTCCTCAAAAATATGCATATTTTTTTTACAATTGGACAGTTTTCTTATAAGCTTAACCTATTTTAGTTTTTTTTAAATGCCTCCAGTTACAACTGAAATGTGATTGTAGAGTTTTTTTTTAAATAAATGGTTCAAAAAGATATTAATTTGATAAATCATATTCGTTGTTGATTTTTTTCCGTAAACAAAATGAAGTTTTCCAATTGTTTTTAATTCTCTAATTTAGCCATGCTTACATTTTGCTTCAAGAATTTTTATTAGATTGTAAATAGAGCACACATAAAATGAAATATTGGTTATGTATAAACTATTTATTTTTATAAATGAATCACACAACAAATTATCATAGTCTTAAGTAATAAACATTCTAATGTTACGAGGTTTACTGATGAACAAATCCAAAAAAAAACTTTTAAAAAATTACTAAAAATCTATTTTATCACTATAATAAGAATTTAACTGTTTTTTTACGGACAATTTAACCATAAAAGAATTGATTTGCTGTTAAATATTTTGACACACAAGTAAATAGAATTATTATTTTTGGCAACACCAAGATTTTTTTAACCGGTGGCAAAAGAAAATTGTAAACAGCACTCTTGTTTTTTAGTGTAAAACAAAAAATAAAATTAATTAAATAAAGAACAAAAAGTAAACGTAGGTGGATAATTTCAAAGCACTCGTCTCATCATTTTAATTTGACGACTTCCGTAGCCGAGAGGCGAGCATGCCGGACTTTAAATGGCGCCGCCATCTCTGAGCTTCCGAGTTCGATCCCCGGTTGGGTCAATGTAGAAAACGAAATTTTCTATATTGACTCGGGTCTGGGTGTTGTGTACCGTCGTTGTTTCTGATTTGTATAACACACGTGCTTTAGCCTTACCTTAGGATCAGAGCAATGTATAAGATGTTGTCCAATATTTATTTACTTATTTATTTATCACACTAGCCAGATCTGGACAATAATATATCGCTTTACATTTTACGATAATTTTCATAATTAATAATTAGCACAGTGTTGCAGTGAATCGCCCTAAATCCATAGACGTTTTTTAAATTAGCTCTGGGCCCTTACCATGAACTGTTAAAACAATCACAAATCTGTCAAACATTATCATTTCTGTCAAATTTTGTATGAAATGACGTACCAAAATTGACAGATTTGACAACTTTGAGATTGTTTTAAGAGTTCATGGTTATGGCCCTGGTCTGGTTAGTGGCTAGACATTTCCGGAAAATGTAACATTGTCTGGTATGTTACCTTTGGACATATTTACTTTATAGTCTGGCTATAAAAGAATAAAGTAAACATGACAATAAAGGTACCGTACCGTAGTAACCGTTATTAATTTTGGATGACTGTGAAGATATTTCTGATGCTGACTTTACTGTGTACTGTGTTGCCATTTTTATAAAAGACATATTATAATAGGTATAATAATAACTTTTCTGCATTGCTTTTAGAAATTAATGGGTTAGTACATCTGTTTACTTAAAACTAGAAATATATTTAACTGGATTAAGTAATGTGTCTCTACATTTTTAGTAGTTAAAGTAGTAAGTAAATTTAAAAATAATAGTTAGTTTCTGCATTAGTTCTATACCCATTTCTAATAACAAAATACGATCAGACTGCAACTATATATGTTTCTTCTACCTGTTAAAAAAGTAATTTAAAAAAAAACTTTATTCTTAATGATTATACCTACTGTTGTCGGCTGTTTTTACTTAAATTGAATGTCTGTCCAACAAACATCACGTGGAAACTGTAAATAGTTTTATGTGAATTTGTAATAAAGTTATTTAGCTTATCTTAAGATAACATCTAGACGTTTTTACAATTTGACGACTTTACAGTAAGTATGGCGTCCACGTTTAGCTTTCATTGGGATCGGCCTTCACTTTTCACTTCACTCCATGTCTTTCCCTTTAATTATAAACATGTCTAGATAGAGTGTGGTGCTGCAATTGTCACCAAAAGAACAGGCCATATTTTAGTGAGTAACAACTATAGTTACTATGGTAACAATTATGGGTTGCTATGGTAACTGAGCGGGCGAACAAACTTTGGCGCCAACAGTTGGCGTATATATTTTTTGTTGTTTATGACACTCGAACAGGGAATCTAGACATGAATACAATCAAAGGTCTTTTCTTAGGTGGCTTGCTTCGTCGTGTATAGTCATCACCAGGTCTGCTTAAACAGCCATATTTGCACTTTCCTTGAAGCTCCAATGTAAGTCTAGTTTAGGCAACAATATTGCCCGCAAGCAGTGGTAGGGTAAATAATAAGTAATTGGGACGTTTAAAAAACCTAATTTGCAGAAATTAATTGTTTTTATTGTTTTTGTTTATTATGTAGAGCTTGATTATGGGTATGACTAAGTCCCTGTGGATAATGTATAGGTAGACTATGTAGTTGGGTCTGCTGGCTGACGTTTCGTGAAACCTTTTAGAAGGCTCTTAAGGAATCTCTCGGGTCATCATTACATTCTGTGGATCGGCGATAACTTGAAGCTGTAGCAAGATGACTTTGGTATCCTTCCATGTTCTGCATCTGAAAAGAAGCACATGACATATTTTTTTTAAGTAAGGAATAATTCACATCGATTTTTGTTGCGAAACTTCGTCTTCATAGGGTTTATAATTAAACTTAGATATTTTAGATAGAAACCGATATTGAGAGTTCTGAGCAAAAAGGAATTAATGTCAATTGGCAAATTTTCGGGATGGAAGATGACCTCGTTATATTTAGACCAGAAAAGTGACCTAGTAGATTTTACTAGGATTGGATTTTGAAGAATTATTTTGCTCTTAATAGAATAAAAAGGGGGGCCATTTTACCTCTCAAAAAACTATCAATATAAGATTATATTATTTCATTAACTAGGTACTGATGCTAAATATTAGCCTAGATACTGTTAGTTGATCAGTTCAAGTAAAAGTACAAGATACGGTACAGACAAAACACTATTAAATTACGCTAAAACTTACTAGCCGAAGTAAACTTTAGCGCTAGATATTAAAAAAAATCTTTTAAAAGAATTGTTCAAGTATGTGTATAGAAATAAGTAGGTATATCGTCCCAGCGAATTTGGACGGTTAACTCAAATAATTTGGTGCGGTACGCTCCCTATCAGCTCGACGATAATTTTATCTACCTGATAAATAGATAACACACAGATAAATTGACGTGACGTTACTACAAATATAGCTGCGAAACGAAATTTTTAATTGAAAACCGAATGATGAAACTGTATTATCCCCGTTAAGGTTTGTACAATCAAAATCTATTTCGGTATGAGGAATAATCAAATGTGTTTCTCGATCGAACGGCTAGTTGGTCATGTGTTAACATGTCATATCAGCCCATTGACAATGCCATAAAATCGTGTTATCAGCAGCGATAGACACGATACAAATAGCGGGAGACAAATATTTACCTATGTTGCTTGTCAAACGGTGTTCGGTACACATGTCGAACATGAGTCGTTAGTATGTTTCATGTTCTACACGAAGATATGATCTGATTTTGAGTGAAGTGTTGTTCTCATCGGCCACATCAAAGTTCTAGGAGGACGATAAGATACTGTTTTATTGTCAACTCGATAGTCCTCTCTAGTGCTGTTTGACCTTGCTTTTTTATTGCACTTTTCGAGGCTAAAAGTGACAAGTTAAAGATATCCAGGTAAGTTCTGACAATTTAAAGATATCCAGGTATTGCGGAAGTATTTTCTTTGTCTCTAGGCTATGTGATACAGGATACTCGTGTTATTCAAACGTATTCGTACAAACAATATAATGAATGCATGGTTGGTAATCGTTGGTAAGTATGATTAAACTTTTGCATTGCTATACATTCTAATGATGTTTGATTTCTTATTACCTATTTTGTTTGAATATTACATATGTTATGAATACAGTTACAAAAGTGATAACAAGTACTTAAATTAATTTCATTTCAAGTTTTAACGTTATCCTGTATGTATTGTACTGTTTTATTGTTAAATAGTAAAATACACATTCGTAGTACCTGTAGTACTCGTTATATACCCCGTTTTATACAATTAGGGATGAATTTTTGAAAGAACATATTTTTGTCAGTCACAGCATATAGGTACTCTTTTTAACCTCCAACGCAAAAGAGAAGTGTTATACATTTGACACCTATAGTCTAAGTTTCTGTCATTCTGTTCTTCCGGTATTTTAATTCTCAAACGGATGGACCGATTCAAACGTGGTTTGATAAAATAGAAAGCTAGTTTATATGAAGTGGCTAACGTGTGTGAAGATCAGCCAATTAAAATAATATAGGCACATTTCCTTTTTGGTACAGGTTGTAAAATGAAATGAATCAGTCTATTACTCGGCAGATAAACTTAAAATTATATAAACCATGAAATAACAGTTCAAACAAAAATATTTGGCTTTTCTTTCATCATCACACACACAACACACTTTTTAGAGACGAACAGTCAAGGACCACTGCCTAAATATGAGACATCTAACTTTTTTTTTAGAAATAGAGTCCTGATTGACTACCGGATCAACGGACGGCCAAGAAAAATAATATCCTAAAGAGGTTCTTTAAAAAAATACCTACAATCTTTTTTTAGCCCTTCACTTTTAAAAATACACTTTTTAGCCCTTGCTGATCCTTAGTTTTATATGTTGAAGCTTACTCTAGATTCTGTAGCTTCAAGTTGAATGTGTTTATTATGTGTATTATATACTTACATACCTCATAATAACATGTAATCAACTTCAAGTAGGTGGTGGTAGGTAATAGATACGAAAGTTAAGTATTTCCTTTAGTGCTGACAAACTAGTAGTCAAAACATTTTCATACGTCTAGACAACAGAATGTACTCATCTTAAAAAGAGTACCTACGGCTTTTCAATTCGACGACTTCTTCACTCACGAAATGTAACAATACATAATGAGCAAAAAGATAAATCTCAAAACTATCTACATCTAAATTTAAGCTCGTATAAAGTAGGCATACAAAGCGTAAAAAGGCCAAGCGTAAACCTTATAGGTGCTCCGCTGCGGCGCGCCGATCCGAAAACGGATAAAAGTTACGCGCGGAAACGATCGTGGAAGTAAAATTCGAATGAGATGGCGTTTTAATAGAGCCAGCCACTTTCTGCAACTTAAATCTTTCGGCTTAAAAAAGGCTTTCAGTCGGTTTAAAGGGATAACGCCGGCTCAGAGGCTCAATCGCAGCCTTCGGCTTTGCCCAATTACTCACCGCCAGCGAGATTAATATCGCCTATGCGATTGTTTCGATGTTTACGCGACTTTCGATTGGAAGTTAATTGAAATTTTGACTTTTGTTGTTATGAGTTTATAGCGTCTTTTTATCTTTATAGGATTGCGTTGGGGATTAAACAATTTAAACAATGTTTACAGTAGCAGTTACAAAATATTGATGCTTCTAAGTGTCTTCTCTGTGGCCTTAGAGCCTTGTTTGAGTGACATACTACTCAGATGGTTCGTGATGGCCCAGTGATTCGTCTTGAATGCAAAGGGTTAATCGACATTTAGAAATAAATCTTTTCAATATTGGATTTGATCTAGGTGTGTTGTGATTCCCCTGGCAACGCGATGATTTTTATTCTTTGTTTGAGACTATAACAATTGATATATTGTCTGGCGGTTAATAATTTATATTTAATAATAAATAAAAGGCTGAGCTTAAGGTCATTAAGGTTTTAGATAGATAGAGATAGGACAAATTTTTTGTCAATCAATTTAAATTTTAGTTATAATAAATTATCAACAGGTTATTCTAAAAAATGAATATTTTAAATGATTCAAAATTATAGCGCACTTGTAAGTAGGAACTTGGTATAAATGATGCATTATTAATTTTATCATGAATGTTTCGTTCTTTGCTCAAAAGTACCTACAGTCGAATAAAATCATTTCGGAATTGAGGATTTTTTTGGGTTTTCCATTGTAGCTAGTTTCAGTCGCCATGATAAGGGATGCCAAACCTTTCAGCATCAAAATCGTGCAAAAAAAGGTTCATAAATCAACCTTACAATAAATATTTTATTTCTAAAGAAGTTAAGCAGTAGTAGTCTTTAGTATTCTGTGGCAGTAGTTTGTTATTATTTTCAGATTTTTGATGTGGACCCTAGAGCAAAAGTTTACACAACCGATCATGAATCTAAACCATTCTCCTTCCAAATGGAGCCTGTAAAAAGATTTTCGCTATCTAGATTCTTGTTTATGTATGAGTACGTTATCTATTTTGGATTGAGACCGGAAAAAACTCGCGTCCATTCGCGCTTCGGCACAGCGTTTTTCTTTTTGCCGGGAATTGAAACCGCCCGTTAGAGACTTGCACGGGAAAAAGACAATTAAACACATAAATCAGTTATGTGGAGCTTGCATACCGGCAGTTTATGGACCGTAGTATTTTTTAGGTATTGTCTGTTGAAACTCACATAAATCAGTACTGTGTACCTTTTAACCCCCAACGCAAAAAGGGGTGTTATAAGTTCGACTCCTATTCTGTCTGTAGGATAGTAGTTTCCAAAATAGAAAGCTAGTTTTTCTGAGGTGTTTTAAGCCATGTGTGATAAAGATCAGGTCAGGGAGGTAACCATGAACTATTAAAACATCTCAAATCTGTCAATTTCGTATGTCATTACGTACGAAATTTGACAGATTTGACAAGATTTGAGAATGTTTTAAGAGTTCATAGTTACCCCGCAGATTCGAGGATTATGAGTGGACGTAGGGTCTCAGCTAGAAAATTGTAACATGAAACGAACAATATTTAAGGTACTTAAAATTAGGTAATTACATTTCAGAGCATTGTAATGAAATTATTACGTTACACCCCTGGCACATTATTAAAAAAAATAATAATAAATATTGGACAACATCACATACATTGCTCTGATCCTAAGGTAAGTAGCTAAAGCACTTGTGTTATAGAAATCAGAAACAACGACGGTACCACAACACCCAGACCCGAGCCAATATAGAAAAGTTCGTTTTCAACATTGACCCGACCGAGGATCGAACCTGGAACCTCAGAGATGGCGGCGCCATTTAAAGTCCGGCGTGCTCGCCTCTCGGCTACGGAGGTCGTTTAAATTTTAAACTTGGCAGGGGTTCCTAAAAAAACTTTTATCATTTATGTTTTCCTCAATCTAAGTTTATAAGTCTGGTAGATTTCTAAAACATTAAAAACACAAATAAAGGTTAACTTGTTAGACTTGCGCATAAAATAGAGTTTTCTATTGTTTCATAGAGGGTGACTCAGCTCATTTTCACTTTTAAATAAATAATAAAATGACCTCCTTATACCAAATACATGTATGTATTTGGCATGGCATTCATACTTACAATCACTTTTACGGAAATACCAAGGTACAGTAAGTAGTTTTATTACAATCGAATATAAGTTATTTTAATTTATACACACAAAAAAGGTTAAATAAACACAAAAATCGTGTAAATATTGTCTTCAGATGTTTTTTATCAGTTATCGGCAACACTCCCCATTTCCTTTTCCCACTTTTTCCGCAGCCATTACGATGTTTCACCGATGCCCAGCTGACAGGCTATTTGAATTATGAAAGTTGTAAAGTTATATATCTCGGTGGCACCATATTTTACGGCGCTTGCTTTTTACAGAGCAAACACACCCGTGTATGCCGGCCTTAAATCACCCTGATACAGTGTGCACATTGATTTATTTGGCTCTAACAACTTTTTCATGGTCCTAGTTTTAAGACACAAAGTTTAATTTAGAGGTTTGTTAATTTATTTGAGACATGGGTAAAATTTCGTATTAACGGGAATTATACTATATTAGACTAATTCTTATTCTGATTAAGTGTGTTGTTCGATGATAAAGAAGGACAAACGTCTTAGAACCAAAGTTGTTCACCACGGTGTGTAGGTCAGCTGTGGTGACAAGGTGGTCCATTAATTACGGGATAACCTGTATAATCATGAAGAATTTAAGCTTTTGTGCATTCATTAGCTACGAATAAAATGGTTATCATTACATATGGACAAAACAGAAGGGAGTTTTAGCCAACTCCTAGGTTATTATGGAATTTTAAATAAAATAGCAATAAAGCATAATCTAAAACACTACCTACATAATTATTATTTAACTTTTGTGTAAAAGTAGTCAACTCATATTTAACAAGATTACAAAATCTCAACTGTTGTTTCTTGCAGGAACAATGCCCAATCGCGCGTAACTCGACGCGCCTTACTTCGCCCCACGAGACAGCAAGCCATCATCATTCACCTCCGGGTGTACAAGGAAGCGCTAGCGGCTGGCATGGAGCCGCTCAGCGAGAATGGGCTCTGCCTGTCAGAGCTGGAGCTGCACTCGGGCGGGCACCTGCACGAGTCGGTGGCGGCGTCGGTTGGCTCCGCCATCTCTAGCCTAATGGCGCCACTGCACCACGAGCCGCAGCATATGCCGCTGCATCATGCACCTCCACTCCACCACGAGCCACTCGAGAAGCTCAAACGTGAGTAGTATACTGTATATGACGTCACGACTGGCTTTTGTTTTTATTTACACACGGCGTTGTGGCGATGGCGTTTTCTGCGTCAGCGGCATAGTTTTAGGGTTCCGTAACCAAAGGGTAGAAACGGGACCATTTTACTAAGACTTCACTGTCCGTCTTTCTGTCTGACACCAGGCTATCTGTATATCATGAACCGTGATAGTTAGACTAAAAACAGAATTAAGTAAATATTTAATTGGTGTCATGCAACGGCAACAGGTATAAATAATGGTACAGATCCCTTCGTGCGCGAGTCCGTCTCGCACTTGGCCGGTTTTTGTTTTACAACTCAATGCTGCCACAACGGCGCCGCGGCGCCGTGTACAAAGCACGTGTTTATTATGGACAGAAGAACTCTAGCCACGTGGTAATGCTACCACGGCGGCACGCAGCGTTGTGTGTCTTAGGGCACCATGATTAAGTTCCAGTCCATTCAGAAAATAAACTTTCCTAAATTGGTTTGGGTCTGTATGTGCTAGAAGACGTCTCTATCATAATTCAGCATCTCTGTACATTGTAACAGAAGTTATTTGAACCGTAAGTTAAAATTTAAGCTGGGTGTGCTACTCTCATTGTCATGTATGAAGTCTGAAATCAGCCGTTCGCCGTGTGAGTTGGGTGTCGATATCACTTTTACATCTCGATTCAAAATGGTTCATTCGATCCTCTTTTGTTTTATTTCAAAACGCGCCGTCTGATAGCTCGTCTTTATTAATTAAACTGCCTTCAACTGCCGTTTAAGATAGTGTTTTTTTTTTTATTTCTTTTCTTGTATCAACGCTTTGTCTTTTTACAACCATGGAACAGATTCTTTTTTCTTGTAACCGCCACCTCAGCATACAAGTAATCATATAATTTATTTTATGTATATTACTTAAGCCTATTGCAGATAGGAATTTGCGTCACGTAAATATATTTCATTAAACAATTTCTACTCCTGGAAAAGGAACGGCCAAACTATTGACACATTTTGTATATACCTTCAAAATCCTATGCGACAGTTCAATTCATATATCTTTTCCTCACTGTTTCACAACTTGAAATATACTGGACTGACGGCAATTGTCACAAGCGAGTCCTTTTAAAAGGCATTGCAGGAGCAAACAAATCGATCGGATCCCGCGTTCGCCGACGGGATTCCCTTTTATATTGGCAAATAAATCCCGTTTTAAACTCGCACGGGATAGTAAATAAAATAAAGGCGACTTTTCGTGTTTCATTTAGTGATGACGCCGAACGATAGTCATTTCTGAGCAGTTTTATTTTTATGAAGATATGCGACCCACGGCCTGAGATAGGATAGGGTTTAGTAAGGGCAGATAAATAAGCTTTTTACGCTTTTATCACGAAAGCGTATTGGCTCTTCGATTGCGATTGAATTTGTAAATGCGCGGCTTTACGCCGAGTTAGGGGTGAGGCGCGTTTGTTTACTTACAATATACAGTTCAAGGTAATTCTATTACGTCTATACAAGCAGTGTCTCTTATCGTAAACTAGACTTAAAACTTTTACTACGAAACCAAAATGAAAACATGCGTGACCTATAAATAAGAAAGTTATTTCTACATTACAGTTTAAAGTATGGGAGAGCTATGTTTAGTTGATTTATATCCGTCTCTAACTATTAGGTCAAAAATAATAAATTGAACCCAAGATCATCCTGTGACTTTAGATAAATTGTTACTTAGTTTCAACTAGTTTCAAAAAAGAGCTTCTCAATTCCAGTATATATACATATGTTTTTTTTTCAATATTGATTAAAAATGTAGAGCTTTGCTTTGAATGGTGGCAATAGATTTCATACTATTTTAGTGACAGTATTAGAGTATACTCCATACTGTTTAAAAGAAAGTAATCTACCATCAGAATCAGTCTATCTACGCCAGTCTACTACTGAATATAGACTGCTTTCAATGCACGCTATAAGCCCGATCCTCGGAAGCCTAGGCTTTTCTTTTTTATAAGCTAACTTACATACTCTTATTCTGGGTATAGAGATAAAGTTATACTTTTACGTAGTATAATACTTACTCCATAGTTATACTGTTAGTGTTGATGTAATCTATTAAAAATCGGCAGAATGGCAAGTGTAATGTGTTGCCCCTATCCCGATGAGTTTATTTATGACGGCTCGCGAAAACCGTGAGTGGCAGCCAATCAGGCGGAACCATGATGACAGGGCTGTCAACACCGCCAATTGAATAATTAATTCCTAAACAAGAACCCAAATATACCTTATGTCACGTAACTAATAATTACGTAAAGATAAATAAAGGCCTAGTCATAATATTTGTTGTTGTTTAAAAAAAAACTGATTATACAGCGCAGCGTTTATATTTATATAATCGGACTTAATATCCCTTTTTTAAATTGAATTTTAAGGCTTCGGACAAGGTCCAAACGGCCAATGATTAAAATGAAATGACCTTAACCGGACTGCCTGTCAAAACTGATACAGTACGCGGCATGAGCGGCATCGAAGTTGAGCGCTGGGGCAAAGAGTGAGGATCGCTTTGCACATCTGACGAGGTGATCATCGTATCAAAGACGAATGTGCGCGAAGCTAACAACCAATTACGACCGGCGGTGCAGGCGCGTATAGCCAAACACGTAATCGTAATGATCTTCTGCGCAACTTTTACCCAGCGCTCAACTTCCGTGCCGCTAGTTGTAGTTGTTTTTTTTCCACGGCTTGAAACCAAAATGTTTGGCCTTAAACATTTTCATGTAGAAGAAGAGATCATCCGAAATAAAACAACTTCAGCAATGACAAACATTTTTTATTTATCTAACAAATTCGTTAATTTCCTACTCTCATTAAAAGTATTTTTTCAGAAATTTCACACACAAATTGTTGCTAACCCTACGTCCACGCACGCAAACGCAATGCACTCTGTATACAAAATTAGGGATTATTCACCTCGCGACCCTCGCTCCTCTATTATTCCATCGACGTGGCGCGTCTGTTCCGACGCTCATTTGTTTTTTGTCTGTGACGCACCTGCGTTCTGCATTTTTTTTGCAAATGCCTTATTCTGGCAATTTTTTTTGTCATAGAAGAAAAAAAACTGTTAAGCCTTTTGTTCGACTAGTGGAGAGTGCCACATGTCATGAAGTCCACCTTTTGTGTATTTTTTTAGACTGTTCAATAAAGTTTAAATAATAAATAAACAAGACTTATCAGTGTACTTTGACTAATACATTAACACGATGATAATATGTTGGCGGTTTTCACGCTACCAAAAAAACAAAAGATGCCATTTAATAAATACAAATCAAAAATTAGACCCGAAATGATGTCCTGACTACAAGAAAGTCCGAAGGAAACAATAATATACTTTTAGGCAATTAAAAACAATACACGGTCTAATTAATTCTAACCCGACAATTAAAGTTCAGTTGACACGGTCATTTATTACTTACATGTCATTCGGTAACATTACTAACAAACAAAATAGCTGTAGTATACTTGAATCGTCAAGTATTTTATTAACGACGTTCAAAAAGGCGCCAAAAATTCCGAGTGTATCTTAATCGCGAAATTGTAGACAAATTGTATCCCGGTCCAGGGTCTAATCTGATAGTTTTTACAAACACATCAGTATCGGATTACGCGCCCCCGGTGTTTAGTTACGCAATTAGTCATGCCCAGGGGACGAGGGGACACGATACGACGCGATGGATGCTCTATTACCATGGACGGAAGATATTTTAATAATCGAGATGTAAAAGAGACCGTTTTGCAAAAATATCAGGTAGTTTTTGAACGTAAAAAACTCTAAAATTGTCCTGAAAATATGGTCCTGTTAAAAAAATGTGACGTGTAAGTACCTAATACTTTAAAAAATACATATGATGAATGTTCTCTAAAAGTTGAAAAGTAAATATACGTTTATGTCTTATTGCAAGGTTTTAATTAAAAATTATAGAAATACTTAATTATTTTGTAATAATGAATAGTCTTAAAGGTAACCAGTAGTTTTATTATAATCGTTATTAATAGCATTAATCGTAACATAAGCAATTAACATTGCATATTTGTAGTACGATAACATGTGGTATAGTACTTTGAAATAAATAATATAAATAACAACATCTCTCTACTACAGATATTATCGTAATAAAAATAATTATGTAAAACTTATCCCGTGAATTTGCAATTAAACATTAAAAAAAAAGAATTTATTTTATATCAATTAAAATGCTTTACAGTAAAAAATACCAAAAATAATGTGTGTAGAGCCGATTTCACCACTATCCACAGGATAGAAGAAGCTGCCGTAAACGCAATCATTTGCAATCCATCACCGCTGGACAAAAAAGGGCAATCATTTAAAGTCAATTCGAATGAGTCGTGTTATACACTATCCCTCTCTTTTTAACTATTTTGCTTTGATAAAAAGTGTCACTGTCCTGCTTGCACACTAAAAAGCAACCCCTCGTAGTCACTGAAGCATTATATTGCGATGATTAGGGCCTGCACTTGCCGCGCCGCCATTGAATTTTAAATGGGGGATTAAACCGCTCTGTGCATTTTATTTATTAAAGCCCTATTGTGCTTTAGTTCATTAGGTGATTGCCGTCGTCATCTCGCTTTGTTGTCTGAAAAATTGTCTATGTATGATTTATGATTAGCGCATGGTTATTGAATTGTTGATATACGTTTGTAACGCCTTGACGTTAGTTTATTTTTAGTATTTTTCTGATACAAATATTTTGGCAAATGATATAGAAATGTCTTCTTCCTAGCCCGTCCCTAAGTTAGGGTGCACTATGACTATGACCCTGGATGCGGCAAATCTGGTTATTCAAGTTATTATTTCATTAAGGCTCGAACTATAAGACGACGACCTCCGTAGCCAAGGGGCGAGCACGCCGGACTATCTATATATGGTGCCGCCATCTCTGAGGTTTCGGGTTCGATCTCCAGTCGGGTCAATGTAGAAAATGAGTTTTCTATATTGGCTCGGGTCTGGGTGTTGTGGTACCGGCGTTGTTTCTCAACACACGCGCTTTAGCTATTAACCTTAGGATCAGAGCAATATATGTGATTTTGTCCAATATTATATTTATAAGTAGCTGGAAACGGCTAGGGTTAGCCCGGATTCAATCTGTTGCTCAAACAATAAGGTCTTTTTTGACCGGGTTTTAGAAAAATCCGACCGAAACAGCTGCTCATAGTCCGAGCCTTAGAGCGATTGCCGTCAGACCACCGTAGTCCTTAGATGAGGAAACCAGATCTTTTGGACTATGGCTACAACACATTCAGTGCTATCTAAATGAGCAGATTTTCTCGCGGTGTTTCTCCTCACCGCTGAGTAAGGAATATAAATCCGTACACGGATTACGAAAAATCCAGTGGTGCTCTGGAATGCCCACGAACCACAAATGTGGGGCAAGTATTCTTCGACTACTCTGCCTACCATCCAAATGCTAATACGAGTAATGTAAATAATAAAAGTGAAGTTACCGGCTAATTCTTTTTTTAAATTATCATAAATCATCATCATCTCAGCCACAGGACGTCCACTGCTGAACATAGGCCTCCCCCAGTGACTTCCAGATCGGCCGATTGGAAGCGGCCTGCATCCAGCGTCGTCCTGCAACCCTTACCAGGTCGTCTGCCCACCTTGTGGGTGGGCAGACGACCTTTATTTATCATAAATCCTGTATCTCATTTATAATGAAAGAATAAAGATCTTTAACCTTAATAAGTAAGGTAACATTGAAAAGTCATATTTTGTACCGACAACATCCTACCTACCTACCGACCTACCACAAAACGCCAAATTTTCTCAATTAATATTGATTTAACACACTTTAAAGTTAAAATCAGTTGGATGACCTTTTATCTTTTTGGGTAGGTTGATCTGCAGCAGTTGTCATGTATGACAGTGTAGCTGTAGCAGGGAAGATTTTTTTTTAAATTCCTGTATCATTGAGTATTCCGTACGAACGCCCAACAAAATGGATCCCCATTTTTAATAAGATGACGCCTATTCGAGCAAAATTTTCACACCGTTTTTTAAAGTAGCGTTTAAATTTTCTCGCCTTTTTTCTCTTATTTTACATTCTGTGTATGATATTGGGTACGCTTATCCGTCGAAGATTGTTCCAATATCCCGAGATTTTTATAAAATACGCGAAAAACACGTTTCATGGCTTTAATTTTAAATTGAGCAGGTTTTGCGGAATCTTGATAAAGCCTTCGTTCGTTGATTTTGTCGCCGGTATTTTTTCACTTTGCCGGGTAAATCGGGAGCGCTAGGTAATCTTATTACTTTTTTCGAAAATGCGATGATGGAACTAATTACTGCGGGGTTAGCGGGCTTAAAGATGGGTTTCGTATTGCAGCAGCTACCGTATATTTTTATCAAATGAAGAGCGATGTTTGTTTTGTCGCTTACAACCCGAGATAGGAAGGTAACGTAGCTGCGTAACTTTTACTTCTCGTAAATAATCAATGGTAGAAAACGAGTTTCTAGAAATCCTAAAGCGGGGGTTTTTTTATAGGCAAATTTAGGCTGCTTTTCACAATACTATTCTGAGCGACCAATGCCAATGTTTAAATCTAATTAAACAAAAGGGTTCGTATGATAATGTACGTATAAGAATGAAGAAGCTTGTTTTTTTTTAAATTTCAATGGTAGTTCCTTAATTTATATGTAGGTAGTTAGTTGTTTCTCCGGGTGCGCCTTTTTTCACATAACTTTTTAAGTCCTATTATCGGAAGTCCGAAAATATTTCTCATATTATTCTACATCATAATGATCACTCTTCATGATTTTTGGCAATACCAATGATCGAAACTCATAATCATCGGAATTTATAATATCACTAGTAATACAACTCGTTTATACTAATATTTGTTTTCATATATTTCTTAATCATAAGTGTTATTTTTCCTAATTGTTGTTATTCATAAAGTTAATCATCATAAATTTGTTTGCACTAATATTTATTTTTAATTTTAATAATATAATTATGAGTATGAATAATTTCTTAGTAATGCAATTATTAATAAGAAAATTATGATTACTGACTGTAATGAAGAAAATTATGATAAAAAACAAAATTATCAGTTGAAACATTTCTTGGTAATGAAAGTATTAATAAAAATAATATGAGAACTGACTGTTATAAATAGTTTGTTATGAGATTGCTACCATGCACCAGATACTGTTAGTGCTGTGTGTCGAGAACAGGTGCGAGAAAATAGTGAGTTTGTAGAGGGTAGACCGATATGTTTGCCCTTAACAACTTACCCGCAAGATCTTCAGTTACTCCGTGATCATGGCGCTTGCAACAGTGCCGAAATATCGGGAACTCAAAAATAAGGTACATGGTAGCAATCTTGTAACAAACTATTCTAATGTTAGCGACCATGAAAGTTTAAAACAATATATATGACTGTTATGAGTTCCGATAGTAGTAATAAAAATTTATGAACAAAAAGTATGAGAAAAATAATATGAAAAGTGATTATTATGAACACAAAACGGTGTGAAAACGAAAATAGAAACAAAAAATTTATGAGAGCCAAATGGACCCTGTTTCTCCACTTGAAATTTTCGTATGGAAAAATTGCATTTAGTATCCTATAACGTTTTGCCCAATTAAATAAATAAATTGTTTCCACAATCACACCAATTAGCTAGCCCCAAACTAAGCATAGCTTGTACTATGGCGACTAGATAACGGATAAACATACTTAAATAAATTTATAAACGTCCATGACTTAGGTACAAATGCTCGTGCTCATCACACAAACATTTGCTCCTCGCGGGATTCGAACCCGCAACCGCCGGCTTTGTAGTCCGGAGCGCGAACCACTACACCAGACGGTCGTCAAACTCATAATTATAATTAGTAGTAAACAAGTACCTACGTACTTGTTTGAAAAAAAAGTGTTATGATTTTTCTTATTTAATCGAAAATTCAGATAAACCATATGCACTATGTTCAGCAGTGGACGTCCTGTGGCTGAGATGATGATGATGATGATGAATCGAAAATTAATTAATCTTTCAAATATCATCTTGCTTATAATTATAATTCGTATAGATTTAGCAGACGCCAGCTGTTCTCAAACGATACTACTTAATAGAACAACACAGCCAGACTCAGTACCTATCATGAAATCAAAAAACAAATCTTTCGTCCATTTAACATCAGACATTTGTCGTCACCACAAGTGGAGCCATAAGCCCGGGCAAATATTTGCCGTCCCGGCCCGTCGGGAGATAATCAGGACTATCTAGGAGCCTAAATCTTGTGCGCACGCGCCTGTTGTACAGTCATGACCAATCAAATGTACACACTTTGTAGCTTATCCCTTTGGAATAAGGTTGGAAGTTCACTGTACAGTACGGTGACTGTACAGCGTGGAATGCGCAGGAGGTTCACGGACAATATTAAAATAACATGCTTGAGATAACTTGTGGGGATTAATAATCCAAATTAGATGTGGAGTTATTAGTCTGTATGAAATTCCAATAAAGCCTTGTTAGTCAGTTAAACATCTATTAGTTAAGTATTTCCGATAGTTTTACTTACTAACATTACTAGTCAGTAACTTAACAGTAAGTAATATTTATTTGGCAACGTGCATAGTACATTTTAAACCTTAAAAGGACATAACAAAGTTGTCAATGCTAAAAAGGCATTATTCGCTATAATTCGGTATAACCCACGACACTGGTATTCTGCAGGACTTAAGTAGTTGATCATAGGACGGCAATGAACATCGGTTATTATCGAATAACTAATATCTGTTCTGTGGTATAAATACAAGTCCTTTTTATCCTTATTCTTTCTTCTTGCCTTATCCTAGGATCCTCGTTTTAACAACCGTATTAATATTTTCATTTAGCTTATACCTTGTCTGTACTATAGCATCCTCCCTGATCCTCCCACTTACATATTTCATTCAGTGAAAAAAATATCTATTTAGCTATGATTCAAATGACTTCTCATAACAAATTGCCTATAAGTTTATCATTATTCATTTTACAAGAACCGTGCAAAACTACGCAATAACATCCAAACATAAACATTCTCAGCCGTTTACATTTCAAAGGCTCACCGCATCTTGAGACACTTATTTGTCTACATCAACTAATACCGGTGCTTTTGCTAAGTGGGCGTGATTTATTTGAACAAAAACATGCGAAAAGCAACAAAAAACCCGGTGCCACGACGTCTGGTAGAGCCGACGTCACTATAAACTATTTTTTTTTTTGCGACAAAAAGTTTGCAACCCCTGTATACACGCGTTGAACATGGGGTGCCGTGTCACCTAGCTTTGATGTCTGGCAGATATAAATTACTTATAGTTTTTTTTTAAATGCAAATATATTTTTTTTGTAACTAAATATCAACCGAACTTCTACAATAAAAAAAATAAACTTGTTATTATAAAGTTTATGGTTACACAAACAACTAAGATGTAAGCTTCTTTTATTTTCCGTCAAATAAGGAAAGTTGATGTTTTTAATATATCTCATTTAGATTTAAGTCTAAGACGTACCTAACAGATATTAAAGCCGTATAAATAAGATCATACATTTTGCAATTAAAATGTGGTCTATGGTTAGTTAATTAATATAAACTTTTTTAAGATACAAAATAAACTATCACTTAAACTGATCACGTCTAAAACTGTTGTAACGAGTTTTTAAAATTAGAACGGGGATTAAGTCGCAAGCATTGATACTTCCCGCTGCATTTTTTTCGACCGAGAAAACAACGATTAACATGTGTACGAACTATTAAACCTTGTCATCGACAATTAGTGAGGGCGTGCCCAAATAAATCTGTCTGGAAAGTTGGAGCATAGTGATGAGCTTTAACCTACTGAATAACTGAATCGATTGATTATAAGCCAGTAAAATAAAATCGTTGAACCTTGAATTGCAAATAATTTCAGACCCTATGTAAATATAATAAAAGAAATACCCTTTTGATAGTCATTTATGTAGTAATTCTGATTTATTACACGACTCTATGTTGTACTAATTATAAAAAATGTATATGACTCCAATGCAATCAACTCTACGTACCTACCTCTAATACAAGAAATTAATTAGACCTAAATCGTGAACTTTCTGGATGAAATAATGAAAACTCTAAGTATTAATTTTTCTCTTGCAACTTAACATTGATTTTGTGAATACTAGAGTAGGTATCTCAAAATATGCCTAATGGTTCTAGCTAAACTCCCTAGAAGGAAATATTAAGTTCTAATTTATATAAGCCACTACTTGTAGAAATCGAGTCGATTTTGTCGATATCATTACATCTCTAGCGCACCACCCAAGACATGTGACACGCATTTCGGGTCGCTGTTAACAAATTAAGCCAATTTGTTCTGTTATTCTAATAGGGCGAGGTATGGGAAGCCTGAGCATATTTTGACGTAATTTATAGCCACCACGCCTCCCAGCCCGGGGCGGATGGCATGACATCTGCCGAGAGTGGTCACGCCCTGCGCAAAACATCATGAATTCGCAAAATGCTGTCGGGTTTTTTAGACCCTTTTTTAGTAATAATCAATTGCCGTAACTTTTAGCAAATCTAGAAATTCTAAATAAGGAGATAGATCCTCGTACATAAATGAGTAATGACACTATCAAATTGAATAGGTTTCAGAAGTCAAGTCTTGATTACCATTTGACATTCATCTAGTAAAGTGATACTTTTACTTATTCAGTTAGAAACTAAAATTTTCACCAACTACACATAGACTTAAAGTGTAATCACGTGCAACAATATTTAAATAAACATGACAATAAAATACTCTTCTTTCAAACATTGTATTGTTGAAACGACAGTACGCTACAAGAAATGGTAGGAAAACATATTGAAATCGGCATCTACCTTGCTTTTGAATCTATCATTTATTACTAATCCGCATTATAGGGTTACAATCAAAATCGATCTCTTTTTCTCTTCTCCCAAATTGCACCCTGCCGAAAGTCAAGTAATGACAAAACCCAGCGTGAAATCGGGCACAGTGTCGGCAAACACCAAGTCGATGGTACAAATAGACAATATTTACAATGCGAATGATTGATAGTGGGCGACAGATGCAGTAACCCTTCGCTGCCGGTCCATCTGTCACCGAGTCCGTTAGATGGTCAGCCAGACCGAACGGTACTATTTCGCACTTTCACTCTCGGTATGGAATAGGGTTTAGGATCGGAAATGGAAAAGTTGTGACTAGTTAGAGTAGATAGTATCTTTATTTTTCTGTTTAAGCAAATGTTATGTAAATGGCATGTTAACAAAAAACAAACTTGCAGTTAAAATGCTTAATAGATTTCAAGAAGGGTCTAATAAATCGAGTTTCGTACTTAAAATTAAGATTAACTGTCGAGAATTGCAGGTATTACTTAGATACCTATGGAAATCAGTCTTTTCTTTCCCTTAAAATAATAACGCCATTAGGGTTATTTTATAACACGCAGGAAGGTAATGCGTTTCCAAAATTATGTCCCCATCTTTCGTATAATATTACTTTTCGTTTATTCTCATTTTATTTGCCGCTATAAAAGGGAAGAATAACGGCTGTTAAAGAGTAGCTGCACATTGTACACAGAGCAATAAATCTTTTTATTTTATGACAAATTGTTATCTGTTGCTCACTCACCCCCCGGGACAAAGGTTTAGAACAAATAGCGACATAATGGTCTATGATGGCCAAATACCAACATCACAACATTGCACATTGTAAACAAAAATACAATGACACGTTCCTGCTCTGGTTTTGGTTTGGGAGTACACAGAATATTGTATTGTGGATATAATTTATTATTTTTGGGGAGGCCAAGATGTGATATATAAACTACTAAAATCACGTTTTTTACGTATTTTTTTAGCGATTACCGTTACATAAATCATAGATGTTATAATGAGCCGCCACCGTAGTTGTATGTATTTTAACGAAGACCTTTTTCGATGACAGTTACAATTAGATCTTAAAAAATGACTACAAAATATTAAACTAAAAGTTTTTCGTATTTTGTCAGAAAAGTAGTCTAAAATTAATATAGACACTTAGCATATTTATGACTTTATTTTGTAACAGAAAGAAATCATCGACGGTAGTTATATAATATTGTTGTGCATCAGTAACTATATGACACAAATATGGGGATATTTGTGTCATATAGTTACTGATGCACAACAATATTATATAACTACCGTCGATGATTTCTTATAAATTTAAATATAAATTAAATTTCCAAGGCAAACTGACGAGGCGTTTGGGTAAAACACGGTACGTCACGTGACATATGAGCGCACAACAATGGCGGATGACTCGGAACACCTCGGTCTTCGCGACCCCAGCTTGTAATTACGGTGTTATGACTTGACATTATTCTAAAATAACTGCTAGTGTTTGTTAAATAAAATATAAGTTTTTATTTTGTTTAAAAAGGAATTATACATTCAAAATCTTAATTTTCTATGTTCAAAATATTATTTTTTTCCTTTCGTCAATAACATATAAACCTAAATAGATTACGTAATGTAAAAATCCAAAATGAAACATTTAAAATAATTGGACTAAAGTCAAAATGTGGGACAAGTCCCACCACTACCTAAATCATCAGAATATTCTAGATTTAATTTTTAGCCTCGCTAGCATAAAATACTCTAAAGCTTTATAGCAAGACGTCCACAATTATACGTATTCGATTCTTAAAATAAGGTTATTTTTAAGGTTCCGTGTAAGCTGGTCCAGTGGTTGAACGTATATGTAATACTCTACCCTTGTCACTGGGTTTATTTATCATAATGACGTTTGCTGACAGTGCGTCTTCTTTAATAAAATAGGTCATTTCCTACTTAATAGCTGACGCCTACGTGGACAATATTATTACGGTCGTAGTAATTAGGTTTTTATTTTGATTTTCTTTTATTTTTTATATTCAATTGCATACTCTACTAACAGCTTAGCCCAAGCGTGGAGTGGGCCAATGACAGTTTTCAAACTATTTTAACAGCTGTTACAAACTATAACTATCATAGGTACTATAACTATTAGCTAAAAAATTAACAAAAATATTTACAAATTGATTTACAGATTTTATTTATTTATTACAATAATTGTATTGTAAGGTGTTATAACGAGGTCATTTAGTTAGACCAGTGTTTCTTAACTTTTTTCATGGGCGACCCCTTACGCCAAATACCTATAATCCGCGGACTCATTAAACCGATCTGTCGCACTAATAAGCTCTTCTACTATTCCTTTTTTTCTGTTAGCGGCCCCCCTAAGATAGGTCGGCGGACCCCTGGGGGTCCGGGGACCACAGGTTGGGAAACACTGAGTTAGACCATGCTATGAGAGAGCGATGGGTAAGTAGTAGATAGGAAAAAATAAACGATGGTTGTGATTGAATTTTAACAAAAACCGTTCTTCAAAAACGGTAATAAAGGCATTTACATTAATTTACCAATGTATTTTTGACCATCCGTTGCTCATAAACCCTAATGCGTATACAATTCATTTTCATTTGACAAATCTTAACATATGTTTAATATACAGTTACTAAGAAATGATACAAGGGCCCTTTATTTCGCAAATGGTATTCCACCCCTACGTACCGCGCTATAATTCCGTAATCACCATAAAATGTATCACCGCTAATATATTTATGGCATTACGAGTCGCGCTAATGTTTATGCAAATTGAAAATGCACCGAATGGCATCGTTTACAACCCTAATCTGGTGTTGGACTCGGAGTGCGACGAGGCTTTAGGTATATGAACGTGGTGAATAGGAGACCAGACTCTATAAAACATAAGTTTGAGGCTATTCTATCGTAATGGTTATCTAAAAAGTGTTTATACAAAGAGGACACTATTAACAATATGCAATATAAGTAACCTAGAGAAATACGTTTTTTTTTAATCCTTAAAGGAAATTACAATCTGTAGGCAGACTGAATATAATGTGTAACATAACATACTGAACACCATAACCAAATTTAAATTTATTCTGGCAAATAAATGTAATTCTATTAGATTATTGGACAGAATAACAAAAGTTTTACAAAAAAGACACAATTATGTTACTATCAGTGGTCTTAACGCCAAATATTATATTCTCTAACTTTTCAAGTTTGTCTGAAATAAACAATTGTATTAAATTTAAATAATTCTGATTTTGTAGGATTTATAGTTTATATAATTCTTTATAAAAGTTTGTAGAAGTTAAATAAGTGATTTTTTATCATATAGGTAGGTACTTGTCGTTAGTCTGGCTCACCCATTCTACTCTGGTTATGATTCTCCCGTAAAAATAGGATATAGGATTTATACATTTTAATATCTATTAAACATGTTTTTATCAGGGTTTCAAGGACATTTTTTTTACTGCATTATAATTTACTTCAAACAATCCTTAAATGTTCTCGGTCAGTTATAAATATACAGGATTATATGATTATCTAATTACGGTCTTAAGATAATAAGTATAAAATAAAAGGTGATTGTAGGTACTCCCATTTAAGCAGTAGCGACTGCAACTGCGATTAGATAAACTAATTGACTAATTGATTTTGTACAAAGAAATCATTTCAGAATAGTTTTTAATATTTAATAATTTGGAAATACTTTATTTTAAATATTCTGGTTTGTGTTAATCCTGTTTTATGGTTGGTATGTAGGTACAAACTACAAACAATTGTAGGGCGAATATCGAATTGTGTATCATGTATTTATCAGCAGCTGACTACTTTTTTTTGAGACAGTAGGTACCTACACGCTTACTTCCTTAGTGTACTTCCGGCCGTCTGAGCCAGAGTCCTAGAGAGATCTCGCATATCTAGGCTGATAACGAATCGTAGGTGACGCCTATATACCTAGGTTTCATCGTTTGTGACGCAATAGATTTTTTGAAAATTGAAAAAAACCTGGCTCAGACAGCCAGACTTTCACGTTTTCCGACACTCTGGATCTCAAATTCTAGATGGTTTTAGGGCCCCGTTTCTTATCAAAAGTTTAGTGACGCGATATGTGACGGCATCTAAAGTAGTTTCATCAATTTAGATGTAATGGTTTTCACGGAATCATAAAAACGTGTGGTCAGACAGCCTGATATCCGGCTGTCTGAGCCATTTTGTTTTTGCAGATATATAACGAAATATCACATTTCAGACTCATCTTTATGCGTTTTACTTTAGTGACGCGATATGTGACAGCTCTCGACCAGATTTGAACCTTCGTTACCCACGCGTTTAGGAGACATTCTAAAAAAACTGTTGGCACAGACAGCCGGATTCCGGCTGTCTGAGCCATCCAGTTCTACCACTTTCAGGTGTTCTTGGTAGCTGGAAACTCATCTAATCGTTAGTGACGGTGATGGTTAATACGAATTATCGTTTGTGACGGCTCTATAGGCCGGCAAACAAAAGATATAAGCAAATCAATTGTTCTCCATACATTGATGCATTAGGGTGACCACACTTCCCACTTTATTAGGTATGCAAATACTAGTATAGTAGAAAATCGAGGCAACTCGTTTTACGACAGCTGCTTGCCGTGTTATTTAAATACGAATTTATCTGTGATTATTACCATGTACATTTAATAATAAATTATCTAAAGACGCTTGACTATCAAGCAACTGAGGAGCTACATACTTCCATTAAATAGTTTTTCATGGATATGCTCGCTGCAACATCTTAGGAGTATTAACAGTAAATATTCTTCACAATATTAAGTTTTAATAAATACAAAAAAGGTTAAATTGTAAACCCCTCCTACCACACTCACAAATAACCTCACAATCAAACCCACTCACCCAAACACTAACACACATACACACACACCTTTTCCACTTATACGTACACACTCACTCACTCATAAACATAATATGCACACACACCCATACAAACACACAACAACGCCCCCATGCACAATTTCTCACTTACTATAGCTTACACGCACAAATACACTAAATTCATCTAATTATATTTACTAATACCTACATGTTAATCTTAGTTTAATATAAAATATCGTGTCTTTTCCCTTTCACAAATGATTCTGTTCCTACGCATAATTAAGATGTTTACCAACTAGTAATCGTAGTACTCTAAGTCCCAACGGGGGGTACTGGTGACCAGTGTCACAGGTTTTTCTGAAACCTACTTCAGGCACCAGTCTCTCACAATGAATAGGAGCTATCTTATTGTCTTAATAAGCCTAAAAGAATGTACTGTTTTAATCCTAAATTGTGATGAGAAAATAAACGCATTATTTATTTATTATTTTATCTGTGAATGTGATATTTGATTTAACAATATTTACCATACTTTAGAAATAGCACTAGCACTCGCGCACGAAGGGTTCCATATCATTTAAAAACGGCAAAAAAAACACGTTTATTGTATGGGAGCCCCCTTAAATAATTATTGTATTCTGTCTTTTAGTATTTGCTGTTATAGCGGCAACAGAAATACATCATCTGTAAAAATTTCAACTCTCTAACTATCACGGTTCATGAGATACAGCCTGGTGACAGACGGACAGCGGAGCCTCAGTAATAGGGTCCCGTTTTACCCTTTGGGTACGGAACCCTAAAAAATCATGAATTTCTTATTTTCTGCTCCTCGTCCCAAAGGAGCCGTAGGCATGTGGGAAGAGTTGGTAAATTACTCAATGAAACGGGAAATGACTCGCAGAATAAAGATATTATTTATATTCATTTTCTGCATCTTGACCCTAATGGGCCGTAGGCATGTGGGACGAGTTGATAAATTACTCAATGAAACGGGAGATGACTTGCAAAATAAAGGTATTATTTAAATTCATTTTTTGCATCTTGTCCCTAATGGGCCGTTCCAGCATTTCCAGTAAACCACAGCAAATTACTCTGAATAAGAGTGTTCAAACAAATTTTCCTCTTGAATTACTTACCCTAAACAAGTCACACTTAACCCAAAAAGCAATTATTACTGTTGATTGGTCATTCATACCAACGTATACGCAAATAAGTATTTAGAGAACACGGCAAGCAGCTGTCGTAAAACGAGTTGCCTCAATTTTCTACTATATTAGTATTTGCATACCTAATAAAGTGGGAAGTGTGGTCACCCTAATGCATCAATGTATGGAGAACAATTGATTTGCTTATATCTTTTGTTTGCCGGCATATAGAGCCGTCACAAACGATAATTCGTATTAATCATCACCGTCACTAACGATTAGATGAGTTTCCAGCTACCAAGAACACCTGGAAGTGGTAGAACTGGATGGCTCAGACAGCCGGATTCCGGCTGTCTGTGCCATCAGTTTTTTTAGAATGTCTCCTAAACGCGTGGGTAACGAAGATTCAAATCTGGTCGAGAGCTGTCACATATCGCGTCACTAAAGTAAAATCCATAAAGATGAGTCTGAAATGTGATATTTCGTTATATATCTGCAAAAAAAAAAATGGCTCAGACAGCCGGATATCAGGCTGTCTGACCACACGTTTTTCATGATTCCGCGAAAACCATTGCATTAAAATGGATGAAACTACTTTAGATGCCGTCACATATCGCGCCACTAAACTTTTGATAAGAAACGGGGCCCTAAAACCCTCTAGAATTTGACATCCAGAGTGTCGAAAACGTGAAATTCTGGCTGTCTGAGCCAGGTTTTTTTCAATTTTCAAAAAATCTATTGCGTCACAAACGATGAAACCTAGGTATATTGGCGTCACCTAGGATTCGTTATCAGCCTAGATATGCGGGATCTCTCTAGGACTCTGGCTCAGACGGCCGGAAGTACACCTTCTTTAAAGGTTTATCTGCTGTTATGTAAATTTAAAAGGACGATAAAAACGTCAAATTGCCAATTTGAATAGATGTAAACCTTCGAGATTTTGATTTTGGTCAGCTGACAACGTCATTTTATAATTTCCCGTGTCAGTACAACCACACTGGTTAAAGTGATCACGCTACTAAAATCCTAGATTTAAACTAAACTTAACCCTTCACTGCGCGCTGTTTATGATACCCCAAACAAACCACATGCTTCAAATCGTTGCACCCCATTCCAGTTGTCATCGCAGTGGATCTGGACCAAATAGGAAAAGTAATTTGTGCCCATATGGGACCTGTGATTGCCTTCTGAACGCTTCGCCCCGGCCGGCGCGAAATAGTCTTTTGCCCGCCAATCCCACGTCCCCCAAACTTATTTTCTTAGATCTCTTTTAATATTGCGGTGTGGTCCAACAAACATTGTGGCTGGGTTAGGGTTCGATGTCATTTGTATTGTGATTGTAATGGGGACTATTTGCGGGATACTGTTACATTTGACTTCTTTTGAAAGTCACGTTGGAGTTTCTGTAATATGATAGGTACCTTTATAAAATATGATTGTTGCAACAATATGAGTGTGAAGGGATCACGGAAGAGATAAAAGTAAACAGAATAAAAGACATAAGGCCTTACTACAAAAAAGATATACTTCGTTTAAACACTGTCCAAAAAATTGTCAACCAATCGAAAATGTTTGTTAATTTATGTCTTGAATGTCTGACGTATCAACATTTAAAATTAATTGGCTGTCAATCAGTCAGGCCAATACTTTTTACTACTTTCATAGAGAGAATATTATGTTTAAATTGTTTTAAGAATTTAGTTCTAAAAAAACAATCTTCTTCAGCATAATAAATAACGCTCATTCTTAATTATTTTAAAAACTTGGTTTTACTCCAAATAAAAGCAACAATGCATTAGGTGGAAATCGACATGATTGAATAAATAAGAAGATTGTGTTGTTATAAACATCACTCTTGTAATTTTATTGCAAGTTTTCCTTAAATCTGGGGTGGAAACTTCGTTTCAATTTAAGACTGGTTATTAATTTCGTCCCCTTGAACTGTAATAATTTTGCGGGCATTTTTACAAGGCTCAGGTGCTCGTTTGCTTGTGGCGAGGAAGGGTTAGCCGTGATTTATTTAACTAGCAACGCGCGTCCTGGGACGCACTATTTCCCTTACTGAATAGGACTGCTCATAACCATAAAATTATTGGACCACTTAAATTAGTAGGTTTGCCAAAATGTTAGAAACGATACAATCGATTCTGGCCACACTAGATTGTACATTTATTGGCTTAAGGAAAGTACATTATAGTTCTCTTAAGACTTTATGAAAATATTGCGAATGAAAAGACCTTCACCTTTTTAGGGTTCCGTAGTCCTGACAAGGAACGTATATAGTTTCGTCTTGTCTATCTGTCCGTCCGAGGTGTTGCTTGGAGGCTGTTGACACGAAAGCTGTAATTTTGTAAAGGTATGTATATCACGCCGACAAAGTGGTAGAATAAAGTTTTGAAAAATATTTTTTTAGGGTACTCCCATACATGTAACGTGAGGATGTTTTGTTTTCGTCTACCCCATTGTGTGGGGTATCGTTGTATAAATTATTTTAAATGATGAATGATAATAAAAATTCCATAAAGTAAAAAATTAAAAGAGACTTTCCTTTTGTCTGTGATTGATAATTTTGTGAGCCATATTCGTATTTACTCTACATAAATTTAAAAGACTAGGTATAATGTCAACTGCCTTTGAATTACTAAATACAGAAGCTTCGTAGCTTCCGTAATTGTTTAATTTTATTCGCTTCGTTTAGTAAGTAACTGGATAGATAATGTAATGTATATTATAAGTAGGTACAAGTGAAGTGATGTTGTAAATAAGAAACTGCTGATTAGCTGAAAATATGCATGCAATTTAACTTTGAAGTAGATATTATGTTGCAATAAATGCTGAAATTCTTAGCCACAAATCAAACTAATAGGTTAAGTTTAAACGTTTGAAGTGGAGAATGTGTGACATTTAGTAAGTCTTAACTATATCTGTAAGATATTTCAAACGCGATGTATAAATCTTCTTCTGAACATTGTTGTAACCTAAAGTGTACCTATATTTAACGTTTACAGAGTGTCAGGTATTAATAATTACACTTTTAATTGAATACAAAAGTGGTAGGGTTAGTTGGACGAAAAGGATTTTTTTGTATTATGATAGTGAAAAACGCTTTAGAGTGAAAACCATACTGCATATAGGTACTGTTTAAATTTCATGGTAGCGCCTTACAATTAACATACTTTACTTTTATCTTGTATGTGTGTGTAAAGAGTAAGCAAATTCAATAAACTTCAAGTATCGTTTTGCGTGTAAACTGAAATGAAGAAATCTTGACAGCACGACGTGTAATCTAAAACAGAAGCAGCAAACCCCTTGTTTCAATATTCAGGTGGATCGACAGAACCAGTAACCTTGAAAACTACGTGGCCAATAAACAAAACGAGCGGAATCCTCGAGGCGTACGTGTCACGTCGCCGCACAATAACGAAACATGAAGAATTTCCAGACGCCCACATCAGACTGATAAATGGCTTCCGAAAATCCAAAAGGAAGTTACAGCTTACTTGGGATTTGGTCTAGAACCTCTCACGTCCCATAACTGCTGCACTCCGCTTTATTACAATTACCATAAGCCTCAAAGTCCCGCACTCTACGCTCGGATCAGGCGACTTCATCATTTTGAACCTACTTACAACAGCGGTAAGACCGTTATTGCTTGGGTGAAATAGAAACCGCGTCTGGGCCGCAGTCTCGGGACAGTGACGAACAACTTTGGCACTTATACACTTTATTTTAAGATCGAAGTTGGTTGTACAAGAGCTAGTCGTGCGAAAGTTATGCGGCGTTCGTGCCCCGAGAGCGGTCCACTCTTTTTATGTACGCGTACGATATGTCCGTGGCTATTTGGAATACTAATTGAGATCATCTAATCCTGAAAAAGTAAATATTCGTTCCCCGGCAGTGCGTTTACAAATTTGTACACGTGTAGTCGTAATTATCTTATCTGCAACACGCGCAAATGATTGCGCACGCAATGTGTACGCTCATCAAAATCTCGTTGCAACTATAAATAACTCGGTTAACGTTAGGTACGTAGGCAGCGAGAACAGGTAAAATACAGTAAATAAATCCGAAGCGAAAACGGTGTACGGGAAACGTTGATAGCACGACGTGAATGGAAAACCAGCAAACCGCGAAATGATGATGAATCGCGTCGGAGAAGAGGGTCGTCGGAGGGAGACGCGAGATAGGCGGGTGTATCGCGAGTGAAGAGGACGAGGCGAGGGAAAATTAGCCGATGCTCCCGTGAATTTGTGTACGTTTTCAATGAAGCTTCTTTACGGTAGGTAAAATAGGAATAAAATGGATCGTCCCTAATCCGGCAGCCATTTATAACTTACACGCCATTAATTTGAGTGATAATTCATGAATACCGATGCGATTGGCCGTAGATATTGATTTCGGTAAAGTACACAGTAGCCGGCGCGTTATCTGGTTCTATCTAATCAAATTCCCGAATACCTACAGCAATGGTGGTGAGTTTATAAAGATACGTGCTGTTGACATGATTTGGCATGCTACTGTACGTTTTTAAATCGCGCAATTATTAAAGTTCGAGTATCGAGGATTATGACGTTGTAAATAGGAAATCGTCTTGATTTCATACCAAATATTACAAATGTTTTATCTTAATACGCAGCTTTGTGTGGCTTTGTTCAACAACATAAGTCTGAGTGTAGGCCAACTTAATCCATATTTTAGATATTTCATACTATAGAATCTGAATAGCTCTATTTGTAAGCAATAGATTATGACTCAAGATTTTCGTAGTGTCCATAACTATGGCTGGTATATATTGGACCTTATTTTTCAGCAATAGTTAATTATAAAATATTGTATCATTTCTAGCTATAATCAATATGCTTTTATAGCAATTTCTAAAATTCGTACCGATAGAAAACTATCAATAGTTTGACAGCACTTGTTTCCATTAAGTGAAGACAACAGGGAAGGGGTTTTAATTTCACACAAACGGCAATCATAACAGAGTCCACTCAAGTCCAAGTCTCAGCAGAAACGCACCCTAATACTTAAAACTCTAATTTTTTAGCCTGTCATAAATATTTCATACTACAGAATCTGAATAGCTCTATTTGTAAGCAATAGATTATGACTCAAGATTTTCGTAGTGACTAAATCTTACTAGAACCTTTTTGTTTTATCTTGATAAGTAAACTTTACCATATGTCTGAGGTGGGTCTTGAGCAAGTTAAGCTTTCGTCACTTATTATCAAGATATGATTAGTGCATATGTCTGATGAATTAAATTTGAAAAACTCAGTTAACGAGATTGATTGTTTATACGTACTAATGAATTCATTAACCTATCAAGCTTCAATAGGCTAGTTGACACCACCAATCAATTGACATACTTTTTATGAGCTGTCAAAACGGATATCTTCCTTAGAATTTGTATGGCAATATCGGATTATGACGTCACTATCCGATAAACTCAACTGCCTTACTTTTTTACGATTTTATAGCAATCAAAAATCAGTTTGTCTCTTAAATGAAATTGTACTGATTTATTAGGCCTAAAATAAAGAGTCATATTTAATTAATGATGCCTTAGAATTATTTATGAATGGGGTCAACATCCCTATTGCCCCACCGGTGGCCGTGAATAAGAGATTTTTTATTGTGTCTCTTAACCTTGGCCTGACAGGTTAATTAAGTTTAGTTAGCAACATACGCAACACTGAAAACTATTTACACAAAAAAATGTATTTATTGTAACAATTAGGTTGCTCTTAGAACCTACCCGTAGCACCGTCTCGTAGCTCGTAGCATCGTAGCAAACAATATTTAAATGCGTAAAACAATGAAACTAATAATTAATTGATTAAAAAGTCGACAAACTTTGTATGATAGTCAACAATATTCACAACAACACAATAAAAATTTACACCTTATTTCACAATTAAAATTATATGCCCAATAGTGAATAAATAAATAAATATTGGACAACATCACATACATTGCTCTGATCCTAAGGTAAGTAGCTAAAGCACTTGTGTTATAGAAATCAGAAATAACGGCGGTACCACAACACCCACACCCGAGCCAATATAGAAAAGTTCGTTTTTTACATTGACTCGACCGGGGATCGAACCCGGAACCTCAGAGATGGCGACGCCATTAAAAGTTCAGCGTGCTCGCCTCTCGGCTACGGAGGTCGTCTAGGTCTAGGTCGTCGCAATAGTGTCCATAACTATGGATGGTACATATTGGACCTTATTTTTCAACAATAGTTAGTTATAAAATATTGTATCATTTCTAGCTATAATCAATATGCTTTTATAGCAGTTTTTAAAATTCATATCGATAGAAAACTATCAATAGTTTGACAGCGACAGACATTAAGTAGAGACAACAGGGAAGGGGCCTTAATATCACACAAATGGCAATCATAACAGAGTCCACTCAAGTCCAAGTCTCAGCAGAAACCCACCCTAATACTTAAGACTCTATTTTTTGGCCTGTCATAAGCTAGCACTCAGCATATTGAATTAATTATTCTCGTTGTACCTACATACTCTAATAACTGTAGTAGTAAAAGGGCTATTACACCGTTAGTGATTGAATAAATGATATAAATGTAAGGATTTAAAACTGCCTGCAAGAAATCTTGAAAAGATATTTATTTTCAAAGAAGCTGACAATAGTGACCGAGTTTCTTGCGCTGCTTCTTCTCGGCACTAGCTTACAAATTGTCCCGAACCAGTGGTAAAAAATATTGGGACGTGCCTTTAATGGCCAATTGTCAGAAATAAATTATTTTGATTTTGATTTTTGTAGTCTAGTGGCAACCACATCTGATCAGTCTCCTTGTTTTTCGTCAACATACCTCTTCTTATCTGCTATCACTTCGACCACCGTCCGAGCATCCTCCCAAACAAGATTTGTTTCTATCTGCAATGTCATTCTTATTCCGATGGGATACGGTTGTTAATTCCTGTGTTTATTCAACATAGACCCGGATGCAAGCCCTCGACAGCTTCCGTGGCTATCGGGATGACGTTGCGCAGGCGCACCGGTGGTCCAGATAACCGTTTCAGATTAACAAGTGATTTCATTCAGTTTCGTGAGGACATAACAAGGTTAGTTGTCCAAACTAGAAGTTGATGGGCATGTTATGATAGTATGAATCACATTAGAAAAGCATTGCGACTTTGCTCTCGTAGATGTTTACTGACTCATTGCCAGCTAACACAGGTCTCCCTTTAAACAAAAACAATTGTTAAACACATTTGCGTTTATTAATTGTTGAGTGTGAGCTTTATAGCTGGCCATTACAAACACTAAACATGAACAATAGTGCTTACTGCTTATTAATAGTCCCAAAATAAATACCAAGTCACAACAACTATTGTCTTGACCGTATATAAAGATCGCATGAAATATCGGTCAGTTAATATATCGCGTGACTGGATGACATAAGGATGATAGCGTAATTCCTTTTGTTGTTAGAGTTGAGCTGATTAATTCGATCGGATTAATTTTAAGAACATAATAAATGTATTAAGTGACAGAGCTACTGTGTAGATAGAGCCATTTTAATATTATAACTGAGATAAAATTGGCGTGAGTGACTACTTCTTAATGCGAATACATAAAAATATATCAAGATATACGGATGATATTAAAGCTGGCCAAGTGCGAGTTGGATAAGTACGCCGAGGAGTCTGCATCTTATAAATTTAGTTTCATATCCTTGTCATTAAATTGTTTAATAATGGTTGATTGTTTCGAACCCATGTTTAAGATTTAGTATTTTATATCATTGTCTTATGCGTTTTTTTGTTAACGGTTAATAATACTTATATTACATACATTACTTATACATATGTTACATACGTCACAAGAAGACAGTAATACTTCCATAACTATAATACCTACCAATAATTTTGAAGTAAATTGTAGTGTCTAACACAATACTTCCTAAATATTGTTCCATGGGAGTTAAACGTTGGTAATTAGAAGAATATTACCTTTTATCTGATATTTATTTTTCAGAATGCAACATTATAAAGAAACATAAAGCTCCATGAACACTTTCCCTAAGCTCATTGTTATTTATTTCTGTCACGCTAAAATCTAATGGGCAATTTGGGGTTTTTGAATGCTTTTACCGCGAGTAAGTAATTTAAAAAAATATACACTACATAGAATACAAACATATTTTGTGTGTTCTACATATACATACAAAGAGACGAGGAATTTAAGTTGTATCTAATCGGTAATCCGTTGTTACTCTAATGTATTACATAAAGTAAACACCATATTAAAATATTAATCAAAATCAGAAGGTTTTAGAAGCCAATGTTCTGTTAGGAATGCTTTAAAGGATCTTGAGAAGGGCATGAAATGAGCAATTCCTAGGTGTGCGTACGTCTTCAACACGTGTTTTACTAAATAAATATATCTTTATCTTTGAATTTTATTTGCAGGTGCTCTACTAGTACCCTTTATAACTACAAAAATAACTTGTTTGGTTGTACTTGACTTAATATTTTTTATAATAATAATTCTTTGAAAATTTGCTACAAGATCTTCTAAAGGTTTAAACAATAGACAACTTGTAAAAACCTATATTAGGATTCGACAACAGTAACTTTTTTTAAGGCCCATACAGTGACAGAAGTCGTTATTTTTGTATAGTTTTATAACCATGTATGAAATTAGACTACAGATTAAAATTGGTACCCTTTTGAAATTAATGGCTGCAACATTTCAACAGACGGACAACGGAATGATACTGTGAACTTTATAGTATGAGTGTTTCATTTTTCTATTTTCATATACATAGCCCTGAAAACACTGATAACATTAGCAAATACAAAAATCATCCTGCAATAAGTAATGGCCTTAAGATTTTTTGCGAAAGTGCTCAAATGTACGCGTTATGTTTTCCCATCGTAAATACTGTCTGTTTTTTAAAATAAAACTGTGTAATGTTCCGTCGTAAAAGTTATGGAGCGATGTGTAATAGCGGTGATACAATTGCCGTGACAGGTGTGAGGTACACTCATGCACGAAATTTATTTCACATAATTTATCGATAGACCTTCTGACATAGAAGTACGTTTCAAAGAGCTTAGTAACATTTTCAAAGGGGAGGACAAAAGCTAAGTACTATTTTTAATTTACCTCGTAAGATAGTGAAATAGAAGGTGATTAGTTGGAAAGTGGGCGAGAGTGGGCATATAAATAGAATATGAATTCAGAATTATTCATATCTTGAAATTCAAATTAAATTATAATCAGAAATAAAATTTTTGCATTAAAGTGCAAGCTATTCTTTATTAAAATTTATTCCTTTGATTTTGTCATAACATAATCGCAGAAAAAAAATCCGGCAATGCATGCATACATGGAATTTAAGAAATAAAGTTAACAGAAATTTCCCTCGTATTCTGTTTATAGCCATAAATAATTTACTAAATTAATTATAGATTCGGATTGAATTAAATGTTAATATAAGCGGTTACCGTACACCTTTCTCATTATCCAAACACTTTTATGCCTGAGTGCGTTCAGTTCATCACTGTAAACGAGCTGAGAGGCGGTTTACAGCCCCCAATAAAACAATGAACGTACGCTTATCACGCTTTATCAAAGCAGCAAACATAAAATTTATTTGAACGAGTGCCGTTTGCTCTGTACGTTTGTACGGCCCGACGTTTGTTCTACTCGTGACGCGATAACGTCACATGTGACTTTTTACTTTTTATTTTTCACGGAGTAAGCGCGCTGTTGGCAACTGTACTAGTTTAATTTATGGATGTCATTATTCTGTACAAATATTCCCGGGTTGATTGAATTATTTTTGGATTTTGATTGAGATTAAAATGTTAATAAGTAATTTCTGAAATGATGTGGTTAATCTGAATCTTTAGTAATGAAACCGAATAAATAGATAAGTAAAATAATAACGAGTAGGTAATCCTTTTTGGACAAGACGAAATACAAAAATTCGACTAAATTTCTAAATTTATGTACCTACCAGTTAAATACTTACTTTTATTTACCAAATCTAGTTTTATTGACGAAAAAACTGTTTGCGTAAGCAAATGAAACAAACAAAACGCGGGAAAATAAAGCACGAATTAAAGAAAAAAGAAAATACACTTATATTTTTAATTGCAACAGCCCGTGACATCTCGAGCCATCAGTCTGGTGGTTCGTGACTTTCTCCAAAACAAGCGGCTCAGCGCTGTCGGGACTACAATAAGATCGTACTTTAAATAAACATTCGACGTCAATAAAAAATCACAATGGGAATCAACGTGCGACCGCTACGACATAAAGATTTGTCTACGAGATTTTTTTTGGATATTTTTCTTTTACATTCTTCGGAAAATCTGTATCTTTAGTTTTTTTTAAACAAGTGGTCACATTTTTGTAAACGATCACGTTTAATGTTAATTAGACGATGCATTCGAAACAGGTTTAAAAATAACTAAAGACAAATGTAGCAAAACAATTATTACTAGCCAGAAATGAAAATATTGTAAGCTACTGCATACAAGGCAGGAAGGTCCTTGAATGGCGGCCGCGGGCCGGAAGGCGTAGTGTTGGTAGGCCTCCCACAAGGTGGACCGACGATCTGGTGAAGGTCGCGGGAAGCCGCTGGATGCGGGTGGCACAGGACCGATCTTCGTGGAAATCCTTGGGGGAGGCCTATGTCCAGCAGTGGACGTCTTTCGGCTGATGGATGGATGGACTGCATACAATATTTTCATTCGACTGTTTAGCTATGATTCTTTTACCATATAAAAACAAAACACAAACGCATGCAAGCAAGATGCTTGAAGTGCTCGAAGCAATAAATCAAGACGCGCGCACACGGTTCTCCAATCTAATTTGTTAACAAGCATTTCGGGGTTAACTACCGCGTAAGCGACGGGGCGTCACACTCGCTCAGCGAGTCGCTACTTTGTCAAGATTCTCCTAAATAATGGGCCTATTAGTAACTTTAATTGAATTTATGTGTGCGCGTAAACACATCGGCGGGCATCCCCGAAATACGCTCGCACACGTTCTAGCATGATTTGTCGGTAATAATTTTCTTCTAATAAATGCTCGTTAGTTGTAACAGCATAATGTGGTAGGATTAAAATTAGACTTGTTTTTGTTGCCAAAATAAACTACGGCTACGAGAAGAAAGTATGTACCTATGTAGGTGAATAAAATAAACTTGAATTAATTATCTGAAACGGGTAAATGACATCTTGAGCCTTCATGGCGGTGTTGAACTTCAACCTCCAAAACTATTTGGTAGTTTACTGGTGGCCATGATGGCTGGTTTTGTTTTCCTCGGCAATCCAATCTGTTTAGGGCTATATTTATTTATTTATTTATTTGAAGAGTACACAGACAGATTACAGTCTTAACTTGCTTATAACTAAAAAGAGTTCTCAGATATAGACTAAACTGTAGTCCAAAAAGAGTGTACCTAACATGATTTTAAATATCGAAGCTTAGTGTATATTATAAGTTAAAATAAGATTTTACAAAAATAAATTAGTAATCAGAATCAAAACAGCAATTTATAATCAAAAAATATAAATTGGATCCTGCTCTTTCAAGGTTACCAACCCCTTTTTTTATTTCAGTATGGGCAGAAACGGGCGAGTTCCGAGACAGTGGGCACTCGTCCTTAGCATCCGCAGGGTCTGGAGTCGACCAGTCTCTGTACGCCCCACCCCGGCCGAGGAGAGACCGCAAGCACTGCTCCGACGACAGTGAGTACTCAGCTTTATATCGTTAGCTACTCAAATATAATACCGCACCCTTATTCCCTTAAAATTAGCAATCAGCAATAATCGCACAGTCATTGCCCGATTGATGCTTAGTGCCAAAATCTATTGGCAGCACTGACAGTAATTTTCTTTGTTTTCTTGCTGTCAATTTGCGATTTTAAATCCAGAATTGCTCAATTTTCGCTATCGTATTGCTTCTGCAAGATACGGAATCAGGGTAGGTAGGTACCGATATGGATACAATGGATGATTTTGCTCTTGCCGCCTTTTAACGTTTACCGTTATAAGACAGCTGGGCGGCAACCACCAACTCTTAAAACAATCTCAAATCTGTCAAACATTATCAAATCTGTCAATCTGTTTTAAGAGTTTATGGTTACACCGCTGGACGGATTTGTAAATTTTTGATCTTAAAATATTCGTGTGAGTCCTGCGGGGTAACCATGAACTCTTAAAACAATCTCAAAGCTGTCAAATCTGTCAATTTTGGTACGTCATTACATACAAAATTTGACAGATTTGATAATGTTTGACAGATTTGAGACAGGGCAGGCTTAAACTGAAAAATTGCGAGGAATGAAATGGGAAAATTGCGAGGAAAATACAAACAATGTCAATTTTCTTATCCCTTAAAACTGTTTGTAACTGCTAAATAGGGTGCGTATAGAAATTAAATTTTGAGGCAACATTATAAAAGTACTTAATTCATATCTTGAATGTTTACGCTCGCAGACGATTAGTTCGAACTTTGGAATTTGTTGTAAAGTCAGGTAGGAATTGCCGCTCTTTCTTGAAGCTGTTCTTAGTTAGTCGGCTGCCCAGCACGAGAAGTAGAACTAGAAAGAAACAACCGCAAATTACTGTTAAGTAACGATGAGAAATGACAATGACAATTGTATTTTTTTTTTTTTAGCAATTCCATGCACGGTTTAATTGAAGATAAATAACACTTGAAAAAAAAAAACATTGACCTCAGGTGGGACTCGAACCCACGTCCCATCGCATACCGGGCATACATCGCATAAAATAAAAAAAAAATTACAATGCTTAAGCATTTCTGATCTTAACCAATAGTCAAATATTTGTAAAAATATTTCTATAGGGTGTTGACGGTAGTATACTACTCAGCTATACATATAGCTACAACATTGATCAGAATAAGCTGGCTTTGACAGCGAGAAAAAACACTTGAGGAATTTTATCTTGTCACGTGACGTCCTCAGTAGCTTAGTGGTCAAAGCACTCGCCCGGTATGCGATGGGACGTGGGTTCGAGTCCCACCTGATGTCAATGATTTTTTTTCAAGTGTTATTTATCTTCAATTGACAATGACAAGTTTGGAAGAATTAATTTCATTCGAAGCCTATGCAAATGTTGTAGGATCTTAAGGCCTGTTCTCCGGGAACTTCAACAGAAGAGAAGAGCCTTGTAACCAATTATTCACACATACAAACTGAAATAAAGTAGCTTCATGTTAGCGCCATTTAACCATAATCAACCTTCAATTCTGTAATGAGATCTCAGATAAAAACACGACATTGTATAACCATAAACTAATAAAATTCAATAAAAAAGATTATACAATAATTAAGTAACGGATTTGAAATATCATAAATTCTGTATATACAATACGCTAGGACTCTATTTGACTTTCGATTATAGACAATTTTGTTAATTTTTAGTAAGCAAGTCAATAAAATGAACTTTAATGTGGTTGCCAAGAGTACGCTACAGTAATGTTGTTAAACTGAAGTAGGTCTTATTTCAACGCAAAGAGATATCAATAAATTGACCAATGTTGCCACCAGTGCGATAAATGTACAGAATATCGGACCACACAAAGTGACAAACTTAAAACGGAGAGCAAACCGAGTAAGCGTGGGGAAACCTATGGCAAATAGCGAGCGCGGTTTCCTAATGCTTCCACAAACACTGTAGAGCCGGTACGGGGACATTGGTCTCGATTTCTCGATATCGATATTGTACGAGGCATATTCAAATCTAATTTCTTAACCCAAAAAAGTCAAATAATTCGTATAACAATGCGATAAAGATAAGATTTTTTGAACAAGAATATTGTGATTGTTGAAAGGAGTGAAAAAACTGTGTTGTTTTAAAATGCTTATTATTATTATTTTGAAGTAGGTACAAGAACCTACTTCAAAAATTACCCAAAACTCACACAATTAAGCCTATTCAAAATCTATCTTTTGTAATTTTATAAATAAAAAAAAAACAAGGTAAAGTTTCACGATAAAAAAGGTAATAAAAAATACCTCAATAATAGTAAAACTTCACTAAATCAATATTGTTTTCAATGTTTACAATTACAAGTCAAATCTAGAAATACAGAGCTAGAGAATATGAATTTGGAAATCTCAACCCTAATAATAATAGGTATTTTCCTAAATTGCTTTTATGTTTTGTATGGTATTATCGAGCCGATCTGAAAGTTGTTACAGCACTAGTCATCAGATGTACCTCGCCCGCCTTTCGCAGATAAAATAATTACATAATCTCTTGCGACATCTATCTACATGCATCTGTGGCTAAAATAATTTATTTAAAACTCTGAATATCGTAATCTTGCATAATTTCATAGCATAAATGTTAAGAATTACAATTTACAACGCACTACTTTGCCAGAGCTTACGACGTAGAGTTGTAAGTTCGTAACGAATACTAAAGGAACATAGTAGATAGCAATATCAATCTTTTGACAGCATACTACTCTGTCAAGAAAGTACCGGGAAAAGATTAATAATACACAAAATGTTAGTTATTCATCCAAATTTATTTTATCACCTTCAAAGTATGCTCCTTCAGAAGCGATACACTTACGCCAACGAATAATCCAATCAACAAAATATTTTTAAACGCTTATTCCGGAATCGAGTTCAGTTTTCGCCGCGAATTCTCCTTTATGTCTTCTACTGAATGTAACCGGGTGCCACGAAGTGGATTTAGGAAAAAATAAAGAAGTCGGCTGGAGCCATATCTGGTGAATAAGGTGGCTGCTCGATGATATTTTTTGAGTTTTTGGTCAAAAATTCAACAATGATGGCCTTGTGGGAAGACGCATTATCGTGTTGCAAAATTCAAGAATTTTTATTCCACAAATCTGGCCTTTTTCGTCTAATTTGTTCTCTTAACCACCGCATAACGCTTAAATAATACTCTTTTTTATCGTTTGACCTTCTGGCAAGAATTCTGAGTGCACAACACCGCGACAGTCAAAGAAAACAGTCAACATGACTTTGACTTTCGATCGAGTTTGGCGCGGTTTCTTCGGTTTCGGTTCAGTTGGAAGGCGCCACTCCGAAGCTTGTTGACTAGTTTGCATGTCAAACTCGTAAACCCACGTTTCGTCACCAGTAACAATGCGTTTCATGAATGTTGGTTCGGAATTGACTCGTTCTAGCATGTCCTCAGCGACTCTTTTGCGATTGAGTTTTTGGAGAAAATTCAGGTCTTTTGGGACTAGCCGAGCGACAACGTGTTTCATACCCAATTGATTATTTAAAATGGTACGAATCGACTCGGGTGACACAAAAAGTTCGACGGCTAGCTCTCTCAAACTTGAATGAGGATTTTCAGTCACTATTTTCTTCACTTTTGCGATGTTATCTTCAGTAGCAGACGTTGATGGCCTACCAGAGCGAGGCAAATCTTCCATCACATCTCGACCGCTTTTGAACGCTTTGTACCACTCATAAACACGTGTTTTTGATAAAGTCGATTCACCGTAAGCCTTTTGTAATATTTTCGGAGACTCCGAACACGAAATCCCATTGGCGATGCAAAATTTAAGACAAACTCTTTGTTCGATGTTTTTGACCATTATGAAATTCGCAATGCACACTAGATATGGTATGACTAAAAACAATTCTGTATTTAATCTTATTATCAGATGTAACTCAAACTCCGCGCCAAAATGGAAAACAGTTGTGCCAATTTAACAACAACATAAAAATATAATTTTGAATTTGGAACCATAAACAAATCATCAATTCCCGAAACTTTTTTGACAGAATGTATTTGAGATCTTTTACTAGTAAGATTGTAAAAATAAAAAAAATTCACAATTTCGGAAATTGTATTTTTTTTAAGGCGTTTTAAGGCTTCTTACTCAAAGGAAAAATCCTAAAGAGTCAATTTCTCGAGATGTTTTCGATATTCGATTTGAAGTAAGTAAATACATATTATTGATCTACACCTTAATACATAGTTTGCTTTTGTTGAACGTAAATTTACGACCACATTTTGGCTAAATCTCCATATAGGAAGGTTGTGCACATAGGGCCAATCTTTATATCAAGTCAAACATAGATAATACAATGTATTACAATTTTAAACATGTACTTAAAGAAACTGCGTCGGTAATTAAGTCACCCCGAGTGTACTCGAAGGCACTGTTACATAACCGGTTAAAAGTAAATAAGTGCGTACATTAAAGGAAACGGCGGTTTTATCTATCATGTCGAATTCAAGTGGAACCGTGTATCGATATACCTAACATATGTTTGTCGAAACGGTCGGTGAAGCAAAGGTAGTCTGATGATGGATGGGCCGGCGGGCTCTCAAAGCGTGGCCCGATAACAGATATCAACCCGTATCGGCTATCAACAGGGCTGCTCCAATCACTTTACAGAAAACTCGTCGGAAAAACCGGAGATTAGCAATAATTAATTGCAACTAGGATTGCCCTGTCAGGCTTACAGTTATATCTGTCATTTAGCTTATACATAATCAATCATAAAGGATTTTTGATAAAGTAGTGTTTTTATAAACTAACATACTAACCACCAATACGAACACATAAAAAGGGTTTGCAAGGTTATTACCGATATAGGCTATAGATGAGTGTAGGTACAACCAATTAAACTATACTATAACTATAGCTAGGTAACAGTGTATTTTTAACACCACCTAGCCTAAGCACATATTATCTGAATTAGTCCTATGGTGAATTGAAGTCATGCGAGTGCTTCCAATTTTGAATATCAGTTGACTTCCGAATTCCAGATATTAGTGTCCACCTTCACATCGATCTAAACAATATAGTGTCAACCCTAATGCATCCCTATCGTAATCAGGCGAGGCCACCGATGGGTAAGCTCCTAGTAATCCGCCTTGTTCATTATCCACCGATGAGACTGTGCCACTGCAGATTGATGATTTCATAAACTGTCCAAATTCACACCTTTTGTCAATATTGACAAGCTTATATGCAGTGAAGAACCTAAATTGTACCCCATCCGTCTTGTTATTAGGTTGACTTTATGTTTTGCAGAGTTAAGTCCTAAGCCATATGAATCGTCGTAATTAGGGATAAATCTTAATCTTTTAAACATCATGGTGCTTAATGGAAATATTGAATTATGAAGAGCATTAGGAAGTAAGTAATCTGTGTAGATCAGTAAAGAAAGTAGCTAAGTAGTATTAGGTCCTTACATATAAAATTGCCGATACTCAATACTGGCAACATTAAAATAAAATTTCTTGCGTTTGATTAGGAATTCCAAATTCAAATTTAGCTTTAGGTACAATGGCTTAAACCTGGAGAACCGGCAAAACCTTACCCTTAGCGAAAACTGACCCAGAAGAAGATTCTGGTTAGTGTTTGGTGGACCAGTGCTGGTGTATCCACTACAGCTTCATGAGATCAGGCTAGACGATTACTGCAGACTTGTATTGCCAACAATTGTAAACAATGATGGAAAAGCTCGCCATTAAACAACCGAGGCTGGTGGATTGCTCTAGCCCACTGCTTCTTCAGGATAACGCTAGACCATACACTGCACATCAAATGGTCGTCAAGTTAGAGGAGCTGCGACTGGAATCTCTGCGTCACCCACCATACCCTCCAGATCTTGCCCTAACCGATTACAAATTTGTTCAAAATTTGGATAACTTTTTACAAGGAAAAATAAAATAATCTGGAGAGGCAGTCAAAACCGCCTTCAAACAGTTTATAGACTCTCGCTCCCAGGATTTTTTTCCAAAGGGATCAATGATTTGCCTATGAAATAAAGCACTCGCCCGGCATGCGATGGGACGTGGGTTCGAGTCCCACCTGAAGTCAATGATTTTTTTTTCAAGTGTTATTTATCTTCAATTAAACCTTGCATGGAATTGCTAAAAACAAAAATTTTCAATTTCATATAAGGACCTAATATTACTACACTACGTATACCTGCTTACTTCTTAATGCTGTTCAAATTCACAATCCTTTTATACTAACTGTGAATATGACACAACATTTATTAAATCAGACATACTGCTCTAGATTTTCAATTAAGCATAACAATACATTCTTACACATTTTTCTTAAGGAGTAGTTTATCGAGAAAAATGCAACATAAGATCGGCCATACTAAAATTTTCTGTATTCGCAGGCTCTTATATTCATGTTTAGCAATTAAACACAAAGTTGTCAGCTTACACTGGAAACATTGCGATATCATTATTATGTTAAGTGTTCAATCAGGATACTTAATACTTGCAATGAAATGTCGCAAACCCCACACAAATAAGTTACCAATGAATTGTTAAATCATTTGTTGTGATAAGAATAATATTCGGGCTTTGTCACCAGCTGTTGCTACGTCACTTGTTTAAAGTTTCTTTTCATGTATTTTTTTGTGTAGATTCAGTCGTAAAAAATAAAGTTATTACGTGTATTATAATTTAAGATCCTTATTTATTAGTTAACTTCCTTCTATTAGGGTGTGGTTCTACTCGAATATATGATTGCTTTTTATTAACGGTAGTTATTAACTGTTAATGAGTCCGTAATCTGATAGGTATTACATCACATTGTACTCATATATAAATATGATATATAGATATATAAATTTACCCTGTATATGTTGTACATACAATCTATTATAAAATAGATTGTATGTACAACATATACAGGGTAAATTTTTATTAGTTTGAAATACTTTAGAGTTGGTTGTACCTTGATAACAAACAACTATTCCAAAGACACGAACTACCTTCTTATCTCAACTTAATTTTATAAGCTCACACGCATTAGGGTCCGTGCTCATGTTAAGAAACAGTTTTCGTGCTTTACTAAATCTAGGTTGAAATTGGTAACATAGCTTTTATGATAGTTTAAATTAAATACCTCATAACATTGTAAATTTTTGTTTTTAGCAATTCCATGCAAGGTTTTACTAAAGATAAATAACTTAGTTAGTAAAGCACTCGCCCGGCATGCGATGGGACGTGGGTTCGAGTCCCACCTGAGATCGATGACTTTTTTCAAGTGTTACTTACCTCATAAACTCAAAATTGTAGGTACTATGGTAGTAAAAACCTTTCAGTTTTCGGAAAGACCTTAGAAAAGACAAAGCTTGCTATAGTCGGTATTGCTTTACTCGGGATTTGGTCTAAAACTAATATGAGGTTGATTGCGTTCGGTTTATCAGTACCTAACGAATTGATGCAATAACACCGTATCGTGTCCCTGCGCCGATATCAATACCGGTAGGGTTGCCTTTGAAAAGTTGATTTCGAAAACAAAAAGAGAGCTTATCGTTTCTATTTCGACGTTTTCAGGTATGTAGTTAAATGAAATGTATCAATTAAGGTGGGTAGCATATCTAGCCAATTAAAAAAACGTATCATATCAAGTAATAGTTTTCCAGCATAGGTATAAACGTCATGTTGTAGGTAACCTAACTAATATTTGATAAGAGCACCGTCTTATAGTTACAAAGTTACATAGACTTCTTCTTCTAGGAAGCCCTAGATTAATTAATGATTTAAAAATAATACAGTTGGGTCTTTTATCGGGAACCCTGATGGGAAGTAAAACAATTCAATTGCTCACTATAGTTATGCAATAACACCATCTGTCAGCGCTCTGATAATATTTTTGCGCAGTTGGTTTATAAACTTGCCAATATTAACTGCTGTTAAGGGATTAAGGTTTGTGGTGATCACATGGTTCATGTTTAGGGCGTTAATTGACAACAGAAAACAGCTCTTTAATCTAATCTTTTACCACTTCAGGTTAAAAAACTTCAAATAGAAGCGTTTATTCAATCTGATTGAAATATCATTGATGTTAATATATTTTTTTACTATTATTATGCCTGTGAGTTTTAATGTTATGGCTATAATTTATTATGGTGACGGATAAACAGATGAAATTCATACATTTTACGACCTCCGTAGCCGAGACGCGAGCACGCCGAACTATACACTGAATGGGACACTCCTTAAAACCACGTGATCAGCTGGTCATAGACAAAAGCTTTTTCTAGGAGAGCAACATCGAAATCGAGAATTTTTTTTAGCTGCTCCATACAAACTTACTCGCTTACCTCGATGATAATGTATGGAGCAACTGAAAATAAAATCACGATTTCGATGTTGCTCCTATAGGCAAAGTTGTTGTATATCACTAGCTGATCACGTGGTTTGAACGAGTGTCCCATTCTTTTGTACATTCTGTATATGGCGCCGCCATCTCTGAGGTTGCGGGTTCGATCTATGGTCGAAACGAACTTTTCTATATTGTCTCTGGTCTGGGTGTTGTGGTACCGTCGTTGTTTCTGATTTCTACAACACACGTGCTTTAGCTACTTACCTTAGGATCAGAGCAATGTATGCGATGTTGTCCAATATTTATTTATTATTATTTATTTAACAGAAAAATATGGTACGAAAAAATGCTACACTGAGGTCTTATTAGTCATACAGAACTATTGTATTGCATAATATTATGTTATTTATTTCAAAGGTTTAGTTATGATGTCTCTCGAAACTGCAACGATTTTCATTTAATTTAGCAACGAAATCAAATCATGTTTTGACTTTAAAATGTTGGTAACGACCTTCGGTTCATAAAAAAAATGTATCTTTGATTCTATTTTAAATGTTCCTTCAATTACTATAAAGTAATAAAAAAAAACAAATCCATGTTACTTGATTCGACTTTTTCTACACCGATTTAAATTACTTAATTAAGTACTAACGCAGTGCATACGAAGTCAATCATCATTATGCTGTAAATGGATTTGATGACTCCGACTACTTTTTAAATTCGATTCTTTAAATCTTGTTTTCATCTTTTATGTTCACTTTTTTTATTTTTTATTTATGAATTTTATTTTTTACTTTTTAGTTAGTGTTCTACTTCTACTTTTCAATTAACTATAAAGCCGTATTTGTAACTCTTTATTGAAAAAAAAAGGTTTTAACTCGAGTAAGTAGTATCGATTTCACATATTTTTTATAGATATTTTCCCGTTTAATTCATGTACCAATAGGAATTCCGGGTAATAACATAGCCTATGTCACTTCCACAACTGAGACGAATCTAATGACATATCATATGTTGAAGTCCATTAAACGATTTTTTCTTCCAGTGTATTTTTTTGCCTATTCCCGTAGGAATTTTGGAAAATAATGTATTGAATACTATTAGCACTGAAAATATGTGACCCTTAGTTAATAAAAGAAAGTTTCAAAATCGGTTTGTCAGTATTGCAGATCCGTTTTTCCCGCGTAAGTTCTGTTCCCGCGGGAATTTCGGGAAATAACATACCTCTTGTCACTCCCACAATTGAGACGAATCTGTTGATATATTATACTTACTTTAAAATCCGCTAAAACGTTTAGGCTGTAGGGCTTGCCGAAGAAATAGACATACATACATACGCTCGAAAAACATAACCCTCGTTTGGCAGTTGGATAAAAACAAATTACATCTTTATTTTAATTGATTACATTTTTATTTAGAATCTAATTGGAACTAAAATAGATTTTATAGGTGATATAAATTGTATATTATATTTGTATCTACTAGAGGCACATTGGGAAGCTTTTTGACCATTCTGCTCATGGTATTAGAGTTCAAAGTGTTCACATATTATTGAAACTGACTATATCTTTCATTGAGTACGTTTTTATTTACGGCAGTGTCGTAAAAGTATTAGGTGCGCTTGCGCCTAATCCCGGGTATTAAGGTTTGCTACTGGTTACGAGGATATTAATCTTTTTATAAATGTAGTTCAAAATTATTTTAGTTATAATAAAATTTACCGCATTTTATTCCAAAAAATGCAATATTTCATGGTATTATTATTTGAGAATATTTTCAGAAGTTTTTTATTTATTATAAAGGTATTGCTTTAAAAAAATATTTAAGCTCGTAACATGGTAATCAAATTAATTACCAAAACGAATTAAAGTAATTATTGTTTATAGACACCCAAAAAAGAATTAAATTATTGTCTCTACTAAAATTGATTCTCTTCCTCCAGGTAATCGTCCCCTAACATCAGAACCGACAATAAAGACGGAGTCAACGACCCCAGGAGTCGGGCCTGATGAGCCCTCCATGGACGACAAAGGGGACAAGAAAAACAAACGGCAGCGTCGCCAGAGGACGCACTTCACCAGTCAGCAGCTTCAAGAGTTAGAAGCCACTTTCGCTAGGAACCGCTACCCTGACATGTCTACCCGCGAAGAGATCGCCATGTGGACTAACCTTACGGAAGCGAGAGTCAGAGTGAGTACACTTCTACAATGTTTTCTGCATTGCGATTCTATAATTGTCATACTCATGCTGTACTGATAATAAAAATGTCAATCGCCGTTCTCGCCGCAAACGCGAGGTTTCTAGCTTCAACGCTATTTGATTCACAGTTGACATTTTCAAAAACATTGAGGTCTTATAAATTTCTTTTCGCAGCTATGTCGCTGTTAATTCGCTTATTTGTAGAGTAAGAAATACCTCTAAACACCACTATATAGTTCGCTTCTTAATGCAGTAGTAGATACTGTTTTAGCATAAATAATTGTTTATTTAGTTTTCTTGTTGTTTATTCAAGATATTACAAGGTCCAAACAAGATCTGCAAGTGCACTTACAACGTATTATATAACTAGATGACCATCCTTTGAAAGTCCATAAAATTATCTAAATCTCTGAAGGCTCCATGCAGACTTGCAACTCATTGGGATTCAATATTTTGGATCGACTTTACGAGCCCTATTTCTTTAATAATTCTAGGTCTAACATTTGCTTTGGCACAACAACTTAAATGAAAATTAAACTCATTTATAACAAAATGCATTTGCGGAAATGTTTCACTTCACAAAAAATATTATCTCGTGGTCCTCTTTTGAAATATAAACATTTGGAAGTTGTAAAAAGCATGTTGAATGAGACATGTGTCAAATGCTGGAAGTTAAATGATTTCCGAGGTGTAATTTAAACAAATTCAAGCTTGACTAAACATAAACAAAAGAAGTATTTACGTTTATCAACCATTTTTATTGCTTACAGAACATGACATGACAACTAAAAATAACGTATATTTTATTTAAATTTACTTATACATAATGACGGAACGATGACATGTTAACTTGTAAAGTTTTATTTTACCCTTTTTTCTTATTACGTAGAGTGTAGACTAACTATTTTATAGCGGTATGAAAATAATCTTGAGTTGTTATACCATAAAATTACTGTTACAGCGCCATTTTTAGCACCATTTACCTACTTTCTTCTCAATGGTGAATGAATCACGAGTCTATTAACAAAAATGTGTCAAGTGCGTTTCCATTTATTGGGATAACGCGACATCGCAAAAGGTGCACCACAATACGTTAGATGTTTAGGCTAATCGTCGCATCCGGCGCGCCTTAGGTATTTTTGTGCCGTGCCGGCCGACGGAACACGGGATCCCTTAATCCAGGAGGATTTGAACCGTCTATTTCGGTCTCTTCATAATCCCCAGCTTAATTTTGATCGCATCCACACTCACTGTCAATAGTTTTGGAAGGCCCGCCAGATTCTGCGGTGGGGCGACGTATTTGCCGTCGGGATGCATTAGATGCTTTTCGGTTTCTTCGCTATTTCTAGAGATATTACGGTAATCTTTAAAACACGTGTACGGTGGATTCTTACGCGGAAATGTTGGGAATTCTGTTAAGTAACAAATCTGCGTGGATCTCATTAATCGGACTGACAGATTGAGAATGTAGAGCTTGTGAAACTAAAATGTTAATAATATTATAAATATGAAAGTTTATAACACAATCACGATTTAGCGGCTTAACGGGATTGGTTTAATTTAGCACACGTAAATAATGATATAGCTTTAAAGACATTGTTTTCTCCTGAATTTTGTGTTATTTATTCCTCTTTGGCTTAATTCTGAAGGTTTTGCCGGCGAAGTTGCTTGCAGAAGGTTGTTAACTACTTATATCTTTTACCACTCCTACTTTAAATATTATTCACACTACACATGTACGTAACGACTTATGTAGCAAGATATGTTCTCAGCATGACTATCACTGTTTTAGAAACAAATTACTCTAAATTGAAAGGACGAGATTGTTTTAATGCCCAATCAACTACTCACTTCTAACCTTGTCAAATATAACATACTTATTCACCTCCTGTCTATTTCTAGCTAGCCCTTAAATAATTTAATCTTAATTAAGTAGTGCGTTATATTTTTATAGTCTTGTCTAATTCTATCTTGACTTTAAATAATTCAATCTGAATTAAGTTCGTTAATTAAGTGCGCACACGCAGAGCGAACAAAACGATCGCATAATGATTTTATTATTAGCCAGGTGTAAATCGACACTGCTCGATCGCTAAGGAGACTCAAGTGTTAGATATTAATTTCGAGCTACAGCATCGGGCCTGTGTGTCCATCAAAACATACCGATTTGAAACGTGTAGGGTTGCGACTTTTACTTGTGATGTTCGGGCTTTTAGTAAATTCGAGTGTTTAGTTTTTAGTTTATGTTACGACTATTATGTACTGGATACGAGTAATTAATGCTTGCTTTAATGAATTTTATTATTCAGTGCATGAGCTCTTAGTATTTATTTACTACTTAAGTAAAATTTAGGTTTTTTATTGTAAGTTTGACGCACAAAAAGTAAATAATTAACAATAATATAACTATATACTAATGGCGCGATCTTGTAAATACTGTTTTTTTTTTATAAAATCACATTATTTCATTTCGTCTAACCCTTTTCCTAGCTAATGATGTCTGAGTCGTCGGTTTTTATTTATTTGAAAAGATTTTGTTGGTTAAAGATCTTTTTACTCGTGGTTTCAGACACGGCTTTACTGGGTACTCAGTAAAACCCTGCTTGAGATCTTTAAGGAAAAGGTTGCTCTGCCTTCTCCTCTTTCTAATATTGAATGGACCCTCATTGACAAAAATTGTATTTTTGAGAACATTATTAATTACTGTACGGCTGCCTGTTTTTAAATGATGTGAATTGTTTAGTAAAGTTTGACAGCAAGTTTGGCCGTAAATTAACGACAAATCAATCCTAAATCGTAAAATAAATAATTCTTCTAAACTGATATTATTCGTTTTAGCAAGTATCATCCCTAGCGTAGGGATTAGCGCGGCGCGGGATGCGCCCGCCGCGCCGCTCTATAAATCTCTGCGCCGGCGCACCGATAAATCGTCGCACATTATTTTTGTTGCATCGCTGAGGCAATGACCCTCATCGCCTTATTGACTCATTAGCAGTAATGCCTGTATCCTTTAAACGCTTAAATTGAATTATAAGTGTCAAATCAAACCATTTTTTTAACTTATTTTTGTTTCAACACGACCAATGGTTAATCTTAACCGAAAAGTAGATCAAAAATAGAGTTAAATGTAAATTTTACCTATAACTGCCATACATTATTCAATCGATTTGCTACATGTTAGAAATTCATACCAACCTAGCAAGTTTAATTGTTATCAGATCAACAACTAATAAACTAATACATTTTAATTTTTTAAAGATTTGTAAAGAATTGCAAAATGCCCAGAGAATAGAAACGACTAAAAATAGTTTGACAAACGGCTTAATTTTGGTTTTTGTAGGGCATCTCAGTAATATTAAGAATATGATAGCTATATTGGCTAGGTTTAAGTCTGTAGAACGCTGTATTTCTATCTAGAGCTGTTGATTAGTAGTCTTAATTTTTTATAAAATAACATTTCTCTCATGTCTAAAAGGAGAGCAGGCCAATGATTGGTTACTAGCCTTAGTTTTTAAAATATTTGTTTTCCTTATATTTAGTAAGAGGTTATGCTAATGGTTGGTAGCCTTGGTTTTAATAACGAATATCTATTTTACGTTCAGTAAAAGACTGGACTGATGTTTGGTGAACCTTGGTTTTATAAAGCAACGTTTCTGTCAGTGTAGAATGAGACTAGGCTAATGATTGGATAGCATTGGTTTTGTATAGCAATCTCTATCTGACGTTTAGTAAGAGACTAGGGTAACAATCATGTATAGCCTCGGTATTGACTGATCAGTGGCCTCGGTTTGATAAAACCGAAACCCAGGCTATACTAAGCCGTTGTAAAACCAAAACCGAGGCTATATTAAGCCGTTGTTCAGAGAGAGGCTAGGCCAATAATTGGATAGCTTTGGTTTTGTACAGCAATCTCTACCTCATGTTTAGTTAGGAACTATGGTAATTATTGCCATGATCACTCTAGTTTTACAAAGCAATATCTCCTCATTTTCAGAAGGAGAGGCAAATGATCGAGAAGACTTGGTTTTAAAGTTAATTTTCTATCATTAAAACAAAATTGTGCCAATAATCTGCGAGATTAAGTTGTTGTTTTTTTTAACTAGATGTGCCCGCAACTTCGTTTGCGTGAACTACAGGTTGTTTGGTACATCAAATATATTCTACAGGAAAACTAAACCGGGATAAAAAGTGTACTATATGGTTATCTAGATCTTATTCTATATGTGTGCAAAATTTAATTCAAATCCGTTCAGCCGTTTATATGTGATTAAGTTACAAATATCTAAACATCCAAACATCCTTACAAACTTTTGCATTTATAATATAAGTGGGATTGTTATTATAATATCCAAACAAAAAAAAATGTCTAGTCTCTTAAAAAAAGTGTATTTTAGGTTATTAAAACACTAGTTTGGTTACACAATTCGCCGTGCTTTCGCTTGACTGCTATAAGGAGAAGCAAATAGAGCCGCGCACGTCACTCCAATCGGCCGTGAAATAGCTCCCGACACATTTCATTTGCTGCGAATCTCCCGTCGTACGCGATACGGGCATTAGCTCCGCGATACAAATAAACATTCTTCCATCTGAGTACTCGATACCTGTCACGTGGATCGGTTGACAGTTGGATTATTGTCGATTATGAAAATCGGAGTGTGTTGATACTCGAACATTGAGTGTGTTTTGGTTTTTAATACTCAGAAAAAAGGAACCCTGCAATGGAAATTGTTTTCTATCTAAAATGTCCGCTTGCCAAATGGCGAGTTAAGACGATTGGCAAATTATTATTTCAAGTTCTTTTTCCAAATACCTAATTTCTTAAAACTACACACTAATGTTAAATAAAATAAAAAATAATCACACAAACATTTTCTTCTTGCGGGAGCCCACAACTCCCAGGGTTTGTAGACTGGAGCATGAAGTAAGGACCATGGCAGGCCACCGCATAACGAATTAACAGTTATTATTTGTTTATAAATTTACTGCATAAACAAACCAAACTAAACTTAGTGTTAAGAGTAGATGTAATTTGTCATTAAAGACAATAACTATGATTTTTTAATAATTGGCCTTGGATGCAGCATGGCCTTCCATGGTGCTCCCACCTCAATAGTTTTTCCACGGCGCCGTGTGTGCCCAGCCTAAGGCACGCCGCACGCGGCCGGCGACAGGCCGGCCGGCACGGACCGTTATTTATTTTGCCGGCGAGCGGTTGTTTTTGCAACGCTTTTAGCGCGTGCGGCCCTGCAAACAGTTTAGCGGGCTTTACACGACGGTCTCCGCTGATCAGGTGGGACACACGGGATTTATGAGAAAAACCTGCTTCTGTTGATATTTCATGTGATGAGTGCAATATTATTGAAACGAATGAAATCTAAATCCGATACTAATATGAGTATCGACTAGATTAAGACCATGTCTAAATGTTAGTCAAACATTATTGTGACCTGTCAGATTTTATAATCCATAGATGGTACTTGTTTTTAAGTTAATTTAAATATAAAACGAGTTTATTAATAAGACGGCACAGGATTTGATTAAAATAAAAGTAGAGTTCTCAAGTGCGGATTCATTTACATTGGCTTAAAAGCTTGTAATTTTTAAACGGGAGGTCCTTATATGCCTATATTTTTTCGTAAAATGAGTAAGTAGGTTGTAGTAGAGATATTTTCAAAATATTGCTCGGGTAACAGAATAGTGCATTAATACAAATTTCTGATTAAAATCGTTATATTGAGTAAGACTAATACCGTAGTTATTTACTGACAACATTAGAACTTGTAACCTCTTGATGTCCACGTGAAATGTAACGCTAGCCACTACGCACGGCCGGCGGGCCTGGCGACACGAGTTATTATTTTTCGCAGAGCAAGTCGTTCTCAAACAGTTTAGCGGGATTTGCCGTGTTTTCACCTATAGACGAGAGACTAGGCAGCTACTTTCTTGCACCTTTGCCATAGAAAAAAGATTTTTTCACGTATTTTTTTAAATACGTCCAAGAATCTCATTCAAAACTGTGAAGTGTAAATGAAAACAACGAGGTTTTGTATAAAAACTCAATAATTTATCATTGTCATCATCAAACTACAAATTGAATGTAAATGTCACTATAGACTACATCCACACTAGCATACTTTGTAAAGTGCAATAAACTTCGTCTTTAGCCTTGCTGGCTTATTTCAACGCCACACTGGCTATACCACTAAATTTTATTTAAATGTCACTCGGTTCCTAGTCAAGCGCGTCTCGAAAAAGATCATAATTATTGTAAACATTTAGTAACGTTGTTTTGTGGCTACTGTCGCTAATGTCACTGGCTAAAGCCCAGCTAGCAACTGAACTCATAATCTTGCGGGAAGAATTTGTTTCAGTAAACAAGCGATACGGTATTAAGGAACTTCAATTGCAGATTTATTTGATATTACGCGCTCTTGCCAAGAAATGAGTACCGCGAAATATCAGCTTTACTTTCCACTGTTAGAGTTCCTTTTTGCTTGTGGCTGTAAGTGTTAAGCGCCTAGCATACTAGATGTCCAATGCATTATCCTACTTGTTTTGATAAGTCCAGTGTTGTGATCCCGCGGATTTCCCGAGGCCTTAGCAAGAGATTTGATTCAATGAATGGAGGTTGAAACCGAGTCATTGTGGTTGTTCGATTGTGGGCCAAGTCATCTCGAGTAATCTTTATTTATTAGCCGCAAACTCACTTTCGCTCCGAACTGAAGTTGCTGTTGGCCTCATTTGAATTCCATTCAATCCTATTTACTCGTTCTCTTGCATAAATTACGATGATTAAGTAATGTTTATTTCTATTACAGAAGCAAAGGATTTAGCGAACATTCCGATATATCCAAACCAAAGCGTCCATTGGAAATCGTCCGTCGTAAATCAAAGATGTAATCCTCGAATATTTGCAATTGTTTCTAGCTTCCTTAAATTGACAGTAATAGTTGATAAACAGAATCAAACTGTTGATGGGTTTCCCGTGGTTCTGGAAACTACCGCTTACTCGGTAGGGTGCATTTAATAATCCATCCAAATTAGGGTTGGCAATCGTTAAATATCAGCCAAATTTAAAAATAAACGTCAGTTCACGAAATGGTTTTTGTCCAGTTTCAGTTATTAACCTCCCTACACGAATGTGTATTAATTTGCAAAAAAGTCATCTTGTATGAAAATAATCAAAAGTCTGTGACAATTAAAAAAAAATTGGCGCAGTAAAACGTGGTGGCTGGTGATTACAAAGAAATAAAAATATTTGAATTTATTCCAAGACGAAAAATGGAAATTCGGTGTTATTATCTTTATGAGACAGAAATCTGCTGAAGTCAATCTCTTAACACGCCCTTACATTTGCGTATTAGCTCAAGAATAATATAAATAACCCCAAACTGAATATGTGTCTACCTTTTATAGAACTAAGGAGTTCAGTCTACCAATTTTAGTTCATTTTAAAGTAGAAGGCAGTAAAATAGAAAGGTAGAGACAGCCCTAATTTCGCCACGTGTCAATTCTGAGTTATACGCTCTATCCGTTTATACGAGCGCGTGTTTATTTGACTTCGCAATAGTCTCCATCCAAAAACCCACATTCAAATGTACCCCGTATCCCTAAACAAATAAGAACTATTATCTCGCGTCCGAACCTTTGGCCACCCGTTCGGCATAATACGCCGTTTGATTGATGACATTAATAAAACTTTGATTCCAGTTTAATTTAAATTTAAGGCAATTTAGCGACCCAGCGGTCGGGGCAGTTAAACGCTCTATTATACGGCACAGGGCGACACGTCTTAATATACCAAGAATATAGATAGAAACAGAAGGCCTACTACAAAAATGTATCGTTCGTTCGGACGTGTAAACTTAATAAATTAAAATTACAATCTCCTTATATCAATCCTTTGACAAAATATGACCGACTCAAAAGTCGCGTAAAAAACCAGACCTTTTTCAATTGTCCATAAACTGTCAAATAATTTGATACAAATAAATGGATATTTGATTTTTAATAAGTTAATACGTCCGATCGAAAGAAACGCTTTCGTAGTAGGCCTCTTTAAATTGAAACAGCTCTGGTTTCTGCCGTTGTCATTGGATGTACAATTAAACCCATCATTGTCTTTAAAACAGTTAAAACTATCAATAATAGTATCTCAAAAAGTAACTGTTGAAAACTACACTTTCTGACCATCAGCTGCATCTTTAATGATAACCTTATAGTCATCTCCGTCCACATTTAAATATACGATTTTTATAACAACAGGCTTGTCATACAAAAGAATAGGCCACTCTTTAAAACAATTGCTCATATCCCTAAAACAACTTCGACAATGGTACTTTCACAGTATATATATGTATATATATCTATACAGTAAAGAAACTACCTATAAACGGTCAAAATGACGTACACACACATGTGCACGGCTCAACAAGAAATCTCAGTAAAATAAGTGAGACGAGATGCTGTCAGTTCTCATTGTCGCTGCAGAACGTAAAAACGTAGCATTTAAATCCTCTTTGGTCAACGCTTTTTGTTCATTTCTATTGTTTTTAGTTCGCGCGATTTTTAATCAACTTTTAAGACAACCCTTACGCTCCATTGACGTATTTGACGTATCTCGTTAAACAGGCCTAGTTTCCATACATAGATATATGTACTGTGGTACTGTAGATGTTTATAACCCACTGAGTAAAACTTCTACGTCTACCATGGTATCACATGAGTATGTGATGGTATGTTCGAAGAAGTAACTATTTTTGAATATCGAACCTCTGTCAGTCACAATCTAGCGCGCGTTAGTCAGTCACAAACAAACTAACGCGCTTTTATAGTAAAATTGTTACATATCGGCAATCGATCGCCTGTTTTTAAATAGTAAATATGACACTGGTTTGTATACTACTGTAAATACAAATACTTTCATAGCAACCCTCGATAAACTACGTAAATAGTTATGAACATTAAACGGTCGCTCTCCTCGCAAACAGGCCCGTCAGATACCCACGACAAACTCCATTAATCTTCCTCTACATGCCCGGCATGATAACTCGCATTCTCATGCAGACTGCCAGCAAAAGTAAATGGCCACTTTTCTTTCTTGTTTACATAAAAACAATTTTTTAGAAAATATTGTCAATAGATTTGTGGGATTTAAGGCCTAAAGAGTCGTACTAGTGCTAGAGAGTCTATTGCGTAGACTACAGAATTAGAAAGAAGAATAAATAATTATTCTACGAAAACACAAAAAAGAATTAAAATTCCTACAAACCCTAGATCAACCTATTTGTGCTAAATTTCAGCTGTTTACCCGCTAAAACGTGATTAAATTACAATTACAAACTTATTTTGTAAGAGTTTTTAAACAGCTAAATATCTGAACAATTATAATATTTCTACGTAGATTTTATATATTATGCCTTAGCAGAAATCTCGTTGTTGGAACGTTGTAAAAGATTGCCGAAGTTTCCCATAACAATGATGTTGCGTTTATTTCGGCGGGTAGAGTTCTTTGTAAGATTACATTAAATGAGATAAATGATTCGTTATTTCAACTGGATAAGATACTTATGCAAAATGACACAATTAAAACATTGTACTTTGTGTACGTGCTTTAGATACTTAAATGACGTAGAAAATATTCAGAATAGGGACTTTAGACAGGCTTAATATTTTGTTTTACTTTTTCATGTGCTCTTAACACTAACGATGGGTAGTGCCTAAAGCTTAAGAGAGCAGTTTTTTTCGATTCGAATGTTTTTTTTTCTTTTTTTTCTGTCAAATATTTGATGACCAGCATTCCGTGCTAGTGGTAGATATAAAATGTTAAAACATATTGATGACATTTGATGACATAACTGTACCTTCAAGTCTGTCAACAACTCCTTCCCTTATTGGTACAGCATACAGCTATCGCATGCACAGGAGTCACATCATCGTGTTGTGATCTAACCATAACAATAAAGGGGATATCGGTAATGCCGCCATCTGTATTCGGCCGCGTATGCCGTATTTACTCCAAACGCGATAAACACAATCTAATTATATTGTGATGTGCACATTAACCTGAGCCGTCGTGTGTAGAGATTCCAGTTATTTTTCGAGAGTAACAGATACTTAAGTCAAGTATTGGCTTCATGAATGATGATATTTATATGTATGTTTTAAACTACAGAGTAGATACCATCCAATCGGTGTAAGACTTGACAAACTAAAGCAAAACAATTTTTGAGTTAATTAAATTGGTGCTGCTGAAAGTGCGAGATTCATTTGTTTTTATTAGGTGATAGTTTTGAACTCTAGGAGAATGTATTAAATTTGTAAAATGTCAATGTCACTGTCACGTAAAACTAAAAGGTCGAGTCACAAATTACGTATAGCGGCGGCGTGTGGTCGAGTTTTGAAGTTATTTAATAATTGGTAACCTCTAATAAGATTATCAACTTATAATCTGGCGCAACGCAATCGTATTAAGTTGTAATATTATCGCATTACAATCTTGCGCCCCTTTATCTCGCACCGGTAATGCTAAATGAATGCGCACAAACATTAGTATTGATTCTGTAAGCATTAAAAAATTGTCCCTCCTTGCGGGCGAGGGAGCGGGCGGTCACCATCCTGCAATAATATATTTAAAGGATTAGCCCCGTCGCAATATCGCGACCCTCCGCTCCTACGCCCCGCCGGGCTCTATTCAAATAATGGAAATTATTTCCACATATGTGCACCTAAATAAATATCATTGTCATTATTGAACACCCCAACGCGCTGTGGAGCTATTTTCACCCGTTTGTTCGCGGTTTTGATGGGAAACACCGGATGGTGCGGCGCTTTTTGTTTCGCAATAACGATGTGTTGTTCAACTCATGCGCGGGGATTTAATCAACTTAGCCACTGGATGGTGACTATTAACGAATAAAACCATTTAATTTAATTAACTGTTTGACTTTTATATTGAAACATCGACGTTTTAATAAGGCAGAGAATTGTTACATGTAAAAGAGCTAAGAATAAAATAAACCACGGCGACCTGAGCAAGAAACATGCGTTAGCGAATGTGAATTTGTGAAATTTATGTTTCGAAAAATAAACGATTGTATATGGGGTGGAAACGACCGTTTATGTTCACTTAACCGAGGAAAGAGGGTATTATTTACCGTTTCGGCTGGGTGAACCCGCCACAGTGAGCGAGACAAATACCGGCGGCGGCACAATATTTATTGCACTCGGTACGTGGATTGCGCGATTTATCGCGAGGTGTCGCCGCGGCGGCGATCGATCGTCGGTGACGGACGCCGCCATACGTCACCCGGCGCGTTATCTGCGCTCACGGCGACTTATCACGCCTCCGCTCGCGTCTCCGCTAAACAACCATCGATTGTGCGGAGGCGTCACGGCGGCCGCTCATTTATTGTGGCCCGATCGGGCCACCAGTCCCGCCCAATCGCGACGCTCGTTTATCTTCATTTCGCGACCACAATTAGACGGGTCGTTGCCTGCGGCCGGGCCTGCCGGGCGGGGCGCTCGCCGCTACGTGGCTCGAATACGCCGCACCATCGCTCTGTCAACTTTGTAATGAGTAAAGTTAATAGCTACGCAACCCAGGTCGCGTCCCGATTCTGAATCTCGTTAAAAGTTAGTAGATTTAGTTATGGTGACACCAGTCTGGCAATATCTACTTTTTTAGCTTCCCCACTTTCCTAATGGACTACGAGCCGAGCATTGATAAAATTTTAGGGTCGCTTTCGCTTAATTATCGACGTGTTTCAAAGTTTTCAATCGTATAATGTAACTTTACTTTGTTGCAGGTGTGGTTTAAAAATCGAAGAGCGAAATGGCGGAAACGAGAAAGAAACGCTATGAACGCCGCCGCGGCTGCCGCCGCCGATTTCAAGAACGGTTTCAGCACGCAGTTCAACGGTTTGATGCAGCCGTTCCCGGATACGGATGCGCTCTACTCCTCGTACCCGTACAACAACTGGGCGGCGAAGGTGCCGAGCCCGCTGGGGACGAAGAGCTTCCCGTGGCCGGTGAACCCGCTCGGGTCGGTGGTGCCGGCGAGTCACCACCAGGGCTCCGTGAACTGTTTCAACACGGCGACGTCGATGGGCGGCGTGGGCGGCGGTGGGATGGCCGGTGTGGGAGGGTCGGCCGGGGTCGGCGGCGGAGTGGCCCCGTGTCCGTACACGGCGCCGCCGAACCCGTACAGCATGTACCGGGCGGAGCCGTGCGCGGCGATGTCGTCGTCGATCGCGCAGCTGCGGCTGAAGGCGAAGCAGCACTCGTCCGGGTTCGGGGGCGGGTACGGCGCTGTATCGCCGGTGTCCCGCGCGGGCTCGGCGCCGCTGTCGGCGTGCCAGTACGCGGGCGGCGTGGGCGTGTCGGACCGCGTGCTCTGAGAGGAGGCGCGCGGGCGCGAGGAGGGCCGCTCGCCGGCGCCGGCGCTGCTGGCGGCCGCGCGCGCCTCCTAGTCGCCGCCCGCGCGCCCCCCTGACGCCGCCGCCGCTGCGCCCGCGCACGGCCTCTACAGGCATCTGTGGGACTGGTTCGATTGAGACATCGTGCTCGTCACGGTGCTCATCTACTCTGAGATGGCTTACACCAAATTGTTTGAATTAAAATCTATGTGTTTGTTAATCTTGAATTTTGGATATGCTAATGGAACTTGGTTATTTAAAAAAAAAAGATTCCCTAAACCAATGAGTATTTTTTTCAGAACTAACTTTTAAGTTGAATGTGGAAAAGTTAGAAATTAATTGCTTAATAATTTGGTGCAAGCAGTTCTACCCAATGTAAGAACAGTGATCGTTGTTGAAAGACTCTTGAGACGTCATCGATTGTCATTTGTTTTTAAATTAAGAGATAGTCGTTCCAGAACTGTGCGGTTAAAGGGAGTGATTCGCGTATTATTATTATTCAACAACTATTTGTAAAGGTTCGTTACGAAACTTCGGGCAATAAAATTAACGATTTGTTTTAGACGTGTTAATGTAAATATGTAGTTATGTATGTACGTATACCAAAGCGATGTGTGCAATTTTTTATAAGCTTACAGTGTACTTTAGATTCATAAGTTGTAACTGTAAGTGCGTAGCTTAATTACTGAAAATTGTAAATACAAAATTAGGCAAGATGTTTTTTTTTGCAACCATTTTTATGGAATGATTTGGGAATAAGACTCACTTACTAGAACTAATTTACTGACATACCCAAGTATCAAAAGTTCACGCTTTAATCAGTATAGTAACATTACATTTTGATAAAGGTGTAACTTATTCAGTACATACGAGAACTTCGAAGTTCCTGCAAAAATATTACTTTTGAATGAAACTAATGAAAAATTACACACTTCTTTATAATTTGCTTTTAATGATATTAAATACACACCTAAAGGATTTATGGAATAATTAGCGAAGAAAGTTGATTCGCTTCATCGCTTGTAGGTATGTCGAATTAACCCACATAACTCTTCGTCTCTTAATGCATTACGGTTTAAAACAAAATTCTTTCTGCAGCCGTAAAGAAAAACGTTGTCCAAATACGAGTATATAGCAAATGTTTTATATTTATGTTAAAGCTGGCATTTATAAGTTTATGAAATAATGTAGGTACAGTCAAAATATCATCACGTCAAACTTATCACAAAACGACATGTTTCTCAGTTATTTCAATGAACTTGCAAGGACGCTGTTGACTTTAAAATTAATTGTTAGGTAATGTTAATTTGAGATTTGTGGAATTGTGGGTAGGTTAAGTTGACTGTACTCAGGATAAAGCTTTGGACTAAATTGTTTCACTAATGATGATAATTGAGTTCAAACTAACTTAATACGAGTAAATACTTCTCACCGGCTAATTTGGAAGTCATTCAGGGACGCCTTTGTTTAGCAGAAGAAGACGGACGTCCTATTGCTGAAATAGTTATAACGATGATGATTATTTAAATCAATTCAGCCATTTCGGTACAAATTTTTAAGAATACATACATTAAAAAACATGTAATTTGTTACGTATAAATAAAGTAAAGAAGCGGCATTAATATTATTTTTATGTAGTTATTTTTCTTCGTAAACATGGTAAAATAAAAACGACTACTTTGGTACGAAATACAATGATACCAAAGCTAAGTAAGTATTTTAGTTAGCAAAATATTAAAAGTTTAATTAATAATTTATCACCCTCGTGTTAACGAGTTTTGTAGACATTTTATGTTGTATTGTATGAAATATTTGCATTTATCAGCTAACTACCAAATAATTTATGAATGAGATTTTATACAAACTAAAGTGTACATAGTTACTATTAGAAAAAAGAAATATCTACGTATAATCAGCGAAAGACTTTTGATCTATTATTACATTTTTGAAGATATTATTTTGAGGCACTCTACCAAGCTAAATTATACTTTTAAGTTTGTTTTAGATTGCTTGGATTTTTTTCCTAATTTTGGCATGATGCAGTAGTGGAAATATTTCATTTGTTTAACATAGTTTTTAAATAAAAGGTTACATAGTCTATTTAAAATTGCATTTTATTAAACCCGAATCTTTGTTTAATCGCAATATTTGACCCAGTGCGGCTTTTAATCATTATGAAATTATTGAATATAAATTGAAATATAAATTATGAAATTGTATATTTGTACATGTACATAGAAGACAATTACTGTCTATCTATAGAAACCATTCTGAACTCCTCTTCCTACTATGACAAATATCGCATTATAAAAGTTAGCATTTGTTTCATAATATATTTTTAAAGTGTTTATTTCATGTATATATTTTTTTACAACCTGTTTGATTACTAATAGCTTTAAACCTAATTTATATTTATCTGGCAATTTAGCAATATATTTATTAATTAAAATAGCATCATTCAACATAAACAGATAAATTCTTATTAAACGTTATCGCACAAATGCTGCTGTAAAACAAATCTATGAAATACGCATATAATAATATTAACATGAAAATAGCCGCCTCCACATGAGATTAACGCAACGAGGATCTCATAATTTATTTAAATATTTATTAACACCCAGCATGAGAATGTAAATAAATGTAATTACCTAGTAAATAACTATAGTATTTAGTTTACTACACGAATTAGAATACCTACTTCCGTGTGCCTATTAATATAAACAGTGGTAACTCGAGACTGCTCTCACGGCGAATTTAATGACGTCACGTCGTAATACATTGTACATTAAAATCTTCACTTCAAGTTCAATCATTGTAAAATAATTGTGTATATGTATATTACAATAAAGTCGCAATATATTCCTAAATAATTAAGAATTAGAAAATTCGTCGTGAAGAAAGTACTCGTTTGATATAAAAATGTAAATAATTTTGGCGTATCCTAATATTAATGCGAAAGATATCGAGGTTTTCGTTTTATACATATCAAACAAAATATCTACAAACTGCAATAGTTTGTTGAGTTTTTTTGTAATATAAGGAAATAACGATTGTTTTGTAACTTAAAACCTCTAGTCATAATAAAAATGTCACTGAGTCATTTTCTGGTTTTATTTATATTCGTGTTCTAGCAATACATACCCCTTTGAAACTTTTTACCTATTTTCAGTTTTAAGTCATATTTAATTGAGTAATATGGGTAAGTGTCTACAACTATTTATTAAATCAGCACATATTTACCCACAGCAGAGTATAAGCCTCTTCTTTGCTTGACCACTCCTCACGGCCCTGTGCTCATTTTTCCCCATTTGCTCCAGCTACTGTTACATTTTTTTTTTATCCTAAGATAAGTAACTAAAGCACTTGTGTTATAGAAATCAGAAACAACGACGGTACCACAACACCCAGACCCGAGACAATATAGAAAAGTTCATTTTCTACATTGACCCGACCGGGGATCGAGCCCGGAACCTCAGAGATGGCGGCGCCATTTAAATTCCGGCGTGCTCGCCTCTCGGCCACGGAGGTCGTCAAAACAATACTATTGGACCAGCTAGCTGACGATCTGCCCACTGTCCTTCGTCGTCGCTGGTAGGTTGCTGTCAGTGCTTTGGTCTTACAATAGGTCTAATTGTTATTTTTGAAGTGGTTCAAAAACAAAAAACACACATGAAATTATTTCTTTGAATCTGTCTAGCTAAAACTATTCATATGTGGCTGCGTTATAATAACATTTCCATAGTAACTCTTTCCGTGGCCTACATGGTTAAACAGACATGTAGGGGTGACAAGCCCAAAACTGGTAGCCCGCTCAATTTCGTATTTTAAATTTCGTGCCTTTCGTATTACTTTTTTTAATTCTGCGAGTAGAGGGTAGATGCGAGGGTAAAACAGACTCGAACACGATGAACCCCACATTAAACCAATGCGAAAGGTAAGAAATCTGAAACGGTAAACGGTTAAGTTTTGGCGGGCTACCCGTTTGAACTTGTCGCCCCTACAGCTTGAAATTCGAGGATCAGGTAGGTAAGCTAAGGAATGACTGATTCTCTTTTGTAAATAAAAAATCAAACTAATAATGTAATTAATAAAGATATAACTCTTGTCCGAATCTGCCTTTTACTTATGTATGGAAACTTTGACTTCGTGGTCCAAGACCGTAAGCCACTTAAATGAGCTTAAAGCCATCTAGGAAATATGTTTTTTTGCTGATGAAGAAACGATCCGTAAAACAACCAATATCATTAACTTAGCATTACTACAAATCTATATTGGTACATCGCTCGCCGAACTAATAATCGTTAGGGAAGAAAGGTTTGTGAGTGCGACCACGCACTGGAAGACGCAGTGGGGACTGGCTTTCCACCCACGAAACTGACATTATAATCAAGGTTGCACTGGATGCAAACGGACCAGAAAGCCTACAACGAAAATGTATCGTTCGTTTAAACGTATAAACATAACAAATAAAATTAGCCGATCACTTGTATCAAAACATGACAAAATATGACCAACTCAATTTAGCCGTTTAAAAAACACAACCTTCTATGCTCATGCCTATCAAACAAATATTCGGCTCTATCGCCTGGATTAGGGATTAGTAATCGTGTGGTTTTGTAATCCAGAACACGGACCACTGGACCAGATCCTCAAAAATATAAAAGTAAATTAAAGAACCAATCCAAAACAAAAATGAAACATTCACATAGGTCCTGCCTATTTCGTCGTCGAATTTCCTCAGAAAGCGATTCGACAAAGCTTCACCAGTAGAAGCTTACAGCACATGTGCAATGTGCATTAAATTGAAATGGAAATAAATTTCCCGTTAGCTGCAGCTATTATACGAGCTACGCCCCGTATTTATACAGCGCATTGACTCAAGAAGTGAATACACTCTCAAGTAGAAGTGTTGTTACTCAAAACAAAAAAATCAAGTTCAAATTAAAATAATAAAAGCGCTCATTCCTCGGAAAGGAATTCAAACGTAGCCATTTTAAAACACTTAATCAGAGTTTTATGCGCTAACAACGTAAAATGCAAAGTCGGCGAATAAGAGACCAACAAGTAGCTTAAGACGGAATAATAAACCAAACTCTATAAAGAAAAAACAAAAATAAGGTTGAAGTAATATTTAATAAAAGTTCCTGATTAGAAAAAAACCGGCCAAGTGCGAGCCGGACTCGCACACGAAGGGTTCCGTACCATTTTCTATAAAAACGGCAAAAAAACACGTTTTTACAGCCTGGTAACAGACGGACAGACAGACGGACAAACAGACGGACAGACAAACGGACAGACGGACAGACAGACGAACAGACAGACGGACAGACAGACAGACAGACGGACAGCGGAGCCTTAGTAATAGGGTCTTGTTTTACCCTTTGGGTACGGAACCCTAAAAACTAGATTATACATACGGACCTATACGTAGCTGGGCGGTGCGGCGCGCTGACGGATTGGGTTTGTAGCAAGCGCCCGTAGCGTCGTAGCAGCTACGATGCTTTCGTAGCGCATGAAATAAATTGAAGCTTTTCTTTTAAATTGGTAAGTAATAGATAATATTATTGGTCGAAAATAAATTAAACTAAAAAATATTAAATCTCACAAGATTATTATCTATTACAGTGTTATTGTGATAACACTGTAATATATAACTTTAAATAAAAATAAAAAAGATAATTGTCACTATTAACGAGTAAATTTGGAGGGTTGGATGTTTGTTACTCAGGGTAGTAATGTTGCTAGCCTTTTGGGCAACTTTACATTAAATCTCGATATTAATCAGATATTTTGTTTATAGGATCTTTCCTATTCATACAATATCTTACTGCTTATAAATAGCTTAGCTAAAACATATACACATAATAAGGCATTTTATTTTAATTTAAATTTATAAATATTTGTACATTATGTACATCACGCTTTAACGGCTTAACAGAATCAGCTGAAATAATACACAGATATTATTCTAGCCATATAAATAAATAACAATAACAGACACGATTGTTGCTATTTGTATATTGAATGCGAAATGTAATAATAATAATAAAAAAATGCTACATATTTTTTTACATATTCGAACCTTGGTTTTTGAAATGAAAGAATAAAGCTCACTGTAACGGGAATTTACGCGATCATAGCAATATTTAGGCACAAATGTTACCTTTTATTTGCCTGACGTTTCGACCATTGTTCAAAAAACTTGCGATTCTACCTCTGCCGTCGCTGTACATTAAGGAAGTCTGTTTGTTTGTATTCTCCAATCCAAAATATTGGAAAACACGAGCTGAAATAAATAATAGGCAAACTAGAGCTAGAATTATGAACAAACTATATCATCCTACTTGCCATAAACTGTTCAATAATTTACCAGACGACTTCAGATTAATTCATGACATAAATACATTTAAAACAAAGCTGACAAAATGGTTATTACATCACAGCTTTTACACTGTTAAAGAATTTCTTGAATTTAAAGATAATATAATAAATTAAATATGCATTAATATTAATTATTGTGATAGTATATTTGCACGCTAATATTAGGCTGAATGCACTGGACTCATTCTATCATTATCACCTGATGTATTTACTGTATTCTTGCAAATAAAACATTTGACTTTGACTTTGACTTTGACCGGGTTACACCCACCGTGGTCCCCGGCTGACTGGAACAGCGTTGTCTTCACTCCGTATGAGAGGCCTGATTTTTCACCTACCCTCATAATTTTATTTTCACGCCAGTACCGTCACACACTATTTTCCTATTCTGCAAACTAACCGCCGCGTCCGTATTCTGGTAAGTACTTGATCGTGTATTTTAAATCACTGTATTCCATACCACAGATAATTTGAATCCTTAAAAAATTCTTTTTAATTTTAATCGCTTCACGCACTACTCTCGAATAAAAGTGGCGATCCGTGGAAAGGACTTGCGTTTGATGAAATTCAATCCATTGATAAGTGCCTGATTCAAAAAGGTGTTCAGCAATCGCTAAATTCGCAGTTCCGTTACAGTGAGTTTTAATCATGCAACGCGAAAGTTTAAAAGTTAATTAAATAATATCTTTAGCTTACTAAGAATCACGATAGGACAGAGACACAGTACATACACAGTATATATACTGTGGTACATATTATATATACTTTGTCAGAAAGCTTAATTTAATTCAAATTTAGAATTAGAAGTAATAAGGAAATAACAATCCTTGTATTAAAACGTACGAGACTTCGTTTTGTGCTAGGGCCACACGGCCCCCAACAGACCCTAGCCCACCAAGATTAGACTCAATTTAGTAATAAGATGACGTTCTCATTTAATAAATCCTCCGCCAATCAGGTTTACATTGTCTCTACTCAGCGACTAGATAAACACAGAAATAAATGTCATTTTGAGTTGATGAGAATATTAAACAAAAGGTATTTAGCAAAAATTAACGCACATCCAAAGTTAATTTGTTTATGCCGAAAGGTAAAACCTCTAAATCCCGGAATTGAATCGTGAAACCGGGGTCAGAGCTCCTGCCAATAAATTGCAAACAATTGATTCACGACAATCGCTGATATTAAGCGGAAAGTATACAATAATCCTGCGAATGATTATCAGGAGCGCGGCTGCAAACACAGTTTCCAGGTGCTCCGATCCTGCCGCTTTAAGGATTTAGCCGAGGCTTTGCTTTCAATATTAGCCACCGGCCGCCGGGGGCAGGCTATACCGTTCCGCCGGCACCTTTTTTATTATTTTGTCGCATCGTTTTGGCTCTAAATGGAATCATTCCGCCATCTACATTTTTATTTTTCAATTGCTCTCCGATTAGTGGGATTAGTCGTATCGCTTTCTGATACTTTGCTCCTTTTGGTGGCGCTCGGGCTAAGCGCTGCTGGCACTTAATAACAAACGATCATTTAAAGACTTGATTGTTGGACTGGTGCGGTGATTTGCTTTGAAAGTATAGAGTCCTGAGTTCGATTCGTCGTTCGCATCAATTCAGAAAATGAACTTTTCTAAATTATAATTTAATAGATATTTGGAGATCATCATATTATTTGCTCTGATTTTAAGCTAGCTAAAGCATTATTAAATATAAATCAGAAACAACGATGGTAAAAGATTGTTTCTACATTGACTCGACCGGGAATCGAACCCGTAATCTCAGAGATAGCGACGCCAAGTCCGGCGTGCTTGCCTCTCGGCTACGTAGGTCGTTGGTTTATTATTGACCTGGGTGTATTGAGAGACGCCTCTAGCAAAAAAAAACCCGGGCAAAGTGCGAATCGGACTCTCGCACGAAGGGTTTCGTACCATTATCTTTAAAAAACGGAAAAAAAAATCATGTCTGTTGTATGGGAGCCCCCATAAAATTTATTTTATTTTGTTTATAGAATTGGTTGTTATATCGGCAACAGAAATACATCAACGGTGAAAATGTTAACTGTCTAACTATCACGGTTCATTAGATACAGTCTGGTGACAGACGGACGGATACTGGATTCTTAGCAATAGGGTCCCAATTTACCCTTTGGGCACGGAACTCTAAAGAACATTGTCTGCTAATACAAGGAACTCGATTCCTTACTTCAATGTGTTGTCTGCAATGGAGAATCATCAACATCATTTTAGCCTCAGGACGTCCACTGCTGAACATAGGCCTCCCCTAGTGACTTCCAGATCGGCCGGTTGGAAGCGGCCTGCATCCAGCGGCTTCCTGCAGTCTTTACCAGGTCGTCTGTCCACCTTGTGGGTATCCCACGCTGCGCTTGCCGGTACGTGGCCTCCATTCCAGAACCTTTCTGCCCCATCGGCCGTCAGTTGTACGTGCTATGTGCCACGCCCACTGCCACTTCAGCTCACTAATCCGTCGGGCTATGTCAGCGGCTTTTGTTCGTTCACGGATCTCCTCATTTCTGCATAGCCCTTTCCATGGCGCGCTGTGCGACCTTGAGCTTCCTTATAAGGCCCATAGTAAGAGGCCATGTTTCTGTTCGGTATGTCACACACACACTGGTTGTAGACTTTCGTCTCTAGGCACTGAGGTATTTTGGACGAGAAGATGTTGTGTAGTTTCACGAACACTGCCCAGCCGAGTTGAATTCTTCGATTGACCTCCTTCTCAAAATTGGACCTACCCAACTGAATCATTTGTCCCAGGTAAACATATTTGTCAACAATTTCAGCTTCCAACTGGTACTGGGTAGGGCGCAACATCGGCATTCAACATTATCTTTGTTTTTTCTATGTTCATCTGAAGGCCTACCTGTTGGGAAAGTCTATCAAGGCCATCGAGCATTGTGCCGAGATCTTCCAGCGATTCTGCCATGACCACAATATCGTCAGCAAACCGAAGGTGAGTGATGTATTCGCCGTTGCGGCAAGTTTTACAGAAGACCGAAAAAGTATAATTTGCCACTTTGCTTGGCGTTTGTGAACTATGAGAAGGCCTTCGGTGCGTTGCGGTGCCATATTGACTATCGGTATCGGTACATCGAGCTGCTGAAAGTTCTATATCAAAACGCCACCATGTCGGGACAGAGTACAGAAGCAGAGCACTAAGGCGATTCCTCTGCATGTGACATAATAATGTGTGAACATAATAATTGTAAAATATCTTGTATTAACCATGTTTATAGGAAATAAATATTTCTGATTCTGCATCGAGGCGTAAGGTAGGGAGACGTTATCTCTCCGAAACTGTTAACCGCTGCATTGGAAGACGCTTTTAAACTCCTGGAATGGAAAGGGTTTGGCATCAATGGAGAGAGAATATTTATTTAAAAATACATATATATATTTTTCGCGTGCAATAGCTGACGTCAAAGGTCGGCCGTGGAGAGTCTACGACAACAAAGCTGTTTGCCGACGGTGTCATTTATCAGTGAGTCAATGCCGAGTTTTTATGGTTCGCTGTTTAATTAGGCAACGTAGTATTTGTTCGCCGTTTCGAACGTACTTTCGTAAGCACGTGTGTGGTGGCCGCGTCTGCAGGCCCGGGCGTCACGCACTATCTTTATGGCAGCAAACATTAATGTTGTTTTTAGGGTACTGTACGCAAAGGGTAAAACGGGACCCTATTAATAAGACTCCGCTGTCCGTCTATGTGTATATCTGTCTCTCTGTCCGTCTGTCACCAGGCTGCATCTCAGGAACGTGATAGTAGACAGTTAAAATTTTCACAGATGATGTATTTCTGTTTCCGCTTTTATAAAAACAAATACAAAAACCAGAATAAAATAAATATTTAAGGGGGCGTCCATACAACAAACGTGTATTTTTGCTTGTTTTTATAGATAATGGTGCGGAACCCTTCGTGCTCAAGTTCGACTCGTACTTGGCCGGTTTTTTTATTTTATCAAGGATCGCTCCGTGAGCTGAGGTCTGGGGTATGTACATACCAGCTCGTTATCATATCAACCCTTAGGCGCTATATTATATTTACACGAAACTAACAGAAAACGTCATATCAACATGCATTATACAAATGTGTTACCAAGTTACTTCTTTACAAAAATATTGTGCTACAAGCTTAAGGTGATGATAGCTGGTTTTACGAAGCTTGTGTGGTCTGATAATTTAGCGTTGATAGATGGACATAACTTGATTTTGTTTATAGGAATTAAATGTTTAATTGTGGAGCTTTTTTATATTTGTAATCTAACTTATGGAAATTGAAAATAAAATATAGTTATGTGGCTACGTTTAAAAGTAATAGCGGACGTTCGTCCAGTTTGTTGCTTAAGAATTTTTTCACATTGAAATACACACTTATTTTTCAAAATTCCACTATTGTTGCAACTATTGGTAATATTCGTATCTTAATTTTCGTAAAGTTATAAGTACAAATCCTATGCTTTAAACAAGTCATCGTATAGTAATAGGCATGAAAGAGCAATCTCATCCTAATACAGGTTTAATAAAGTCAAAAACTAGACACACACGCAATTTATTTCAGGTCAGTGCACCATTTTTTTTAAATTAAATATAAGCATTAAATTGTTATCCAATTACATTTTTAAATCTTCTTTACTTCAATAAATGCAATTATTGGTTTACCTTTTCACACTATCCACTTGTCCCTCCCTAATAACAGGTACCAATCTGTTACAAAACCAAATTTACAAATTTATCGTTATAGCAAATATTACATGAATTTGTTACCAGCTAGTTAGAGGGACGTGAGAATATCGACGTAGTCAAAAGATAATATTTTGGTATTGTAACATATGCAGTAGTAGGTAGCTAGCAAACGCTTGAGTGGCATCACCCTCAGACCCTCATTCATACATATATTAAAGATGCGCACAAACAGGTACGCACTCACCATGTCAATAGTTAACCGAGAGAAGAGGGCTACGTTTGGGTGGAAAGGATCAAATCGGGATTAGAGGAACGACAACCAATCAAGGGTAACTGGACTGATATACCTACATGAAATAAATAACTTAAAAACTGGTAAAGTATTCTCGACCGTATGCCTTTATATTAGAGTGCAAGATGTGGTGTGCTGCTGAGTTTATTGATGTTTTGTTTGGTAGGGAGGCGATGGTTGGGGAGAGGGCGCGATGCAGCCTCCGCAGACAATCTTACAAGTTAATTGTGTTCCGTGCCTCGGGTCTGACTACAAAATAATATCGTGTTCAGTACGTAGGTACGCTCTACTATGTCGCTGAATTATTCTGTGGAGGCGGCGCTTAGATGCATACTCAATTTTGAAACTTACGAAAAGGCTTGTAAATTAATTAATAAATACTTTCAACAGTCATACCAATCTAGCCCCAAAGGCTTTTACTATAGTGACTAGATATCAGAAAAACATACTTAAATATTATCATAAACATCCATAACTCCGGTATAAATTATCCTGTTCATCACACAAATACCTGTTTGCCCGTAGGCATTTTCGAATCCGCAACTGTCTAGCTTTGTAATCCAAAGCGCGAACCACTGGTCCGATAATATCTTAGCTACTAGAGAATTAGTACTCGTAAATAATTCCGATTTTAAGTAAAGTCGTCAGAAGCTTTATTGTTATGATGACAATCTCCGTAGCTAAGAGCACACTGTACTTGGCTTTGCCATCTCAGAGGTCACGGGTTCGATTCCAAATCGGGTCAATGTGGAACAATTTTTTTTATTGTTTCTGTTATTTGCCTTGTGGTACCGGTTGTTTCTGATTTGAATACATTATACATTACTTATTATACATACATACATTGAAAACAAGTTATAAAGATTAACCATAGGATCTTACGAATGTATGTGATGTTGTCCAAAAAAAGAAAGATATAAATCTAAATTTTGAATTCAATAATATTGGAAAACTGTCAAACACAATGTTTTTTTAAACTTTGCTTTTCAAAGTACCACAAATTTCTATTCGTCTCAGAACTATAGTATTTCCTAGAACAAAGTAACAAACTTGACTTGTACAAAATAAAGAAATACTTTGCTTTAAAAACTCTAAAAAGTCTTTAAATCATTGTAGCAAGTTTCTGGAAGCAACAAAGTACAATGCAAGTATATTACATATAGTATGCTATGTGCAGTAGGGCGGGCGACTTGGGCGGGCGGGCGGTAGGGCGGGGGCACTAAATAAATACAACGCGACGAGGATTTATTACAAACAATACTCGACTCATGCAGATACATTTCTTTCCGAGAGCTTACACGTTCTAGAGAATGTAAACGTATACACTAACTTTATTCTTAAGGATGGAGTCAAGTCTTAGACGGTTTGCCAGAAAATATAGCTTGATAGAAAGTTAAGAACTGTCTCCCAGAACAATTAATTTAGGTCTTAAGGCAGATGTATCGTGGTTTGAGTTTTGTAAACGATGATCATGTCGCTTGTACTGGCTTAAAGTTTGAGACAGCTGCCTTGAAACAAATGTGAGTACTGATATGAGTCGAATAGAACAAAAGTGAGACGAACTAGATAACCTTATATAACTTAATACCGTAAATAACTTTTTATAAATTATAAACCATCTACTTAAATTAAAAATAAAAGCATTTATTTTTATATTTTACGTGTTAACCATGAACTCTTAAAACAATCTCAAATCTGTCAAATCTTGTCACATCTGTCAAATTTCGTACGTAATGACGTATGAAATTGACGGATTTGACAGATCTGAGATTGTTTTAAAAGTTCATGGCTACCCCGCTGGTAATTTAGCACTATCTTGCGACGTAACTCTGTATAATGTGGTTAACATTAGATACACATACCAATCGTGCAGTCGAGAAAAAGGTACGTTACTCCATAATTGATCTGTCTTTTCAAACTCTCAGTGAAATTAAAAACCAATAGCTTTTATCTGCTCTACAATAAGAGCATAAAGACTCTAATTCCACCATTTATGATAGGTGATATCCAAGGTTCGAGTGGCGGAGAGGGCAAGGAGGGTGGGCGGAGAATGAAGATTTACGACCGAGGCATAACGAGGGCTAGATGAGGCGTAAAGAAGCCCAATTCTGGTTATTATACGTATACTGAACTATACTCTTTATAGGCACAAAGCGTAATTTTGCGCTTTATGTTAGGTAAAATTTTCAGTTATGAAAATCATGAAAGAAACCTTTTTCAGGCCAAGGCTAGGAGCCGCATCGTGAGATCTTAAAGCAGTATTATTAGGTACTTAAAGCTTGATCTGTTTTATGTATTACATTTGATATCAGAACTGTTGTTCTGATATCAAAATTAATTTAAATATAAGCACTGTTGTGCTTTGGGTATTTAGAATTCAAAGTAAGGTTTTAGCTGTTTTTCGTAAAAGGTATATTTTTAATAATATAGGTAGTTACTAAAAAAAAACTGCAAATTAGTGTTGCCAATTTTTTTTAATTGGACAATATCACATACATTGCTCTGATCCTATTGTAAATAGATAAAGCACTTGTGTTATAGATATCAGAAACAACGACGGTACCACAACACACAATTTTTTTATATGATGAATTTTCGCTAGATAACATACCAACGTCATAGGATCGAAGTAAGGATTTTATATCCTTGTGTTAAGAGGTGCCAACCATTTTCTAGCATAGTTTAAATCACCCCCCAGCTCGTTGGACTGACGATCTTAGGAAGATGGCTGGCAATGGCTGCATGAAAAAAGCAAGGCTTCGTGCTATTTAACTCTAATTGGAGGCTTACTTTCAGCAATGGACTGCAATAGGCCGCAACGATGAATGCGATGAAAAACTGGTCCTTCATCTCGCCGGTCGGTTTCAATAAGTACCTACTGGTTTTGTCTTGTTTTTTTTTGCGATCAGAATATAAAAAGGTAAGGTATTCTTTCTTTAAACTATACAATTTCGCTGTTTTTTGTCGTGAGGACTTCGCAATAAAAAAAAGTTTTTGCGCCACGGCCAATAAACTTTGCGCAAGCATCGTTGCGCTATTTCTTCATTAAAAAGTTAAAAAGAAACCATTTCCAGCTTAAAACTGAAGCTAAAAGCAACATGGCGGGCGGTAGTTAGCAGAAGGGTTGCACAAACACGTCACTAATTTATGGATTAAGCACATTTGCAAAACGTAATTTGTATTCATTAAAACAAGCAACGCCGCTACGTGGAATGTTTTTAAACGCACGGTAGTATTGCGACTTGTGAAAATATTGCCGGGTATTTACAAGTATACCTAGTTTGGGTTTTATATTATGTACAAGCTGGTGTGGCTATGTTATAACTGCTTTTAGTAAATAATTTTATGTTTTCACTATATTATAATTAATAAGCTATTTCCCGCGACTTCGTTTTCTTAGTTCTACGTGCTGTTTAACAACTCACCAAAATAATTTATCATTGAACCTTTATAAGACCAGTAAATAAACATTCATCTTTATGATACCTACCTACTTTTTATGGAACGGTCTTATTAAAATATTCCGTTTTAACGTAGAGAATAGCTTGAGCGGAAGAAAATATATCTACTATCGTTAAATATTCCTATAAAATGCACGAAACTATGGCGCATAAAAATACCTATTACCTTAGTTTAATGCTAAACTGTGCTATTGCTGTCCAAAATAAATACTCTAATCTAATTTTAGTTATAGGTAGGACGAACAGACAAACAGACAGGTAGCCTTTATAAACTTGTGATAGCCCTTTGTATATAGACCCCTTAATAACAAAACTACCCGTCTCTCTAACCAAGCAGCTAAATATCAAATGATCGTGTTTCAATGTGCGCTATCGCCGCTCAGCGTCTCGCGACTTTATTGTCCTGTCGTTCAGACTCGACAGATCCTAATAGAATTAAATTGGGAGACGCGCTGCTCGCAATGTGGAAAATAATAACACGAGCGCTGCTATCTGCAGAGTTTTCACGCGCCGCCGGCAGGGGTCGGCAGAGTCTACACTAATGGAAATCCGGCCAATGATAATCTGTTTTCTACACCATTAATCCTGAACTAAGTCTGAGCACAATCTGCGGCGTCTCCGGAGTGTGCCTCGAGTTTTATGCCCTCGTTAAGGTCCGCAATTTGTGGAGTCGGGCTGTTAAGGAGCTTGGCCCTATTCGCTCCCAAATCCTAATTCCGTGGACTTTCTTAATCTTACGATATCGAGCTGAAGGTAATTGTTTCAAAATTGTAGCCGGGATAGTGGCGTGGTGGCAATCTGAAGTAAATTACGTTGGGGTGTAGGTACCTACGTAGTTTAGTTTATTCGAGAGCGAGTGCACGGCTTTCATTTCGGGAGTTAGGCGGCGGGTTATTGCTTGCATATTGCATGAGTCTAGTATTGTTTCAGTTTTAGGATAATATCTTCTACAACTTCGCATAGCCTTTGCTGAAAGGAAAATTTGATTTACAATATTGCCTACCTAATATTATATCAGTACTGTACCTACCTACATAAAATAATTGAACTTGATAATCAGTATACTAATATCTCTCCATCTACATAATAACTGGAATTAAGTTTTGTTGTAACTTATGTAATTTTACGCATTTAGTAACTTTTTGATTGTTTTTGATCATCAATGACGGAACCCACTTCGTTTTCTTCAAAGAGATACTCTCATCCTTCTTAAACATAGCCATTGTACTCGTATATTTGAACCAATATCCGCCGGAGTGCGCGAGTCAGCGCCGAGCGCATAATAAAAACGAAAGTAATCATGCAAATTGGTGTAGGAGGAGGAAAGTTGAATTAAAAAGCGGTCTGCGGGAGGGGGAGGGGCTATGTGTCTTAATGACCGCAACGGATGAGGCCGTAATCCCTCCTCCAAGAGCAACCTTTTGCTTTACTCGTTCACTATTTGGCTGTTTAGTTGGACGATCTAACGGCGATATTCAACTGTTCGATTTTCAAATGTCTGTCATTGGTTTTAAAATTAAAAATGTTGGTCATCGTTATGAGTAAGTATCTACTTTTTCCGAAAAAAAAAACAACATTACCGTACTTGCAGATGAATGCAAAAATTGGCTCTAAATATATGTTCGGATACAAAACTTTTGCGGTTTATGTTTCTCTATATTACGAGTATATATTTCACAGATTTCTAAACTCGTTAAGTTTTATTTTGAGCCTAAATTTTCACTGCTTGTCGAGAATTCGATACCTAGAGACGCAATGTTCTTTTAATATTCGGTTTTTTAAACGAATACTGAAATGTGAAGCGTTCCATGCATCAATATGCATCACAATCGATGGGGGAATGATTGGAAAATGCAAAAGTAAGATAGTATTCTTTAAAAAAATGATTTTTTTACCTGTTTACCTACTTTTTTCTATCTTGCATTATTAAAATAGGTAGGAAACCTATTCAAGTAAGTAGTTGATAAGTACGTAAAGTCATCAGTAAAGTTATCTATACATAGTAGCGACTAGATAAGAAAGCTTAGTATCTAATCGTCAATGATATTTAGTAAAACTTGAAAAATATGACGTCCAAACGAATATGACATCAGTGCTTTTTTAGATTATTTGTAAATAAATAGTATGCATTAGGTGCTATCTTAACTGTAAATAATACGCAAATGTCGCGAGGGTCATAAATTATAAAATTACGTGCAAACTGAAATAAACGCGCTAATATAATCACATGAGACTAAAATGTATTTATTTTTTCTTAGAAATAATCATTTTTTTTAATAATAGTCATTTTATGATATGGCCTAAAAATAAGTATAATTATGTTTCAGCCAAATTGTTGTCATCTTGAAATTAGTGTCCTTTTGTGAGAACCGGGAAAAGTGTAAAACTATTTCTTAGCTTACCTATGTATTTAGTTTTCAGTTAAAGGGTTTAATTCCCAGGCAAGCCCAATAAAAGTCAGGTCAGCAATAACCGTGCACGCAACGACGCGACACGACGCGACATCATCAAATCAACATTTGCAGATTCACGAAGCTTTCCCCGGAGATTTAGAGGTGGAAGGAAAATAAAAAAGTTCGTACAGGAATCCCGGTTGATCCCTGTTGCCTTTATGGTAATGCTCGGATGCGTGTATTCGACTATTCAATTTATATTTTTTCCCTCCGCCTTATTTCTTTCTCCGAAATTATCTATCCTTCGAATTTCGTTTCGCACTATATTGTATAGGAGATTCGATGTTTGCGAATAAGGTACGACTTTGGTTGAAAATATCACAGATAACCGCGGATTGGCTTTGTTTGCGACTTCAAAGGAGTTTTGTTTCGGAAATATTATGTGTATGAAAACGCTGGGGCGCTCGGCAAACTTGGAATATTGCGCTTGTTCGCTTCTAGTATAGTTTTGTGGAGTGATTGAATGCCTTTGGGCACGGTCTTCGCTTTATTTAAATACGCTTTGATGTTGTAAGTTTTGTCACTCCATGAAATACCAATAACAAAGGAAAGGAATTGAATAAGTTGTCATTAAATTTCTATACATTTTTATATTTTCTGTTAATATGCTGTAGATATTAATTTAAGATCCTCATGGCTAGGTGTTTTTGTCTTTCTTTGCACAGAAGTAATTCAATCCAATTCATTTATTCAATAATAATACACATTGTGTTTGATTTAATTGAAATATAACCTTAATAAGTAATTATGTTGACTTACTTGTAATTTTGTGTTAATTTAATTTTCAGCAGATGTCTTAATCAACTTACTTCAGAACAATCGAATTAGCTAAAAGGGCTGGATGTTATCAATCAATCTTTATGAAAAACAAATTACTTAATAAAACACTTGACGTTTTAGAGCAAAGCCCCACAAGGCATGTTCAAATTTAACATCGTTCCTGCCTCGTGGACTCATGAATAAATCATAAGAAGTAAGCACGCTCCGCGCCTTTATAATTCTACATAATACATTAAAACGCCGTACAGATTGCCTTCTACTTTAATAATATGAACTTAATGGGTATTAACATATGGAACACCAACCGTTACGCAATCTCATATAACAGCTTGTAGGTAAACAACCCTTAAAACAATGGATGTAAGACCTTATTTAGAACCACCCGGTTAAAATTAACTCAACTCAGTTGACCGTATGTAGAACCAGCCTACTTTATACATAAATAATGTTTTGTACATAATGAAACAGAATTTTGTTGAGAGAATTAAACAACCTAGGTACGTATTTAGTGACTAAATCCTGTAAGATTTTACATAAATTCATGAACGGTACTCGAAATAAGAAGGTCCCTCAAACAAGTACATGTATTTCTGAACTACTATTACATTACAACAAACTACAGTCACAAATACTATAGCAAATACTACATAATGACCACACGGCAATTAAAACTAAGAATCAATAATTTTGAGTACCTATTTTTTGCCGCATGGTTTGCGTTAAGTTTTCCTCATTTATTTTTAAATAAACATTAGCAGGAATGCTATTGTAACTTCAATTTTAAGTAGGGCATGGCTTTCCACATAGCATTGTTTTTCAAGAATAAAATCAACTTCGCCTACACATTATTTTTTAACTTTATATATACCTACCTATACGCTAGGTATTTCTTACTTTATTTACTTTAGCAAATTTTTGTCATCATCATAATCAACCAACCTCAGTTCACAAGGCTCTACCATTATTCTAATCCTCGGCTATTCTTTTTTATCTGCTGCCAGCAGAACAGCGTACCTACCTTTATCAGAGATGGCGACACCAAGTCCGGCACGCTCGCTCGCCTTTCGGCTACGTAAGTTGTCGATAACACCACCACTTTTCCTTCCCATGTTGAAGTAAAGACAGGTTTCCTATGCTGCATTTGCCATGGCGCGGTCTCCATCCACTCATAGCGAAATGATATTCAGCTTTGACTGTGTGGGCTGATCACAATAACAACTAAACAGTGTTATGTGATTATAAACACGGGGAATGTGTTCATTAATGGATAAAACTTTTTCTGCAGATTCAACATTGAATTTACAAAAATATGCGCCTCCATGTAGGTATACACTGTCATCAAAGGAGATCGTAAGTTTGTATATAGAAACCACGATAGAAACTAAAATAAAAATTAGCGATTTCGATGTTAACCTCATTTTAAAAGTTACTTATGAACACAACCGCCTCCTTAAATTTGGCTACTGTTCAAAATCACACCGTGAAACACATAAATGGCACCTTATAAAAAAAAGTTTACATATTTAGATAGAAATTGCTCTTTATTCGAGTAAAAAGTTACCTCACCGCCACTGCACTGTGTAAAAAACTACAGGTATGATTTTAATTCAGTATTCAGCATCGCTGAAAGTGGACGTGGGGCTAATCCTAAATAATGGGGCGATCCATCTTCGCTCTCCGCACGGAATTGAACGCGCTGCAGGTGGCCGGCTAGTCATAAGCGGCGGTGATACTCAATAACAATGGACTAAAGGAAGTCATCGTTATTCACATACTGCTGAACAAGGCTTATTAAATATTTCTTCGAAATAATTTGTTTTGGAAAATCTAGACGTGTTTGTTTGACCTATTAGGTCTTGACTTTTTGTAAGCTGTGTAGGTACTTGTAATGCAGGGTTCCTGATAAGGAAAAATACTTCTTTTCAAATCAACTAAATTCAAGGGCAAACAAAAAAGGGACAGGTTTTTTTTTTTTTAAAACCTGTCCCTTTTTTGTTTGCCGTCTTCATTGCATTTTTAGTATCTGTCATCTCTTGATAACTGTCGAACTAGTGTGAACCGTGATAACTGTCGAACTAGTCACCGTGTTTAAATATATAAAATCGTGTCAATCATCTGTACCACTTGGCATATCTAAAACCATATTAATTATCATATACGTACCTACGAGCCTTTTACACATTTACACGTAAACATTCGTAATTTGTAAACTTATTTCTTGAAACTTCAATGATGTAGGTAATCAGCGAAATAGTTTATCATCATCTATTAATTAATATGAAAGTAACGTAATCAAATCTAACGTTTCATTTCTAAATTGAAGACTTTTTCTGCAAACCTACTTAAGTTTACGGAGCTTTTTTCAGCTAGGAGGAAAGCACATAATGGAAGAGTTCTTAAGAAGAAAAAAAGACATTTATTTTACATTAGTTTGATAAATAAAGTCTACGTACATATCAAGATTAATAAACAGAAGACGAAAATGCTACAAACCCAAAATTGAGAAATTTTACTAAACCACCATAAATTGAGAATACAACCTACCGGCACTGATTCTGGCAACGACCCCGAAGAACCTTTGAAACATATCGAGTGTTTCAGTGCAACGATACAGCGGGTTGTTTACAGAGGGGGACCAAGGGGGCCCGGGCCCGGCGGGGGGAGCAGGGGGCAAGATGGCGGCGTCGCCAAGGCAACGCTGCACTCGCTTCCTTGATCGACCGTCGCAGCCTCCCTCTTCGTAGCTTCATTTATGTATTGTATTGCATTTGTGAACCGACTTCCATGTTTCATGACACTTAAAGTACTTAGACAGGGATGCGTTTATAGCCGCCAATTTTCCTTTAAAGTAAGATTTAGGCAACTTTTTAAGGAGCGTCGTTAACTTAAAAAAACACTTATAGCAGATTATTTCAAGCAAAGACAAATAGATTGAAACTTGGGACGTAAGCGATTATTCTCCAACTATGCATACATGCCATAAAGTTGGTTGGTAGGTGATCAGTAAAGTATATATATTACATCCTTTTTTAGTTAACTAGAATGAATCTATTTTAAAACGTAGATGCTTTTTTATGTTATTAGGTAAATTAATTTAGTCAGAGTTTGATGATATATGCAATGTATTGCCGTTTTTGCTGTAGATCCCGTAAATAAAACTAATAACTTTGACGACCTTTTCAAGATTTACTCCTTTCCGTACCTTAAAAAATAAGTTTATACAACCACATCGTTTTATCAGAATTAGGCAGGTCTAGACTTTAGGTACCTACAATAAAAACAAATTTATTTTTGCAAATAGGCTTAAAATAAGCACTTTTACACGTCTCAATATTTTTTTCCCTACCACTGCTTCGGGACAAGTTTGGGCTGGCGCCGAGAAGAAGTATCTTCCTCCGGCATAAAAAAGGGACTAAACATGTAACTGTAAAAATCTAACTCTGACGCGTACATTAGACAGATTCAATAAGTCCGATCGCACTCGATTTGTAAATAAAGTACGTTCGAGAGCTCCTTACCGTGTGATCAGTTAGGTCGCGTAATCCAGTGGCCGGCTGCTGCGAGCAATAAAAAAGAGTTATAGTTAAGAAGAAAAGGAAAGTCCTGTGTCTCCGGACCGCTCGGCGCCGTTAGTTAAGGATCAAGGGCTCAGCGCTCGCCGGGCGATAATCATAATTTTTACTTACAACCAAGAGTAGCGGCATTAGGTGCGGGCGCGCGACAAATCTTTCCTAACTACGGCGACTTCGCGACTCCACTACAGTGATCTTTGCCCGCCGTATATTTTGCGAGTACAGGTGATTTGGATGCGATTGCAGTTTCGAGATCTCGCAGTTGGTTTGGAGCGGAATTCTCATTTTAGATTTTCTATTTGGGTTTTGTTACAGATGTTCTCACACGAGTTATGTTAACTAGTTCATGTTAAATTTGTTTTGAATACCTTGTTTGGTACAATGTACATATTTAGTGTCTGATACTTGATGAATTAGGTACTAATCTTGTAAGTATTTTTACTATGCGAATACTTAGCCAAATGTCTATTATTCCTAATGTTTTTAAGGGACTGGGTTGGACTGTGTTGTTGAGATTTAATGCAGAGGTATCCTACTACTTACACGTATGCCTAATTAATTTCATAGTTAGCTCACTGACTAACTGACATTCAACTGCTGGTTCGTCAAGAAATTGTTAATTGTAATTTTTAATTAATGGTTCCTAACCATTACGATTTTTGACCTAAGCACCTATACTAAAAACCGCAGTCACAGATTAAATAAGGATGGAACTTTTATTGAATGTACAAAATAAACTTCATTTCTACACTATAGGTATATAAGATGACCGTATTCCATGTGCTCACCATAAAATATTAGCCCCCTGCGGAACGTGAACCTGCTACCGCGTTGCTTTTTATTCGGGAACGCGAACCACTAAACTGGAAACCGACAGTCACAAGTCAGTCCCTAAGCTGCTACGCCTGCTACTTAAAAAAATAAACTGAAAACAGAAAATAATGAATAAGTCGCCAAAAGGGTAGCACCTGTACGAAAAGGTAGGCTATTTGTTACCCCAATTATAGTTATTAGGTGCGAGAGTCGTAGCCAGTCGCGTCACGCCGAGTCCACTGCGTTACGGCGATGGGCCCGTATTGAAGTGTTATTCAGAATATGTGAACATCGCGTACGTGGGAGAAGCTATGGAGTCGCACTGTTTACGATATTTTTTCGTCTCACTATTTAAAATATTAAATAAAAACTGAATGTACTAGGTCTGTAATAGAACACTTTTGGACACATTCCAATAATATCATTGGACAATTGCTTGGAGACAACGATTACACAAATCAAGTTTTGAGATAACAATTATCAACAAAGACTTGAAAAGCCTGAAATAAGAAACATGGCGTAGGCCGTAGACGCTGTATCTGAAAAAAAAACAAAGTAACAAATCAAGTCACCTGTCTACAGAAGTAAACTTTTTTGATGCTTTATTATCTCTCGTTCGAATAGTCTTATCTTGATAGCACCGAGTGCTGGTCAATCTCAAAGTTTGAAAAATATCCTGCTTACAAAAGTTGCTTGTCTAATGTGTTCAAGTCACTTTCCAGACTGGTGGTGATGCGTAACATCACTTTGGGGAAGGGGTCAGACGCAGTGTTTAAACGCTAAACCAGGCCAAAAGCAGCTAATTCATCATCATCATCATCATTTCAGCCACAGGACGTCCACTGCTGAACATAGGCCCCTCCCAGTGACTTCCAGATTGGCCAGTTGTAAGCGAACTGCATCGAGCTATGGAAAGGTCGATGCTTGGAATCTTGTTAACGAATAAAATCTGAAACGAGATCATCAGGCAGAAGACCACAGTAACGGACATAGTTAAAAAATGTGGCTAACTTAAGTGGCAGTGGGCTGGCTACATCTGTCGCAGAACCGATGAAAGGTGACTCGAGAACCCGTTTACTCCACCTTTCATCGGTTCTCCGGTGTGGTGGTCTCCACCACGCCTTGGCAAACGTAGTGTAGGACGATGGTCCGACGACCTTAGGAAGATGGTTGGCAGTGGATGGATGATAAAAGCGGGAGATCGTGCTCTTCGGCGCTCTTTGGCTTACGTCCAGCAGTGGACTGCAATAGGCTGAATAGATAGATAGATTCCACAAACTACCAATATAATCGATAGCAAACTATGATTAAATAGTAATTTGGTATATAATTTCGACTGTAACTGATGTGGTGGGTAAGTAAAGTAAATAGAACAGCTTGATCAGTAAAAAGGAAATTAATTAACATTTAAAACTACATCTGGCTATAACAACAAAACTGATAGTATTGAAATGATGGTCACTGTTGATATTACGACCTTCGTATCCAGGAGGCGGCGAGCACGCCCCACTAGGAGCTCAAATATTGTCGTTATTTCCGAGGTTGCGGGTTCGATACCCGGTCGGGCAAATATAAAAAACGATTTTTTCTATATTGTCTCTGGTCTCGGTACAGAGGTACTGTTGTTTTTTTTTCATATAAAAAGTGCTTTGGCTGCTTTTATTTAGGTGTGATGTTATTATTTATTTATATTACTATCCTACTATCAAAACTTTCGATGATATCAATAGCGAATTTTGTATCGAAATACTATCGATATATTTAATATTGAAGATTGATATTATTATATTGGTTCAGCTTTAACAAACAATAGTGGACTATCTAAAGGCATCACAACTTCTCAATGTCATCATGTAACTTTGATCTTAAAGAATGAAAAAAACTTCGCTGCGGCTCTACAGTATTTCAAAGGCCGAGTGCTCACGGCCCGACCGGCCGGATTTGTTTTATGCCCGCCGAAGGCATCGACTTACCGCGACCGACCGCTCGGCGTCTCCTTAATTTTATTACGGACAGACTAGTCCGTTCCCCGAGGAAAATATCCTAATTGTGTCTCAGGAAAAACCGACCTGGGAACTGGAAATACCTATTGTTTCGCAAAACGCGCGGGCAAGGTGCGTCTTATATGAAAAGGAGTTCTATAATATAAGTGCTTTTGACTATAGCTATAAAAAATTGAGGTTTTTCGGACAATTTTCAAGAGTAATGGATAATGAACATGATCATTTAAATATTAATAAGCTTTCTAAATACCTATTCCTCATAATTTTTAGGGTTCTGTAAAAAAAAAGAAAAATAACGGAAACCTTATAGGATCACTCGGGTGTCTGTCTGTCCGTCCGTCTGTCACAGCTAATTTGCTCCGGATCTACTGGCCCAATTTAGGTGAAATTTGGTAGGATGGTGTAATCCTATGACCCTACCTAACACATATGTGCAAAGTTAAATAATATTTTTTTTATAAGGGTTATTTTCGGGGGACAACTTACTGTGTCATAATATCAAATGAAAAGGCTTGTTCTGAGGATCTCAAATATATTTCTGTAAAATAAATAGTTTTGATTTTATTCACGAAATAAGACAAAAAATGACCGTTTTCGCATTTTGAGTTAGTTTTATAGTGGCATTACATACGTGTATACGGCTACTGTAATGCTTATTTGGGCACAAATTATACGGCTTTAGATCCTATATGTATAGGTTCACAATAGGTGTTTAATTGCATTACAGGCGCATTAAATTAGCATTATTACTGTGTTTAAAGAAGGTATCAATCGCATCGCTCAGAGATTGTGGGCACAGACATCGTTAAAAGAAGAAATACCACCAAAAGGCACTCCAGAAATTGAAACAGAATAGTTAAAGCTTTGACCAGCTTCTGAGGAAAAGAGATGAGAGTTAATTAAAAAAACCTGGCCAAGTGCGAGTCGGACTCGCGCACGAAGGGTTCCGTACCATTATCTATAAAAACCTGCAAAAAAAATCACGTTTGTTGTATGGGAGCCCCCCTTAATATTTATTTTATTCTGATTTTTAGTATTTGTTGTTATAGCGGCAACAGAAATACATCATCTGTCTCTCAACTCAAGATACGTAAGAATTAGCAATATTTTTGAACAGCCACTAGTTTGCAATGATAAACAGGACGTTATTGCATTAATAACAGCAAGAGTTCTTGCAGTAGGTCCTGAAATGAATAGGTACTACATAAATAAATAAAAACCGGCCAAGTGCGAGTGGGGGTCGCACGAAGGGTTCCGCACCATTATCTATAAAAACGAGCAAAAAAAAAATCACAATTGTTGTATACATGGGAGGGATAAATGGACGTAGTTTAGCAGAAAGGACTCAATCCACATTTCGGTCAAAAATGAGTTATGCATGCCAAAATAATCTTTATGGGTAGGTCTTTTATACCAGAAAAAATCATAGCAGTATAAGTATATTTACACACTATAAGTATATTTTTTAAATACATGGACTCAACCCACATGTTTGAAGACATGCTATTTTAATACAACTTAATAGCCCTATAGCATCTGAGTCGTTTAAAATAAATATAATTCTTAAGGAGTAAGCATCATACTTATTCATCTAAAAGGACTCAAACTGCCTGAGTCAGTTCTAATAAAATGATCATCTATTAAAAGCTCCGTACTTTGATTCAGCTATAAAGACTCAAACTGCTTGGGTCAGTTCTGATAAAATGATCATCTATTAAAAGCTCCGTACTTTGATTCAGCTATAAAGACTCAAACTGTTTGGGTCAGTTCTGATAAAATGATTATGTATTAAAGACTCCGCATTATTATTTATCTTAAAAAACTCATACAATCTATCATATCAGTTAAATTAAATTTAAAATAACGAAAGTCATATAATCATTCACTAAAACAATTCAGACTTAGTTTATATGTATTTTGTTTGTGGTAAATATTATTAATATTTAAAATATCGATTATAAACTGATTATTAATACGACGTTATTATATCAAAAATGTATTTCCTATTTTGGCTGTATTAAATATAATCTAACTGGCTGTAAAAAAATATATGAACGAGCTGACCCGGCGAACTTCTAACCGCCAGTTTTTTTTTCGTCAGCCTTTCCAATATTTATTTATTTATTCAGGGTGGAGACGAATTCCAAAAACTAAAAACCATGAAAATCGGTTCAGCCCATCTCCAGTTCCATTATAGGAGAGCCGTTCTTATTTTATTTGAGGCCATTCTACATTTTATGAAGAAGCAACACTATATCTTTGGAGTTTATAAAGTTAGTCATCTGAGACACAGTAACGAGTGTATTTATCATCAGTGCGTGTGCAGGTTACATCAACTAAAAGTGGCGACAGAAACCACAGATGAAAAGAGTTGACAGAATATTATTAAATGTCAAAAATAAAAGCGACGAAAAAGGAGGATTTGGGCAATGTTATATGCTGCCTGTGGCAAATGTTTACCCATTCTTCAAGGATGCGCTGAAATGCCTCTCGTGTCCATGCCCCGTATCTGGGTTTCTCGATGTTTTGTTTCTAGCGAAGAAGTGCGCCTTCCTGCGCTTGGTTGTGAGTCTGCTGGACTTCTTCTAGAGTGAAGCGCTCTCCTCTAGCTTACGCAGCCAATCGGCTTTGGTAAGTTTATGAGCCTCATACTCCCATGGTGGAATGCCAGCTAGTGCGCATGCTTCTTGAATGATACGGTGCGGTACCTGCGCATGGCCCTGTTGCCAGCACCCGCTGCGAACGTTACAGTTGCAGTGGCAGACAGAGCATTGACCACACACTAGCACTCCATACAAGGCCATGCTGCGTAGCACTCTAAGTAATGGCGGCACGGCAGCAGCTCGCACCTGGGCCTTATAATTCGGATGAAGCCATCTAGGGCGGAAGGAGTATACCCATCAGTCTAGGCACCAGTGCACGGAAGTTGGATCTAAAGCGCCACCATCGCCTTCAGACTAGAGCTAGACATTTTAATTGAGCCTTTACCTTTACACGCACGCCATCAATCAATAGGGATAAAGGCATCTAATGGTCCATGAAAGCATATTTCCTCGGTTTTGACTGCGCAGCGCCCAATCATAGCCTATGTATCACAGGAGAGGGCCCATTACTGACCCCTGTATCATTTGCCATATTTGCAGACAGCCATCCCTATCATTAAAAAGTACCCCTCTTTCCAAATGTAATTCTCCAACAGTCGCAGACGATAGCTAAGTGCCTCATCAATACAACTTAAGGAATTGAAGGCGTCTTGCCCTTTGTGTCAGGATTGCATCAACAGTTGAGCGACCCGACCTGAAGCCTAACTTTTGGTTGGACAGGCCCTCAGGGCCAGCTATTTAAGGTATTCTTGGAGGTAAACGACAAAGATTCTTTCAAATATCTTAGCTATCTCATCGAGGAAGACAATCGGGCGATATCTGGAGGGAGAGTCCGCCGGTCTCCCTTATTTACAGAGAAGAACTAACCAATCATCCTTTTAGACTTATGGGAAGCGACCAGATTTAAAACACTTATTAAAAAATTCTATCAGGTGATTTCTAAGGGGTTCTGAGTCTGACGCTATCGCTATCACACAACCAGGGACACTATTTGAGTCATTTCGGCCTGAAAGCGCAGTATTGCGCCACTTAGTTCCTTTCCTACCCTGTAGTTGGAAAGATATTCTGGACCACCTCATTCTGTACAGATGGAGTCTAATAAGACTAGTGGGAGGACTCTCACTCTGGCAATAGACCAGCTACTAAAAAGGTAAGAAACAGAATTGGGAGTCCACAGCTTATTTTCTTGCGCACGAGTCAGCATGGGCATCCACATGGGTCACGATTAAGGTCGCCTATGAATTCCTCCCAGGTCTGGCTTTTAGCCTTGTGAATTGTGGGTTTACAACGTTTTTGTAGCCTGAAAGTATACTTCAAGGAGGTGCCTCTCTACTCCCTCATCTACAATTAAGGAGGAACGCTTACCACGTTGCCGAAAATTTTCTTAGCGTGTTTGCAAGTAGGCGGAACGAAAACCCAATATTTTGCAGGATCATCAATACACAGCTTTCTTTTGAAGAGTGCCCCGAATAGGTGGCATCGCCGCATCGCAGACTGTTGATAGCAACTTCCAAAAATAGAGGGCTGGCTGGCAGGGCTGCTTAGTCGACATTAGGGCCATAGAAAAACTTCAGTTCCAGGCCGCGACTATGGTTGCACATTTGGCTGACTCATTATCAAAACCCACACAAGAGCCCACCGGGAAAAGCGCGACAAGCGGGCTACTGATTCTTATTTCTGATATTTTTTTCATTTTATATATTTTTATCATTTATTTTAAGAAGTTTTCAAACCTGAGTCTTTTCGGCGAAACGTAAATAAGGGTCGCTTCATGCAAATATTCAATTAGCCGAAAGGACTCAAACCCATATTTCATGAAATATCTAATAAACTATCTACGAAATGATTCTTAAAAGTTAATCCATAAAAAGATTGTATTTTTTCCCTTTAATATAATGTAACTTTCAAATGATAACTTGCTTAATCACAGAAAAATACACATCTGAACTTTAAAAAATCATATCTCAAAAGTGACTTCTTGTGGGTTGAGTCCTTTTTGCTAAACTACGTCCAAATATTCCATAAATATTTATTAAATTCTTGTTTTTAGTATATAAGTATTTGTTTGTTGCCGCTAGCAACAGAAATACTTTATCTGTGAAAATTTCAATTGTCTTACTATCACGGTTTATGAGATACAGCCTGGTGACAGACGGACAGACAGACAGACAGACGGATGGACAGCGGAGTCTTAATAGGGTCCCGTTTTACCCTTTCTTTGGGTACGGAACCCTTATAAATAATTTAACATAATTTATTATATACTTGACGACCTCCGTAGCCGAAAGGCGAGCACGCTGGATTATATGGCGTCGCCATCTCTGAGGTTCCGGGTTCGATCCCCGGTCGGGTCAATGTAGAAAACGAACTTTTCTATATTGTCTTGGGTCTGGGTATTGTGGTAACGTTGCTGTTTCTATAACACAAGTGCTTTAGCTACTTACCTTAAGATCAGAGCAATGTATGTAGGATGTGTTGTTGTCCAATATTTATTTATTTATACTATAATGCAGTGGTGGCCAACTTGATTAGACCCAAGACTACTGTTTGCTGACAAAACCCTGTCTACTAATTACATACCTCTTGAAATTGTTAATGAAACAGTATAGTTCAGTATACAATTTATATATTTTTGCCTTGCCACGATCGACTTGCTTCGGTTGGCCATACCTGCTATAATGTTTTGAAATCAAGTTAAGCCAAAAATTGTACTCTCATTGCATACGTAGGCTAAGCCACAGGACAAGTAAGACTCGCTATGATCCCTTTTCTGTGGGCTAAGCCATAACACATATTATAATATATTATGTTAGAATAATGTAGTAAAAAATGTATAATTTCCTAAAAAATCTAGAGAAAACTCCGTAGTGACACAGAATATGTACCTAATAGCACTATTATCTTATATTATCTTACTATCTTTTCTTATTAGTACTTATCTCTTGTTGGCTTTTATTTACGCGAACACTACACATTTAAATGAAACTACTTTTACGGATTATTTCGCGATTTATTAACATTTTAACCTGACGTTTCGAACACTTCACCACAGATTAGTCAGAGTATGTCTAAACACACTTCACAGCGTTCGTGGTCACAGGTAGACTAAGGTGTTATTCGTCTTTACAATATTTTGAAAAAAAAAAAATGAATTGTAGTGTTATCTCTCTGTCTCCATCCAACGGATAACTCAAATATTCTCCAAAATAAAATTTATTTGATATTGACGACGCTATTTTCTCGGATAAATTATATTATTAATCCTCATCCAAATATACAAGTTTATAACCTTGGGCATACAATGTAGATATTAACAGTTTTTAACACTATTTTCATTGTGCTAATACGTACTTTATGTCCTTAATGGTTCGTAATTTTTGGCGTTTCAGTGATTTCGATTTTTACCCTTTATTTATCATAATACTTGGGTAGCATATTGTCATCTATTGGCAAGTAGAAAAAACACTTTCAAGAGCGCTATCTAGTGTCGAATAGAAAGACTTTTATACCTAAAGGTGCCAATAGATGGCGCTAACCTAGACTTTTACATGGTTTATTCTCAACTCATTCATTCGATTCATTTAATATTTAAAAAAATTGTCTAGTGATGCTGTGAAAAATATGTCGACATTTATTATATCGACATTTTCAGTAATTTGAATAATGTCGATTATATTCCTCAAAACTAGTAGTATTATAAAAATATGTTATATAAGGTCCGATTTTATTAGTGTTCATCCTGTTAACCTGTGACTATATAGGTGAAAAGCAATCGTAAAAACCAATTTTTAAATGTGTACCATAAAAACTAAAAAAGTTAAAAATCAGCAGCAGCTCGCGAGTGAGAGCGACGTATATTGTGCGCAGATCTTGCAGTTTATCGCGATGATGATGATGCTGCTACAAAACCATCCACGCTTGTCTAACTTGTGTGAGCTAAAACAGAAAAAGCTTATTTTAGTTTATTTTTAAATAAATAATAAAATACGTCCGAGGCATGTAATTTCTTCACTATCGTAATCTGTATAAGTACCTATACTTCATCCATTGCAGCGGTTGCAAATATTTTTGAAACACCTAGTGCTTTTTACAATATTGTTATCAGGTATGGACTTACTATAGCAATAATACAACATTTTTTTACACCCTAAGGTAAGGTTTTGGCCTATAATGCCAAAAAAGGTATGTACTTATACATGCATTTGAATAATGTTGAAGTCTGAAGTTTGACAGCATCATTTTCAAAATTTTTATTTTAGAACGTCGACTGTGTATTTTCAAAATATCGATATTCTTACCAACCAAGCCTCTCTAGCTTGGACGTGTCGATCTCGATTGCAAACTTCATTCATTTCATTCATTTGATCCGTATTTCATTTCATTCATCAACCAACAGTGACTTGACATTTGTTTATCAATCAATAGGTACGCAATAAAAGTTACAAGTGAAAATTATTGAGTTGTTTAGCTTTTTACAAGTTTAGGTATTAAGTCATCAAACAAAACGGAGTAAACTTACGATACTGTTGTGCCGATAAAGGCAGTCATGGCGAACGCGCTGAGTGTTTGTCTTCTCTTCGCCCTCTTTTGTTGTACAAGTAAGTAAACACATCGCTAATTAGTTTTGTCCGCAATTATAATGTCCTATTCATACAAGTGTTTATTTCGTATTCTCTGAACTATTGGACAAAATTATTGTCTCGCTAGAAAAAACAATGTTACCCACACACTCGAAAAAGAAAAAAAAATCCATTGTGCGTTCCTTGGAATTTTTTAACTATTCCACGCATAAAAAAGACGAAATGTTCGATAGAGGTATACTAAATTATTAATCTCTTTGTCCTTTCCAATAGCAGAACCAACACACTTATACAATAGACGCATTAGACGCTGACTAAACTACCATAATAAACCTAACAATAAAGCCATTTTTTAGGTGACTATAGTTTTGTCTAGTGACAGACAAAATACAAGTCACATAACTACATACCTATTATCTTCCCTTTAAACATCTTTAGATTGCATTATTTTGATTTTTATTTCTAAATAACAGTTTTACATCTTTGAAAATGAATTAAGTTTGACCTCACTAAATACATAATTAAATCAACATATAAGCTACTGGGTATTGTTCAGTAATGACTGATAAAAAGTATTATGACACCATAATGCAGGAAATATGATCAATTTGTTACTAACCATGAGTAATAGTGTTATATGACTCATTTGTACACTAGATACACTTGTGTTTTCAAGTCACCAAAGCAACAGAAACAAAATTACGAAATACCCATTTTTATTGCATTTAGTGTTCTTTTGTGAGTAATAATATCATAAAAGCATAATGGTCAATAGCTGCTTTTGTGTGAGAAAAAGTAATTATGGTTGTAGCCATAGGGGCTATAACCACATAAGATTTGCTTTGTCAAAACATGTGTTTTTATATCCAACCATTCCAGAGAATCTTAAGAGTTGAAATAAACACTAACACATTCAAACCATGGTTGGAGTGTAGCAAAGGGTGTGCAAGGCGTTTGGAATTAAAATTAAAAATAAGTATCCGTTAGTAAATGACCATTGTAAGTGATAAATAAAAGCATTTAAATCATGTGAACTAAGTAATTGGTGTTGGCACTAATGATAATGATTGAGGTCAATCTAAGCTGAACAATAACAGTCATTGACATCATCTTTGTTGTTAGTGAATATTATTTTTACTTGTTATATTCAACATTTAAAGCAAATATCTTATTTGTAAACATCTTAAATATATTAACAGCTCTTGAGTGATCAGGAAGAAACCGTTGCCCAGCCATGCGGAACATTATGTTAGTAAAAATGTTAATCATTGTCATTAAATTCATCATCATCATCAGTATTAAAAAGTCAAGCTAACAATTTGTTCTAACCTATCCTTGTTTTTGTGTAAGATCATATCCTAATTTATGTGTAAGAATAATGTTATGCTGTATTTAATACTACATATTACTTATGCAATAAAAAATATACTGCGTACAATAGTATGCAGCGTATGCAATTTTAAGGGAGTATTTCCTTAACCTTATAAAGTTATTTATAGAGGTATTTTATTGTGTAAAATTTTTGCCAACAGATTTGTCGTTAGCTCGACAAGTACCAAAAGAGTGCTCTAAAGGACCCACATATTGGTGCCAAAATCTCAAGTAAGTATTAAAACAAGTTTTGAAGAGAACTAAGGCATATTTGTTTGTTTTTATTTCTCAAAATCCATGTCAAACTCATTCATTTGTGTAAACTGTTAACTGTAACTGTCTGGTAAGATGAAGTCCTTATAAACAATCAATGCGAATTATTTCCATCTTACTGTTGATTTTTGTTCAACAGAGAGACATAACAAAGTGGTACCAGTTTTTTAATTTTGCAAAAATTGCCATTAACGCTCAATTATACGTTATGTATGATAAAGCCCCCCCCCCCCCATTTATAGCTGCAATTGTCTAATAATACTGAATGACTGTGACTCAGGCAAGGGGCCGACTGCGGGGCCGTAGGTCACTGCATTGGGACAGTCTGGGAGTCTCACAAGCAAGACGTCAGAAGCAACGACGTGTCGGACAAGTTCGTCAGGCTCTTCCGACAGCTAAAGGATGTGAAGGACCTTGTTAATGAGGTGAGCATTACATACAGACAGTTAACCCTTGACATGGAATGACAAGTATAGTGCCTGAAAATAAAATTATGCTTACAGAAATACTAGTTTCCAGCTTATACATAGGTAACTTTATTAATTAATCTTTCCTTACTACAAAGTTGTCTAACTTATCTAGGCCCAATTTTTTTCAAGCCACATTAACAAAAAGGTATATCAACACATACACATACCCTCGGAGCAAGATAAATTACCTATTTTTTTGAATCATAAGTTAACTCATGTTAGTTAGTCACGTTCAAGAACTCGAATCTTGCTTTGCTCTAGCAGTTTCGCCTTACGGTTATGTATGTAGTTCAGTTGTATAATGACAACCGGCATAACAAGTATCTATATATGCCCTATGTATTAGATTTTACGTGCTATTTGCTATTTGTAAGTCTTCAATTATGCTAGTAATGCTTCAGATTGTGTATCGATAACCTTTCGTCTGCATATTACCCTCCACTATAAAATACATTTATTACGGACTTTCTGCTATTTATAGACAAATTAGCTATCGCAAGCGACTTTGTCTGTGTAGGTACACTTCAGTATTATGCCAAAGGGGCATCTCTCAAGAACAAAAACTGGATAAAAAATATTTTATGTGTTAATCTAGATCAAGATCATTTATTGTCTCAAATTTCAGCGAATTCCATTCAGCTGTAAAGTGTGATTGATGTGATATGAATTGAACGAAACGTGTTTCTCTAATAAAATGTGACTTATTACTACCATCCATCCATCCATCCATAAGCCGAAAGACTCACTGCTGGACATAGGCCTCCCCCAAGGATTTCCACAAAGATCGGTCTTGTGCCACCCGCATCCAGCGGCTTCCCGCAACCTTCACCAGATCGTCGGTCCACCTAAATAAGAAAATACTACATAATAACATAATTCCAACGCAATGCAGATTAACGTGTTTACAATAACGACGCATTTTGAACAATATCACATGAGATTAGAGGAAGGGGGGGAGGTCCGAGCCAAATCTCACGATTCAAAAAATCGCCAAAATTACCTCACGTAATTAATGTAATAAACATTTTGTTTTCAAATGTATAATTTTTAAGGCAATAGATTTATAAAAATCTGCTTAGTATACTTTTATAGTCGGTAAATGCACTTTATAAATCATTTAAGTGTTAACAGCCCGTGGCGAGGTTTATATTTATCGGAGTAGTTTTCGCTTAACGGCTCTTTATCTTTTCGCACGCCTTTCAATTGCATTAAGATAACAACAGCGATGTTTTTATTTCATAACGAGCTCAAAGTACATTATATTTGAACTTTAGAAACTTTCAATATTGTTTATGGGTCTCATTTGCTATAAATGCAATTCAGGTAGGTATAGATTTGGTATTTCGGTTACTTTTTAAAATCATTAATACTAAAAGTCATAATACAATACAATGGTCTAAACATCTTATATTAAAACACATAACTATCTCACCTGCATGTTGTTTGACCTAAGTTAATTATGTCTAAGTTTAAATTACCTAATAGGTGGAATACTTTATTGTACTAACATACACTCTACCTAATGGACTAATAGTCCTAATCTTGACATGAGACAATAAATTAAAACCGGCTAAGTGCGAGTCGGACTCGCGCACGAAGGGTTCCGTACCAGTATCTATAAAAACGGCAAAAAAAATGTTTGTTGTATGGGAGCCCCCATAAATATTCATTAAATTCTGTTTTTTAGTATTTGTTGTTATAGCGGCAACATAAATACATCATCTGTGAAAATTTCAACTCTCTAACTATCACGGTTCATGACATGAAATACAGCCTGGTGACAGACGGACAGCGGAGCCTTAGTAATAGGGTCCCGTTTTACCCTTTGAGTACGGAACCCTAAATAAACGATAAAACAAAACTTAAAGTTCTAACAGTGGATTAATAAAACCTTAATGCGATAATACAATGTACTTAAGCGTACAATACATACAATATTATGACCACTGAAATAATCAGTACATTACCTAGTTAAAGTAGGTAGGTACAGGTAATAATAGCTTAACCTTCATTAGTTATTTCATCTGGTGTTATGAAGTCAAGTATAAGTAGAGCGACTGTAACGTGTTTTAAAATGAGGTATTTTGCCGTATAGGTATATTTTTAGTGTTTTTAATATGTAACCGTTATTTATAATTATACTTATTTTGTAGGTATAGACCACAATCCTTGTCAACGTGCTTAGTTATTTAGGTTAAAGGCGTTACATAAAAGCTTACATCAATTATTTAATGATTGAATTTTCTTCTTTTTCTTATGTAAACATCATGATACTACATCAAATTGACTGTCTGTGACGACAGTCAATTTGATGTAGTATTTAGAAAACATCTGGGGAGATTCCTTGTATTGTTCTTTGTACGTTTAATTATCATTAACTCATTGGCTTTGGTCACACTTGTGATTTAATTGCAATGACTACTTACATTGTATTGTCACGCAAAACTATTGATAAGATTTTTTGACATTGAAAATCTAATAGGATATCGAGAGGGTATGGATGGCGCAAAATGTTGTATTAGTATTAATTTTAAAGTAATGTAGAAACAATCGTGATTACATGACGGCGACCCACAAGGTGGACAGACGACCTACGAGTAGTAAAGGTTGTAGGAAGCCGCTAGATGAAGGCCGCTTCCAAATGGCCAATCTGGAAGTCATTGGAGATGCCTATGTTCAGCAGACTCCTATGGCTTTATTTTATTCCTAAAGAGCATTGCAACCTCAATTTCTTATTCCCCTTGGAATATCTAGGCAACCGCTCGCTAGCTCGCTTCCGTATGCCACGATGTGTCCTACACACCATTGCAGTGGCCCCTGCAAAGAGAATACAGCCAACCTTCAGTAATAAAGGTTGTAGGAAACCGCTGGATGAAGGCCGCTTCTAACCGGCCGATCTGGAAGACATTGGGAGATGCCTATGTTTAGCAGACGTCCTATGGCTTAAATAATGCCCTCTTTATTTTACTCTAAACTTCGATAAGTTTTGGTACAATCTAAATTTATTATTTCCCTAGGAATATCTAGGCAACCGCGTCGCTTCGGCTTGCCACGATGTGCCCTACGCACCAGTGGCCCGCACCTGCAAAGAGAACACAGCCAACCTTCAGAAGTACCTGTACCATGTCCTCCTCTCGGAGACAACCCCGGAGGGCATGTGTCAAGTCATCGGCATGTGTAACAACGACAAACTGGACAACTTCGTCGGTATTAACAATGTGAGTTTTATACAAAAATTGATCGATAAGTATTTCATCAGTCAGCCCCCCTAGCATGACCTACAAAACACGATATGATATAGCGATTTATCGACATCCAACTGACAAAATGTGATATACTTGCCGCCATCGTGAACTTTTATCGAAACAGCGAACATGACCGTGCCGGTGACGTCGCCGGCACGGACATGCTCGCTTGGATAATAGGTTTTAAACGTGTCTTGTTTCTTATTTTATCAAAATAAGTATGTGACATTTAGATTCTAAAGAACTAGTTTATGTCAACTTTTGTACGAGTTGTGTGCAATTATTAACGCACGATTTTATTTTCAGAAAAAGAAGTCTGAACCCAAAAAGCAAGCTAACCAGAAAGGTAAGTCATTAAAAATATCATTTTTTATCTTATGATAAGAATAATCGTAAAGGTCGATTCATAAGCTGTAAATGGAGATTTTTCCAAAAATAATGATTATTAGCAACATTAACTATCTATAAATATATAAATAAATATTAGACAACATCACATACATTGCTTTGATCCTAAGGTAAGTAGCTAAAGCACTTGTGTTATAGAAACCAGAAACAACGACTGTATCACAACACCCAGACCTGAGACAATATAGAAAAGTTCGTTTTCCTTATTGACCCGACCGGGGATCGAACCCGGAACCTCAGAGATGGCGGCGCCATATAGTCGGGCGTGCTCGCCTCTCAGATACGGAGGAGGAGGATCTAAAACAATACTATCTACTCTTTAACTAAGCAAACCCTGTACAACGACAACTAGAAGGCACATAAATTATACATAAATACATTTATAAACATCCATGAATCAGGTACAAATGCCAGTGCTTATTACATAAACATTTGCCCCTTGCGGGATTCAAACCCGCAACATCTTTCTTTGTAGTCCAGGGTGCGAACCACTAAGACTGTCGTTGAATTTAAAAGGCCAATTGAACAAATGAGTTTTTATTTCCAGTGCATCTGGTCGGCGGCTCCCACTGCACGTGGGGACCTTCTTACTGGTGCAACAACTTCAGGTAAGAATTCATATGACATCTACATGTACTCATCCTATGTGACTACGAGTAACGTGGTTCTCTTTACATAATACACTTACAAACGAGCCTGGGGGCCTAGCACGAAAGTATATCTTTCGTTCGGTCGTATAAACCTAACAAATTAAAATGTCTGGTCTTATGTGTCAATCCTTTAATAAAATATGACCATCTCAATCTAGTTGTGTTAAAAACCCGATCGTTTTCAATTGTTCATAATTGTCAAACCTTTGATACGGGGGAATGGATGTTTTAATTTGATCGGATAATACGACCGACCGAACGATGCGCTTTCGCATTAGGCTTCCTGTTACTTTTTAGCGGTTTGTCCTACTCTCCGTAGTAGTCAAAGTAAGGTACTTACTTACACTTAATTATGATCCTGGATCAAGTCCAGATAGCGAATGTCATCACCATCTTTTTAGCCGCAGGCCGTCCACTGATCAACACAGCCCTCCCCCAGAATGCCAACAGACCTCATTTTACCCTAAGAATTATCTTATCTTCCTAAGGAAATGAGGTCTGTACCGAACTGTTAAGACCGTAAAACTGTTTTACAGTTGTAGTAGGTAAATTCAAAAAGAAAACTGACTAACGTTTTTCTTGCAATTTCTTTGATATTGCATTTTTTAATATTATAATGCCAGTTTATGAGTGGTATTTCTAAACGTTCAAACAAATGAGTTCATGACATTTAAAAATAAGTACCAACAAAGGAAATAAATGCTATTGTTTTGCATTTCTATAACGGAATCATCATAACATTTTATTATTAATATTATTTATCTAAATAACCGGAAAAGATACATACATTAGGTCTACCTATCACAGGGGTGTGCGGTGCTTATAGTCAATTATGCAGTGCCTACCTAGAAAATGAAATGAGGTAGGCAGTAGGTACCTACTTACAAATGTGTGTTATTGATAAGAACCACAGATTTTCATGAATAAAACACATTGTGAGTATCTAATGCCTACCTCTAAATAAAACCAATGCTTGCCACTGACCTATCATTAAAATCGTCATGTGTGATTGGATACCAATCGCACAAACTTAATATTTGTAGAATAGGTATTTAGTATTTTGTGTTAAAATTGCATGTATCATACTGTACTATATGTTACTATCTAGCTATGAGCTAATCACTGAGTTGTTTCCTGCCTCTAAATCGCGAATTCGCGAGATATTGTAAGGTCGACGTTGTAAATGTTTTGTTTTTTACACTAATGTGTTAAAACAGTTTTGTTACAGATAACGTTATCAAAATGTTCACTTATTCAAACTATAATAAGCATTGAGTTGATACTTGTTTAAGTATAGAATAAATGACACTTGTGTGTCTATATATACTATAATATACTTTAATTAATGTAGAAAAAGAAAACAGTTTTTAATTTGTCAATCTACGACTACAACTGCTCATGCCCATCACAAAAACATTTCCCTCTTCCGGGATTCGAATCGTTTTTCATGTATGCTAACGTTCTGGATTATTTGTTGATTATGTTTTCTCCCGAGAGAGGTACTATCACAACCCATCAAATTAAATCGTGTTATTCTACGCTTCTGAAAACGTTTATTGGTCATTGTCACATAATGCGCCTACACTTAATAATGACTTATGTATTGCTGAACTGAATGGCTTTGTAGCGCATAAACTGTATTGTCTTACTCGAAGTGGAACAATGATTGGTTGCATTATAGCCAGCTAGTTCCGAAACCGCCAAGCGTGTTGTAAACCTCAGGACATTGGTTCTCAACCTTTGGAATCTATAACAATGCGTTGGTTTGACTAATTAACAATAAATAATACATATAGGGCCTGTTTCACAATCGCTGAGTAAAGTTCTAAATAAGCTACTTAGAACTTATCTTCTCGGCAAACAAATAGGGAGGGATGTTGACTTTGACGTTGAAAGGGACAGTTTTGCTTGCTTTTTATACGCTTTTCCAAAAATTAACACCATCCCTATTCTTTACTGGGTACATTAGCTTACTTATAACTTTCTCAGCGATTGTGACACAGGCCCTTAATATAAAGGACAATGACATAGACTTACACACATTTAATATATGTACTAATAAATATGTTTGAGTAACACTACACTTCATAAAATCTAATAAATAAGCTTTAACGGTGTTTAGTAAGCAGCAGTTTTGTTTATTTAAAGTCATTTTTTATCTATTTAACTGTCAACTGCCATTAAACGCAATGATATTTCATTATGTATTGTATGGTTTAGAAGGTACTAATTAAGGTACAGTTAATTGACATAGGTTCCAGGATGAGATTTGTAGCCATAAACATGATATGAAAATACACCGGCCATCCTGGCGTCAGAATGGCAGCTGTATGAGATTTTTTATCTTACTTTAAAAGGGTTTAGATACTGATTATTTTTTGTGTAGGTACTGTTTAGTACAGTTTAGGTACTATTGTTGATAATATATTTCATCAAGATACAGAAACTACATGTGCCATCCTGACGTTCACGTTATTGGGCTTATTATAATACAACGTCAAACATCCATCATAGCTCAGCATATTTAAAAAATAACACGTTACATTTATTCCAGCACACAATAACGTAACAAGTTTAGAACAGTGACCTCAAAAGTTTGAGAACTTGTGTTCAAAAGTGGAAGTATCTCAAATTACATGTCAGTGTGTCAACACGGCCACTTCGGTTCGCTTGCACAATGCGCTTTCTTGTAATTGTGTTGTATAACGAGAATTACAATTCGCTTATCGCAGTTCTCGGCCCGATGAAAATTTAATAACCCATTTATTTTTTTCAATTATTGATTATCATGCTGTTGATGTGCAAAGTTATGCATTGGCGCAATGCCCATGAAAACAAGCATATTTTGAGTTTGTGTATGATTGCCAAAAGTACACCTTCGTGTTAATTTGTAGAAAATTATAAATACCGGTCACTTTCTTTGTTGCTATTGTCACATTTACCTCATCAACCAGACTTAAAACCGAATAATGCGTAAATGATTAATTAAATAGGCACACCTTGCCTAATTAAACAGCAAACACCTTGATTGCCATGGCATTCACCAGTCACGGTGACCCCCAAACTACAAATTTTGTATTGTAATGTCTAGTTTCTGGGCTGTTAAATATGTAACTTTTCGTAATCATGGTGGGACGATCTTGTTTGCTAAAACTTTTATATAAGACAAATTTTAAGGTAGTGCCAATTTTTACAGCAGATAGAAATAATAAAGAAAAAAATACTTTACGTAGATCGTTTTACTTACCGATTCTATAATCCTGTATAATATACGCTTAAAATGTAACAGAATAATGAGATAATGCCTCTAAAAAGTACTATGTTTCAATGCAGAGATGACTTAATTCCAGCTCTTTGTTATAATTAACTTTTGTCTAGTAACTTGACATTTTTGTGTTCTATTAAGCTATTAATAAGGACGTCACGTATGGTTCCCGAAAATGGGCCTATGTACTAAATAAATGAGATAAATGGGTGTTATTATTCAAACAGCACGGGCCACGAATGCGGAGCGACGAAACACTGCGTGGAGCGAGTGTGGTCCAAGATGCAGTACCCTGAAGACAAGGACAGCATCTGCCAGATCTGCACGGACATGGTGAAGCAAGCCCGGGACCAGCTAGAGAGCAACCAGACGCAGGTATGGACTGCGCGACTATAAAAAGCTATATCTTGCGACTATCCATATGATAGCGCGTAGAACTGACGGCTGATAAGACAGAAAGGTTCTAGAATGGAAGACGTACTGGCAAGCGGAGCTCAGTACTTTCACCCACTAGGTGGACAAGCGACCTTGTAAAAGTTGCAGATAGCCTCTGGATGCAGACCGATTTCAACCAGCCAAACCGATCCTGAAAGTCATCGAGGGTGGCTTATGTTCAGCTGAAACTGAAATGATATGATTATGATCTACAAACTGATGCCAAATAGTTAGTGGTTTAGTATAGGGAAATATGTATGTATGTTTTTGATGATTGTCCTATAGTAGTATATCCCCTTAAAAAAATTAAGTAACTAAAAAATTTGGATCTTTTATATTTTTTACTGCGCTTTAATCTCTACTGCATGTAAAAAAATTGCAACTAAAAGAAATCTACGATCATCTGTGGTTCGGACTAGAGATGTGCGCTATCAGGAATATTCCCACTCCCGCGAATATTTCCAAAACTACAATTCCCGGAAACATTCTATACTTCTTAGAATAATACTTAATTATAAGGGGTTAGATCTGAACTTAAAAGAACACAGTATAACATTCTTTACATGTAATCACGGAAAGATAAAAGTAAGATAAGAGTTGACCTGGTTTATAAACAAACAAGGGGATATTCCGGATTATTCCTTCATCCTTTAAACAAAATTTAAAGTAGTTCTAGATATAAATTTTAATACTATATTATAAGTTATACATGCTCATACGTCATTAATTTCTGACACAATATTTCACCAAGTTGTCGGTCACAGAATCGTCCCTAGGTCATTGACCGATAACCTTAAAGCGTGTGAGGGACCAACCACTTGTTTTGACCCGCTGTTAAACTGTCATCGACAATCGATAAATACCTTGACGACAATATATGAGGGCGTTGGGTATTAATCATCTTTAAATTAGTCGGTAAGCCGAAACAGATTATGAAAAGATAGCGATTTGGTGGTAACTTAAACCAATCTAGCTCTCCCTTTTCATTCTCATTGAATGGAAAAGGAAATATTAATTAGAACTCAGAATTTACTCTTAATCTTTTCGCGATGACGACTGTCTAGTGTAGTTTTTCAAGGTCCGGACTACAAATCCAGGAGGTTGCGGGTTCGAATCCTACAAGGGCAGTTTTAGGATGTGTGTTGAGCACTAGCAATTGTACCTAAGTCATAGATGTTTGTAAACGTATTTAAGTATGTTTATCCGTTTTCTAGTCGACATAGTACAAGCTTCGCTTAGTTCTGGGCAAAGTAGTAGGAGTGATCGTAAAAAGTTATTTATTTATTTATAGGTAGGTACAATTCTATAGTACAATACAGAATACTTGTCACTACAACACACGCTCAATAAAAAGATGTCAATGAAATCGGCAAAAAATAACAGTGAATCCTATTCCAGAACGACCTCAAGGACGTATTCGAAGGCTCCTGCAAGCTGATGCCGATCAAGGTAGTGGCGAAGGAATGCATGAAGCTGGCCGACGACTTCGTGCCCGAATTAGTGGAGACTTTGGCCTCCGAGATGAACCCGCAAGCCGTCTGTTCCGTCGCCGGCCTTTGCAACAGTGCGAGGATCGACAAACTTCTAGAAGAACACGTAAGAGATCTAAGTAGAAAACTTAAGGCCTTAACACGCTTGAATGACCTTGACGCGTCGCGCCTATACAATTTCGCGCATGCGGATGACCTCTAAAAATCGGATAAACATGTTTTTTTATGAAATTATTGCCTTTAACGAGAATTTTCAAATAAAACGTGTATATTTCTAAAATCTTGTTTTGTGTGAAAACAGTAATGAAATAGCTTGTGCCGTTTAAGAGAACATTTGCAATTTATGAAAAAATAGACACTTTTTTGTGCATGTTTTAATCCAAGGGACTTAACGGAAAATCAAAATTATTCAATTCAAGATGTTTATTAAATCCTAAACAGGTATTCTGACAATTTGATTTTCATATTCGAGATTTTAGGCACTTGGGTGGTGTTAAAACCTTAAGTAGATTTGATCACTTCTTAGCGTTAAAAGGCCGACTAGGAAATCATCGTAGGACGTCTCGTCTAACCTCTTTCTCCTGACGTCTGCCGGCAGTTATTGCAGCTTACGACCTTTGCCAACTGAGTGTTCTCAAATACATCGTGAAATCGAAATCACTTGGTTAATCTGTTGAATAGCAGTACCGATAGATGCTGCTCAACTTGTTTTTATTATTTTATAGGAGAAAACTATAGGCTTAGTTCTATACTTTTATTGTTTGAACCAATTTTGTTAAATTTTAGCTGTTTGTGTTCCTTGAAAATATAAAATAAAAATAAACTCTGCATTAAACTTACACTTAAAAAAGGAAAATCTGGTTATTTTCTTTACACATTCAGTGTTACCTGGTCTTAAATTGTAATGACCAAGTATCAGAATAAACACCATTGTACCTTACTCAAATGCAAATTTAATTAAATGTAAGTTAAATAAAATTAACAATGAATAAACCGCGCCAATTTATCTTAGTTAGTTAGTTTAGCTGGGAGGTGTCCGCACTTAGCCTCTCGATTGGGCCATTGTGCGTGCTGTGTCCTTCCCCTACTCCAACCAGCCCAAGTCATCCCAGAAGGCCAGCAGACCCTTCAGGCTCCTGAATGCCTCCGGGAGTGATCCTGGTGATTGGAGAATCCGTGCCCGTTGTTCTGCCACGCTCTCGCACTCCATGAGCACGTGCCGCGGCGTTTCCTCTGCCTCCATGCATCCTCTGCATGTAGGGCTGTCTGTTACTCCTATGTGGAATAGGTGCCTGTTTAGTGAACAATGACCGGTTATAGTACCTACAACCTTCCGAAGTTCGTTCCGTTTTAGTCTGATGAGGCTGCGGGCAAGCTTTTTTGATGCTGCCGAAATTGCATCTTTTGTTTGCCTGCATCCTACACTGTTCATCCATTCGGTATGGTGGGTTCCTGTGGTTCTTTCACGCAGCCACGTTTTAATTTGGGCCTGAGGTATAGGCAGTAGTGGTTCCGGTCCATGGACTACTACCTTCGATCCTCTTTTGGCCAATTCGTCTGCGGTGTCATTTCCCAGTGAGTTGCTGTGTCCTTTGATCCATTGCAGAACTACTCTGTTCGTGTTTGCAATGGATTGGAGTGCATTGTGACACTCTAGTATGAGTGCGGAGGTTACGACATTGTTTTGTAGGGCTTGGAGTACGGATGCACTATCCGAGACAATTTTTATGCCAAGATCTCGGACGTCTCTGGCTGCAACCGCCTGTGCCACTTTGGTTATACCAATGCATTCTGCCTGGAAGATGGAGTTTAACTTGTCTAGTGTGGTCGATATGTTTATGTTTAAATCATTCGAGAAGACGCCGGCTCCGGTACCATGTGCCGTTTTTGAGCCGTCTGTATATATCCTAACTTCATCGACGCCAGAGTTGTCTTTTGGTTCTTCTGTGAGTTGGATATTGTATCTTCGATCGAAGATGTGTTGACACGGAGTTCTGTCCATGGGCGCCTCGAGGAGTGGTAATTCCTTTAGGACCTCCTGCAGAACTTTTGAGTGTGTTGTTTCTATGTTTTGTTTCCATAGTCCGTTTGCTCTTAGTCTCAGGGCGGCTGACTGTGCTTCCTCCTGTATGATGAGATCTAGCGGTCTCAAGTTTAGGAGGAACTCGAGCGCGGCTGATGGGGTGGTTCTCATGCATCCAGTAGTTGCTACGCTCGCTAGTCGCTGTAGACTCTGGAGTTTTGTTTTCACTGTGGTCAGTTGTGTTCTGGGCCACCATACAACTGATCCATAAGTTATAGAAGGTCTGATAACTGATGTGTAGAGCCAAAGTGTGATTTTTGGATTTAGACCCCAACTTTTACCAACTAGTCTTCTACATTGACAAAATGCTATACAGTGCCATGCCAATTTATCTTATCCGACTATTAACAATATTATTAATGGTAACTATCATTATCAGAATATAAGTGTCGGCACGAATAGTGTTTAATGACCTCGGGTCATGCCACTAATCATCTGAACACATGATTTCAAGGATAATATTTTTCAAGAAAGTATAAACCAATCATGGAAACTAATTTGAATAAAAAAAAGTAGTTATTTTATTAAAATATTTTGAAATTCTTTACATAATGACGTGCTCTGTAAGCCTGTACGTACAGCTTATCTTCACACACACATTCACATTTGACTTATGCTGTCATTCAAATCTGTGTCATTTTTAATGCACAGACGAGTGACTAACACACACACACAAACACACACACGCAAACTCTGTGACGTTGGATGTAAGCTTCTCCGTGATTGAGGGGTTGTATGAATGGCAAATTCACTTTTGGATTTTTTGTAAAATTAAACGTCATCTTGCAATTATTACTAATATGTAAATAGCAAAATACAATTTATAATCGTAAAATCTCCCAATGGTTTTGGAATCAGCATAGGAAAAAAAAAAATTGTTTTCCCTCTTTAGGGACATAATGTAAACCTAAATTAAGTAACAGGAAATTACGTAAATAGTTAATTGAAATAAATAATTTATTTACAGGAAAAAGAGGCTCATCCTGAGAAGAAGGAAACTAAACTACTTGGTCACATCAAATGCACCCAAGGACCATCATATTGGTGCAGCAACTTCACGTAATACTTTTAAATATTTTCTTAGTTATAACTTAGTATTAAAATAATTATATATACACGAGATATTACTTTTTAAAGTTAAGAAACGGCATTTATTTTCAAAAGTAATTAACGATTGTTGAGCATTTTTTTATTATTACTGTAAATTTACACAGATGGCATTCGTTATGTACATTTTCAGCCTTGAGTATTATTAATCATAAATATTAATAACAATGGAAACATTTTCTACATCAAAATAAACGAGATAAACAATCGTTGTAACAATATCGAGTTCGTTGAACTGTATGTAGATAGAACTTGGATTCAAGAATCAATTTTCAAGACAACAAAGCAATGGGGTAATGGACACAATTGACATACTTTTTATGAGCTGTCAAAACGCAACTCTTTCATTGTCATGGTACTGGGGTCGGATTGACACTGGATAGCGACTACTGTTTATTTACGGCTTCTGATGTAATAAAAACAAAATTAAAGAAACAAATATAACTATGTATGAAATGTTTAAAACTGGCCGCAAATGCAACGCTACGAAGTGATATCTTGAAATTAGTTGTAAATTCTATCAACATTCCAATTTCTATTACGGGTATGAAATATGAACTGTATGTATATTTAGAACTAGCTACGAATGTAGCGCCATAAAATGATATTTTGTAAAAGTTTAAACATCCCAATTTCATAATCAATTAAAAAATACAACACACACAAAACAAGTATGACGACCTCCGTAGCTGAGAGGCTAGCACGCCGGACTATATATGGCGCCGCCATCTCTGAGGTTCCAGGTTCGATTTCCGATCGGGTCAATGTAGAAAACGAACTTTTCTATATTTTCTCGGGTCTCGGTGTTGTGGTACCGTCGTTGTTTCTGATTTCTATAACACAAGTGCTTTAGCTACTTACCTTAGGATCAGAGCAATGTTTGTGATGTTGTCCAATATTTATTTATTTATTAAGTATGTAATATGCATGTAACATATTTCCCAAATTATAATATATGATATGTTTAGAACCGGCCGCGAATGCAGCGCTACAAAGTACTGTGCGGGCTCCGTGTGGCCGAGCACCAACTTCCCCGAAGACACCGACAGCATCTGCAAGATCTGCACAGACATGGTCACGCAGGCGCGAGACCAGCTAGAGAGCAACGAGACACAGGTATATTCCTTTATTTATTTTATTTACTGTAGGGACACAAACAGTACAAAGTTACATATAATTAGAGTATAAATTTAGATCATAAACCAATAAAGGTCTGAGGTCGATGATTTTTTTCAATTGTTATTTATCTTCAATTAAACCTTGCATGGAATTGCTAAAAACAAAAATTTACAATGTTTAAGCATTTCTGATCTTAACCAATAGTCAAATATTTGTAAAAATATTTCTATAGGGTGTTGACGGTAGTATACTACTCAGCTATACATATAGCTACAACATTGATCAGAATACGCTGGCTTTAACAGCGAGAAAAAACACTTGAGGAATTTCATCTTGTCACGTGACGTCCTCGGTAGCTTAGTTGGTAAAGCACTCGCCCGGCATGCGATGGGACGTGGGTTCGAGTCCCACCTGAGTTCGATGTTTATTTTTTCAGTGTTATTTATCTTCAAATAAACCAATAAAGTCTCCACTGATGACAATATTTTATTAAATACAGTATGAGCAGCTAATATGAAAAACATTCGGGATAAAGCAATGTGACTCATTGAGGCCTACTTCGATTGAGATATATTCTTCGGCTCTCATTCCGTCTAGGTATAAAATAAGCGATGAATCGCAAAGATTTATTCCGGAAAACGATTTATATTTATTCAACACTTACTTTATCTAGGGAGTGTATTAAAAAACTGTAGCATTAGTTTTTTAGTTTGTTGTTATAGCGGCAACAGAAATACATAATCTGTAAAAAATTCAACTCTCTTACTATCACGGTTTATGAGATACAGCCTGTTGACAGACGGACAGACAGACAGACGGACAGCGGAGCCTTAGTAATAGGGTCCCGTTTTACCCTTTGGGTACGAAACCCCAAAAAGGATGGCAAGAGAAAGAATAGGACCTTGTAGGACTGTTCATTTAGTCATCTTACACTTTGTTATTCATTCCTATTAGGAGGAACTGAAAGAAGTCTTCGAAGGTTCCTGCAAGTTGATCCCAATCAAGATAGTGACTAAAGAGTGCATCAAGATGGCGGACGACTTCGTGCCCGAACTAGTCGAGACGCTCGCTTCGCAGATGAACCCTCAAGCAGTCTGTTCAGTCGCTGGCCTGTGTAATAGCGCTAGGATCGATCAGCTGTTGGATGCTTACGTGAGTATACTACATAACCTGTTTCTGGTAGATGTGACCCAGAGTGCATCAAGATGGCGGACGACTTCTTTGAGTTAGTCGAGACGCTCGCTTCGCAGATAAACCCTCAAGCATTCTGTTCAGTTTCTGGCTTGTGTAATAGTGCTAGGATCAATAAGCTGTTGGACGCTAACGTGAGTATACAATAGTAGCTGTTTCTGTTATCTGTGACCAAAGAGTGCATCAAGATAGCGGACGACTTCGTACCCGGGTCTGCTCTGTCGCTGGGCTGTGTAATAGCGCTACGTGAGTATGCTATAGTAGGTAGCTGTTTCTGTTATTTCATATTTGTGACCAAAGAGTGCATCAGAGGTCTTATATCAATCAATAGCTCAAAATGTAATAACCAGACTTGCCGCATTTAAGATCATGGTCAGGCGTACAGTCAACAGCACGTCGACCTGCCCCAAAAGTAAAAAATTCTCCAATAGATTTTCAACTTTAAGCCTGTCGTATAGAGTTCATTTTCAAATGAGAAAATTTGACATTTTGTGGTAGGTCGACGTGCTGTTGTCCGTACATCAAGTAAAAACGGGGCAAAGCGCTTGGAAGAATAATACGTATTCCAGAATAACTTTAAGCTCTATTAAAATCTAATGCGTAGTCGTATCTGTCTGATTGCCTTAAAACAGACCATGCAAATAACGACTATGTTTTAATACTAACTTTTACTAAGATTTCTGTAGATTTCATCGTGTTCGCATCTATCTTCATCATAAAATACTGTCGAATAAATAAAGAAGCATAAGTATTTAATGTCACGATGTATTGCAGAACACCCAGCTGGCAAAGGTCGTGAGCTGCAACAACTGCCGGCAAACGGCTCTCGTCGCGAGGAAGAGGTTCGACGAGACGTCCTACGATGATTTCCTAATTGGTCTACTTCGGGTAAGATTTATACTTTTTTCTATATTTACACACACACAACAAGAATTTCTTATTTTAAAACATGATTTTGGGACCACTTGCACATATTTAAAAATCTAGATTTAGCATTTATCATTCAAATTCATTTCTGTCTGTATATTCTTAAGACAAACGACGGACAGAATTTGATCAAGCTGGAAGCAAGTGGTTTTTAGGCAACGCTTAGTCGTCCAGGATATAAGGATATAAAACATTTATATCTACTTATGACTTACCTACTTATGAACTAAGCAAGATTGGCGAAGTAATTTGCTAAAAGTAATACAAAAAAGTTGTTATAATGAAATAATAATTTACAAAAAAGTAATCACGCCTAAATCATAATACATCGTTCTTTAATAATAAATAAACATTCTGATTATTTATTATAAAAAGTTTAATGAAAGCGCTTTGATTACATACTTTATCCCAACTACACAACCATAAATGATATACTCTTTCCATCTAGGTGTGCCGTGACATGGGCTCTCTCTCCGATTCCTGCTCCATGCTAGTATTCCAATACTACGAGAACATATTGGAGGCTGTGAAGAAAGACCTGACTCCGCAGAGCGTGTGCCACCTCAGTGGACAGTGCACGTACCGGTTCCACTCACACGACCAGTACACCTTCCCGGAGGTCGAAGATAAGCCTACTGAGTAAGCACTTGTAGAATATAAGGCTCGGTCTATACCCAGCCGGTAACCGGACCTGGTTAACGCGGATTCAATCCATCGCTTAAGCAATAAGGTCGTTTTTTGAACGGATTCTTGCGGATGGATGCTGACGGATTCCGGCAGCATATAGACCGAGCTTAAGAATATTATCTAGAATATTGAAGGAGTGCACGTACCAGTTCCACTCGCATGACCAGTATACCTTCCCGAAGGTCGAAGACAAGCCTATTGCGTAAGCACTTGTTAGAATATAACCTAGAGTTTTGAAAGTCCTGACTCCGCAGAGCGTGTGCCACTTCAGTGGATAGTGCACGTACCGGTTCCACTCTCACGACCAGTACACCTTCCCGGAGGTCGAACTACTGAGTAAGGGCTTGTTTTTCTTCTTTGCGTGTCGACTCAGGCTTTTCATATGTGGGAGGACCAAAACTCAGCAACTGATATATCACTAGGTATCGGTGGCCTTGTAAAGATTCTCGCGTGTGCAGGTGTATGCAGGGCATGTTAAAAGATGTGCCATTGTCTGGGGGGAAATACCACACAGACATGCAGCCTCCAAGCTGTAACCCCGCCTGCGCATGTTTTCCCTCTTCGGCCTAATTGGGTCCGTACCGTTCGTTGCCTATTTAAGGAATTCCAGGTTGCCCAAGGTAGATCATATCCTCTATGGGACTATGGGATATTTCTCCTCCCATAGCTGTAAGCGGGCGTCTTTAGCATTCCCGTGCAGAGGAGAAACTTAGGAAAAGCCTACTAAGTTTAAGTTTCTCCTCTACACAAGTGTTTACTTGTTAGGATATAACCTAGAATATTGAAGGACCTGACTCCGCAGAGCGTGTGCCACCTCAGTGGTCAGTGCACATACGTTCTACTCTCACGACCAATACACCTTCCCCAAGGTCGAGGATAAGCTTACAGAGTAAGCACTTGTTACGATATAACCTAGAATGTTCAAGAATCATCCTGGAGTATCCGGAATCATGGAGCCATCATATAAAAAATAAGCCATTTGAGTAGACGCGGGACTCGTGGCAGCAAACCTTTAACTTTACCTCGTATATAACCTTTTATTACCTCACGTTACGACCGGGTTTATTGACTGGATGGCCAAGCCATCGAATGGGAAATTTCAACAGTAATGACTGTATTATATCTTCCAGTGATGTTCCGTGCGAGTTCTGCGAGCAAGTCGTAAAGCACCTACGAGACACACTTATCGCCAACACCACTGAACTTGAGTTCTACAAGGTGCTTAAAGGTAAACTTTGTCTATTAATTATTTAACGGGTAATATGGTCGAGTAAAAACAATTTTAAACTTTTCATACTAACGGAATCTGACAATAATTCCTTTTTTTATACGTTTTGAAAAAAATCCGTATCAGCTTATTCGACTAGCCTGACTTGCATAACATGCATTAGGCAAGTCCTGTTAGAATGATTTGGTTTCAATATTTTTGACTTGAGAGTTTGTTAAAAAGCCTTGCGACGTTAACACTAAATATCATTAATAAAGTCAAATGCTTATGTAAAAACTTCATTGGTTTTTTTTTTCAAATTAGGTCTCTGCAAGCAAACCGGCAACTTCAAAACGGAATGTTTACACCTCGCCGAACAGTACTACCCCCTCATCTACCAGTACCTCGTGTCCGATCTACAGCCAGAGAAGATCTGTGACCTCATGGGCCTGTGCGGAAAGCCTACTATGGACACGCCGATCGCGCCCTTACTGCCTAGGGAATTGGTCATCAAATCCGTTGCATCTTCACCCAAACTTATCGGTGCTGATGAAGCTAATAGCTACAAAGTAAGTAGATGCATTTTTTTTGTATATTTTGATGTCTTCCACTGACACGCGATTGGCGTGTAATCGCGACTTAGTGCCTGAGCAAGAGGTCAACAAATCTATAGATCTTTTAAAACCTGGCAATGTCATAGCTAAAATTTAAGAGATTGTCTATTGTTAGTTTCTCTCGTAAAACATGTAACGAAATATAAATGGCGCCTTTTTAGATAACATTAATTATTACACGAATGTTGAGCGCTAGACGAAAGATGCGCGAAAGACCATTATGAATACGTGATTGGCTAGTCGCTTGCTGCGTCTGCACCGCCGGCCGAGATTGGTTGTTAGCTCCGCGCATACGCGCCTGTGATACGATGAACGTCTCGATGCGCAAAGCGATCCCCACTCTTTGGCCCAGAGCTCAAAATCTGTGTCTGGGACTGATACAAGCCATTGGGCTTTGCTTTCATTAAAATTGTATTTTGTTTGCAGGTGTCCCCAATTCCACTGAGTACCAAGCAAGCGAACGTGCGCATCATGGACACTGAAGATATCCCGCCGCTGAACATTGACCGTATGTTCGTGCGTTTGCCCCAGAATAAGGCCGCCTGCTCCTTCTGCCAGTACTTCTTGCACTATTTGCAAGTCGAGCTTAGCGATTCTAAGACTGAGGTACGTAATCTACGTATACATTGTCTACAGTAGATAGGGTACAGTACTATCAAGAAAATAGAAAGATATACATTGCAGTTCATTACTTAATGTTCAACAGTAAAGTTCAGTATCAATTGAAATAATTTTGTGGTCTTCAATAGGTGGGTGATATCAAGAAAGTAAAAAAATAGACGTAACAATGTTAATCGGTATTTTTTTTTATTTACGGAAAGGTGATCTTTCGATATCAGTATTGGTGCCATAGTAAAAACTGAGAATTTGAATATCTTTTTCAAGTCATTCCTCGTACTGCCGTCTGGCAACCCCATATCGTTTTTCTATTGACAACCGTTTGTTTTCTAGGACGCGATCAAAGATGCAGTGGACAAGGCTTGCGACCGCCTACCGCAGTCCATCAACGGCGAGTGCAGGACCTTCGTAACCGAGTACGGGCCGGCTGTCATCGCTTTATTAGTGCAAGAGATCGATCCGGCCAGTGTGAGTTTATAACTAAATCTATCATCATCAACGTAGCGTAGGACGCCCAGCTCCATGGGCCAATGACCTTAGGAAAATAGCTGGTAGTAGATGGACGATAAAATGGGGATATTATGCTCTTTGGTGCTCTTCGGGGGAGGTTTACGTCCAATAGTGGACTGCATAAAAGTCACATATTACTTTAATGGTAAGTTAAATTATAATTAAGCGCTAGGCAAAGAAGGAGCGAACACTGTCAAACTTAAGTATAAATCAGACGCGAAGATTACCACGTTTTCATACTTGTAAACCCAAGTACTTTTAACACTCATGCACATGAGAGCGGGTCGCAACAAAGCAAAAATTCTCTGACATCTATCTCACTATATTCATTTATCAAAGAAACCTCTTCTCTTCCTATGGGTGTCGTAAGAGGCGACTACAGGAGAACCGCCACGAGAAGACGGGCAGCAGCGTCTCCTCTCCACCATTGGCCAAACTGCGATCGCCAACCCGCCTGCCAAGCGTGGCGACTATAGCAAAATCCTCCTTTTGGAGAGGCCTGTGTCCAGCAGTGGACTGATATAGACTGGTGATGTGATGATGATGATCAGAGAAACAAAAGAGACCGCCTGCTCTAACACTTACAGGTCAAAAACGGTCACAAACGATCCTATTTTGTCGTCAGATTTGTCCAGCGCTGGGCATCTGCCCGCAGACGCAGCAGGTGCGGCGCGTGGCGATCAACTCCGCGCGCTCCAACTGCCCGCTCTGCCTGTTCGCCGTCGAGCAGCTAGAAACCATGCTCAAGAACAATCATACTGAGGTTAGTTATCACTGGTCCATTGTTGGGGTAATAACCCAACAATCGCCATCATCATTTCATCGACAGGATGGCCATTGCTGAACAAAGGCCTTCCGCAGTGTCTTCCAGATCGGCCGGTTGGAGGCGGCCTGCATCCAGCGGCTTCCTGCAACCTTTACCAGGTCGTCTGTCCACCTTGTGGATGTGAGTCCCACGCTGCGCTTGCCGGTACGCGGCTTCCATTCCAGAACCTTTCTGCCCCATCGGCCGTCAGTTCTATGTGCTATGTGCCCCGCCCACTGACCAATACAGTTTGCTAAACGGTGAGAAAATTTGGAATATTTGTGAGGACAATACTAAAAACGTCATTTTTAGTTTCCCATACAAACTGTTAAATAATATTTTTTTAATCCGAGGTGGTAGGAAGTTCGACGGGTCAGCTAGTCTATTACTAAAATGAATCCATGGGATGTCTACTACTTACTTCCTATCACACTACTACACAACGAAAGTTAGTATGGATGGATGGGTGGATGTATGTTTGTTACTCTTTTACGCAAAAACTACTGAACAGTAATAAAGCTTATACATTAGAATTACAAATTATAAAGATTTTTATGCCGCCATATTTTAAATGAACTAAAGACCACGCGGAGGAATTCGCTGGTAACAAGTAGTTCTTTTATACTTTAAGACCCGGCCAAACCAACGCGTGCGCGGTGGCGTGCGTGGTGGCGTGGGCGTGGGTATTCAGATCGTGCCATAGCATTTGTATCGACGAGTTCACACCGGTGCGGACAGCGGCGGCGTGCAGCTTGACATTCAGCGTTTGCACGCGCGGACATGGCCTTTGACGTGACAGGCTCAACAGACAGATGGCGCGCTACTATGATAATATAAATAATTACGTTTAAAGCCAATAATGTTTTTCCGAAAAGCAATAAGTGAAGCCAACTAGCTTTTTTCTTACTTACATCTTCAAATAGCTTCGCTCGGGTAACCGCGTTAGAATTAATTAATGCGAAACTTAGTAAATAAATTTAAAAAAAACTACAAAAATGCTTAGTTTATTTAGTAAAAGGGTTGAGCTTTTATATTCGTAGTATATCTGCAAATAATCTGATAAACAATTGTAAAATCATAATTTGTGGACAGTACTCCAGACGTACACTGTCCATCAATGTGTTAAAGTAGTATTCTTAAAGCCTGAAATTTTTCTCATTCAAAAAAGTTTTCATTTCAATTGTACATAGTTGTTATAATTGTTTTCATTTTAATTTTACCTGTGTTAGGACATTCCCGCTCTTCCTACAGATCCAGTTTATCAACTTTATATTGTGTGCATTGAATTTGAATGTTGCTAAAAATGATAATTTTCCCCGCAGGAAAACATCCGCCACGCTTTAGACAACCTCTGCAACCACTTATCCGCTAAACTGAAGACGGAGTGCGTGGACTTCGTGGACGCGTACTCGAACCAGCTCGTGGAGATGTTGGTCGCCAACATGAACGCGCAGGAAGTCTGCGTCTACCTCAAACTGTGCACGGTAATAGAGTTTTACATTATCATTATAACCGATAATGGGGTAATCGGGTGCTCAATTACCTAAACTTCCCCTTTTCCTTTACGAAAAAAATAATATGGATATGCCTTTTTGAATAAAATAAAGCTTCATTTGGTTAATCGTTTTCGGAATTAACTAAATTAATCCTATTGTTTATTAAATTTCCATAAATATGTTTATTGAAATAATCGGATTAAAGCCTTAAAAATAAATAGTAGTAAATTTTAAATATCAATTAAGAACTAGAAATTTAAAATTAATTCATCAACCGCCTAGCTAGACACTAGACAAGATAATAAATCTTTTGTTTTTGGGCTTCACTAGTTCGCATAAAATAGATGCGGTCCATTGGGCTTGGACGAGTGGGATCGCTCCATCGCGAAATTAAATCTAACTTCGTAATCACCTGTCAGATAACTATAAAGATGTTTTCAATTGTCTCTTTGGTATCTATCTATAATAACTATATATCTGTCGTAGCCCGATCTTAAAATTAAACACTTCATGATGTGGCCGGCCATTTCATAAAATGGTCGTATTTCATAAAACGGCCAAACAAAACTGGCCATATCGGTTAAACGTCAACGTTTGATGATATGCCAATCAACGTTTGGCCATATCATTAAAATAGGTATAAATACGTTTACAAGTTACAGGCATTCGTTTAATAATAATTTTGGACTAAAGATAAATAAATATTTGTAATTTTGAAAGGAAACTAATAAATAAAAAGATTTAAATAACCTAACTAACCTCCAAATTACGTGTCAAACAACAATAATTTGACGTTGCGCCTTTTTTTCGAGTGACTTTCATAAAAATCACCTAGCTTGATGTCTTAACGATAATTCACTGCAATTTAATCTTCTAATTACACTTATTATTCACTTTCACAATTAACAAAAACAAAATAATAATTGGCCGCCGCCATGTTGTACCACAATAACAAAGCGACATCAGCGCCTCTACCGGTGGATAATATAACTATTTTACGATATGACCACCAATGTTTGGCCATTTCATGAAGTAGTCAGTCATATCGTCAAACGCTGACTGATTCATTGATCTGGCCTATTAACATCATGATGTGGCCAGCAGGTAATGTGCCGCATCAAGAAAATCGGCCATTTTATGAAATGGTTGGCCACATCATGAAGTGATAAATTTTAAGATCGGGCCACGACATATCTATAACACAAGTGCTTTAGCTACTTACATAAGGATCAGACTAATGTGTTTGATGTTATCCAAGTTTTATTTTATTACTTTCACCCTTAGGACTCAGTGAGCGACCCCCTTAAGATCACTTCATCGAGCATCGACAAGTACCACGACAAGCCGCAGACGATGGCCGACAGGAACAACCACAAGGGGAAGTCTATGCTACCCAAGCACATGTTAGTCGGCGCTGGCGATATCGGTACGTTATACTCAAAATAATACAATAATACAGGTAATAAAAAATAATAGGACACTCCTTAACCATGTAATTTATATCTCGAAATAATGTTTGTACTAAATAAAATAATGTTCTTATAATACAGCAAAATAATAAAGCCGATTAAGTGGTTTTAAGTGTCCTATTCATTTGTAAGCTCTCTGTATTCTCGTCGTGAAACGAGTGCAGCCATGAAGAATGCTCAGATAGGTCAAGTGTACCCTTACACTGATATGACAACTCAAAATTAGCTGACTCATAGACTGTTGTTTTTTAAACGATTTTTTAACGGATGTTTAGGTACTGTAGTCTTATAAAATAAGACCTTTTCGTAAATGTATATATTCTATACGTTACAGTCAAAACTACATGTGCTATTACAATAAGTGAAGTTTGGCTTTGCCAGCCGGTGCCAAACATTGTACACCGTTTTGTCATAACCTAACCCAGACGATACGAACGAACAAACCTAACCTACCCCAGTCTATAAGTATTTTTGATTGAAATTAGTCTGAATTAACAAATGTATTATTATTTAAAAATGAATGGAATAATTAAAGTAATCTAGCTAAATTATTAGAATATAGATTATTGGACATAACATTATTTGAACAGAAACAAACGAGATCCCCGACAACACCGTGAACGGGCATTCGGTTAACAAAGTGTCGCAGAAGACCGTCTGCGTCGTCTGCGAGTTCGTGATGAAGGAGATCGACGAACAGATCAAGGACAAACACAATGAGGTAAGTTGGCTTATTGATGTAAACTTTATTTGCTACGGTCCTAGCTATAGGGCGACCTAGTGTGATCATTAAACGTTTTAGGCCTCCCCCACACTAGCGTCTTTGGAGCGTTGGCGTCGTGGCAGTGTCCAATCAGCGTTAACCCGTATGTTTGAAAAAAAAAAACAATTGAAGAACAATGGCCCGTCAAACATGTGTGTACCAATTGAGCTAAAGGGTTTAAGTTAATGCCACGCTCATAACGTTCGACGCTCGAAAGAAGCTAGTGTAGGCCTTAATCGCTCTATTTGGCAAACGGCTAGTTGACTAATTAACAAATTATCCCCACTTCCGGCCGCGAGATGACATATTATATTTCGCAACCAAGATACTGACTAATGAAGCCTGTAGCCCACTCCGTTTCTAGCCCTATTATTTATCTATGTCGTGGCCCGATCTTAGAATTAATCACTTCATGATTTGGCCAACCATTTCATAAAATGGTCGTTTTTCATGATGCGGCACAGTAACCGCTGGCCACATCATGATGTTGATAGGCCAGATCAATGAATCAGTCGGCGTTTGATGATATGCCCGACTAATTCATGAAATGGCCAAACGTTGGTGGTCATATCGTAAAACAGTTATATAATCCACCGGTAGAGGCGCTGATGTCGCATTGTTATTGTGGTACAACATGGCGGCGGACAATTATTATTCTGTTGTAAATTGTGAAAGTGAATAATAAGTGTAAATAGAATATTAGATTGCAGTGAATTATCGTTAAGACGTCAAGCTAGGTGATTTTTATGAAAGTCTTTCGAAAAAAAGGCGCAACGTTAAAAATCGTGAAGTGGGAGGTTAGTTAGGTTATTTAAATCTTTTTATTTATTAGTTTTTTTCAAAATTACAAATATTGATAATGTTTTATTTTAAATCTATTGCTCAAAATTAATATTAAACAAATTCCAGTAACGTAAACGTATTTATACCCATTTTAATGATATGGCCAAACGTTGATTGACATATCATCAAACGTTGACGTTTATACGATATGGCCAGTTTTGTTTGACTGTTTTATGAATTACGACCATTTTATGAAATGGCCGGCTACATCATGAATTGTTTAATTTTAAGATCGGGCCACGACATCTACACAGATTGTACGCAAGAAACAGCACAAACAAAGAAGTATTGAAATATATTTTTTATATTGAAACCGTGTGTTATGATGGCATCAACATAATTTTAACATTTCATAAACTTGCTGCAGTTCAGACTACTAAAAGTTAGCTATCTCAATCATAGTGGTAAGATTTGAATTAAATTCAACAGGACGAAATCAAGACCATCGTCCACGGCGTATGCCGCCACATGCCGAAGTCGGTCCGTGGCGAGTGCGACCAGTTCGTGGAGAAGTACGCTGACCTGGTCATCAATCTGCTGGCTCAGGAGTTAGAACCCGACCAGATCTGCCACCAGCTCAAGCTGTGCGACCCGACGGACGAAGGGATGCATGCCGTCAGAGGTAATTAGGAGCTATCATCCACATATTCATCATCATCATTTCAGCCACAGGACGTTCACTGCTGAACATAAGCCTCCCCCAGTGACTTCCAGATCGGCCGCTTGGAAGCGACATGCATCCAGCGGCTTCCTAACCTTTACCAGGTCCTCTGTCCACCTTATCCACATATTATGTCACGCAAATTATTAACATTTAAAACTCCCTTCCCCCTGTGTCACGCTTTTTGTCGATCTCTTTAACACACACGGTCACAATTGGCTATTAAACTTTAACAGTAATAATTTCGTATTTTTTATGAATATTTCGGTTTCATGGTACAAACTACAAAAAAATATTATGGCTGTAGTAAAATTTTGTAGAAATAAAATTACTTTAGGTTTCAATACCCATTTACCTGTTTTGGTTGATAAAAATTAGAATTTAACAATAAATTTAATTAGTAATTAATGAAATTATTTAAGTATCCCAGAGTTATCACATCCATTATCGGTTTTAGGGCAAGTGTTACATTTCCACTGTGTCAGTTTTATTATACGTTGAGCTATTCAATAACTTAAGTTTTACTTTTGTTTCACTGTCATAATCTGGTTTTATCCTTAAGAGAAAACCTTGACATAGTTTTTTCAATTTTCCATTTCAACTTTTATCTCATCTCTCCGAACTGTCATACTTGCCTACAGGACAAACTAGTAATAAATGACATTTAGACTAAACAAGTGGTGTTTTCCCCAGCAGAAGAGATCCTGGACTGCGCGGTATGCGAAACGGTGGTGTTGGCGGTGAAGAAAGTGCTGAGCAACGATCGCGTCGACCGCAACATCGTGCACATCGTCGAGAAGTCTTGCGCGCTGCTGCCCGCCAAGTACTACAATAGGGTAGGACAATCTTTTCCTTTATCATTTCAGCCATAATAAAAATAGATTCATAACTCAACTTTTTAATCCCTTACCACAGCAACTCTTATTTTTTTATGGCGACGGACGTGTGACCATTGCTGTCAGATGTCAATATCACTGTCACACATGGACTGTCAAATTGGCAATCGCAAAAGATTTGGCTGTTGCCATTTTGACCCACAGCACATGAGTAAAGAAACGGAACAGAGACAAAGCTACATACAAATGCGCTGTGATAGGTACATCACTACAAGTGCAACGCGTGTGTGTGCGTGACCACTGGCCCCTTGTCACGTATGAGCCGAAACCGCTTCAAACTAGATCAGCCAGTGGTCAATCTCAGGGCTTGCAGGCGTGACACGTGTGACACGACAGGCGTGTTTTGTTTTGTTATCGAGTTTCTCACATAATACGTAGTAATATTTTTGTTTTAGTATTTAAAAAGTGTTGTAAATATGGTTGAACATTGTACTGTGTGTGATAATACCTCCTGACGATTTTATTGCATTTGTTGAATTGCTTGAGCAAAAATTTTGCGAATATTTTGATCTTCATGTACAAATTGTTAATATTGGTAATGACATATTAGCACGTTTGCAAGATTGTACGTACATTTCATATGCCATGTGATTATTTCCCATTGGATTATTTGAAAAAACTTTATATTAGATTTAGAATTTATCATTCGATTAAAAAACACAACAAATTATTAAAAACCAAAAGTAATAAAAAAAAATATTTAGAGTATGTAATTTGTAAAAAAAATAACCTATTTTAATAAAAAATGTGAAAAAAAAGAACATTTATATTTTAAATTTATTCAATTGTGCCAACTCTACCAAAATAGGTATAAATTTTGCTAGCTCTTTAGAAGCTTTGTCTCTGTTCCGTTTCTTTACTCATGTGCCCACAGCACGTAGAAATAATTATAAAAAATAAAAATGTTTTCGTTGTTATAAACTTACCAAATATTTCTTCTAACATTTTAAAACATTTCTTTTTCAAACACGGAGATGTTTAAAATTAGCATTGTAGTTTCGGATGCCATATTTTTGTAGATTTTAAACGTGTATCATTTAATCCTGTTTATTTACTTAGAATGAAAAAAACAACCTTTATAGAAAAAAATAAAAAGTCGTTCGATTTTATTTAAATAGGATTGAAATTATACAAATTAACGACATTATTGTTGTTATCAGTGCCACACGATGCTGGAGATCTACGGCGACAGCGTGATCCACCTGATCGAGGAGCTGGGCACGAAGGGCGTGTGCAAGAAGATCGGCCTCTGCAGCGTCACCGACGCCGCCTACGTCGACATGCATAAGAGCCGCAACTAACGTGTAAGCATCATCATCATCATAATAGGGTTGTGGACACCATCCATAAATAAATATTGGACAACGTCATATATATTGCTCTGATCCTAAGGTAAGTAGCTAAACCACTTGTCTTTTAGAAATCAGAAACAACGAAGGTACCACAACACCCAGACCCGAGACAATATAAATAAATAATAATAAAATAAATAAATATTGGACAACATCACATACATTGTTCTGATCCTAAGGTAAGTTGCTAAAGCACTTGTGTTATAGAAATCAGAATCAACGACGGTACCACAACACCCAGACCCGAGCCAATATAGAAAAGTTCGTTTACTACATTGACCCGACCGGGGATCGAACCCGGAACCTCAGAGATGGAATAATAAAAAAATATATATTTTTGCTCTATTGCGAAAACAAGGATAGACACAGACGACGTTGACGTTGAAGTTTTAAATATACATTTTTGTAATACCTTTTACCTAGACACAGACGACATTGTTTAGCTGTTGTGGCTGCTTTTTGGAGTCGGAAGTTTTAAATATACATTTTTTAATACCTATTACCTAGACACAGACGACATTGTTTAGCTGTTGTGGCTGCTTTTTGGAGTCGAAATTTTAAATATACATACAGGGTGTAAAAAAAGGCCTAACGAAGCCTTAAACCACGAATTCTATATATAAAACCTAGTAGAATGCAAAAAAAATAATTGCTGGGAAATGACTCTTATTTTTGGGTATCAAAAAAAAAGTACTTATATCGAACCCGCAATGTATAGCGCGCACGCCACAGGCTATGCCTGTGTGTGTAAGCGGATCATGTTTCTTTGTAAAAAAGTTTAGTATTAATAAACAGAAGGCAATTTTGTAAAAATCTTTGAAAAAAAATTGTAACTTTGACTTTCAATAACTCGGTAACCCGTCATTTCCCAGGCATAGTGTAAAAGAAAAAAATGATCATAATAATACGTAGAATATGTGGTATTCGGCTTCGTTAAGCCTTTTTTTACACCCGATATTTGTAATACCTATTACCTACATATTGTATTTTCGTTTTTTTTTTCAGAATCAGCCGGTCGAGCAGTCTTCGTAAGATTGTAACCGCATTAGTAATCTCCATTATCATTTTATCGTGTAAGTCTTGATTTTTTACCAAAACCAAGTAGAAATAAGTTTGGTTTGTTGCAAGAAAAGCATTGTGACCATTTCTTTTATTTACTTTCTTTTTCATTGTCTCTTGTATTTCTTATTCTTATTTTACGATAAGTAAAATTTTATTTTAATCATAAATATTGGATTAAGATTCAATAAACGCCTGTTTGTAAATTTCAAAATTTTAAATGTACTTATATCTTGTGTAAAATAGTCACAGTAATCTTCTTTTATCATTTAATATTCGTCGTACGTAAAGTTGGCTCATTTATCATGTCATAATATAAATAACCACAGATCATAGTAGCTAACATATATTTTTTGCAAAGATGGAATAGTTATCTCATGCTAGCCTGTGATAAGTCATTTGTAAACTGTTTCTATAAAAATAAAGTTTGGAAAAGTAAACTTATTGTATTATTTTACATCGCAAATCACTACTCGTGCTTCTGCAAATTATTCAAAGTGTTATTGATATAGCGTGAAACCTTTTAAGGGGTGACTTAACTGCTCAAATAGACAGCGACTTCTACAATAGAACTCAAATACAACATCGAATTCTCCAACAATGGTGACCCCATGGGCACCAAATCTGAAAAAGTGTCACGTTCCGCGTGAGAGCGAGAGCGCGGAGCAAGCGATAGAGAGGCACGATCGGCCTAAGTGTTATGCTTGTGACGCATCTATCTCTCTTCCACTCTATCGGCCGATGCGTCCGAGTAGCATCAATGTTTTCTTATGACGTTATCACGTAAAATTATCGTCCGTAAACCGACTTTACAGGGACCACCAATGTTTTTGTACTTATCGGTGGACGTAATATTATCACAGACATAAACTAAGACTAGTGTTAGTGAGCTTTTGATATTGACCCCCCGCCCCCTTCCACACACTAAGGTTAGCGCTAGTTGAGCAGCGACTCTTCAGACGGCAGCGCGGCTCCTCGCGCTGGCCGGACTGCTGCGGTGTCAGCTCGGGCTCGTCCGGGTTGTGCCGCCGCAGGTGCGACAGCTCGTAGGCTAGTGTTAGTGAGCATGTGATATTGCCCCCCCCCCCCCCCCCCCCCACAGGCTAGCGCTAGTTGAGCAGTGACTCCTCGGACGGCAGCGGCGTGTGGCAGCGCGGCTCCTCGCGCTGGCCGGGCTCCTGCGGCGCCAGCTCGGGCTCGTTCGGGTTGTGCCGCCGCAGGTGCGACGCAAGCCACAGTATCGGCTCCGCTTCTCGTAGGCTAGTGTTAGTGAGCTTGTGATATTGTCTCTCCCCGTGGGCCCCCCCACCCCACACTAAGGCTAGCGCTAGTTGAGCAGCGACTCTTCAGACGGCAGCGGCGTGTGGCAGCGCGGCTCCTCGCGCTGGCCGGGCTCCTGTGGCGCCAGCTCGGGCTCGTTCGGGTTGTGCCGCCGCAGGTGCGACGCGAGCCACAGTATCGGCTCGGCCGGCTTCTCGTGCGCCAGCGCCGTCAGCCCCGGCAGCAGTGTGGGCGTGATGTGCTTCTGGATGTAGTCGTTCACTTGCCAGTGCCGCATGAGCGGACCGACGATCACTGGAATTCGTTTTATTGATCCATCAATCCGTTTGTTGCGATACCGCCAGCGCACACGGCAACTTTTTGCATCCGCTACCAGCGATACTGGGATTTATGATCGGAAAAAAGTCGCGAAAACTAGATGCAGTGACCAAGTCGCCGATCGCGGCTAGCGATTAATTATCATTGACAGTGCAGTCGCAAAATTGCCGATCGTAGGTGCTAGCTAAAAGTCGCAGCGTGTAGAGGGGTTAACATGCAGTTTAAATATTCAATATGGCTTATTAGGAATTATATTATGATAAAGCAATTTTAATAAAGGCAACGTTTGAACGTCTACGCACAGGATGCGTACTCTACGCATCCTGTGCGTATAGGCCTTAAACGTTTTGATGAACAACCGTCTGGTTTAGTGCTTTACGCTACAAGTCCGAACTACAAACCTATGCGGTTGCGGGGTCAAATCCAGCACGGACAAAATTGTGTAATATGATGAGCACAAGCATTTGTACCCAAGTCATTAATGTATATCAAATCTTGCTTGTAATGTAGTCGCTATATTACAACCTTTGCTTAGTTAAAGGTCAGATAATTAGTGTCATTATTTGATTAATTATGCATTTTTACAGTACTTTTCAAAGCCATGTCTAAATCTATCAGTCCTTAAGTCGCCTGTTTTGCAAATAGTTACCTAATACATACTGTCATTTAAATATCAACTTACTGTTTGGAAAAAAGAAATGTATCTCCCGAAGAGCTTCAGAGTGGTTCTCACTCCCGTGCACCGCGTTAAAGAAGTCCCCGTACTGCGTGCGTCGGCCGTAGCACGCGCGGATACTGTCCGGCCAGTACGCCTGGGCCTCGACCACGCTGAAAAAAAAAACAGCTCTCTAATAAAGAACTCTAAGCTATTTCGAGCGTCGACGTCGTGGCAGTGTCCAATCAGCGTTAAGTAAATGCCGCTACGCAAGCGTTGCGTCAACACTGGATGCTGCCACGACGTCCACGCTCGAAAGACGCTAGTATGGGGAGTCCCTTAAGGTCATTTACACTCCTGCGTGAAATCCGAGACGAGCCACGGGAGTGTTTGTCTCGCCTTGCTGCTCGAGTCAAAGGACCTCGCAAGTGACGCGTGCGTGATATTCACACTCGCGTTCTTACTTCAGATAGTAACTCATGGCGTAGAACCTATCCATTCACCGTGTTTTTAACGAGGCACTCGACGTCCAGGCTAACTACACTTCAAATTGCGTCAGGTTTTACCTGGATGCTGTTACGGGATGCACCAGCTTATGCAAGTAAAACGCTTGTATAAATAATAAAAAACAAACTATTGCTATAAAAAAATTGGTGCTACGAAAAACAAAACTCGCAAAAAATCAGATGCTACTCTGTGAAAGTACTTGTGCAAGTTTTGTTTGCCTATAATTGTTTGTGGTAATTAGCCAGAAAACTACCTAGAAATGTAAAATTAGAATAGGTACCTATTATTATTAGGTATACCTTGTGTTGGTAAACCTTAATAAATAAAATACTTACCGTAAGCCGAAACCGTAGCATGGCGTAGCAGTTTTAGACATGCTACCTACCAGACAATATATAATAATAGTTCGTAAATATATAGACAAGATGCTTTAACACCTACGTTCTAGCCAGTCTAAGAGCCGTTTCACACGAGCGATTTTAATCGGCGGAGCGAAATCGCGTGAACATGTCTACAGCTTCCTCATTACTCTAAAACGAATTCTAAGCCTGCCATAGTTTAACGCATAATGAGAGCCATCGAAACGATCCAGTCATATAATTGCAGCAATCAGATCTTCGTTACTATGAGGTGTTTTTTGTGTGTCAGCCGACGAAACGTGTCTCCAGCTGACACATGCCGTTTAGGCAAACCAGTAAGGTTAGGGTTTCAGAATATAGTTAGAAATTTAACTAATAATGACAGCAATGATAGCCAAAAAAACTAGCCATCACACTGAAATACTGTTGAAACTACGATCGTAAAACTATGTGCGAGCTGGAGACCCATGTCTCTGGCTTGCACATCTGTATCTTCGTAATTACTCAAGATACGATTATAATTTATACCTCAAAATTCGCGGTCGAATTGCAGCATTCGACTCCAAATATATCAAAACTTAATCTTGAATAGTTTAAGAGCTACGAACCGATAAGTATGTGTAAGCTGGAGACCCATGTCTCCAGCTTACACATGGTGAATTAGAGTAACTGTATAAGTAAGAGTTTCATTTTAAACATGAAATGATTCGTTGTAATAGCAGCACAAACGATGTTTAATTTCAAATCTCTGGGCCTCTTGGTTTCATAATTATAAGCCAAAACCTGTTTTCCCGCCAAAAAATTCAAAATAATGGCTCGGAAGCGGGCAAAGCGCGACGTTGCCGTTCCGTGCGCTACACTATTGTAGTCGAGTTTGAACTCAAGAGCTAGTATTATTTGGAGTCATTTTAATTTGCGCTCTCGATCGTTTTTATTTCTATACTAAGAATGATAGACAAGGAGCCTTAAACATAAGGACGAAATAGTTCCTCCATAAGTTTTAATATTTAATTTTGATGGTAGTAATTTCACACGCGGATAATAAATAAATAAATAAATATTGGACAACATCACATACATTGCTCTGATCCTAAGATAAGTAGCTAAAGCACTTGTGTTATAGAAATCAGAAACAACGACGGTACCACAACACCCAGACCCGAGCCAATATAGAAAAGTTCGTTTTCTACATTGACCCGACCGGGGATCGAACCCGGAACCTCAGAGATGGCGGCGCCATATAAAGTCCGGCGTGCTCGCCTCTCGGCTACGGAGGTCGTCATAATTTATATTTTTCATTTTTTGATGAGAATGTAATTTGTTTTTTCACATTTCGCTAATTTACATTAAAAATATCATTCCAATAAGCAAACTAATCTATTCTATTGATTTATTTACTATTTCAATGTTTTTAAACAAAGTAAGTAATGGTTCAAAATAATATAATAGTCACAATTAATATTACACAAAATAGGGTTTCTTTACCTACCTGTTGCATTTATATGGATTCGTGCTAATAGTGCTTTAGCGCAATTCGGAACAAAGGGTTATTATAGCGCGACTTCCGTTTGATACTGTATATATGGTAGACTCTGACTTATCTGTGGTATCTATCAGGATTAGCAGGGGTTTCCACCGGGGTATATTCCCAAAAATGGGAAAATATTCGGGAACATTCCTAATGAACCGGAAAATAAACGGGTGGTTGATATGAAATTATTTAACTCAAAATAATGTTAAAGCTTAGGTTCTAAGCAATTTTGTTGTTATTTATTTACACATACAATAAAAAACAGTACCTTATAATCCATGAATTGATTCTTTAATCACAATAGGCAAATTATAAAACGTGTTTATTTTTCCAATCGATATTTATCATCTGTAGTTTTCTATTTACAAATTAAAAGGTTTGCAAGTTACTAATTTAATAGGACAATCGATGGTTGAGCGACCCCATGTGAGAATGGCTGGTTTAGTAATCCATCGTGGCGTAGGTAGTAACTGAATTCACAGCATCATGCGGAGCGGAATGGAGGGCATGCAGACCAAAAGTTAAGTTCTACCGGCAAGTTTACCTACATCGTGTGATTACGTGCCAACAATTTACCAATAGAAATAGGTATAAGTGTACCTTCTATACGTTAAAATCTCTCCTATTTATTATTATTTTCTAGGTTTTAAGTGCGAATAAATTGATGAATATAGAAATTCTTAACATTTATTAAAAACTCCTATCTTGATTTATAAATAGATCATGAATGATTTAGAATTTACTGAGCAACACAAACATTAAAAACATAAATAATATGTAGTAATCTTACACATTATAACTTCTCTGTATTATAAGTACTTACTTAATATCATCTTAAAAATCACTCTTACTCGGGACTATCTATCTATAGATTTAATAAAATATTTACGTCGTTTTATTTCCAAGTTCTATCTAATAATTCTGACTGCTGTGTCATCTCACATTAGGAAAATATTTCAAGTCATATCTTTGTAATAGAGTCTTAAAAATGGTGGCAAGTCTTATAATTACATAGACTTTTCGTCACTAGCTCCTAGTCTATCATTCTTAGTATTAGAAATAAAAACGATCGAGAGCGCAAATTAAAATGACTCCAAATAATACTAGCTCTTGAGTTCAAACTCAACTGCAATAGTTTAGCGCACGGAACAGCAACGTCGCGCTATGCCCGCTTCCGAGCCATTTTTTTGAATTTTTTGGCGGGAAAACAGGTTTTGGCTTATAATTATGAAACCAAGAGGCCCAGAGATTTGAAATTAAGCATCGTTTGTGCTGCTATTACAACGAAACATTTCATGTTTAAAATGAAACTCTAACTTATACAGTTACTCTAATTCACCATGTGTAAGCTGGAGACATGGGTCTCCAGCTTACACATACTTATCGGTTCGTAGCTCTTAAACTATTCAAGATTAAGTTTTGATATATTTGAAGTCGAATGCTGCAATTTGACCGCGAATTTTGAGGTATAAATTATAATCGTATCTTGAGTAATTACGAAGATACAGATGTGCAAGCCAGAGACATGGGTCTCCAGCTCGCACATAGTTTTACGATCGTAGTTTCAACAGTATTTCAGTGTGATGGCTAGTTTTTTTGGCTATCATTGCTGTCATTATTAGTTAAATTTCTAACTTTATTCTGAAACCCTAACCTTACTGGTTTGCCTAAACGGCATGTGTCAGCTGGAGACACGTTTCGTCGGCTGACACACAAAAAACACCTCATAGTAACGAAGATCTGATTGCTGCAATTATATGACTGGAACGTTTCGATGGCTCTCATTATGCGTTAAACTATGGAAGGCTTAGAATTCGTTTTAGAGTAATGAGGAAGCTGTAGACATGTTCACGAAATCGCAGCCAGCACGCGGCGGCTCGCGGCGTGCACACAACGATCGGCCCGTTGGAGATGTGCGGGAAGTGGTGCCGCCCGTAGTGGCCCTTGTACAGCTCGGCCGCCTGCTCCTCTGCCTGATGATCTCGTTTCGTCTCATCATCAACACTCCGGTATATATGGCCTCACTTACCGAGCAGGCCCCATTAGCGTCCGCCACTTCTGGATACAGTTCTGTGCCGCGAGCACGAGCGCGACGATTGGCCCGTTAGACATGTGCGCCACGAGGTGCGGGAAGTGGTGCCGCCCGTAGTGGCCCTTGTACAGCTCGGCCGCCTGCTCCGGGGTAAGGCGGACTATGCGTTTCTAAAACGAAAATATAGCAGGTAAATATAGGTATTTTTGAATTGAAGGTATTATTAAACATACTTGCTCTGATCTTAACCCTTTACAACCCAGAAAATTGTCTCAAATTTTTGCTAAGGGACTTTATAGAGATGTATAGTAATGGTCCTAGGTTGTTTAAAAAAATCGGAAAAGCACAGTTTTTCTCGTTGCACAGATTTTCTAGTTGCACAGAACAAGTGAAGATTACGCTTTTTAAAGCATATTGCCAGAGTATCTACACGGGAAGTCTGTGGGGTCATCAAACACACCAAAAATCGCTGGACACCCTGAACATTCAATATAATAATATCTTTAGGATGCTGTTGGGACTGCCCCGTTTTTGCAGTGCATCGGGTATGTTTTCGGAGTATCAAACTGATGGATTTAACGCCGTCATTCGCAAAAACACAGCTTCGATGATTGGCACTATTGGCAGGGTGCGGGACAGTGGCAATAGTATCATGAGGACCCTAGCGGACAGATTCACGTCACCGATGTGGAAGTTTTTGTGCAAAGGCTGCTCACAGGGCCGTATCCGCCCTCCTGATGTTTCGGATCTGCATAATTTTAATTTTGTTGTTTGCCTGATTTACTTACCTACCATGTTAAATTATTTCTAGACGGATATCTAAAATAAAGACTTTTTATTTTATTTTATTTATTTAGTTTCCCGGTAAATTGCATTTTATAGTAGAAGGAACTTTCTGTATCTAAGTATCTGCGCTTTGACATTACGTGATTTCACGTAAGAACCTCGTGCGAAATCACACTTCACAACACGTGGTGAACTCGTCGCAAGTAAGACATTGCCCTAGGTCAGACAAAGGACATTAGTCTAATTTAATATTATTGCCTTGGTCATTCGTTGTAAGTCAATTATTTAGTTCCCGATAGCGCAATGGGGCGCGGGTTTAGTGAATAAAATAGAAACTCTATTTTATTAGCTTCCTTTCAGGGGAATTTATTCTTCCTCTAGGAAAAAGCTAGAAAATTTATTCTTCGCTTTTATAGAATGTGTAATAAATACTAAAGGTGTTGATTTTTTCTGCTTCTCAAATATTAAAACAACCCTAAATAAACATCAAAATCTCAAATAACAGCCTTTTTTTTAATGCAAACTTACGTACTTTCTACGTAGTATGTACGTAGTACCTACGTACGAAGTAATATTCTTTGTTATTTTTAGTAGGCATGTGAATATCCTTATCGTTTGAACATTTAAACTAATAACACAAAATTGAATATAGATCTTAGCCTTAGCTAGAAATAGCCTCCACAAATTAGATCTTTAAATACTTACCTACATAACATAAAATGTACGAGGAGTTGTCGCTGGCAGGCCCCACTACAAACGTCAATGGGAATGCTTAATTAGTTTTTTTTATGGTTTCTATAGATAACAGCAGTGACCGTCGAGCAGGGGCGTCGGCTCTTTTGGATGAATCGGATGTATGTTAGGGCTGCCAAAGATTTTTAGAAAAAAAAAGTATTTTATTTGTGGATTGTGCTTTTGGAGTAAGAGTAGCCCTTTGAAAGGATGACAATATAATGGTATTTTTATGCTGTGTGCATATTGTTATTTAAGTAATATATGTATTACTTTTTTTTAAATATTAATCCTACTACCATTATTAAGTAGGTACAAAAACTTAATTAAGAGAAATAATTTGGTACAAAATACATGCACTTATTTAATTTAGTTATTCAACCCGATCAAATACAATTTATTTTATTTGTTAAAATTGACTATTAAAATAAATTATTCCATATTATTTTTCTGGTAGGTACTTACATCTAATTCAAAATTTATTTAAAGTTAATTTCTTTAGTGCTATTTGTGGATTGCCTGTTTAAAATTTGTAAAGCTGTATAATTAGTCTTTCCAATACAAATTATCGATGTCTCGATTGGTGTAGTTGCGCGGTTATTCGCTTTGCATGCGATGGTTCGATTCCCGGTCATTTTTTCTTTAAATTTGCTCTGATCTGAGTGTGTTGGAATATTCCACTGGCAAAATACAGCCAGGTACCTCGTTACACTAGGATTAATTCTCTCAACTCGACACAATGTAAATTTTAGGTTATTTATCGTGTAAGTTTAAATGAGCAAATACCTAGCTCCAACCCGCTTAGTTAAGTCAAACAGAAATAAAAAACCATCTAGGAAAAGATAAAAACAAGATGACAATGATCAAAACTGCGTTATACCTATAGATCAAGTGTGCCTAATTTTAGCTTATTCCGTTTAGGCGAAAAATATTCAAATCGATTTAGGTAGGTATATTAATGAAAATCGATTGCCAAATGTATGGCCAAAGTATCGCTTGGAAACGGCTTCACCAGATTTGGCATATTATTTGGTATTGTGTAATGTTTTTTGATTGTTTAAAAAAAAAACGGGGTCAACTAGGTAGTTTAAAATATAAGTAAAATTGGTGTTGCCAAGTGACATCCCTACACTAACAAGGGTTGCATGTGACGCGGAATATGAAGCGCCCTGCGTCGCCCGCGCGCGGTCGCGTGCGAGTGCTATTTGCATCTCGCAACCCTTCTTGCTGCGAAAGTAGCATCGGACACTCATTTCGATGCGTTCTCAAGTTATTAACCGTTGTGACTTTGAGGAGATTCACAGTATGTAAACGAGTGTACCCAGGTAGCCGTGAGGTAGCTACATAATGTAATTTTGACGCATAAAGTATTTTCAGTCAGTCACTATGTAGTTCCATGTAAGATCTTATTTAATTAGTTCTTGTTAATCACAAGAAGACATCAAATTATATACTTAACAAAATCGGTAGTAACATTCATACTAAATAAAATAGGTATTCAAGTAATAAACTAGGTACTGTTTCGTTGATCGTGCATACTTAATTCCAAATAGCGCCTTTACGCATGAATGCCTGGGCGCGATTACTTATAATGTTAATGTTGTACGTTTCTAAAATATCCTATCCTTTATTATTCTCGGTACAAATCCGTACAATGACTAGACCAATTAAACAGATCACGCCCTTTTTGATTTCTTATTGCAGAAGGACCTGTGGTTTTAATGCTACTCAGAATAAAAATGGTTTCAAATCCATAGGAAATCTAATAAACATCACATCTGTCTAAAGCGTTTGTAGAAATGATATTAAAAACCTTTTTTAATGTCGATGGTCTGTAAACAACCGCCCTACATCAACATATCAGTATGTATATAAGTAGTGTAAGGTTAATTTCAGTCTACACTTATTATTATTACCACATTCGTTGACAATTGTAGTTTTATTGATGCCACTGCTATATGCGCTCACAGTCCACAGTTTTCACAGTGTTTTACGAGAGTTTATTACCCAAATCTACTTCCACCTTAGTCTTGGACTGTCCAATTATTGTAAACGATGTCCGCGACACGCCTGTCGTAAACAGTGAACAATGTATTGATCCTGTTGTGTTCTACTTAAAGACTTCGATTTACGAACCATAAGTTAAGTCATTTAAGTAATCGGTAGGATTGTGTCTATTTTATGTACACAAGCTGTCTTTTTCTACTAAATTACAATTGCTACTAAATTAAATTATTAAGCACTTAAAATAGGTAATTTACGTAAGCACTCAAACCACTTTTCTATTTCTCTACTACCTAAAGGTTGTCGGGATGAGATAATATCGCTTGCACGATAAACTTCATGGCTAAATTCATAGCATTTTATGGAAAGGTCAAGTGTAATTATTACTTTCATGGTGTACTGACTTTAAATTATGTAAACTGTGGTATATGGTAATATAGGAATGAGTGACGCTGTATCAAGTCTAAGGTGAAGAAACGCTCTATGAATATTAGCTGCTTATTACAAAAAAACTATTTTGATAAAAAAACGAGCATAATGTTATTTTTTATATAAAGCTGTACAAAAATGCCCTACTAACTAATCCTATTTTGAATTTAAAAACAGAAAATGCGTTCCCGTATATTCATCCAGAAGCCCAATTCACGTAATGTTACAGTAATCGCAATCCAGTGACGGCCTGATCCGGTCCCAGTAACCTTACGATCAGAAACGGTAGATATTCCGTAAACAAAAAAAATGTAATAACGGTTCATAGTGCAACTAAAAAGAAACCAATATGAAATATTTTTGTATCCAATTTTCGGTTGCATAACGATAATTGTATGCCTTTTATGTAAAAGTTAAAGATTACAAAAGTACCGTTTTAGATAGTAGCGTAATGTTACTGGGACCGAATCGACACTGGATTGCGGCTATTGTTAAAATATGGGAATTGGGCTTCTGCTCTGAATCAGTCACAGAAGCGACGTCGCGGGCAAATCCTAGTCTATGATATTCTACCCACAGTACCCTCACACACCACGTTCAATATTCAGAGTTCGTTATTAGAAACGTCACAAGCATTTTGCATACGACCCCCGTCGCCCCGGGACACCGCTCCCCCATCGGCATTCCCTGGACACGGGATGACCCCTTTTAGGTACGAATCGCTAATTAATTTAACTATGATTTTTGTGAGTTACGACTGGCATAAAGTACGATAAAGTAGTACAGTTCAGCGAAATTTAACCTCTTATTATAGTGAAATTGCAAAGCACCTGCCAACAAAAGACGAGAATTTTTTGCTTAAAAATAGCATTGAAGAATGCTGTTATCTAAAATTTTTAAAAATTTTAACTCAAATTTTCATAAACACGTTACATATCTAATCACGATTTTTTTGAAAATAAAACACAAATGTTAACTAATCGAAATCCATAAACTTCCTGAATAATATTACAGTCAAAAAACGTTTACACGTTTATGTATCGGACTCGTCAAATCGATAGTCGTCAAAGTTTATCAAATGAGCTAAACACGAAGGTTTTACACTAGTAGCTGTTTAATAGTGCCACTATCTACTTGCTCTATCTTCATCAGATTAGCTCGTTGGTATTTAATTATTGAATTCTCGTCTTTACCTTCAACACCAGACCTACCAGAAGTAGATTAAACTCGATTTCCAAAATTTGTACAGTTAAATTGTTAGCTACGAGCGTAAGTTTATTAAATTGTTAGAATCCTTGTAATGTCTTATTGGAATTTACCATAAAGGGTAGGGTTAATAAGAGTGTAAATAAATAATATATAACATTGACAAATGGTTAAGAACTATTTAATGGTATGAAAAGTACCTTTCGTATTCATTTTGTGGATGAGTCGTAGGCTCTCGTAGTGAGTACGATAAAATTTCTACTTAGTCATAATATTCTTATTTATTACTTCATGTATTTTTATTTACTAAATGACTTGCATTACAGAAAACAAAAACACAAATGGTACCACAACACTTAAATCCGAGACAATATAAAAAGTTCGATAGTTCGTTTTCTAAATTACGGGAATCGAACCCGGGACCTCAGAGATGGTAACCCCAAGTCTTCCATGCTCACCTTTCACCTACGAAGATCATAAAAACAGATCGACCTAACCTAATAAAAACTCAACATAATAGATCAATCGCTCACAGCTAGGATAATAAATCCATTATTTCTTATATGGTTCTCGATTGCCTCCGCATCTTCGTAGGCCTCCGGCTTGATTACCGCCAGGGTCCTCTCGGAGTACGAGTGGTACTCCGCTCCGGAGTCCGAAGAAGCGACAGACATCACTAAACACTGAGTACAGTTTCCTAAAAGATAAAGATACAGTTTATTTCATATAAAAACTTAAGCTACGTACAATGATATTAATACATATTAAATAATTATTTACAAAAGAGACTGGTAATAAAATAACATAATAATGCTTGCGCTACTAAACTATATGAATTATACTGCGCAAGGTCTATGCTTGCATGTCATAATAATAGTTAAGTCCCGGCCAAACCAACGCGTGCGCGGTGGCGTGCGTGGTGGCGTGGGCGTGTGCGTTCAGATCGTGCCATAGCATTTGTATCGACGAGTTCACACCGGTGCGGACAGCGGCGGCGTGCAGCTTGACATTCAGCTTTTGCACGCGCGGACATGACATTTGACGTGACAGGCTCAACAGACAGATGGTGCGCTACTATGATAATATAAATAATTGAGTGTAGAGCTACTTATTTTTTTTCGAAAAGCAATGAGTGAAGCCAACTAGATTTATTATTTCCTACATCTTCAAATAGCTTCGCTCGGGTAACCGCGATGGAATTAATTAATGCGAAACTCAGTAAAAAAAACAATTAAAAACTCTACAAAAATTATTTGTTTATTTAGTAAAAGGGTTGAGCTTTTATATTCGTAGTATATCTGCAAATAATTTGATAAACAATTGTTAAATCATAATTTCTACATCATCATTAGATATCTTTATTATGATTAACATTTTTTATCTTCTTTGACTTCATTCATGACTAATCTCTTTCTTGTTAGGTTTATACATCCGAGCGAAAGATACATTTTCGTGCTAGGCCTCCTGAACGCGTAGTGTCCGCGTGTTTGATGTGAACTGGCCTGCACGCCCACGGCACCGCGCACTCCCACGCGCACGCCCACGCCCCCACGTTGGTTTGGCCGTAGTTTAAGTTATAATGACATAAGCATGTTGGTCAGGTTTGTTTATTTAGATGCCTAAACTAAGTAAATAATTACTTGTATCTCAAGCATCATTTTTGTATTTATTGCATTATCTATTAGGTGCATACATACGAGTATTTTAAACAACATGAACTGTGCAATTTTACTAGAAATGGTGCAGAACTTAACAGCTAACAACTAACCTAAAAACTAACCAAAAAATACAATCCACGAGATCTACTTAGATATTCCTATAACTCGTAAAACGCCGGTGCACTTCTTTAAATGTATTATAAAGCTCTTCTTTTGTAGATGGATTCTTTTAGATTAAAAAGTTGGTTATATAAATACGTTTAGCACCTGCAAATAACAAGACATCAAGGGTGACGTATTTGACGTATGTAGGTCGCAGTAAATAGGTTGTTTGTGTTGGTACAAATGAAGCGTATTACTTGAACCTACTTGTATATCTCGCTGCGTTGTGGGTTCTATTTAGGTGCATCTATTTTGGGAATACCTAGGTATTTTTTAATATATGTGTTTTTATTAATTTACTAACTGCCCCTGACTTTCTTTCATAAATATGTAATTATTCTTGAAGCATTCAGTTGGTTGAATGCTCTAAGTAAATATTGTACAAAATCACATTGCTCTGATCCTGAAAGTAGCTAATGCACTTGTGTTTTAGAAATCCAACCACGACACGGTACCACGACATTTAGAACCGAGCCAATATAGTAAAGTTCGTTTTCTACATTGACCCGACCGAAAATCGAACCCGGAACCTCAGAGATGGCGACGCCAAGCCCGATGGCTACGGAGGTCGTCATTGACTTTATCTGCGTAGATTGCAGAATCAATGCCTGAATGATAAAAAAAATAAACGATTAAAATATCCTTTATCAATCCAATAAATATCTGCCAAATTACAGATAATTTCGTTCTGCCATTTAAGCATAATGAAGTAATAAACGTCCAAACTCACATTTATAGCAATTATTAGTAATATTACATTAACACAGTGTATGGTGAAATAACTATTATATTATTATTGTAGGCATTTCATTTTTGGGCATAAGAAGAGCGAGCATAAGGCCGGGTCCAAAGTGGTGACATTCTATCGTGACATGCCTCCTTGATTGATGGCAGTCATGCGTATCAGTAATACCTACCGGTTTATTTGGAACAATATGACTTCCGCTGTTCCGATTTATAACTACTAGAGAAATCAATCATTTGCTAACGTTTTTGGTTGTTTCTATTTTATACACAGGTAAGGTACCTGGCCATAAACTAAGAAAAACATAAAACTGCGAATCGCTCCATGTCCATGTTTCTGAATAATCGGAATCCAATCAGCAATCGCAGACGGCTAAATAGGAAAACTGTCGTTTTCCCGGCCACCCCGCCTGCGTGCGGGGCTGGGGGCGCCGGGCGAGGGGGCGAGGGGGGGCGAGGGGTCGAGGGGGGCGGGGGTCGGGTGGCGCGCGCGTCGGCCCAGTGCCCCCCGGACGCAGCGGCGGCGAGACGCGGCCCCTGCCTGCACCCGCGGAATGCGGCGCTGACCGACTCCCGCCACCCGAGACACAACGCCGTATACATGGACAACTCCTGCCTCCTCGACCTCCTCATCAGGTGCTTCGCCATGACCGAGCCCGAGGACCTCAACTTCACCGCGTTCACCGACCTCTGCCGCCTCTGCTCGCTCAAAAGCGGCCCTCGGCTTCACATCTTCGATAAGGAATCTGAGCAGAGGCAGATCCTTTTCAAACTCAGGACCTGTCTGCCCACTATGGTGAGTCACACCTGAACATTAATCATATCCTTTCCCCCATTCACTATCTTGATTTTAAAACACATACACATGTCCGAAATTATCTATAAAGCTATTGAAACTTTCAGTGTGTAAGAAAAGTGTAAAGTAAACAGAAGTGATGTAGAAAACCCCAAGAAAAAGATGTCGTAGCCGTCCGTAGACGCGGGCCGTAGCTCGTAGACGCCTGCGCGCTACGAGCTACGGCGACGACGAAAAATAAGATTAGGCTACGACTAAAAAAACCTGTTGAATTTTTTACAAAATATTTAACTACAGTTTTATTATAATTAAAAATAGGTACTGCATTATTAGTTAAAATGTATTTTACCGTGCCCAGTGTCAAAATAATCATAATGTAAAAAGAAATTAACAAATAAATATTTTATAAGTCATTTAATTTTTGAGACAATATACTTTTTTATTTTTAAATGATTGTAAACAGAATAATTCAATTAAAGACCCAGCGGAAATACTTAAAACTATTCTGATTTACTGCAAATCATTTTTTCAATTCAAATTAAAAATAAGTAGGTACTAGGTACTCTGTTACAATAATAACGTACAAGGTTTTTTTGATAGCTATAACCTTCAGGCCTTGAGTTTGGCCTTACAGGCGGGAATTACTACAACCTTTCAGTCCTTGACTTGAACTTAACCTCGGAGGCGGGAATAAATATTTATACATATAGTTTGAACAGTTTTTACAGGGCTAAAAGCGATAATAGGGTGGTTTTTGATAGACGGGCATAAAATACAACAACTTTTTTTATTAGACTCATTTCGAGCTCCGAAAAAAAATCCCTGTCACATAAATAATTAAAGAAATATTATCGTGTTTTTACATTTTAATTAAATTTGATTAAGTAATTTCTTTATTAAGCTCAAATCTTATGGTGTCGTTATCATGATATAAATATTCGAAGATACAATTGCAATAAACCTATATGTATACAATATACCCTGCTGGCATAAAATTTTTAATTATAATAAAACTAATTACACCAATAATGCGACCAATTGGCTCAGTACACGTCCCAACTTGTTTTAACCCTGCTCTGCTTTGGGACAATATTGTGTAACGCCAGCAGAAGCAACGCGAAAATATTAACCGAAACATTTCTGACGATACAGATTGTATCCCGTTAAACTGTAGGAAGCTGTAAACCCAATAAGTATCACCATTAAGTAAGTGGTGTATATTGATGAATCTAGAGAAAAGTTTCAATAAAAACGCGATTCTTAAGTGTTTTTCCTTTGCTTTTCTTATTCCCAAATATACATTTTTGTTAGATATCGCACGGACGGTAAACTAGGTGTCCGGCAGATGATGTCTTATCAAATTTGACAATTAGCTGTCAAACGAGTGCAAACGATTCGTATATTCATACAACCTTTTACACAATAAAAAATAATCAGGCAGATGGGTCAGGCCGTTCTTGAATGATGCATTCATGTCGCAATTTATTTCCTTTACGTTTTACATATAAAAATTGACAACGAATCCGATTCCCTGAATGAATCGTATTGTGTTATAGAATGACGGGTCATCATCATCCTAGCCATAAGCCAGACATTATACCTATACCTATCAAATAATACCTATACCAGACAGGCGTATAGGACAGTAATAATATTATATTGTGTAAAACGCCGAGCACTCTGCGTACCGTCTGGCGTACATCGAACTGGGTCAACGTGCTGGGTGGGATTATTCCCGGAATCCCCACCGTGCTGTCAGTCACGGGGCAATGCATCGGATAGTTCGGGGTCAAAGGTCAACAATATAAGCTGTCAAAACCTATCGACTTCGACTGTCGAACCTTTGTCCGTTTTTCCGGACCCTTTTTGGGACCTTGAACCGAAAATAAATGCAAGAATTAGTTTCCTTTTTAAATGTGTATCGCGATCGCTTTCACTGTAGCAGATAGGCTTTGCTCTGAACATAGATCTTCAACAAAGCTCCAATGCATCTTTTCACCCATATTAAAGTTAGGTATAAATAAATAATATTGGACAACATCACATACATTGTTCTGATCCTAAAGTAAGTAGCTATAGCACTTCTGTTAAAGAAATCAGAAACAACGACGGTACCACAACAACCAGAGACATTAAAGAAAAGATCGTTTTCCACATTGACCCGACCGAAGATCGAGCCCGGAACCTCGGAGATGGCAACGCCATATAGTCCGGCGTGCTCGCCTCTCGGCTACGGAGGTCGCCATTGCCGGACAAACGTAGAATTCAAAGCAAGTCACACAAAAGGCTGATTTATTTTTTATGAGATATTTTTCATTGTTAATAACATAGAGCTCCAGATTTTAGATAATTTAAATTATCATATTTTCATCATCATTATCAGCCCGTCCAGTCCGATGATTTCGCAATAGGCTTTCGCAATGCACGCTAACGAGCGAGATTAGTATCCTCGGCTATTCTTTTTCATCCACTGCCAGCTTTGTGTAAGTCTTCGCCCCACCTCGTCGATAGGTGCATGGAAATGCCATAACTCATTTGAATGTAAAAAGTCTTTGTTAACATAATCTACTATCGCTACCTAGTGGTAGCGGTGCGTCTGTAATGATCCACACCACACACATTGCACACGACCACCATTTTTAGGGTTCCGTACTCATAAAGCGTAATAGTTAGACAGTTTAAAATTTTCACTGATGATGTATTTCTGTTTCAGCTATTAGGTAACAATAAATACTAAAAAACAGAATAAAATTAATTATATAAGGGAGCTCACATACAACAAACGTGATTTTTATGCTCGTTTTATCAGATAATGGTACGGAACCATTCGTACGCAAGTGTTATTTCGTCTTGTCATTGTGGTGTTTTTTGCACGTTTAAAATACTTTTCTTTCACTCTCTCTCTCTCTAACTTACTAACTAGTCAATTATGGCGTCTCCCTCCCTCCAGCAGATCTCGAAGGACGACTTCCTGCCCAAGAAGATCTGCGAGCGGTGCGTGACGCGGCTCGACCAGCTGTACGAGTGGCGCCAGAGCTGCCTCAGCACGGACTCGGTGTTGCGGAACTACGCGGAGTCTATGAGGATTGTCACTTCTACCATCAACTTCCAGGTTAGTCTTTCTTCTTCTTCTTTGCGTGTCGACTCCGGCTTTTCATATATGTGAGGACCAAAACTCAGCCACTGATATGATATAGCACTATTGGTGGCCTTGTAAACATCCTCGCGTGTGCTGGTATGTCTTTGACTAGTCGCAAGTGTTTATTAAACAAAAACAAAAATATTTCTCAATGTAATAATTTATACTTATTGGACAACATCGCATAGTTACATTGCTCGAATATAATCCTAAAGTAAGTAGCCAAAGGTCTTGTGTCATAGAAATTATTAATAACGACGGTTACTCAAGCCATTAGGATTTTTTCCAAAACGAAGTTACAGGGGGTTGAAAATGTCCCGCATGGCTTCGAGGCAAGAATGGTACCGCCGTGCCTTTTTCCCCTTTTGCTTGCCTTGGTAAAATAGCAATTTGTCATTTCTGTGATCAACAACGAACTGACAACCGAAAAATCACGTGACAGTAATGCTTAATCATAGTGTCACTGAATTGGGCTGGCTGGGCCAGATCAGTTTTACCGACTAATAGGCGTAGAATAGAAAAAGTATGACTGGGACGAAAAGACCGGGACATAGTAGAGTACTGGCAGATGTAATCAAGCCGCCTTAAGGCCTCTGACTAGGCTTCACGACCAGTATCTAGCGATATCAGCCGAGACCAACGTTTAACGTGCCTAAGCCCGGAGATGCTCGTGATAAATGACACTAAATATGGTTGGAATGGTCATCCGTCCACTCACAACCACGGCGTTGGTACACGTTGCTCATCTTTAGTGATCGATACCAAAGCGCTGCCGCCACTGAGCTACAAGCAGCCTAGTAGTATCTAACTTATGATAATTAATTATTAAATTAAATAGGATGCTCCAGAAAACACGCTATAGACTAAGTATGTAAGTAGACAATTAAAATATTTGTGTTAGGCAATGAATTATACTAGAATTGTCTTCGAACACGCATCCATTGCAGACTCGAGCCAATTTAGGAAAATGGTTTCTGAATCGAACCAAGCAAAGAATCGAACATGAAACCCTTAGCGTTTAACGTTATTCACCTCACCACTAAACCAATTGGGTCGTCGAAATCATTTGGACATGTTGTGGGTGGACAAACACAAGTTAGAAATAATTACTTCATTAAGTTATACTTTCCTTCTACACAGAATGCCATGGGGTCACCGGTATTCCAAACAACAGGTTTTCTGTTATCTCTGTGAAAGACTAAAATGGAAACTTTCATAGCTGCAAATGAAGGTCAATTATAGCGTGTTGCAAAAATTACTTAATACCCACCGAAAGGGAAAAAAGTTTAGGTGGTTACGTCTACCCTTGTCGTCCCACCTTGTCTTACTTCTTATTATTTCTTTTTCTTCAAAACAAAACAAAGAAACAAGATTTAACATCTTATAAGACGCTAATTCATAAAAAAGTTCGTTTTTATGAAGGAACGGAAACACAAAGATTTTTCTTCTTGAATGCTCATTGTTTTGCCTTCTCAAGAATAAATTATAACTACGTGAGTTCACATTTTAATTTAATAGGAGCCTGTTTTTATTGTAATATTAACTTTTAAAAGAAAATAAAATGTTTTATGGACACAGGAATATGGTTATTAGATATAATAAACGAGTTTAGGCCTATCATCGGATGATAATATAGATCGATATAGCGTGCGATAAGCGATAACGGTTACCAAATTAGAAATTAGGTGACAGGGCCCATACATAGCATTGAAAAGACAACGCTAGTAGAAAAAATGAACTATGTATATAATTGAATGAATAAATCTTATTTTAAAATCGCGGGATCTAGCCTAATCTCAACCTATTTTATAACTTTTTTAAGGCCCAGATGTTTATCTGATAGGTAATAACTTAGGTACAATATTGGATATTTACCAATGAAGATTTTCTCTAAAACAAATTAAGCCCAGAATCTGAAACTTATTGTCTGCGCAATTTATTGTCTATACATAGAGACACCGGTCTATACAAATGGGACTGAAATAGAAATGTTAAGTCACGAATACAAATCTCGAGTAGGTATTTGGGCATCTATTGTTCGATTAAATCACCTCATTTGCATATTACATTCTTACTTGACGACTTCTTAGTAGCAAGTGAAATCTCAGTATCGTCTCCCCTCGGAGACAAAGTGTAGCGTTTATGCGAAATCTATTGTGTTGAGAAGGCGCGGCGGGCGATGCACGGCCCCTCTGCGCCCCTGTATCGATCGGCGCGGCCCGGCCGTATCGACCTCGCCACCCACCACACACGCGCCAATCTCAACCTTAACCCAACACAATAACAAACAACACGCCTCACACGAATCCCAACCTAAGAAATACGAGGCAGAACTCAGTTTCGTGTACTCTATCTTTGGGATAATGAATTATACGCTCTCCCGCGGTAGTTATAAGGTTGTCGATGCGCAATACAGCTATTGGAAAATTTGGGCATCGGCTACGCATGTCCAAGAACGTTTTGTTTTTACGGCGCCGCTTGAAATTTTCCGATAGCGCAGTCAATTCTCTTTGCGCGGAACTTCAAAAGGACAATGGAATACGTAACGAGCTTAACTTAACTCCATTTACTAGTAAAGATTGACTTTTTAATCTTGCATCAAACGTACTTCTGTAGCTAGACCAGACTGTTAAAGGACGGAGGGCTAAGAATTGGTAATAAAGAAAATTGTTTTCCCGTTTTCCCGTCCCATGAAGTGCACATGAGGTGGAGCGCTAATGCACGCAGCAAGGTCGAAGGTACCACCGTCACCCGGGGGCACCGTTAACCCTGACCTAGCGGGGTGAAGGATATTCCTACTACGCCGCCCCCCCGGCCCCGAACACTTGCACTGAACGTTTCAAACCTTCCCACAATCCCCTCGTCACTCTGATGGGTAGGAATCTAAACACTATGCGAACTGCCTGCTGTTTGAAGGTTGATCGAGAGGTTTCATGGTTTTTTTCTACATTTTGGCACTTTGTATCAAAATTACAATAATTTTTCACTGAATTCCGTGCCCCTACAAGATGCGTAAATTTAGTTCTAAGTTATTTCGTCACTTTCGTAGACTATAGAGATTTAAGTTAATTTACGACTTATTTTTTACCGCACGTACCTATCTATTTCTATCTACACGAATTATTCCGAACGAAACTTGGAAAGTTTGAGAACCCCGCTGCACTGTGGCGTGATTGAAAGAGACGGTTTAAATTCAAAAAGGAGGCAGTTCTATGTTCGAAGGTAGTTTTTTTTATGTTATTCGATGTCTCCGACAATTGTGAACCGAATATCAAAATTATTTGTTTATTCTAAAGTATACTTCCAAGTTGGTCCATTATCACCAAGTCAGAATCTGATGATGGGATCGCTGGGAAATCGAAGGCAACCCTCGAAAGCACACATAATGTTTTTTATTTTCTAACGCAATATCAGCAATATTTGGGTCTAGTAATAATTATCTTATGTTGCTGAGCTGATGTTCAGCCACAAACTCCTTCAGGGTTAGGAGTAGAAGATCGTACTGCAGTTTGTCGACAGAACGTATTTCGTAGTGTATTGGTCAGACGTGGCGCTGACGAGGTACCTCACAGCTATTTTATTACTGGGGGCGTAAACCAGCACTCCTAGAAACGAGAAAAAATACATAGGTTCATTTTTCAAATTGACAATTATTAAACGACACACCAGACTAGTTTACGACACCAGAATAAAGTAGGCTTACTTTTAACTAGACTCGGCTTCTGTTTATAATTTAACTTTTAAAATGATTTCTATAAAAAATATCTATTGGATTCAAATGATTACGTATTATTAAAGACTATTTGCAGAAAAAAATGCAGAATAAAATAAAGTATATAAAAAACTAAAAACCGATTTCAGAAATAAACTAAAAAGCGAAAAATTATATTTAGTAAAACATACTTTCCTAATCAGTTATTTTTTGAGTCGGTGCGAATTATTAACTCATTTTAACTCTCCATGGCTGGCACCGACTCAAAAAATAACTGATTAGGTAGTACTATGTTTTACTAAATATTATTTTTCGCTTTTTAGTTTTTTTTTGAAGACGGTTTTTAGTTTTTTTTTTTTGCAAAACTTTATTTTATTTTACATTAACATCAAATCTGAAGCGAATTAGAGAAATCTTCGAGTATTTTCATAAAGGTTATTTACGTTATGATATACGCCATAAAAGGCACCAATAAAAGGCACAAATAAGGAATAAATTTTAATGTAACCCTTTTTATTCAAGGAAAATCACTAGCGCTAACTAACATTCTAAAACAGGACTTTAGAGTTAAACTTTAGACTTACCCTGTATGTATGTGTTTACCCTGAACTTAACTTTGTATTTAAATTTATCCTACGCAATAAAGCATTGTAGATAAAAACAGTAGATAGTAATTGCACCAATAAAATCGTATGAAAAGCCTACAGTACTATGGCAGTAGAAATTTATTCGCGCCATCTTACGTGACTATTTATAAGAAGTTTCTTCCACTTCAGACACTGAATACAGACTCTATTTTAGATCTTTCGTTTGTAGTCTCTCGAGATCTATGAAGATGTCTCGACTATTCGGATATCTACTTCGGATAACTAGTATTATCAGGACACAAAACATACCTACATGTTTGGGATGAGTTTTACTGTCTGGCACACATTTAGATAGGAACTTTTGGCTAGCTTAAGATGTCGGATAAATTTATTCCATTTTTAATTATTACAAGTATCATTTGTAACATGTGAGCTTCGTCATTTCCCCCTAGAGATGTTACATTTATATGTAATATATTTATTCCTAAAATAATATTTATATTTTATTTTATATTTATTTATTTATAATTAATTATTACATAGGCTTATGCCTATTTAATAAATATGTTACATTGTCCTTGTAATCCCAATCTACAAAACGATTTTGCAAAAGATAGATAAGATACTAAAGATATAAACAGGAAAATTGTCAAATTACGTTTTCGAAGATATTTAAGTGTCACGTTCTTATGATTACCTCACTATTGGTAGATAATTATTCTTATTTTATCATATTTTTCTCTTTGAAATGAAACGAAATTTCTAATCTGCTATTATTTTTAAGCCCTTTTAATACACGGTTGAAGCAAAGCACTTAAATAAAATTGCTATTGGTCAGTGTTAAATTAAACCTGTATTATTTTTTATATTTTTTTAATCGCTGGGAAGTAGAGATAAAAGTACGCTAATAATGTCATTTCTATTATGAATAAAATACAAATTATTTGTTTGTATATTTGTAAATAAAAGAGTATTTTACTTTCTCTATTTTTTTTTTCAAATTTGAACACATCTAAGGTATAACTCTGTTCAATAAAAATCGACAAAATAATCATCAAATGTTCTCATTTGATTAAGATTGCATACACACAAGAATAAAAAAAAAACATTTGAACTGCGAAACTCCTCGCAGTTTACATTTACGACAAACGCCACCACAGACGTTGGCCCCGGCCTTCCTCGCGCCACCCCAAGGTGCGAAGAAGGAACGACACTCCAGACATTATTCGGGGCCCGCTTTCTACCACCCCAAGGTGCGTCGAAGGAAAATGCGGATCGATGCAAGTACTCCCATGGCTTGTCGTGCACAGAGTGCATAGGGCTAGTCAAGCGCGCCCGTCTCGCCCGCCCTTAACCTCTTAGGCGGTTATTTGCGCCTGGTACTTGACCGCTGATTCGAGTCGACAAAATTTGTTAAAATTAGTTTAAAAAAAAGATTTGTTTTTAAACTTTGTTCGAGTGCCTTAGTGACGTATTGTGTAAAGTTTGGAAAGATGAGTGAAGTGACAATTAATGTTCAGTTGAACTCGTATTACAACCAACTATGGGATTTAGAAGTAAGTTTTTGTTTTGCGACTGTTTTATTTTATTGCTTCGCAAATGGTAACTTGACAAAAAACTACTGATAGATGAACAAAACAGTTTCCTAACGATGTTCTGTATCTAATGCTCAAACATTTAACTTTAAGGTTTTTTTTATTACAATGTCAAATCAATCAAATTTAACGCGCAGCGAAAAAGAGCCAACGCGAACGCAGAAAAATTTACATCTTTTTACAAGTTTATTTAACGCTTCCTCAAAAAGAAAATCCCTACTAGAATCGCTGTCATGATCGTATGAAAAACGTCACGGTTAAAATACAACTTAGTTATTGTAAGAGAAAAATAAACTACAACGCTAAAAATTTAACGAATTCCGACATATCAAAGTCGCATACTTTTACACACTCTCGCAGGTTACCCTTGCACAACTAACCCCAGTGCTCCTACCCTCTGTTTGTACGTTTGCTTTTAATCAGTGGTGATAAGCCGGGGAGGGCCGCCCTCCGTCCTTATCTATGAGGGTCCATAGACAATGCAAACGGATATAGCGATGTAGAACGATTTAATTTTATTAAAATACAAAAAATCGGCAGGATGATATTGTTGAATTTTAGGAAGATTGCAAAATATTTTTGGGTCTAGTCTAGTTACCTCCTTTACGGATTGCAATTAATCGAGCTGCACACTGGCTCTCTTATTTTTTTACTTTTGTTGTATGAAAGTTCTTGAAAGTATGGAGACCAGATTACATGCGTAATACCTGCTACTAGCTACGATTCTGTATTACCCAAAGGGTATTAACGCTATCTTCTTTGCTGTCATTAAGTTCGTCCATTATATCAGTTCGTAAAAGAATAAGTTACAGACTGGTATATTAATGCGGTGTTAAAGATGTCAAAAGTTAACCCACAACCAAAAGTATAGTAAGAAATTCAATAAAACTATGTTTAGGCCTACCTAAACTATCATGTAAACTGCTTGTGTAAGGAAAGATAGGACTTATTCTATCCTTCCATACACAAGCAGTTTACATGATCATTCTTAGACAGCTATATACGGTGCCTCGCCACTCAAAACATCGACTGTACAGTAGAAAAAGTGTTACAAACAAATTTTGCTAATTAAGGGACCGGGAACTGGCTACCAGGGATTTGGCGCGACAGCCACCTATGGCTCATCTACGCTGACCCTTAATTTTTTTAAATACTGCTTCAGTAGACCTATTTAGCACCTCCAAACGATCCTTCAGGAAGGAGGTTTGCGATTTGTTGACGAGGTAGGACAACCCACCCACATACGCGCACACACACAGGCATTAATATAAGCTCATCGTACACATTTATACTCATATACCCATTCATGCAGACCCAGACATTCACCCACGATTAGGTATTCTCTTTGTTTTTTTATTCTGTGAAATATAAAATATTCTGTAAAAGCCTTCCCCCACTGACTGTTATTTTTAAAGCAGTTTATTAGTACACAGAACCCATTATTGGCTGTCAGTAATGTACGAGTTTGTGTGAGTAACTTTTTAAGAGCTGTGGATTCTGAAAAAACATATCGAGTTCAATATTAATTGCGTAAAATTTAGATATTGTGGTAGCTTGAATTGCAGTTGACTGTACAGTTATTCGAGTGACACCGAATGAATGTCAAAACCATATAAAGATAAGATGCATTTATTATGCAAGTACTGGATTAATTAATTGCCTTGAGTTATCATGTAATTCGTGTCTCGCAAAGTACTGATACGAATACTGTTTTGATCCAAATACGACTGGATTTGGCTAGTTAACCCCTGTGACTTGCATGATAAAATTTATATTAGTTATCTTTTCTTAACCTATCCGATCCTAGGGGCCCGGAGATATGGTCTTCCTTACTACTCCTTCCTAACATAATATCACCAAGCATCACAAATTTCAAGACCATTTATGCAGTGATTAATTTGCGCAAACACAAACTTCAGGAACCAACATTGAAATATCGAAAATATGAGGTTATCACACATAGGCCTGTATGTATAATAACCTCATATTTTCGATGGTAAACGATACATTCCTCTCTAAAGGTGTTTTTTTTTTAAACCAACAGCGTGACTTAACATTCTACATAAATATACTTACATGATATGTTTTAGTAAGGCCAATAACAGGTTTTTCTTAAAATATCTATTTTAGTCTAGTTATATGATCCATCCATCAAACGTGTATGTGTGTGTGTGTGTGTGTGTGTGTGTTTGTGTGTGTGGGTTTAACTGTGTTTTAAGATTATGTGTGTGTGATTTAGTTTGAGTGTGACCACTGACCGTGCCTGCCTACCTCCTGCTATCCAAAATGCTATGCAAATGTACAATTTAAATTTCGTGATAGAAGAACAAAAATGCTTTATTTAAAAAGGCACACCATACCATACAAATCTGATCTTGTAGCTGTAGCAGTTTCTTAGTAGTTATTTAAATATTATATTCTAATCGTTCGTAGTAAAGCGCCATCGAATAAATTAAATTATACTTTGCCGTAAAATTAAAAAACTTATTACCTCGTAATCCAAAAGTAAAGAAACAAACATATGCCACCCCTCAGTTCATTGACCTAAACATGAGTTATGTGAAAATTTGATTTGTCGACGTCCGTTTCCCTAAGATACTGGAGGTCGTTGAACCGGTGTTGCGTCGATTTTGGCAATTAAACGTAGGGATAGGGTGTTCATGTCAAAGAAAAACCGTTCGGCTGGCAATAGATCGAAAAAAACAGCCACACCATGCTACTGGTGATACGATTTAATTAAGCTTAACTTTGTTGTAATGTGTAAGAAAATATTGCCATCTCTGAGGTACTGGATTCGATTCCCGATCTGATTAATGTATAAAAAGAACTTTTCTATATTGTCTCTGGTCTGGGTGTTGTGGTACCGTCGTTGTTTCTGATTTCCATAACACAAGTGCATTAGCTACTTACCTTAGGATCAAAGCAATGTATGTGATTTTGTCCAATATTTCTTTATTATATTAATTTAAGGGACCCCCTACACTAGCGTTTTTACGTAGTATTATTCTTTCTCTATGCTAGCGTCCACACCGATCGTCGACGTCGTAGCAGCGTCCAATCAGTATGGACGCAACGCTTGCGTAGCGGCATTTACTTAACGCTGATTGGACACTGCCACGACATCGACGATCGAAAAACACTAGTGTGGAGAGGCCAAAAAGTTACAAATGTTTTTGTCAGTAGAGCTCACCATGACCATTTCATGCCGTCTCCTGGACCTCCTAAAACGAGACGACGAATTTACTTTGTAAACTAATGTAGTTCAAGTCTTTGATTGTTGTTTGAAAAAACTTACGCAATACTGCAAATAAAATCTGAGGTACAGGCATACCGTTGTCTGGCGTGTATGTATACTGATGTATGGCTATTATGTCTATCCCAATTTTTCTGGTAGGTAGATAGGTATCTGACCCCAATTTTTCAATTTCATATCTGTGGTGTTAATAGTTGTAAAAATAAATACGGAATTCTGATATGACGTAGGTAAAAGAGAGGCGGGGCACATAATACGTAGAACTGACGGCCGATGGGGCAGAAAGGTTCTTGAATGAAGGCCACGTACCGAAGTCCACCCAAAAGGACAGACATCCTGGTAAAGGTTGCAGGACAATCTGGAAGTCACTGAGGAGAAAAATCAGTCAATTCTGTCAAACTATTGTGTTTGTATGAACTGGGCTTCCTTTTTTTCTATGTATTATGGCCGGGAGGCCGGTCTCACTTTCCACGGGGTGAATGCACTGCGGGGGCAACCACCCTCGCTCCCTAGCCCTCCGACCGCATCGAAGACACTCATTGAAGGCATATTTCCCCCGATTATAAGACCTCCACGCCACTGATTCTTTTTTTGGGCTTGTAATGTTTGGAAACTTTGTTCGTGACAATATTGAATAAAGTTCTTGTTGTTTCTGTTAATTATTTTACGACTTCAATTTCGAACTTCGTAAACTTCAGAATTGAACCATACTTAAGCTAAATTGAAAATAAACTTTTTTGATTAAGAAATATTATAAATTATCTGTCGGGAACACAAACTGTGATAAAATGTGTGCGATAACATGAGTGCCAAATGACAGCTACGAGTAATTTCAGCCATTGAAGCGTGACGTGATTGACAAACATATTATTATTATTCACATTTATAATATTAGTAAGATTTTGCCCCACATGTCAGCCCACGACAGTCAAGTCTGTTGATATTAGATATGTATTTTCTATTATGGTTTAATATGAATACAGACTTTAACTTTTGTTTTTGTGTTCCACTTGTTTATCTCCAAGCTCTTCAGACCGTGGCCACATTGAAATGATCGTTACCTAGGTTACATGCTAAATAATTATTAGTTCGTTATTAGTACGAGTAGTTACCTACCACAATATTTAGAATAAGTTAGTCTCAGAGAATCATGCCGAGAAATACAAGATACTTATGCGAAACTTAAAATATCAACGTTAAAGGTATTCTCATCTTGTTGAAACTAGACAACACAGGTGTAATAAACATATATTAATTAATTATTTGCATTATATCTTAAATACCTCTAAGCAGTCATTGTTTAGCACTATATGTATAGTATCGTGGCTCGACACATCTTGTCTCTGTGACAGTTGATTTTTCTTACCAAATGATGTTTTAGGAATAATCTCAGCTTAAATGTTAATTTTCTCTCTCAAACAACTTTATTGCAAAGATTAAGAACATTTTACAAAATGTAACTAACCTAATGTGCCAGTCTGCCAGAAACGAAAAGTCACAAAATAAAAATACTGTACGATTTCAAATGTAAGGTTCAAATAAAAATTTACGCTGCGCTAATACACAGATACTGTGGATAATACGAGAATAACACAAGAACACATTCAGTCTGTCTCTTACTGCCGCACTCAGAGACGTCAATTAACGATAAAGTGTGGATTAACGTTTTTGTGCATTCAATAATGGTCTTTATTCGTATAGACTTTAGTATTACAGGTTTTTCTTAAGTAACCATTAATGTTAAGTGACGTCTCTGAGTGCGGCAGTTAGACACGTTATAGTAAACATTTACGGAATAATCTCCTTTTTACCGCAGGACGGCACGGTGAACATGGACAAGATGACTGAGGCACAAAAGACCGCATACCTGGAGGCGCACGTGGCCGTCCAACAACACATGGCGCAAGCAGCAGCTGCGGCGAGGCGCGAACAACAACAGCAACAACAGCAGCAACAACAGCAGCAGCAACAGCAACAACAGCAACAACAACAACAACAGCAGCAGCAACAAGTTCAGGTAAAGTTTACTTAGTTTTTAACAAGTTCTGAAAAACGATTGATTATAGTCAGCATTTAAGCAATCAATTAAATGACAAAAAATATTTTTCATGTAACCTATGGTAGTCATTATTACAATAATGTCTGTTTTTATTGCGTCACTCAATTTAATTTTCTTTCCTTTAGCAACAACAGCAACAGCAGCAGCAACAACAACAACAGCAGCAACAGCAACAACAGCAGCAACAACAGCAACAACAACAACAACAGCAACAACAACAGCAGCAACAACAACAACAGCAGCATCAACAACAACAAACGGCTAACACAAACAACCCCACGCGACACCATCAGGAAATGCAGGTTGGTTGTTATTTTACTAGTACATTTCGGATTTGTAGACACTATATTATATCATGGGACTAAATACTTTTATTTACCAATCTTTTACAATTTTTCTAAGAAACTTCTCAAATATACATTAAAATATTTGGCATTGCAGACGCAAAGTAGCAACACTCACCCTGGCCACCCATCTCCACCTACCGTCAGCTCCACCCAACACCACTACGCGACTATCAACTCACCGATTAAGGTCCCACAAGTGAGCTCCAGCACCGGTGGGCCCGACAGCACCTTCACTGTACCTGATGACGTCGGCATGGGCTTCGAAGGAGGCGTCAGAGTTCTTCAGAGCCTTGGAAATTGGTGAGTCTAAGTACTTTCATTCTAACGGCTTTAATACTAAGTTGATCTGTGTTCAATCACATGGAAAAAATTGCGCAACACCAAATATTACGTTTACTTTACAGGACAGCTTTAGCAGTTTTGGCACATTGTTTATGTTTCAGTACCAACGTTTAACTTTTTCACATAGGCACTTTTTAAGCGAACGAAGCGTCCTTGAATTCAACAGTCTAGTTTCACGTATTTTTTTTAGAGCTTAAGAGACTTAATAAATGGCTCTGTATGAACGCGCTGCAGGAGCTTGATAAATTTCATTCCATAGACCGCAACACTTCTATTTATCTCACCAGTGCCCCCGACCGTGCCCTGACCGCTTGCTATATCAAAGTCTTTTAGTTATTTTGGCCATACATATTGCTTTTACGATGAAAATTCTGACATTCAATTTTTTTATTGCCTCAGGTCTCCAGAAGTAACGAACAACATACCTCGGCCAAACTTGATTCCATTTACGGAACCGTACGCGGAGGGCGGCTCCATGCACCCGGGGACCCGACTCAAAGCACTACAAGGTACAGCTGTGAGAAAGCATCCCGCAATCAAACCTACTAGTTCTACTAACGAAGGTAAAATGTACTCTAAGACGTAACAAATACTAGTTGTTTGAGCATTCGATAAGCATGCACAGACAATTAATTAGGGGGTAGTATTTTTATTGTAAGCCATATTAAGAATATCAGATTATCCACGATTAAAATTTTATAATATACTCTTAAATATATTTTTTTTAAACTTGTTCTGAACAAGGATATCTTTTGTTTGCAGGAAGCAAAGCATTTGAGTGCACAGTCTGCGGAAAAGGTCTAGCTCGTAAAGACAAACTGACGATACATATGAGGATACACACAGGTAGGTTTTTTAAAGCAATATACAATCTTTATAGCGAGATGTTCTATTGAAAAGCAGAGAGGTACTTATTGCGTAAAGATACTTGACTTACCGCATTTGATGGATATAGTTCACTTATCACGAATCTCACCAATTATCTGGAGGCAAGGTGCAAATTGGTAACACATACAAAATCAAACTCAAAATCAATCATGCTTTTTTAAACGGAATGACGCCTTAATATCATCCTAGTTAAAATCACGTTGAAATTCTAAAAGTGCCTGATTCAAGACTGCAACTTAGGCTGGTTTTACAGTCACGCTGAACATCGGCGCCATCGACGAAATTTATGGAAATCGCTGTCAGCGCTGACCGCCGTCAGCGCTCAAGTTCATACATTTTGACGTTCAGCGCCGATGATCCAGCGTTACTGTAAAACCAGCCTTAGGTGCGACAGCAACATTTAAATATTTTTTTATTCCAGGCGAAAAGCCGTACGTCTGCGAGGTGTGCAACAAAGCATTCGCCCGCCGAGACAAGCTCGTGCTGCACATGAACAAGCTGAAACACGTCACGCCTTCGAACATAGCACCCCTCGGTAAAAGAACCATTTCAATACCACGTGAGTATCGGCTGAGTCAGCTAGTGATTCAGGGTCGGTGTGCCAATGTGATTTGCTACAAAACGTTAATATACAGCATTACAGCCAGCATAGAGCCAAAATATATATTTAACAACTAAAATAACTTAATTATGACGAATAAAATGAAGTCATAGAGGCAGGCAGGCAGGTTTGATAATAATTATCAGTACTTCCTTTATTTCGCAACTCATTCTACCATAAAAGCAGAAACCCACTGAGTCGTAAAAAGATTTATAAAATGACTGGCAGATCACAATAGCAAGCCGAATAGATGTCATCAATGTTTTAATATACCCCTCTTGAAACACATTATTATATCTTAAACAGCGTTAAAGCTAGACGACGTCAAACCTCAACTGCCGAAACAAGAAGACACAAAGCCGAGCCAAGCAGAAATAGCAGCAGTAGCGCAGCAGCAACAGCAGCAGCAACAACAACAACAGCAACAGCAGCAGCAACAACAGCAGCAGCAGCAACAACAACAACAACAACAGCAACAACAACAAGCACAACAACACTCACATCAACAGCCGATCCAGGTGTGCCAGGTACCTGGACACAGCTTTACGGTAAATCCCCAAGAGAATACAAGGCATGCATAGACGTTCACTAGACGGGCATGCTTTCAAATTTATTCATGGTTAGACTATTAGTTTTTACTTACTTTTGTTCTTCTAACATAATTTTTTGTATGTCTTTGCTTAATTTCGTCTCCGTATTACGAGTATTGTGTCTTCCTTTGTTTTTATTAGGTTTTTTTCTTTTAGCTAGAGTTCTTTCTTCTAAAAGAGTAGTTTCTGTCAAAAATAATAAATGACATCATATTATTCATCTATCATGTCATTAGTGTAATAATTGTAGACTTAGAATTCGCTAGCGTAATGATATAATTTAGAAATATCATTTATATGCTAATCAAACTTAATGAAACTAATAAAAGCTTTGTAGGTATTTATTATTTTCCAAACATGCTGAGTTTCGACATGCATGACACATTAAACCAATAAATACAGTCATAACAAAACTAAACGCATACGCAAACGCATTATTTAACTGTCTATTTGTCCTCGTTTCAGATAAGGAATACCACGTCCATTCCTCACCAACAAAACACAAACTTAGTACACACAAGCGCTGCTACTGCTGCAGTGGCGGCAGCGACGGCTGGTATGGTGGTTTCTTGGTCCTGCGAGTTGTGTGGCAGGCTGTTCGCGACCAGGGACGAGTGGACTGCACACGCGAAGTCACATTTACCAGACAATAAGTTGCTGCAAGACAAGATGCAGCAGGCTACGCAACACCAGGTAAGAAACGTTCAAGTGAATACTTGATAGGAGCAGTACCGACTGACCAGATACCAGATTATGATTGTTGAAATAGTTATGTCCATTACTCTGCTACAAAAACGATTGACTTAACAATGAACTTGCGATAGTCAAAGCAATTTCATATGGTTTATTTATTTAATCTAGTTATGGGGAGTCTTATGTCTTACCTTAGAACTTCAAATTACGATAACGATAACTGACTCAGAATATTTTATTTTAGCAACAAGAAAAGGTGCACTTATCAAATCAGGAGAAACTTCAGCTGCTCCATCACCACAATCAGAATCAACAGATCCTGAACGGGCACGGCATCGCGACGGCGTCCGTGTCCACCGCGACCGTCGTCAACGAAGGCGGGGGAGGGGGAGGGGGCGGGGCGTACTTCACTCACGGGCACACACACTACGCTCCGGAGAGGCAGCACACACACGCACATCATTTGTGTCTGATGTGCCGGCAGGAGTTTGCGGGAAAGGCGGAGTTCATGTTCCATGTCCGAGGACATTTCGAGGGTAAAGTGAGTGATATCGCAGCGGCTGACGTGCTGGCGAGATCTTTAGTGGACAATTCTGGACTGTGCACCTGAGCCTCAGCCACGCCCATCAGCGCTTTCCACGCAGACGCCTGCGGGAAGGGCGTCTTCCAAGACGAGACAATAATGTTGAAGTTTTGAAGCGCGTGACGAGCGATGGTGGGCTCTTAGGTTTAGTTTGTAATATAAGTAACATGTACATGACAACACTCCAGATCCAGAAATCCACAGGCTTCCGCAATAGTTTGTTAGCTCAATTAATAAGCGTATCGAAATATGTTGCAATAGACTGAAATTCAGTTTATTACGGTATTACGTTTTGTCAAAGCTTACGGAATGAGTAATATAAAATTAAATTAATCACATCGACCAAATTAATCTAGATACTAAACTTCTAAAATTAGAGAGAAATATCTTCAATTAAACAGTTATCATTTTCTGTATCGCTTAATACTAAGTAATTATTATCTACTTAAACTACGTGACTGATTTGACATAGAAGATAATTGAAGGTATGAACACAATAAACACAATAAACGTTGTCACGTAATAGTGATAAAATCACTAATCTCTGTCATTTAAATGCTCCGATTAAAAGATTAAATTAATGTCATTATTTAATAAAACGTTTGATCTATGCATAACTGGATAGTAATCAAAATACGAACTTATGTTTTAATTGACACTTGGCTTTAGTAATGCTAGAAATGTGTATGTATAAATGTATATAGTCTGCGTGTATTTATATCGGACGGCTCCCGTCTTAAAACAATCTTAAGGACAATGTTTGATAGAATCCTGTAATACCGCTTTATTTAGGTAGGTTAATGTAATGCTAGTCTTAAATCTAGTCATTTTGGGGATGAGTGGATCTAGTCATTTTTAACCAAGTAAGACCAAATCTGTCTGAAAATCTAGTCTAAAAAATGTCTGTAAATAGTGTATTTTTGTATGTAGTTTTGGTTTTGTATTTTAGGTTTACATTTTCCAAAGAGTTAATTCAGGATTACCTACTAACTACTAACCTATTATGTTATGTACAAGCAAGGGTGAATGCTACATATTTCTCTTTCGTTTCTTTTACAGTATGATAACTTATTCTATTATTATTTCATAAACAAATCATTCCTTTAGATCAAATTTTCTCAAAGAAGGAAAATGTTTTTATGTAGTTTGTTAAGTTTTGTCTTTGTTTCGGCATGTTGCTAGCTAGTTTTGCTGTCAGATAAGCAGGCATTAACGTTGTGTCGTTAGCATTATTTACTACAGTTAATTAAGTAGGAAGTAGTTATATAAACTAGAACATAAGAACATGCCTTTACCAAGCAATAGGATCTACTTTATATTTCGATCAGTTGAGAATATCTAACAATCGAGTTCTTCCATAATAAAACAGGAAATAGTTGTATCATCAAATTTATCACTCACTTTAGCGTAAAACAATAGACAGGCGAAACAATTAAAACATAATTACAACCTAATTACGATAAACACGAAAAGATTCGATAATGTTTTTGCAGTCTGATAATTTAATGTTGATTATGAGTCAATGACCATGGACAGTCGACAAACATTGTTACTAACCATGGCCACAAAACAGACGAAAACGCTTGATTATGTTTATCGGAGGATTTGGTTTGACGATCGGCAAGCTCTTGCTTATATGTTAGTTTTTTTTTTATTACTGCCTCCGTCTGAAGCAAGTCTACTGTATTAATGAACGAAAAAAAAAAACGAAAGGATGGGTTTTGAGTTGCAGTTTTATTTCTGATTGAGTATATGTTAACATAATGCATATAAATACTATGGTGAAGTCAGAAATTTAAAATCATCATTTATGAAAAAAACAATCATCCAATTCGGATGCCAAGAAAAAATTTTTTGTATGAAAAACAAAAAAAAAGTAATAGTGATATCAAACTAACTTCACCATTCTATTTATATGCATGTTTACATAGGTTAGTCGGCTTGATATACCATTTTCCTAACACACTGTATATGCTTGTAGTATCCTCTCATGGTCTGCTCAGCGTAGTTTGACTTATTTTTAATTATGCTCGGAAAAAAGGATATTTGTTTATCGAATGCTTAGTTTTTATTTCTCTATGAATACTACTGAAAAACTGCTAGCAAGAGAGAATCATTCATGGTAGAGTCTATAGCAAACGTCATAAACAATGATAAGTATGACTGAAACTAAGACGAGATACGGCACCCTAAAAAGTATTTCGTATTTTGCTATTCATTTAAAACTGGTACTATTTGGCACTAATAATTTAAAGACGCCATGTCTTGTTTACCTTTTTCGCCAGTCCAGAATCAACGAAATAATCATCAGAATCAGCCCTTATAGTAAATACTTACCTTAACCTTATTTTTTTTGGATTGTAAACGTTATTGTTACTATTGTAAGAAAAGTTTGGTATTGTGATGTGCGATGAAGAATGGAATGTTCATTCGATGCTTCAAAATAAATAGTCTACTCTAAATTATTTAATTTTAAATCATGTAAAATAAAAAGTGACAACTATTTTAATAAAAAATATTTTGTAATTTTAGATTTCGAAATTTTGGATTAATTCAAATGATGTCATTACAATTTAAAGCATCGAATGGGCACTTAGGTAGGTATAGTGTGTAGTTATAAAATGATCCAGTTATATCCACATTCAGCTTATCCAATGACGAACATTTATGTTAATATGGCATATTAAATATATAATTGCATGAAAAAGCAATAAAACGATATCGTGATTATCACAACGCAAACATTGGTTTGCTCTCTTGTAAAACGCTTTATTAGTTTTGGTTGATTTGTAATGATAAAAACAAAATCTAATAACGGTAGGCCAACGAAAATTACGTACCGTGTTTCACTTATCGTCAAACTACCTACAGGTTAGAAGCCAAAAATACGATCGACAAAAATTATGACCAGTAGGTATGTCCAAAATTTCGATTATTCCGAACTGGACCCGAAATTCTAACCCAGTCGCGGTTAGGTTTGGAACTTGAAAACAAAATATAATATTTGTTCCGAAAGTAACCCTCTTCATACTAGAACGGTACGACGGGGCAGGTCAGGAAGAGGGTTACGTTCGGAACATTTTTTTTTTTCAAGTTCCTAACATAACCCGCGTCCGGGTTAGTATTTCGGGTCAGGTTCGCAGTAATCGAAAAATTTTAACCTACAAATGAATGCGCGTTCAGTTTAAAAAAGGTACCGAAGTAAGAATGTGGATAAAAGAGGATAAAGATCGCTTTTCGGAGCGTCAGAGCACGATGGAAGTTACAAATTTGATTAGGCTACGGTAGAATGCGCCATGAGGATGTCATAGGTGGGACGTTTATGCAATAAAATAGGTTACTGTGTAGTTACTAAGGTAACCCTTATTTTCTAGATTAGAATTCCAGTCGAATGCATAGCTTTCCTTGGTAATATTCATTTCTTTATGAATTTTTAATGAAATAACGAGAATTGTTATCATAACCGGTAACTTTTTTATAAAGATTGTATAGGTATAAATGATAAAGATAAAGGAATTGGAATCACGAATAGATTTTATAAGAATTTATTTGATGCATTGAATTGTGTTTTTATAAAGGAATTATTTGGTCATCGTTGAAATATATTTTAAGAAAAAAATTATTTCTTAAAGTATAAAATTATTGACGAGATGATTGGCTTTCAGAATGATCTCAAATAATATCTAGTCTTAGATTTTAATAAAGTATTGTACAAATGTAAGTAACTTTTTAATTAAAACTGATAGTTTCTAGTTTAAGAAGCTGTTGATTACCATTATGTGATTGCATGGTCCAGCCAAAGAAATGTAGAATTAAAGAAATTGGACCATAATAACTTCTTAGAACCATTACTATATTAAAGTAATTTTTTAAACATCCAGTCCAGATAATAATATAAACATATTTCACAGTTTGCACGTTGCGACTCAAAGTGTAGGAAATTTAAGTCTGCTTTTCTTAGTTTCTTTCAAAATAAACCTAATAAATTTATTTAAAACGAAATTACTTTTACACTTTTGATTATGGCGAAAACATGTGTTTGTTTTGACTTTTGTCGAACAGTAGACAATTCTCCATACAGAATTTTCTAAGTTTGCCACAAGGATACATCTGAGCAAAAGATTAGAGCCTCAGTTTCACGCTAGTTTTAGAATTATCTATACCGCTGTTACTATTTGTCGAGCAACATTTGGTAACATGGAAACATTAGTTATACATATTAATACTTATATATTCTCTGACTCCGCACCTCTTTCCCTTTCTTTTAAGTTGTCCTCTACCTAAAGGTTGTATGAAAGAGAAGAGTGATTAGCGATAAGATAGACTTAATTGTTCATCTTTCTGTAAAAATCAACTGTAACTTACATTTTTTGTTTTAAATGTAGCCCAGAAACATTTAGAAACGTTGTTCAACAAACAGTAACTGCGGCATGGATGCACATCATTCACTATTATTTATTAGTGGTAATTGGTTACCGACTGTTAACGATACTTAAATGCTTTTGAAACTTACCTAGTAGAAAACTGATTTCTTTCGAAGAAAGGCAAAATGCATTTAACGCCATAAGATAGGTATTCATTGACTTAATTTAGTTAAAAACCTGGAGCATTTCAGACTGAAGGTAATATGTGTAACTAAACATTTCCTTACTTGGTTATGTCACGAGTCGTCGTGACTCACGACAGTAAAACAACAATAATGTATAATTGTACAGCCATATTGGATAAAGAATATGCTTAAATTGATGCAGTTTGACCTACCATCTATTTGTGATCGTGTAAATATTAGTCTTAAAAGTATAAGTAGGCACAAGACCATGAGAAAGAAATGTCATCTTTCAATGAGCCAAATCTTTAAAATTATCTTTAAAACTATGTTGTACAGATAATAAATTGAGGTTCTTATTCGTTTAGTGGACGAGCTACATATTTTCAATCTAGAGTCATGTACAAAATTGTATTTAAATAAAATAAATGGCAATTGAAATAGGTAGGACCTATCTACTAAAAATATATTATTTTGCTATTTTAATACTAAATTATTTTGCAAAGAGATTTCGGACGACGACATGACTGTGATGAAATTTATGTTTATCAATTTTTTTTTGAAAAATAGTTCTGGTTCTTTAACATAAATATAGTAGTAATTTTAGGAGCAATAACTCAGTGGCATATCGTAGATCGAAGCTGAATGTGTAAAAAGTTGTAAACATGTCGTGCATGATGTAAAATTTGTAAAGTAGGTAGCGAGAGTTTTGGGAATAAAAGAAATTAATCCATCTTGGTTTTGGAATTTATTTTTTATTTTCCCTATCATATTATAATTAGTTTGTGAATATTGTCGTATCTATTCAGGTTTTCATACAACGTGTTGACCTTAGTATTTGAATGAATTTTCTACATAATATTTTAAGTGCAATAATTTAATGTCTGCCTGCGATTAGAGCATATCTTATTTTTCCAAAGACGCGGCTTTTTTGCGAAAAGATTTGTGTCGTGAGAATAAATAATTATATTACGTATAGCATGTACGCGATAAGCCATTTTGTTCGCGAAAATAGCTGACACTATTTTACCGTTGGTTGAATGCTCTAAGACCACAGTACATAATATATCTATGTATATACTGTGATTCTACTACGCCGACATACTTATTAGTCAAAATAATGTGTCATTTTGCCATAGGTTAATAGACTATTTTATAATCGTATATTAATTGTCCCAAATGCAGAAACTATGTATTCACATTAAATGAAATGAAATGAAATTCTTTATTCTGTATATAGGCCCTCTTTCGGGCACTTATACACGTCTCAACATATAACTTAGCCCTACCACCGCTTCGGGACAACATATCGGCTGGTGATGAGAAGAAACGGCGCAAGAAACTCAGTCACCTTTGTCAGCCTGATTTTATTACAGGAAATACAATAACAAGATAGTTTAAGTGCGAGCTAGGCAGGCTATTAAGTCCATGCACTCTTGTCGTTTAAGTAATCTTCAACTTTGTAGTATCCTTTTTCCATAAGGATTTTTTTAATGTGGTTTTTGAACTCATAAACAGGTAAGTCAACAAGAGTTTGTGGTAGTTTATTGAAGATTTTTATACATTTCCCCAAAAATGAATTACCCACTTTCTTTAATCTGAAGCTCGGAACGGCAAGTTTATTTTTATTTCTAGTATTATAATGATGTAAATCACATTTAAGGCTAAACGAACTTAGGTTTTTTCTAACATACATAATATTGTCAAAAATGTATTGTGACGCTTCTGTTAATATTTTAATATCTTTAAAGACCTCCCTCAGAGAGTCGCGAGGCCTAAGACAGTATATTGCACGTACAGCTCTTTTCTGCAACACAAAGATTGACTCAATATCAGCAGCTGAGCCCCATAGCAATAGACCATACGACAACAAGCTATGAAAATAACTAAAGTATACTAGTCTTGCCGTTTCGACATCAGTTATAAGCCTCACAGCATAAGCCGCCGAACTGAGCCTTCCTGACAAGGCAATTATATGGGGACCCCATTGCAGTCGGGAGTCTATTGTAATTCCCAAAAAGGTTGTTGAATTGACTGCATCTATATGATCGTCTGACATATTAATATGCGTACTGACCTGCCTCTCATTGGGCATAGTAATTTTGATAAGCTTGGTTTTTTTTGCATTATGTAACAGATTGTTAGCAGTAAACCATCGTACTACTTGAGAGAGAGCATCATTCACATCGTCAAAGGCAGCTTGACCTCTGTCAATTTTAAAAATCAATGATGTATCATCTGCAAATAATACCTTAATTAAATTATTTCAAATTAATAAGAAAATAAGACACTATTATAAACTTAGTTAAAGTCGTATTATTTCCATTTGTTTTATATACGTATACCTGTTATTTGTATTCCAATAAACAGCGTCTGTACCTATGTCTTTGGTTACTTACTACTAAATTATTCTACAAATTCACGTTTACTTTCCGATAGAATTAATTCTGCATTGCGATCATTCAAACTCACACTAGGCTCTATGTTCCAGGTGACATTCATGAAAACAAAATAAAAACCGGCCAAGTGCGAGTCGGACTTGCGCACGAAGGGTTCCGTACCATTATCTATAAACACGGCAAAAAAATCACGTTTGTTGTATGGGAGCCCCCTTAAATATTTAAGTATTGTATTCTGTTTTTTAGTAATTTCCTGAAATACATCATCTGTGAAAATTTCAACTCTCTCACTATCACGGTTCATGAGATACTGCCTGGTGACCGTCTATCAGACAGACAGACAGACGGACAGCGGAGCCTGAGTAATAGGGTCCCGTTTTACCCTTTGGGTGCGAACCCTAAAAAGTAAGAGGCTAGTGCCAACAATTGATCAACTATCGATTCGAGTTTAACTACTTTCAAATTAATATATAAGTCAATGACTTTCAAGTTTTGCGTTAATTTAATTATTTTAGCCTTGGATGGAACGGGAATAATGTAGGCTTATAAAGAATAAATAAAGTCGTTGGAAAGCGTAATCTTTATAAGTATTTGTTCAACACTGCTTTCTTGCGCACAAACAAAAGTATTAACTTCGCATAAATTACATTAATACAATTTAAATAAAACAAAGATGCAAGAGGCCCACTAATTTATTCACGCACCTTACTTTGTGAGAATTTATTTAATGATTCTGAATGTAATTATTGTTCTTGTTAACTTAAATACGTGACATCAAATGCCTGGTTCTTACTTTTACGTTGCTTCCTGACTTTAATGAATTATTTCACTTATTGTATTTGCCTTTATTTGCGTATTTCCTACGATACTTACTACATACTAACATTTAACCTAACTCCCTACTCACTTATACTGTTTTCTGTATTAATTGTGCTGACATAAACTTAATTATTTAGCATCAAGTTAAACCTCCGTGGTTTTTAGATGTTAATTAAACCTATTTGTGTATGGTATTGTTTGATCTGATATTTTTTTTTAATAGTTGTTTTTTAAAATGTTTTTTAAAATAGTTATTAATGTAACACTAATTCTTCTGAATCACACCATTAATCAAGCAAAGTTTGTCTATGGGAACTAATTATCGGATAAAAAAGTAAAGTATGCCTATACAGGATGTTAGTACGTAATAAAAAATAAATCCAAAAAAAAACTAAAATTATCAAAAGATGAACCTAATGTAATTCCTACTAACATAAATAGCAATAGTTTAGTATTAAAATTAATTCAAATTAGTTTTTATTTTGTTTAAATGCTAATAATTACCTACCTATGATATACGTTACTAAATTGGGTTGATCTTGTATTTTTATAGGCTCTTTTATCGATACTTAACCTACCCTTAAGATATGGCAAGAACTGTTTTAACCATTGACTTATATATTACTTTTAACAACCTGTATGTCCCACTGCAGGGCACAGGACGCACCTCTAATTTTTATAGTGCACTTTACAATATTTTCAAAGCGTGGTAATTTAACTGGGATAAGAATCCTATATGATAATCCAGATCATATTCTATATGTGTGCAAAATTTCATACAAATCCGTTAAGTAGTTTTTTGCACAGAACACGTAAGACTCGCCACGCTTCGCTAATTTTGTATTCCTTTTCTGTGGTTTTTTTGGCGTGAAAGAGTAACAAACATCCACACATTCATACTTACAAACTTTCGCATTTAAAGGATATGAAAACAATACTATGTACATGGTTACAAACTCGTTTTTATGTGTCATAGTTTTTAAAAACATGGAATTATGTCAGTATTTTTCAAAATGTCAGTCAGTCAAAATATAAATTATTCTAAATTATGTGTTAAATAATATTTTCACTACTTATGTCTGCAGAATTCTACCGACCACCTACTATTTATCTACATTGCAAGGTATTATAATGTTTTAAAAGATTTTAGCAGCATTAAATAAGTTTCATAAAATTGTCTTCATGGCTCATGGATGGATGAGATGAGGATGATATGACGACACACCAGTCTCACCCAGCGGCCTTAGATACGACTGTTGCACATAAAAACAATGTCATTCATGGATTTGCATTAAAGAGCAATAAAATAAACATTAGGTTTTACTAATAGCAATAACGTTTGTAATTGGTGGAAATATCCTTTACTTAGAAATTACATAACTGTTCATAGAATAATATCCATAAATAATAAAAGGTTGTTAAAGATGTTAAAAATTTACAGTAATATCGAGCACAATGCATAAAATCGATTTATCACAGCTAGTTGGATAGCGTTTGATGAGGAGGCTTAGGATACCACAGAATGGATAACTGTTAATTAATTTAAAAAATCATTCTTTGGTATAAGCCTCCTTTAAGCGCTCTATCATTTTAGTGGTTGTTTTCCCGCAGTTAAATGATTCTATCTTAGTAGTACAATAGATTAATGAACTTTTTTTTTATTCAAATTACCTGTAGGCATTCAAATTCAAATCGCCTGCAGCGCGTACGATGCAGTTTATGCTGTATTACGTTGTACGGGAGCTTCTTTTACTTTAAAAACATATTTTGTGCAGCAGGCAGTACCCAAATACGTCACATCTCGTAAAAGAAACTATCGTTTCTCACTCTTTCGAATTGATGATTATTTTTATGGTTTGATAGTACTACTAGAGGTAAATCGTTCTGCCGCGGGAAAACAACCACTAAAATGTCTCGGTGTATAAGGAAGACCTAAAAGTAGGTAAAATGATGATTACGATACAATTACATGTCTATTTTATTTGACCACAAGATGTGATATAAAAAGGCAAAGTAATGAATGGCTAATCAGCACTACACAAATATAAATCAGTAATCTTACATGCCCACTGTCCCCACTGATCACAATTGTCCCAAGCCAACACCAGGGCTATTATTCATATTATTTGGAACTTTTATTTTTATTTTTTTCAGCATCTGTAGCCTGTAGTTTCCGCAAAACGTATGAATATCTGTTTCTTATTACGAAAATGAAAACAGCGTGTTTGCGTATAAAGTTTACGCCACTCTTGCAAAATATTCAAAATGAGGATTCCAAACACTGTGTGGAAATAGTTCCAGAGATATCATACATACAGAACCTTGACAAAATAGAATGGAGTAAAAAAGAAAACTCGATAGAGTACACAATACCAATGACGTACAAAATTATATTGAGGAAAAAACATGTCACTAAAGACAAGCAAGAAGAGTTAGACAATACCTACCATTCCTGTGTCGATTTGCTTCTGCAGTCTTCAGATAACTTCATGCCATTGGGATCAGGGGATGTCAGCAGAATAGTAAGCGATACCCTTGTGCTAGGCAAAGTGACGACACATGTCAAAAACTACAGTATTCTCCTAAAGGATGACAACCTTGAAAATAAAAAATATGAATCAACTGAAACAATAAAGACTCAAGTACAAACTGAGCAAAACAGTAATTTCCATTTTACTGATCAATTAGTTCACAATGATAATATAGAAATTATAAAATCGCGAGAAACTGCTTCAACACAAACTTCTTCAGAAGGTAAAGATTAACATTGTCATTAGTAATCATCGCAATTAAAAATGCATTGATTATTTTACTTTATTCTGTAATTTTTCATTTATTCATTTTATTTTTCAGTAACTCAAACTGAATCTCATGTTATCCAGGTTCCAAACGCCGACATTGTTGACTTTGTTAAAAAATCGATAGATAAAATAACAAACACGGATACTAGTGAAATTGGAGTTAAAGCAACGTCCTTAGAAGAGGTTGTCGAGGTATCGACTAGTAATAGCAGGTCGGAAACGAAACACAACCTGAGTTTGACACCAATATGTTCTATCAACACTGACGACGATCAAACTGACTCTGAGAAAAGGATCGCTTCGAATACCGTTATGTTTCTAAGATACGAAACTCAAAAAGAATTTGCCAAAGTCGTTAGAAACACGGTCAAATGTGACGACTTATATTTTAGTATGTACAATGGAGATCACAACAGTAGACTTAAGGCATCAATGCCATACCATTGTGTCACCAATTACAAAGTACAGCCTGAAGTGAGAGTGGCTAATTTCGTACAAATCATGGAAAAGGAAATAATGCCCTTGAAACTTATGTTAAGTGATATAATAACTAAATGTTCGTCTTTAGGCTTCAGTTGGCAGAAACCAAAGCAACATCATTTATTATACAGAAACGTACTTTATAATGAAAAACAAATGAGTAGATGTTTAAAAACTAAAAAACAAACTAATTCCAACCGTGTTGTTTATTCAATTGTGTTTGATGGATAATAATGTTCGAATAAATTAAGTCTTGCCAGTTTTGATTTATTTTTATTTATTTACTCTAAAAAACACAAACTTAAGTAGGTATTTTATTTTATTTATTCAAGAAAACCGACAGCCTGAATATTACTTTTTAACTTTTTGAATTACTCACATTTAATATAAAAGGATTATGATCAGTTTATCAAATGACGATGATTGTTATGATTTTATCTCATAAAACGTCGTAAAACGTTGATGAATTTAACCTTTATATCGACAATTTAAACTATATATTAGATTTCGATTTTTTTAATACTAGTTAAATAGGCAGTGATTACAGTTAGCTTCCGTAGCATTTCCCACCTCTAGTCAGGCTACGCTTAGGTAACTTGGTTCTAGGTAGGTATAAGGAATAAACTTACTCAAATACATTTTAAATATTCTTGTCAGGTACAAATGCTCGTGCTCATTACATACATATTTGCCCCTTGCGGAATTCGAAACCGCAACCGCCTGGTTTTGTAGTCCGGAGCGCGAAACACTACACCAGAAGGTCGTCGAAGGTGCAGCACATCTGTTACTTATTGCATTTAGAGCTTGAACACATTGCGACTTTTAGTATCCGCGATCGATTATTTTGCGACCGTATCGATACTGCATCGCGCTTTGGCGACTCTCTGCGATCGATCGCTGGCATGCGTGACCATTGGCCAGGCGACCGCATAGTGTTTTTGCGACTTTTTGATAGGGAGAGACTCATTGGCAGTTTACATTTTCGTTTGCTGATGCTAAAAGTCGTATGCACAGGCTTTTATATCGATTGTTATTATTGAAAGTCATTATTTGTTTACAAGAATAAATTTTCTTCCTTACGACCGCGACGGGCCAACTGTTACGATTTGTGACACGGGGAAGTATTTTGGTTTTTATTAAATATAACTCGTGCTTGCCCCATAATAAAAATTGTTGTCGAATACAATAACCATCAGAACCAACCCGTTAGAGGTTTTGAGAAATTTAAAATAACTTGTATAGACCTTCCAACCAACCCTTTGGGGAACCAGACTATTTTGAATAATACTCATGTGAAACAAATTTACAAACTTGATTTTAGAGCAATGGCCCGTGAATCCGTAGTAGATCAGATTGTGAAAAGCCTATCATTTGAAGTCGAAGCAGTCCCGCAGGACAATGACACAAAGCTAACTAGCACTTCAAACAGTACACCACTAAATGTCAAAATTAGAGTAAGAAAAAAGGATGAAAGTGGATTGCAGCAGGGGATTCTGTCAGTGCCCAAGTTTGGGAGCCCAGATGCCAACCCAGAGAGGATTCGACTCATTAGCAGTGACCAAACTATTATGTCCTTCAACGTGTCTATGGAAGCCGATTTTGTAAAGAAACCAAAAAGAAAACCTCGCAAATTGTTTTTTGGTAAGTAGAGGCAGAAAACTAGAAACACATCTTATAACATAATTGATAAATTACTGTAGTACTTATTTTTTTTTCATGCAATAATTTGTAATGAAGTAAATATTATAGAAATATGAAGCACACAAAAAAGACTTTAATATTCATTCTAAAATTTAAAATTAATTAATTAATATCATTGTGGATGTGATAATTCACAGGTGGATGTTTGGGAACTCAATATGATGATGATGAAGTACCTTATACCCCAAGTTCGGCATATAATGCTAAAATAACTGAAACAAGTACTTCAAGCAAGTCGGACGGCATTATAAGACAAAAATTTACTCTGTCTAAAACAAACTACGATAATACCGATGCTCTACAACATTACTCAAAAAAACATAGCATACTTGGAAAATGCAAGCCAGGTTAATTTTTTTAAATTTATAAACAGTCCTTTTTGAAGGATATCAAAAATTGCAAGTGCAATAGTTACTTATCAAATTTTTGAAAAGCGATTAGAACCCTATTGGAAGTAGATAATTCTAGTGCTCAAACAAAATACAAAAACTTTTTCTTGGTTGGGTTGGGGTCGCCAGAAAGCTATTTTGCTTTTTCATACATTAATGTATCATCATTTAGATATTTTCTTAGTAAAATAAAATATTTTTTTAAGCAAAAGTATTTAATTTCTATATGTGAGTATGATTCAGGTTATAAATCAAAAAATACTTTCAGGAGGCTGTCTGGACCCACCTTTTAATGAAGAAAAATACTCATATGAACCTATGCTATCGTCTAGAGACGAAAAACCTAGAATTACTCAAGATGCCGTTATAGCAGTAAAGGACCATGCAAAAATTAAACTTCGTAAAGCTGACAATGGTCAAAGAACGTCAAAAGAATCAAAACAACTGAGTAAAGACAGTCTGGTACAAAAAACAAAAGCAAAAATTGATGACGACTCAACAAGCATTTTAAGTATTTATGAAAATTCTCTACAAGGTTCCTTAGATTCGAAATATTCGGATTCCGTTATAACTTATCCACCTCTTACGTCTCCAAGCGCAATAACAAATGAAAAAAATTTAAGAAATAGAATAAGTAATGACGAAAAGTCAAGAAAATCATATGATGCCAGCATAGACGCTTTCTTTTCTTCTAGAAAAAGCAGTCGATTCAGTGAAATCACCTTTAATGCGGATGAAACCAAAAATGAAAACGCCAAAACTATTGTCCCAATACCTTTACCGATACCACTACCGATACCTGTGAAAAATACTGCTAATGTCTCGGAAGACACTAAAAGAGAAAATGTTAGAAAAGTTATGCTGAAACCATTGGTAAATTCTAATAATGGCAATAACGATACTAAGGGAGAAAATACTAAAACTGATATTGCGGAACCGTTGGGAAATTTCAGAAATGGCATGGATGACACCAATAGAGAAAATGTCGAAACTATTATTCCGACAACAATGGAAAATGCTACTACTATTTTAGAGACTAGTGAATCAGATATTACATCATCACAAACTCGAGATACTAAATCACCAACAAAAACTGATATGGAGTTAGAACCAACTGTAAAAGTAAGATTAAATAAAGCTGATTTATCGACAAATAATGCAGTGTTAGAAGATTTACAAAAACAATCATCTTATACTGACAATCCTAATAATGCTAAAACTAGTATTCCGATACCTATACCACTACCAATACATTTGAAAAATGCTACTTCTATTTCAAGCTTTGATGAATCGCATATTACATCACCACAAGTCCTAGATTTAGAATCACTGCAAAAAACTGATTTGGAATCCGAACATCTGAATCCGTATGTAACCACAAAGATGGATAAAGCTGATTTGTCTACAAACCAATTAAAATTAAATGATTTACAAAAGCAATCGTTTTATACTGACAATCATGAAAATGCTAAAACAAGTATTCCGATACCAATACCTATACCTGAAAATACTATTACTATTTCAAAATCTAACGATTCGCATTTGATATTACCAAATGTCCAAGCTTCAGTATCACCGAAGAGAACTGATATGGAATCAGAACCCACTGTGATACCAAAGGTGGACAAGGTTGTTCTGTCTACAAGTAATTTAAAATTAGATCGTTTACAAGAACATTCATCTTATACTGACAATCGTGATGACCTAAACAATGAAACAAAAATAACTGCCCCTATGATTCAGTCGAGTCATATTGGTTCTTTAAAGAGTGTACTTTTCACAGAGGCAACTGAAGGTAAAAACGTTAGTTCATTAAATCGCCATAACGACACGCCACCCTATGATGAGAATAGCAAGATATCAGAAAAATCTGCAGAAAATAAATTAGATAATGAAATTGTAACCCCAGACAAGTATAAAAGCGCATCAAACAAAACTAAAAAATATGGTGAAAATATGGAGAAAATAATACAAAATCTAAATCCGGTATTATCAAAACAAAATGGAATACAAATAAGTAATAAACATATTTCAGAAGACTCCAATCCTAAACCTTCACCTAAAGAAAGTGCCAAATCACTTGAAGGTTTTGATGTAGGATCTGGCCGTTTTGTAAATCCTGAGGAGCAGGGTTATTATATTGGCAAGCAGTCTTTTACTGACTATATACCTGAAGAATACGACCATACAAAAATAATACAAAACAACGAAAACCTGGCGGAAGATAATATAAAACAATTGAATAAATTGTCATTACCGACTGCATCAACAACTTCTAAAGATGATAAACGAATAAAATCTAAAGGCATAACTGAATTAAGTACAGATAATAAAGCTGTAAGTACTATTTCTGACAATCCGATTGAACTTAATCAAGAGATTGCCAAAGAAACGGATTATAAAGTCAACAAAACACAACCGGATTCAAATGAAGACTATAGTGACGTAAAAGAATCAATTTTGCTTGAAAATAAATTTGGTACTGACCAAAACGTACAAGAAAATACAACAGATACGTTATTCGATAACGAGAACAATGTGACAAATGACAAAACGAATGATGACCTACATCTGGATGCAGAGCCCATGAAATACAATCGACTTTTTAAACCTGTCAATGTAGGAGACAGTAAAAGCAATGTCTACGAAAAACATGATAACTTAACTTTCATTCCGGGTCATACTCAATCAAATCTAGATCAACAAAAACTCTCGAACCTTGATTCTTCACAAATTGAAAAACTAAAATACCCAATCAATAACGATAGCGGATCAAAACAAAGTATTATTGACAAGCAATCTGTTAGTGCTAAAGAAAATCTAAACTTGCCTACGTCTGTTGCAATTAGTAGAACAACCGAAGAACAGTCTCCTATGATGTCCATAGACAAGTCTATATTTGTAGATCCTTTAAAAGGGACAACTGAATTTACCCATGTTGAAACACCTAAGTATAGACCTAGTAATGAAAGAATTTCGACACAATCAGATAGAAGCAATGATCCTATACATAATGAAAAGCATAAATATAAACGTAAACCTAGTGTTGAACGAATATCGACACAATCAGATCGAAGCAAATATTTTATGGGTAATGAAATACATAAAAATAAAGAAAGGCGTATTTCCACGCAAAAAGAACAAAGCAAAGGTTCTATGCGTAATGAAACACATAAATATAGACCTATTATTGAACGAACATCAATGCAAACAGAACAAAGGAAAGATTCTGTAAACTCGTCAAAATTAAGATTTAAGCCCAGTTCGTCAAGAACGGGCAGTAAAGATAGCGTAGAAAATAAAATTGAAGCATCAGAAATATCACATCAAACCCCTTTGACAAAAGGCTCAATCTCATTAGACTTGGCATTTCAATCATTCTTAAATGATAAAAATGAACGAACTTTGAAAACAATAGATACGTGTATAGACCATGAAAGATACCCTGATGATTCTATAACTGTTATAAAATCACAATTGAGACCCAAAATAAACGAGATCAGAATACCCATAGATATGGAAAATGATATAACCATACAAATCCAACTAAGTAAAAGTCCTACACAACCTATGCTCGGCATTGAGCAAGAACCTTTTGATCACAATAAGCCTAGTGCAATGTTGTCGCAAAACTATGGTGAGTAAGGAAAACCAAATCTATCTATTAAGTTCCGGTATTAAAATAATATTTGTAATGGATATATGTAATGTAGCTTAACACGATTTTATCCCTGCTGTAGAGAAACCTTATTATACTTTGTCTATGGTGTTTGTGTTATAAGTTTCAATTGTTTTTATGAAAATATTATAGTAGGAAAATTTGTCAATGGAATAAATATAGAAAGGAAACATACGCAAAAATATAAGTTTTTCCTTTACCTGCTTTTGCCGGGTTGCGACTTATACATACGAGCACATCACAATACTTGCGCCTCTGCCAGCTACGCCTCGCCTAGGTACACAACACCCGCGCCGCACCGCGTAGGTGTATGTCCGAGCCTTAGTGTATAAGTTACGACAAGTAGAGCAAATAATTGTGTTAAAAAATGAAAATATGTATTTTGGTAGTATAACCATAATACTGTTGTCTTTATTATCTTTGCCTACTTATTTAATAATGACTGTGTTTATTTAATGTATTGATGTTGTTTTACAGGATTATCAGATCTCCAAAATAGAAATAACTACGAAACCTTCTCATCTGAAAGACCTGAAAATATATCTTATACCGAAATCCCAAGTATTCTCAATTCCGTATACGAACAAGAATTGATTCCTTTACAAAACACTATTAACAATTTGAAGAAAGAAATTGCATCGCTGGCCAGTCAACAGTCGACTCTTATTGACAATTTAGTTAGTGCAAGAAGGACCAAGCCGACTCGATTGCTGCGGGTCAGCTCAAGATGTTTATGTTACAGATAAATAAATCATAAAACAGGCGATTCTTTTACAAAATTGTTTCATTTCAATGTCGTACAATCCTTGGCTCTTGAGCGCTCGGGCAGAGAGTGGGCAATCGCTTTGCGCATCATACGAGACGAACATCGTATTAGAAACGCATGTGCGCGGAGCAAAAAACCAATCACAGCGCGGCGGTGCAGGCGCGTTGCGTGACTAGCCAATCAAGTGGATCTTCTGCACATCTTTCGTTCATCGCTCAAGATCCGTGTGGCTGGTTGTAAACGAATATTTGTGAAAGCATATCAATAATTATTGGAAAAAAAGTATAATGTCTTCTTCCTTGTATATCTAACAGGATTTATGGATAATAGTATATTAGCATCTTAGGATAATAATCTACATACAGGATGTGGGTTCATGCTGAATCAAACGAACGAACGAAACGAAAAACGATCAACCTCATGGACTATTTGATTTGTTCCGCGAAAGTTTTCGAGAAAATTAATTACCAAAAAATCTTACAAATGAAACTTTCTGTCTGAACTGTTAGGTTTGACAGATTTTTATAAATTTTAATATTGTGTTAATAAAATTATAGATTGAGATATCAGCTAATACTTAGCTTTTGCCAAAAAGGTTTTTATCACCTTATTTACTTTATTACCTACTCGACAACTATGTCTTATGTTTGTGAAACATAAATTTGGGTTTACCAAAGACACCTAGTGCATGATTTTTGTATTTTTTTTATTGAAATAAGATAAGGCCGTAATTTTAAACCATCGAAAATATGTCATTATTGTTCTGAAATCAGAGCAATATCATTTTAAGAACGAGTAAATAAAGTTTTGTTAAAACATTACTCTGCCCCAGCGCTCGACATCGGTGACGGGGATTGTAGCAAAGTTTCAAACCGATTCGACGGTTAGAAGTAGGTTTAAAACAACATACTTCGTTGAAAGTTAGTTACAAGTATTTAAAAATAATTTATTTTATCGAGACTAACGTCGTATCTTGCGGTCAATGGCCCTAAGCGCTCGCAGAAACCGCAAAATAAAGTTAAAAAAAATACTTTGAAGTCACAAATTCAATGTCATAAGCAGGTATTTTTAGGGTTCCGTACGCAAAGGGTGAAACGGGACCTTATTACTAAGGCTCTGCTGTCCGTCTGTCTGTCTGTCTGTCCGTCTGTCACCATGCTGTATCTCATGAACCGTGATAGTTAAAGTGTTGAAATTTTCACAGATGAAGTATTTCTGTTGCCGCTATAACAACAAATACTAAAAAAACAGAATACAATAAATATTTAAGGGGGCTCCCAAACAACAAGCGTGAATTTTTGTCGTTTTTATAGATAATGCAGGTATGGAACCGTTTGTGCGCGAGTCCAACTCGCACTTGGCCGGTTTTTTTTTTTTTACTTTAGTTCATTCGTAAGTTTACCGATTGAAATATTATTATCAAAGCAGGTAAAAAACATAATAAAAAAATCTGATGACTGTAGTAGAGAGAAAATGTAGATTAAAATATTTATTTGCCTTCGAACTGGGTGTTGAAAATATCGACAGTAAAAAGTTTATTTCCTATCCAGCCAACAGATATACCTAATATTTCAATAGGACAAAGCAATTAATTTAAAATATAACACAAAAAGGAAATCTTACTTAAACCTATCTCATGTAGGTATGTTTTGTATAATTTCAAATTTCTGACTTCACCATAGTATTTACATGCATATGTTAACATAGGCTAGTTTCGACTTGATTTACCATTTACCCCTCATCCCTGTATAACTTCTAAAATTGTATATGGCTGGATGCCTGTTTGATGTGACAGTTCGGCATGATACGAGGTGTTTGATCAATACTATCGTGCAACAAAACAGTTTAACGTCAAAGCGTAGAGTAGCATAAAACGCGATCTTGGCGTTTAAAACTTTAGTCATTCTGAACCTACGCTGTGATTATTTTTTTAACTAAAACTTACTTTTGTCTCCGAATTTGGAGAACTCATACTTATTTATTTACCTCAAATCACATTATAGAAAAAACAGAACAGTTTTATTCAAACCTAAGTATATCTAACTACTTACATATAATTATTATTCAAAAACATTATCCTTTGTCATTAAAACTCTCTTGTAAAAATTTGGTCTTTTTAGGGTTTCGTGCCCAAAGGGTAAAACGGGACCCTATTACAGGCTCCGCTGTCAGTCTGTCTGTCTGTCCGTCTGTCACCAGGCTGTAACTCATGAACCGTGATAGTTAGACAGTTAAAATTTTCACAGATGATGTATAACTTCTATTGCCGCTATAACAACAAACACTAAAAACCAGAATAAAATAAATATTTAAGGGGCTCCCGTGCAGAACCCTTCGTGCGCGAATCCGACTTGCAATTGGCCAATTTTTTCCGCACACGTTGCACCTTCTTTAACCGGTACCTACTTACAGCTGTACAAGTAATTTCTATATACGCGATTATAACACAGATTTTATAGATTTAAATCAGTGGAGTAACCATGGGAATAGGGTAATGTATCACGTAGGTACTTTGACCTCTTATTCACAATAGGGTATTACACTTTTTTTTTGTGTCTTAACCTCTCAAATGGCAGGCAGTTAACGTCATTTTATGCAGCTTATCCTGGCAGCCCTCGCCACGGGGCGTCCGCTGACTCGGGTAACAGGATACTTTGTTTATGTTTGCCCAGCCAATCTAAGTATACCATGCTTATGACTTATTTCTACTTATTCGCCACGAATTAGGCTTACTGATTGTTATATAATTTCAACAGCTAAGTGTGGGAATGTTTTTCTAGTTCCAGGAAAATATAGGGCTAACGATTCTTCCACTTCATTGCAACAAAATCCAAAAAATTAAGAACTTTTGTATTTATAGGTCCCCTTAATTTTTATTTAATAAAACAGTTAAGTACCCTAAAAAGCATTTTAATTATTTTGAATTCCTGCGCGTAATAAACGCTAGCCGCTATGATTGGTTCGTGACGTCACTGTACAGAAAACACTCAACTTTCAACTGTCTTGGCAGATTTGTGGTATTTGATGATATATCTTCACGCTAGAAATTATTGTAATACTGTGACAAAATGATACGATAGCAAACAGAGCATACGATACAGTGACGTCACATTTAGCATCATGGCACCTACCGTTTTACGTGTTTGTGGCACAGAAAAATAAATATTCAATCATAATAAAATAATAAAATCATTAAGCATTTTTATGAGTTAAAATTAATAAATTTTGATTGCTTTCGGTGATAAGCGATCATATTATCGTTTTTAAATTTTTTTCTCAAGCATAGTAAAATACCCTATTCTTATCAAGCAAAAACGCTCACTCACTTGGGACGTATTCACACGAGCGACCTATTTTTTCGGCATGCATTACTCTTCTTTCACGTATGCGCGTTTATGTAAACAATAATAAACAGTATTAAAACCAACGATAGAGTTTTCAATATCGTTGATTAAAACCCGTAAATACGATTGAATCTCGTTAAAAGCGCGTCAGCTGCGCCTAAAATATACGCCGAGTTTATACGCCTTTAGGGTGGATCGTGCTTTGCCCATTTTGCTATATTAGGTATTATCATTCTAAAGTTCACGTTCATTTTAGCTTAATACGACCGGCTTTCTCGCGACGATCGCACGTCCGAGCCGCGCAAAAAACTCGCTTTGTTGGATAAACACGTCTTTCGAATATTACCGCAAATAAACAAAAACAAACTTTACCAAAATTAATGTTTATTTAAACTCATTATTTAAACAAAAACATTCTAATTTTTCTCAATAATGTAAAAACTCTAGTGTGTTTGTTTAAGTTTAATTTAATAATAGAATTTTGGACTGGAATAAAGACGTAAGGACATTACAATGACGAATAAATTAACTACATTATCGAAGAGTGTTGACGATGGGGAAAAGTATGCAGCTGATTTGGATCAAGCTTTGAATGTCGTAGGTAAGTCAAGTTTTTAAACTAAGTAAACTGACTTTTTCGATAAAATTGTAGAGGACAAGGGACGACTCGAAAAATTATGTTGTAAGTAAGAATTTATTAAAGTCTGTAAAAACAGGAAAGCATGGAATAAAAACATAATATTGTCTAAAGAAATATTTCTGTAGCTATCCGAACCAAAACTTGCATTTAAACAAAACTGTTTTTTCGCAGCAACATTTGTTTTGCTATTTCAAACAAAATAATTTTAACACAATGTTTAATCCGAAATTACTTATTTACAAGTGTCTGTATAGGTAGAAGATAGAGATCATATTATAGCACTATACTTCAAACCACAATGTTATGATTAAAAATAAAACCTTCAATTATATTTTTTCGCATCTGTTCCTTACTATGTTGTACTACCGACAATAATAAATTAGATTACGCAATTGAATTTAGTTGCCCTCTAATCACTGTTTGATGGAGAGAGGTCGCAAAGCAGTAATTATTTAACTGTTGTTCTGTGGTAGAGCCATGAAAACCGTTATTATCTAGTTAAACTCTAGATACTAGAACTCGTAAAGAAAATAAATATTAATTTCTGGGTAATTGTACTAGACTGGCAAACCCTTTCGTGTCGTAAGAATCGAGTTCGCGTCGACTGCTTTATCATAGTATAATAACATTAATCGAGTATTTGAGTTAAAACATTGGTATTTACTGAAATAAACTTAATGGCCACTCATAAACATAAATAGGAAAAAAGTAGTTAAATCGGGATAATAGCAAAGTAGTCTTAGATAGAATAATTTAAGAATGGGGTGAACATCCCAATTATAACACAGACCACCCGCTTAGACTATTTATGACTTAGATCCGTAATCACGATGGCACTTACTACAGTGCCGAAAAATCGGTAACTCATAAGAAAGCACATGTTAGTTTATTATTTTTCATTTCTCATACTCGGAAAGTAGTGTTTGTTTCCACCTTTGGGCGGGAAAGACTCATAGTAATTGCTTCCCTCCCTAGGGTGGGAATGAATTTTAAAAAATAAAACTCAATTTGATTAGGGAGTCGGCTGCAAAACAAAAAATGCTAAGGTCTTGAGGGTTTATACAGCCAGTTTGAATTTAAAAAAAACAAAGCGGTTCCGCCCGCGGCATGCAGTGACGCGGTCAATTCCATTTAAAATGTTAAAAGGGGAGACTAAAGCTGTATCGAAATCTCGGCTTAAATTCAGAAATGTTGACCCCAAATTCTGTTAAAGTCGAGGCAAATACATTTTTACTTTCCATACATTCGAAATGAAAAGTAGAGTGCTTAACATGGGAGAAAAACATCAATTCCTCTCAGACTATTAATTAGCGGCCCTCGCTACGCTCGGGCGTCTAAATACCTCGTATAGGAATTGACTTCTCTCCACCCTCGTATAGCAATCTACTATTCAATGCGTTATTTATTTTTCTTCATTATGGAATCAAACTAACATCCGACACCGAGAAATTAGACACCATTTTTTTTATTCTAGAAAACAAGACAGAGTTCAGTAGACATATTAAATAAGCGAGGTTTATCAGGTAATGATGAATTAAATAATGTAATGATTACAGCATAAAATAAAAGGTGTCCTTAATTTGACAAATGTCTGGTCTAGAAATTCGCGCTTCTAACAACGTAACCAGACGGTGGCGGGCTGTGGCGGGCTAGAATCCCGCAAGGAACAAATGTTTGTGAGATGAGCACGAGCATTTGTACCTACTTAATGGATGTTCAAAATGTTGTAAAGTATGTCTATTCGTTATTTAGTATAAGCTTTGCTTCTATGTATGTCGATTTAATACCAAGTACCTATAACAAGCTACTTTCTAAAAGCCTCAAGGTTTTCTTTTAAGGAAATAGTCTGTCATTAACATAATGGCATGGAACTATCTCAAGGACTTAGCCTGTATATCGTTTACTCAATGTAAGGTACGTTACCATGTACTTAGTACTATATCCCGTCTGAACTATGGGTATAACTTAACGGGCTAGCGTTGGGTTGGCTTGACGACATACGCTGGTAGTATCATGGTATTAAGAAGTAAGAAAGTGCATCAGTCCCCATTACACCCTGCCGCTGCTGATACCAAACACGCCGTCTCTGTCAACTCGTTTTCCCACATGCATGAGTATCACCACCACGAACTTGTCGGGCTATAAAATCGAAAATTATAAAAATAAATTTATTTTTAGTTAAAGGCGTCTCGAAGTAGACATCTAAACACCAACTTAGAAATCTTCGTTTCTGATCATTGATTACATTTTCTTAGAAATTCTGAGAGATTGTAAGTACCAAACCTAGTAACTTACTTTAATCCTATCACAATTTATAACTAAGTACAAATATTTTATAATTTACACAACGTTAAAATATTTACAATCAGATAACTGAGAAAACCAGTACCTATACTTAGGGTCGGCAACACTGAGATAAAAATAAAATGAAAACATGTTTATTTATTTTTGGGAACCGTCCGCGTCGCGAGTTCGATTGTCTGAGTTGTTTTTTGTGATGAAAATCATAATTCATAATTAATATCCAAGTATGTATAATGCTTGTAAATTTTGGTTAAGTCTGCCTAAAAATATTTTAACGTAGGTAGGATTAATTAATAAAAATACGCTTTCTCGTCATTGTTAAAAAACAACTCGCCTACGCATTAATATTCAATTCGGTTTTAGGTTGTACCTTTAAAGTTTACAGCACTTATTGCAGCAATTAAGAAACAATATTACCATAAATAAATTGTAACTAATCCAAAGTAATGCAGTAAAAGAGAGAACTACGTTAATAAATAGGCAAATATTCGTATCATATATTAATTTTTGTACACAATTAAGTAGTATACAATTGTATAAGTATTTTGTTATCTGCAGTGTTATATCTATTCTATGAATACAGCAGGTTCAAGTGCGAATTAGACTCGCACACAAAGGGTTCCGTACCTATGTACCTATACCTATACCTATAAGTAAAATTATTGTTGAGCATAAAATGCCGAAAGAAACACGTTTGTAACGAAATCCCTTTACACTTTTAAGTTTTTATTCTTATTTGTTGTTATAGCGGCCATAGTTGTGTTTATTTTTGGGCCAAATTAAAGCTTTGGCCCATATATTATGTTCGCCACTTCGGAAAAGGGTTTTAAGGTAAAATCACGAGTTTCTTGAAAAAAATAGAATTTTAAGAATAAGTAAGATTATTTCTTGTATGGAATTTTGTCATGTCAAATTTGTTCTGGCAGCTGATTAACGATCAACATGCTTTATTTAGACATGCGCGGCTTGTTTTAATAATTAAGGACTAACTCTTACAAAACGTAGGGCTTTAAAGCTTAAGAGTGTATTGCACGAAATTGTGAAAATTAAGGTATTTTTATATCACCTTTTCTAGACGCTGAATGTATTTAACATTAAAACCACCTTTGTAGGCTAGCCTGATCCTGGATCTAGGTCGCCGCCTTGTTAAATTTTGAAAAAGTACCTTATAAAATAATAAAAAAATCACATGAAAGGTAATAACTTCTATAATCATTTTTTTTCGATTACTTTATCAATTTCACGCATTAAACAATGATTCTCACATGAAAATGTTTGTATTGCAATTCCGCAGACCGCCCCCTTCTTAAAATTTAGTATAAATTTAAAAAATATGAATTTTTTAAGATTTCTTGATTTAAAACACAAACGCCTGATATATTTTAAAAGGAAACATTGATCTTATTAATTTACTAGGCGCACTTAATTGAATGGTGTGATGCGTATTTTCAATAAATTCCTTGGTGAGGTCATGCACATGATGCACAGATATTATTTCAAGCCAGCCTGTCAGCTGATGATCATCCCCGAATTCGTCCCCGATGTCCCCAACTAAGGGCAGCCGTGTTACAAATCTATACTTTGCAATACATTTAAGTGTTTTTGCTGTCTTTCAACTCAAGTGTCATGAAAAATGGCTAAGAACACTTAGGATAATAATCATTATGGGTTGTTCTCAAAAAAGTGGCACTGTAAACTGTCGGATGAATTTCAGTAAAAATGTATAATTGTATGTTAACCTATTACGTTATTTAGTGTAAATATTGGCTTCGAGAGACTTTTTACACAAAGGCTGAGTATTATTAAGTAAAGGGGGTTAATCTATTTTCAGCAAAATAAAATTGTAACATTGGTTTCTCAATAACTTGTCGTGTCCAAACACTACTAGCCACACTTTGATGTTCTGTAAAATATTACGTTATTTCAATTTGCGCTGAAAACCATTTAAATATTAATCAGTATACAAACCAAATAAACTTGACATAATCGTCACTTGAAATAAAAACGTAATATTATAGCAATAGATGTTTTAATTATGTCCAGATAAATTTTATCTTTAACCTGCCGCTAACACTCTTGCGCCTCACACAGACACTACAATATACATGACCTGCACCCCTCGCGTAAAATGTACAGACAGTAGTCGGTGATCCGCCGGGAAAGCAATTTTTGTGGAAATTGGTGTTGTTTTTGTACAAATTACATCGAAGCACGACAATCTGATTTTGTAACGGGTATGTGATCTTTGGGCCAGCAGTCATTTTGATGTCATCCTCATCTAAATGACTGCTGGCCCAAGGTGGAGGCGAGTAACCCAGGATAGACCTCAGTGGAAACTATTAGAGGAGGCCTATGTCAAGAGGCACACTGAGATTAGAGATATTTTATAAGCTAAGTTACCAATAATATATTGTACAGAAAGCAAAATATAATTTGCCTACTGTATTCTTTATACAGATTTTAGTTTTAAGAATTGCCAATAGATGGCGCGGTGTGTAACTTGCCCCGCGGTGAGCTTTTTTTTTGAGAATGTATTACCAACGAGGCTTTTAGATTTAACATTCTGCGATTGTATTGTGTCTTTGGTTCAATATAGTTGTAAATCTACTACTACGGTTATTTTATTGTTGGCCTACAACCCGACGGTTGTACATAATGTATGTTATCTCTAATACTATCTAAGATAAAGGGCTTTATTATTATTATTATGTGATCTTTAATCTGACCTCTTTATTATTATTTGTAGCCCAATATGTTTGCGAATAATAATCTTAAAATATGTAATGGCAGTTTCGTTGTTATCACACCATAACCTTTAATGTCTGATTATCCTGCCACTCTTTACCCTGTTCTAAAAGCAGGTTAATGAGATTGAACCTCCACAGCTGAACATAGGACTCCTACAGTGAATTCCAGATCGGCTGGTTGGAACCAACCTATATGGACCACTAGGAATAGCTTTCATGCTCTGCTCTTCCACTCGGACCGACATAGTAGCGTTTTTATTTAAACACTTCAGCACCTCGATGTACCTATAGTTAATATTGCGCAGTTGGAGAGACTGTAGTACTGCCCAAGTCTCGATCGAAGCGAAGGGCTTGTCATAGTCCACAAACGCTAAGCATTGTGGCAAGTTATACTTTTCTGTCTTCTGTATAACTTGTCGCAGCGTATGGATGGGGTCTAAAGCCTTTTTGGACTAGTAAAACTACGTGCGAGACAATTCGTGATGATCCTCGAAAACAATTTGTAGATATTGCTCAGAAGCGAGATTGGTCTGTTATTTTTCAGCAAGGTGTTATCCCCTTTCTTGAAGAAGAGCACCACCGTACATCTGTTTCATGCCTCCGGCGTTATCTCCTCGAGCAAGGCGGAGCTGAAGAGTTTCTAATGGACTTTCAGTATCTGTGTTGTATTGAATTACTGAGGTAATTGCACCGTCACCCGGCGTCTTTTTTGTTCCTACGCTGTTTGTGCATGTCAGGTTGGTAATAAAAAGCTGATTTTGCATGGTTAACTGTTTTTTTTTCTACTTACCAGTTCAATTTTCTTTAACTTAGTACCGTTTCTCATTAACCTGTACAAAAAGGATGTATTTTTCATATTTATGTCTAAACTCCGTTCCCTTCAACTAATTATGAACACAAAGTATTTATTAATGTATAATTCGATTTATATTCACAAAACTCCATATTCGACACATTTTTAAAAATCGTTAAAATAATTCAAGCGGTGCCACTTTTTTGAGAACGATCCTTATCTATGACACAAAAACTAAACGAGAATCGGTTCATCCGTTTGAGAGCTATGATACCACAGACAGATACACAGACAGACACGTTCAAGTTATAACACCCCTCTCTTTTGCATCGGGTTCTAAAAACGCTGGCTCCGACAGCTTCTCGCTGTCAGGGCCAGCGTTTTTGACACTTGAAAGATTGCGTCTGCTCTGCAAACGTTTCGGTAGCTTAGTTGAAAAATCACTCGCCCGGTATGCGATGATCGTGAGTTCGGGTCCCAACTCTTACACACACACTTACACACCCCAATTCTCAATTTGGTTGCAATTTAAGTAATTCAAATTTTATTAGAGAAAATAAAAATTGTTTTCATTACTACTTTTACATGGTGTGCAAAATTAAAATTGGAGAGTTGTAGAAATCCTCAAAGCAGCAAAGAACTGACACACAATCACGAGTAACATTATGTCTATCTATAGGTATGGGAGTAGGTGCCCTCGAGTATGTCAAAAATCCTCTTGATATACCCTGCATATCGGAAAATCTTTAATGCTAAATGTCATGCTAAAGTATGTGAACTTTGGGAGCTGGCCAAAGAGAAAGTCATAGAGGAAATAGCAAAAAAAGGGAGCAGAGAAGAATTTGAGTGGCTATTAAAAATGGTGACGTGAATGCATGTGGCGCACCGATGATAACAGTTGTAGCCTCTTACTCCATCATGCATTGTTGGAGTAAGAGGTCGTATAGAAAAACATAAAAAACTTTATCAGGAGCTGCAATTATCATTGGCTACAGAAAAAGCTCTCTACATTTGCTGATAAAAATGAATAGTGTATGGTATGCGCGTGAGCTTAGAATTGCAATCTTGAAGTACCTGAGCATGTGTGCTATAAAAATTACTCTGGATCATCTAGCGGTACGGAGTCAACTGCCATATTAGAAGGCTTAGTTTAAGCCTATTTACAGAAATAAATTGGTTTTAATGGTTTTTAATGGTTCTTCAAAAGTACATTAAAAACTAATTAAGTACATACTCATAGCTGATGGTATTCCGCAAATTGTGTACCGCGGCACACTGGTGTGCTGTGGTCATTACATAGTATGCCTAGGAATAATAAGGTTATCCCTGTCAATGATTATTCAAAATTCATTTAGAACAATCAAAATAGTGTACTCTATTATTTAGATCGCCTATGTTCAATTAAACTGGCCTGTGTTTCACATTCCTTACCTAAATACCTTTTCTGCAATTTAAAACTTAGGTTTGCTTTTCAATAAAAACAATGTTTCGTTAATTAATAATAAAGTTTGTAAATATTATTTAGAACAAAAGTTTAGGTAGGTATTTATAAACTAAATATTATGTATGATCTTAAATAGTATTTACTCTGTCGTTCAGCCTACTCTGTAAAGCTATTTTTCTATGTGTGAGTGTTCACGTGCGGGCCCGATCGGCTCTCTCCGAAGTTTTTCGTTCAAACGGCACCCCCTTTATATTATGCAAGAATATTATATGAAGTATATTCGGGATTTTATTTTACCTATGCACCGTAAGCGTGATGATACCATTGAATATACCCATAGTTGTCACGCGGACAGTGGCAAAATTATTACAGTTGTACCTACTAAGAGTCTTTTAGCTTAAGCAGCTGACAGACACGTGCAGGGGCATTGCGAAACTTAAAAGGGTTCCGTACTCAACACGGAACCCTAAAAACCTTAGTTTTATGACAGCAATGATATTTTGTCGAACCGGTTTAGTAGACAATAAAATTAATATACAAGTTTTTTCTACCTTTTTTGCTATTTAAATAAGAATGAGCTAATGTATCTTACGTTGCGGTATTTAAAACATAATATGCTAGGACGAGAAAACAGCGCCCCGAACGCTCGCCCCGGCCCCTTCCTCTACTAACGTCACTAGGTAGTATTACTAAAAAGCTACTTTTACCATAGGTACGTATACTTAAAAATTCATTACGCAAAAAAATGGTGTTTTAGAAAAAAGAGTAGCACCTACCTCCCTCACCGTAACCTATACACGTTTAAAGTCGACATGTTTTTATGTTGACTATTCCATGGTGTGGGAAGGGTGTGTGGTAAAATATTGCGTGTGTATGAAAACCATGGTTTGATACCTGAATCAAATCCATTTGCTAAATTATAGTAGTCAACTGTGCCCCTCCCCTGCCAGCTAATTGGTTATTTTTAGAAATGCGAACAATTTACAGTACTAGAATACTTATATTAAATGACGATGTTAAAAGGAAAACTCGGTGAGGTAGACTGTACCTACAAGTTAACGTGTAATATTCAAGAAACGTATAAAATGTACTAGCACAAACAATAAGGAGAAAGTCAAGATATCAGTCAGAACAATGTTTTAATCCAGGCTTAGGATAAATCTATATAAGGTGTAAGTGAATTAGTGTCAGATATTTTTAGGACTAACTTCGACTATCACATGGATCACATATAAGATAAATTTAAAATTATAGAACAAACTTTAATTCACGCACCAAGTAATATGATATTATGATGAACAGTGTAATATGATTATTTGAGTGCATAAATGTAATTCTGGAGAGATTATGAATCGGCTAGCGTTGTGTGAGTAGTCTGCTTGTGGTGTTTGGGTTCATGTACAGGATAATGTAGTTTCTTTATTTTAAAACTTTTTATTTTTTCGATTTTTTAAAGTTTGTTCTATTATTTTAAATTTATCTTATATGTGATCCATGTGATAGTCTAAGTTACTCCTAATAATATCTGACACTAATTCACTTACACCTTATATAAAAAGGTCGTGCCAGGGGTCCTTGGTGACTGTTTCTATTTTTGGGTAGGTACTCAGGGGCCGTATCTAAGTATTTTTTATGATTTCAGGTTTAGGTTTTTACAACATAAAATACTGCTTCGTCCTGGGCTTGTTCCTGGTGGCAGCAATCGTAGAGCCTGTGGGCTACTCCTACCTGCTCCCGTCCGCGAGATGTGATCTAAAGATGACTGACACGCAGCGGGGTTTCATCTCGTCTATGCCTTATATAGGTAAGAACCGTATTATCGAATGCCTTGGATTGATTTTGTAGCGGATATACATTTTATAGCTAATTAATTGACGGTTCACTATCTACACTTTTAAACCGGAGCTTTTTAATTTTACTCACTTTATGTAGTCTCTAAGCGAAAGGTTGTATTTTTTTTTAAATTAGGAAAAAAACAACTAGTACTAAAATCACCTTCATCGTGAAAAAAAGCGAATATTAAGAGTATTTTACACTGAGGTATAATACTACATTATACCTCAATGGTATTTTACATGAAATTAGTTATAATTGGAGCGTTATCGTGTCGGGGGGGGGGGGGACCGCTTAAGAAAATAAAATAAATACTAAATAGGTATTAATAAAACGAGTATAGGAGGCAGTGACGAAGGTAAAAATAAGATGATTATAATTACCCAGCAACATAAATAAAAATACAAGCGGTCCCTCGACGCGAATGACGCTTGGATCAAAACATAACTAGGCAACATTTCTTGTAATAAAGTTGAAGGGCCAAAGAGTTAACAAATAGTTTACATATTATTTTTTACTTTTATATATGTTGCTTTTTGAGTCGGGGGTTTTTTAAAATTTTATTTTTAATAACGGAAATAGTTTAAGAATAATATCTTACTTAACCATGATAGATCTTGACTAGTTTTTTTTCTGTAATAATAATATGAAGGAGTATAATACGGTTGATATTGGGCGTTGCTCTAAGCATCTATGATACGCAACTGTCTGTCCGAATGCGACCGCATTAGTCGATTCAACCGCACCGCCCGCGCCGTGACGAATGACTTCTTCCAGATTCGGACGATTCGACGCGTATCTATGTGCGAGATCATATAAGTAAAAATTCTAGACTTCGTTTCGTTCGATTGGTTCGGCTTGGACAAGTGTCGTTCATCTTTGGGGCGTTACGAGGCCGTGCTACAAGACAAATACAAAGGCATGTGTATGTGTGTTACTAATACCCACCAGACTTCGTTAGATAAAACTTTTTTACCTTAGCAACGGCTGTTCCTAAGGCTTTCAAACTAAGGCTTTAGTTCCACAGTAGAGCTATAGCTATGATTTTATAAAAGGCATTATTATTTCAGCTGTCGTCCTAACATCATTCCCATGGGGGTACCTCGTGGACACGCGAGGCCGCAAGCCCGTCTTAATCTTCAGTTCCCTGACCGCGGGAACTCTGGGCATAGTTGCAGGGTTCATGCCAGAGCTGATCAGCTTCACAACGTTCAAGTTTATTGGCTCGCTTTGGTAAGGATACTCTTTTTTATGACGCTGTATCTTTCCCTAGTTGCGCACAACAAGTGCGGGATTAAAAGTATATTTCCCGATCAATCCCTTGCGACAGACGTGGCGGCTGAATGCTGATGCAGCAGTCACACAGTTTAAAAATTTATGGCACCACTTCAGTCGTCGGCCGCACGCCGTCTTTCGCACCCCTCAGAAGCGGTTATATACTGCGAGTCAGTCTGTCGCTTCAGACGCCCGCGTCTGTCAAATCGCAAACAATCGATTAATAATTGCACGTGGCTTCTGCCGCATCTAGCACTTAGTCTCGGTCAACGTTTTACAGACAGCTATAGGTAGAATGATGTCAATACCGTGTTAGAGGAAAGTTTGTGATTAAATTCGCAAATCCTGAGATGCTTGGGGACTATAAACCTAAGTGCTTAACAAATAAGAGTTTAATTGAAACAAGGCAAAAGATTATTCTTGCTGCTCAAATACAAAAACACCTAGTCCCAAAACATAGCATGAGAATGGAACCAATTAAACCATAGATAAAAATTCTAGATCGTGCCAGTGGGTCTTTCCAAAATTTCAATGAATTAGAACCACTCCCATGATAACATTGATAACTCATTATTATCTACAAATTTCAAAGGTATCTTTGTTCAGCCATGATGAAACGGATTAGAAAAAAACATGATTTGATAGGACACACAAGCAAGCTCATAAACTTTCAAATTTAAATCATCGTGAGCGACTGCACTGCAAAACCTTGTGGATGTACTTATAATTCTGTTCTGTCTTGAGCCATCGGTCTGTTATGTCAATCATTAAGTAAAGTATTTGCGTTGATCGTTTATCCAGTCTATTTCATCCTCGCGCATATCAAAGCATCAACACTCACCACGCAACTTCTTTGTAGAGTAACATAACATGTCCAAGTATTACTTAACAAAATGCGGAAAATTGTACTAAAATTACCCCACTAATAACTAGATTGTGGAGAGTGGATTAAGAAACTAGATTTTTAGCAAATAAAAGAGTCTTTACTCTTGAGACGGTATGTTTTCGTTAGTCAACCACGATAAATACCATTGAAATCTGTTATTGTAGCTATAATTGTGCGGAAGACAATTATATTTTACTCGCAAATATATTATTCGCTGTACAATATAATTGTTGGCATTTATTGATACCTACCACACACTGTGACACTCTCTTTATCTCATATTTATTTAAGAATTTAATGAATTAAATGATGATGAGGATGAGTGACTATACAGTTTTGTTATAATGTTTCTTAAAGCCAGATCCCGATAAGAAAATCTTATGCTAACTGTAACGATTTTTTGTTATGATGAAGAAAACTAAGTACTTACATAAATATAAAACCTCGCAGTTTTAGAGCACACGCACACTGCAGACTTTTGATCGACCGACAGTAGACCAATCTTTGAAATAATGTAAATCCGAACGATTACAAATCCTTAGTTACCCCACATACAACAGTCTTTTAATCAAAATCGGCTGATTTAAAGTCTGAATTGTGCATACTCTTTTAAAAAAACTTAGATAACAACTGACCTTAAAAGTTTAATAAATTACATTTAAAACGGAAGACCTAGTACCTACACTACGCCTAAATATTTATTATGCCAGAAACACGATGTTTTCTCAAGATGCCCGTGATTGATTGCTTCGTTATATTTTGGAAGTCACATATTTTAATATTTTTAATCGTGATTTACTATTTTTTCAATAATGTTTGTTACTTAACTTAATCATATTTTATGCAGCTGTACGGAATCAGCTGAAAATTGACATATCTATCTACATTTAGATTTTTTATTCCGTTTTTGATTTGAGTTTTCCCGTAGTATAATTATTCATTTCTCTTTAGCTTATTTCTAAAGCTCTGCGAATCCGGTGTTGTTTCAGACGAAGTCGCGGGCAGATGCCAGTATTATAATATAACATAGATCCTAAATAAATCTCTAACAAACAATTAAATTTCTTCTTGTCAGGACCGAAGCATAAGTTTCTATATTTCACCTTTTTGTTATCGTGAACAATATAGCTCAATTCTAATCAATTAGCCTAATGCGAAATTTTACTTTTTTTATTATTAACGTTTATCTTTATTATACTATCTCACATAATAAAACGTTACGCATGAAAGTAGGTAGGTTTAAATTCCTCTTTATAAAATTCCTTGCTACGATAGTGCTAAAGAATTAACACTTTAATTAAATAGCAAAATAATCACCTACAAAGCAAAGCTATTGACACTCACTATACGACGCACTTTTCTTTTCATATTAAATTATACAGGGTGTATAAAAGAATGGGACACTCCTTAAAACCTCGTGATCACTGGTCATATACAACAACTTTTCCTATGGGAGCAACATCGATATCCTGATTTTATTTTCAGATGCTCCATAAATTATTATAAATCGATCGTATGCGAGTAAGTTTGTATGGAGAAGCTGATTTTTTTTTATTGATTTCGATGTTGCTCCCATAGTAAAAGTTGTTGTATATGATCAGCTGATCATGGTTTTAAGGAGTGTCCCATTCTCTTGTACACTTAATGAAAGTATAGTTTTTTTCATTGACCGATTCTTACTATACGTAGTATTATTATTATACTCTCTGGTACTATGTAAGTAATTCGCGATAACAAAATCTTTAAATCATGTACGCATATTTAAGAAGTTAACCCAGATGACTCTAGACAAGTTTATCAAGTGTTATCATAATTATTGTATACTGTGCTCGTACAGTTTATATTAGCAATGGCACGTATATTACATAAACCGTAAAAATTAAAAACACAGCATTTATACACAAACCAAGGCCATAGGCAGGGTTAGAGTTTTGGAGATTCTAACACCCCGATTGTTTTTAGCTAAGTAAAGAAGGATCGTGGGCATCACAATGTCGGAAGACATATGCATCTTCTATTATATAAAATTCTAAACTGACTGTTGGTCTATCAACGCAAAGCCAGACCGCTGAACCTAGAGAAGATACTTGAAATTATACATTTTAGGCATCCACTAAGGAAAGATTTTTGGATATTCTACCCCTTAGGGTGTAAAATAGGGGGTCCGTCGGGGGGGGTCGTTCCGTCAGTTTTTAAGTCAGAATCTCCAAATCTTGTGTTTGGGGCTTGGGCTGACGTATGAAAATGAATCAATATGTGTCCCAGCGTTTTTGATAAAATGACCCCCGTTGGGGTGAAATAGGGATGAAGTTGTGTATGGAAATAGAAAGTCCTTCGTTTTAAATGCACAAATCACTAAAGTTATTATTTAGACCTATAGTTGAAGTTCACGTAAAGTTTATGGATGTTCTTGGAATTTCAACCCATAAGGGGGAGAAAGTAGGATACATTTTGTATTTAAAGTTCTTTATTTTCTAAGTAAAAAAACGAAATTAATAATTTGGACTTATAGTTAGAAACGCAAATGGTGTTTTCGGAATAACAACCCCAAGGGCGTGGAAAGAGGTTAGAATGCTGTATTTTATATTCTTTATTTTCGAATTTATATATATGGGCCCATAGCACGTAGAACTGACCGATGAGTCAAAAAGATTCTGGAATGGAGGCCACGTACCAGCAAGTGCAGCGTGGGACGTCCCCGACGACAAGGCGGACATACGACCTGGAGGTTGCAGGAAGCTGCTGGATGCAGGCCGTCTAATAAAAGATACACTAGTTAGATAGTTGAAATTTTCACAGATTATGTATTTTTGTGCCGCTATAACAAAAAATACTAAAAACTAAAAAAATATAAGTATTTAAGGAGCCTCCTACACTGCAAACGTGTTTTTTGCCGTTTTTACAGATACTGGTACGGAACCCTTTGGGGGTGAGTCCGACTCGCCTTGGTCAGTTTTATTATCCCTGTCACTCCCAATTACTTAGCCAGGTAAAAAAAATATTTTTTTTTAGTTAATTTCTTACCTACTTGATCATGAGAACTGCAGGATATCCTAGTTTGTTTTATTAATATTTTTTTGGGTACGACTTTGATAAGAAATGACTCAAATTTGCTATATTTCTTTTAATTGCGATATAAGTGTTAAACCATTTTGGAATTGCCATAGCATAGGGAAGTTTTTTATGGTATTTATTCATTATGTTTGATATAATTTTTTTTCATGGTTGCTGCTCAAAGTCGAAACCATTTTCTTTGGGTAAAAATTAAATTGAGATTGGACTATCGATTGTCGTTATTTCACACTATTTATCGACTAGATAATGATTGTTTCATCATAATCAACTATTTACCGAGGCGTAGGCTTACAAAAAAATAAAATAAAGAGCTTTATAAAAAAGCTCTGATACAATCTTTATAAAAAATTGGTGATTTTCATAAATATACTAAAATTGGTCATACTCAAAACTGATAAAACTTTTCTATGGACATGTTAGGCTTGTTCGATGCGTCTTAGGCACATATATCTCCAGTGTCACTGTGACGTGCTAATTTTGGGACACCCAGTATATTAACGCACAGTCCAAACAGCTGGAGTGCTGGACCTAGAGACTTGGGATTTTGCAAATAGATAGTACCTTATTATAACTAAGCAAGATTTTTTGGAAATTGATGGACTTGATTTAAATATGCTAACTTCAATCCTAAATTCCTACCTAATATTATTTTATAAAGGCGTACCTAAGTAACATTGTTCGTTCATTGTTTGTTACACTTTCACGTCCTACTTTTCAACCGATCATCATGAATTGTAATACAGAAGTTAACAGTGCAGAAAAGGACTTATATCCAGAAAAAAAAGTACCTACTGTTTCCGCGGGCTGGAAAAATATCTCAATAAAAAGACGCGGAAGGAAATCTAATATCCCAAATGAATTTTAAAAAATCGCGAGTATTATAAGGCACGTCCTAAAATAATGACTGTTAGCACCTATGATTATAAACTGTAATTTTCAAATCTTGTACATCTTGTAGATTATGGTTAATTAAAACACTAGATGAGACGGTAGAGCCATAGAATGAATAAAAGGCAAAGCACACATATACGCTTACGGACAGACACGCATCTCGGAACACTCGAGCTCGGGCTCGAACTGTGGGACAGTTCGAGCCCTAGAGCTCCGAGATTTCGTGTCCGTGAGCAAAATCTATGTGTGCGTCACTCTAGGCATATATGCATCTTAATCTCTGATAACCATAAATAACAAAATTGAACTATGGTAGAGCCACCGGAACGAATCAAATCACGAGCCAACTTGCAAGGTGTTGATTCATAAATAAAATAAATATAAATTGAAACCTACACCATAGAATGGCATTAAAAATTAAATAAACCCATCTTGCCATAGTAAATACGTAGGTGATTAAATACCATAAAAGTTTTATCGCTAATGTAATTTATTTATCAATAAAATATGCACATTGCACAGGCCCCTTTTGCCCTTCAAAAAAATGTTTTTTAATAGGCCAGGATCCTACTTTTGTGGCATTCGAATTACAATTCCCATACGAAATCGCAGGAATAGTGTACAATTTCTGAGGAGTTCGTATACAATTCTTGTGAAAAAATACGCCTCCTGGGCACACACGTGCCCTGGCAGACACACTCGGCATTAGAAACAAAAGTCTGTTACCCCGTAGGTACCCCTGAACTGAATGAATGTTCAATTCTATTTCTATTTTAATGGCAGCAATATTACGTCGACACTATGACAATTAGCGTGTTGTCTAGCGCACAGTATTGTTATTATTACGTAATATTATGACTAGCTTCTGCCAGCAACTTCGTCCGCTTTAACATCAAAATCTGAAGAGGATTGAATAATCATCACAAAACGGGATTAAAATCCTAGAATTAGCCAGATCAATATCTATCATTATCATGATCATTTCAGCCACAGGACGTCCACTGCTGAACATAGGCCTCCCCCAGTGACTTCCAGTGTGGTCGGTTGGAAGCAGCCAGCATCCAACGGCTTCCTGCAATCTTTACCAGGTCGTCTGCCCACCTTGTTTTGACGTAATATTGCTGTCATTAAAACAGAAATATGTTTTTCTGTTACAAATGATCCAGTTGGGTAGGTCCCATTTTGAGAAGGAGGTCAATCGACGAATCCTGCTCTACTACACAACTACACAACATTCTCTCGTCCAAAATACCTCAGCGCATAAAGACGAAAGTCTACAACCAGTGTGCGTTACCAGTGATGACTCACTTTGGGCTTTATAAGAAAGCTGTCTGTAAGTGTCTGTAAGTGTGCCAAATTACAGCTTATTCCGTTGACCCTTAAAAATATGAGAAACAGCACAAATTACGTATAGCGGCGGCGTAACAGGTATCTAAAACACAAACTCACATTTATAATATTGGTAAGTATAAGTCATCTATTTATATATATCATACATAAAGATTCCAGGCAATGTTAAAAACAACAACTAGGTAAATAAACCTATATTAAGTAAATATCATCACGACAGTAAATATTTCATTAGGTATCACGACTCAGATACAGGTTTTATTAATGATAAGGAAAAAATATTGATCAGAAGTCTATAAAATAAAAGGAGGGAGACTTGTTCTATGGTAAATATATATGTCACGGAATTTTTCATTTCTTTGTCATACAGTTAGAAACAAAAAAAAACGCAAAACTGGTTAACAGAACAGGCTATATGAGTACAGACGCAACAAGCAACAAGCCCAGTGCATTTTTTGTCAAGCGAATAGTAACTTTTATTTCATTTAGTAGATGGGACACGCAGTAATTGTATTTTTTTTTTGCGATTTTAAATTTGTGTTATAGACAAAGTTGTTGTATTTGTGCAGTAGAATCACCCCCTAGAAAATATTTCACTAATTATACAGGGTGTTAGGTAAATGGTATATTAAGCCGAAACTAGCCATAGTGAAATCAGAAATTTGGTATCATCAATATTGAAAAAAATATTTTTATACAAATCGGATTTTAAATATTATTTTTTGTATGAAAATATAAAAGATATATATGATATCTAATTTCTTACTTCACCTTCATTATTTACATGCATTTGTTAACATAGGTTAGTTTCGGCTTGATATACCCTTTACCAAACACCAACAGCCTGTATATGCCTACCCACAGGTAGAGCCCTGATGGTTCGTGAGGTGACTTGCACATGCTGTACCGTATAGGTACCAGTGTGTGTTCCCCAACGTAGACTTTGCTATAAAATACAGGCTATAAAGCCTAGTTTGCCAGCCATATTTTATATCAAATCAATTATCCAATTAATATAAATAAATTAAAAAACTGCTAGCAAAATAAGTAAGTACTTACTTTAGTAATCGAATTATGTACCTACTAAAACTCGTTTTGAATAGAAGTTTTATAGAAGAAATATTTATATCTTCTTCTTCTTTTTTTAAATGGAAAAATTATCTTGGTGATCTTGGTTCACACCGCTGAATTCCGCCAATATCACGTAGATGATCTAAACGAACATGTAGTTATAGCTTAATTATTATTTACATGTTGTGGTTTCGAACAGTGACACAAAGAAGGAAATGTATGTAAAACGATACAAATAACTTTTATTCAAATATTACCATCGAAATCAATCATAAAATTGTTGCTTTACCATACTTTGTCTCAGTGGTGTGCGGTGCATATAGGCAATTATGCAGTGCCTACCAGTGCCAGAAAAATCCTACAGGACAGCTAACCATCTTTATTTGCCAAATTGACAATCTATAATAAAGTCTAAGTTACCATTTTGTCGTCTTTATTAAACTTTCAAACTAAAGCGCGCTCGTTTCAATACTTTCAATACAAATGACCCACGGTAGGCGGTCGCGACACCGCTTACTATTTCACGCACACTTCCTTAATTTTCACACACACTTATATAATCTGTGCGCATACGTACACAGTTACAAAACACCAATTTTTGGTAAGCATTATGCGGCGCTTACCTGCTTAGCTCCCACCAGATGGCGCTCAATTTCCGCCTCCAATTTTAAAATTTAAAGTCTTATTTTAAGTAAACTTTACATTACAACTTGTTAAAATAAAATTTCAAACCCTAAAATCCTAATTATATTTATAGTAAATAGTTTTAAGTTTTAAAACGAATAATTAATTGTTTGCTAAAACTATCCTAAAAATAATGTAAACAGAGATCATTTCGATCGGCCATATTTTTTTTCTTTAGTTTGCTTTGGCTTTCATCCCGCGAGTTTTTTGAAAAGTTGTTTTTACTCTTACGGATCATAAACTGCTTTTTTTGAGTGCTATTATAGTTATTTCAAAATTCAGTGTTGTGTTGTTGTGTTCTATAAAATGGAGAAACTAGAATGTACAGTATGTAATGAGAATTCTATTTGTTTTGACAAATTACGCGCCAATCCCTTAAATCAATTTTCATTTGTGGACAACCTAGTAGCCTATTTTCATTAGCCGGGTAATTTAAGTTCCGAATTAAGTTGTAACGTAATCGATCTCACATAGAACTAAAATTTATTTGCATAGTTTGAATACGCCAAAGCTTATTTTAGCTTAATTCGGAACAAACAAAGAGATGTCCTTGTTTATTCTGTGGCCATAATATTTACGAGTGTAACTTAACCTCACCTCAGTTAAAGGAGATTTTTAAAAATATTAGTGAATAATCGGGTGTTAAGTTGTCAAAAGATAATTGTTCTAATAGTGTAAAGTGTATTAAAATGTGGTGAACAAATAATACAATCTTAAAAGTAGGTAAATACCATGTTAAAATCAACAAAATAGCCGATGGGGCGCCGGTTTTGTGTGTGTTTACGTCGGAGACAAGTTAAGTTTTTGTCACTAAACTAACAAGTTTATTTAATTAATTGAAGTATATAATGCTTACCGTTGCAAACATTTTACGATAAAAGATTACTGACATGTTCAAAGTTCGCGAAAAAGTAATAACCACGAAATGTCGCTGAGGAGTTATAAATATCAATTGGATAGTTGTGGTGCTCCATATAAATCTTCACTCAGTCAATTTTCTTTGCTTGTCTCGGAAAGCAAGAATGCCTGGTAAGTCTTTATTTTAAGGCGTTTGGCACTTAGAAAATTTTTCATTAAAAATATGAAACATAATAAAAGTCAAATCTTTGTTTTTCAATGTATAAGGGGGCTCTAATTAAATGCTTTTTATACGTGTGACTTTTTCTTTCCGACGCATGGTTTAACCGGAAAATGCGATAGAATATAGTGTTCAAACACTTAGAAAAAAATGGTGATAAAATTATAAAACTTCATAAAATTCAAATCTTTGTTTTTCGTCTTATAGAGGGGCATAAACTAAACGCTTTTTATACGTGTGACTTTTTCTTTCCGACGCATGTTTTAACCGGAAAATGCGATAGAATATAAAGTGTTCAAACACTTAGAAAAAAATGGTGATAAAATTATAAAACTTCATAAAATTCCAATCTTTGTTTTTCGTCGTATAGAGGGGCATAAACTAAACGCTTTTTATACTTGTGACTTTTTCTTTCCGACGCATGGTTTAACCGGAAAATGTGATAGTTTTTTTTTTTTTATAAAATTACTACTTAGTGCCTACCCAGCACAAAAATCAAAGCACGCCCCTGCTTTGTCTTTATCATCAAGGTAGAGCGTTAGTATTGTAAAGAGCAGTGTTTCCCAACCTGTGGTCCTCGGATCCCCAGGGGTCCGCCGACCTATCTCAGGGGGTCCGCTAACAGAGAAAAAGGAATAGTAGAAAAGCTTATTAGTGCAGCTGAACAGTTTAATGGGAAACCCTTCAAAGAGGTTTAGAAGCACTGGTATAGAGAAACAAAATGCGATTCCGTCGTTGACCCCATAGAAGAAGTTGTTTCTATCGATGAACACATACACCTCCTTAAATTTGGCTACTATTAAAAAAAACACCCTGTATTATTATTGTTTGTAAAGACGACGCTAATCGAGTAATCCCGTCAGCATAGCTTGCCCCGCGGCCGTGCCCTACACATTCATCGGGGAGATCCTCCCGCAGCGCTTCCGAGACATCACTCTGTCGGTCACCAACTCCATGCAGATACTGGGCTCTGCGCTGGTGCCATGTAAGTGTACGCTTCCTTTTTACCACACTCTACTGACATAAATGATGATGATGATGATGTATGTTTACACTAGGGATTGAACTAGCGGTGACGTCATAAGTAGCGATAAAATATCGACAGCAATTTGTGGGTATAGAAGATTTTTAACGATTACTAAAAAAATATTTATCATGTTTGTTTACAAAAAAAACACTCCAATACTGTTATTTTGTGATTACATTATGAGCATTTTGTTTTATTTTTAGTTTGACGACCTCCGTGGCCGAGAGGCTAGCATGCTGGACTTTAAATGGCGCCGCCATCTCTGAGGATCTGGGTTCGATCCCCGGTCGGGTCAATGTAGAAAACGAACATTTCTATATTGGCCCGGGTCTGGGTATTGTGGTACTGGTACCCTCGTTGTTTCTTAATATCATTATAAACAAATAAGTTGTTAAAATCAGTATAAACTCTAACAAAATTTTCTTTAAAAAAAATGTGCACCTACGTCCCACCTGCAGGGCACGGAGACTATGTTTGTCGCCACTTTTAGGGTTGCGTAGTCCTTACAAGGAATCCTTATAGTTTGGTCATGTCCGTCTGTCTGTCTGTCCGTCCGACGTTTTGCTTGGAGACTGTTGTACACATGTAACGTGAGCATATTTTTTTTCATTGTCTACCACATAGTGTGTGGTATCGTTGAATAGGTCCTTCAAAATTACTTTAGGGTTACTTAAACTATTTTTCGATTTAGGGATACACACAACACAGAACACAGAACCACCTTATGTAAGTAGTATAATATTAACTCTGTGATAATAAGGAATATGTTGAAGTGAAATTATGATATGAAATTGTTTTAAATAGGTTACATATTTAAAACGACCGTTTTCTTATTTTCCATTAAATAAACTTGTTTACAATATTCAATTACCCATTTTTTGGTTTAATGCGAGTAAACTTGTTTTTCAGATTTCTCAGTTTCCTGACTGTGAAGTTTGCATAACAAAAATATTACCTTTTTTCGACCATATCTTTACTTTGCACATACAAGCCCAAAAAGCCCCGTATTCTTTCCGTGATACTGATTTTCACCTCGTATTTTGTTTAAAGATTAGGTTTAACTTTAGGTGCTTCAAGGTCCACGGCGATTGTGACTTGTGCCAAATCAATTTGATGCCGGTTGCAAATAATCGATAAAAAAATTGTGGCTTGAACAACACTACTACACACACACATACGTGTCACATTTTTTGTATCATTTGCAATGAGCCTTAGTCTATCTTGTACATTCTATATCTATGACTGTAACAGATGCGGAGGTACAGCGAACTAAATGAATTGCAATATAGGCAGTCACTGATCAAATAATACTAGGCAGTCACGAATTTAGTTCTCGGTGCTCTCACTGGTGGCGCTTCAAATGGGCAGACAAAATTAGCTGTCATTAATTTAAGATAGCCAGTTCATAACTAGAAATCACAGCGATAAAATGGTCGAGAAATTCAGTTTGGACTCGATTTTAAACTATACAAAAGATAATTATGCGTCTGATTGCAATTTTGCAAAAGTTACACTTTGACTATTCTGGTTTTGGAGTCACCTTATTTCAGTGCAACACTCAAAGAATCACCAAAAGCACACGCTATCGTTTCGCTAGCTTAGGCGTTTGCCGAACATACGAGCAGCGCAAGGTGCGCTGATGATCAGGTGATGCGCACCTGCCTCGCATCATCTAATCATCGTTCATGTGTGATCACCTGATAAGCGTTTACGCTGAAAATGCCTCGGTGGAGAAACGGGGCTTCAAGAGTCCAAGAAAAGAAGACAATCTTCTATACAATATTCCTCTTTCTATCACATTGCTCGTATCCATTCGCGCATTGCCCTTCCGATAATGTGTACTATATTCGCGCGTTTGCCCATTAAGTTTAGCCAGCCCCAACACAGCTACTAAGGCTGAAATGTCATCATTTCGTCTTTATTTTTTAAGGCATTTTTTAGATTATGGAGTTACTACTTTAGTATGTACCAAGGTACCAAGGCTGGTCACACTTTAGACATTTGCAACTCAAGCAGCTCGCGTCTAGGACCATGACATCAATATTTATAAACCTTCTTCTAATTATTTCCAAGAATATAGTAACGCAACGTTGCCTAAATTACCTAGTTTATTTTCAGTGTTCGCCTGGGCTATCCTTCCAGCCGATTTCAGCACAGACTTCGGTGCTTATTACTTTAGGCCGTGGAGGCTTCTGTGCATAGTTTACTCCAGTCTCTTTCTCCTCGCGGCGGGTCTCCTGTCGTTTGGCCCTGAGAGTCCCAAGTACCTGGTGTCTCAAGGAAAGAACGAAGAAGCGCTAAGGGTGTTACAAGTGATGTACGCTAGTAACAAGGGAAAATCGCCTGAGGATTTTCCGGTTAGTTTTTTTATACGCATTATGTATGGTCCTAATTTATTGTTACCACTAAGCTACCGAGACGTTAGTCAGCTCGACGAAATCTTTCAAGTGGTTCTCGCTGTCAAAGCCAGCGTATTTTCTAATCAATGTTGCGGTATATACTTCTACCGTCAACACCCGATAGATTTTTTTTTACAAATATTTAACCCACCCATCCCACCTGAGGCGGACGATTTTTTTTTCAAGTATTAAAAATCTTAGATAAACCTAGCATGGTAATTGCTAAAAACAAAAAAAATTAATTGTTTAAGCTTTTCTGATCTTTACCAATAATTAAACATTTGTAAAAATATTTCTATCGGGTGTTGACGGTAGTAGTATATATCGCAACATTGATTAAAAAATACGCTGGCTTTGACAGCGAGAACCACTTGATAGATTTCGTCGAGCTGACTAACGTCTCGGTAGCTTAGTGCTCAAAGCACTCGCCCGGTATGCGATGGACGTGGGTTCGGATCCTACCTGAGGCGGACGATTTTTTTCAAGTATTAAAAATCTTAGATAAACCTAGCATGGTAATTGCTAAAAACAAAAAAAATAAATTATATAAAAGGTTGTTGTATTTGAGCGAATTTTGCAGCAGTCACAGCTTAGGCCTCACCTCAAATATGGTGGTGGTTTGGGCCCATAAAGTTAATATACAGGAATAGAGGAACAAACGGCTGAGCGAGCGAGATGCTACTAGCAGCAACACTGTATGATAAAAAGAGATGCGTGATGCGTCATAGCAGAACCGTTTTTTGGCAACTATTTGACAGCTGGCGGCACTTAGCGGCACGCTGAGAATTCGGGCTCTGTAAATTTTCCTGTTTTTACTTCACATCGTGAATATTTTTGAGAAATAGTGCTTCATAAATATGGTGACATGTTCAGTGATTGATTGTGGTACCACACAACGGCTTAACCCCGAAAAATATTCATTTCTCAGGTAAATTAATCCAAGTCGACACCTCATAACTTTGGATTTATTTTTGCTTAAGCGCTTGAAATTTTAAGTGTTTAGTATGATAGTTCTCTTCTAAAACCATTTATTTATGTAAGAAGCAAAGATTGGATACTCATAATGCAGAATTAACGAATATCTTGTGTAAAGAAATAATTTTCGTTTTACACTAGGGCTGCATCAAGTTATCGATGTTTCGTTTCCACTGTCTTGGTATCACGCGGTAGACGAAAATTAATTTTATGTTTTAAATTACTGTTGTTAAAAGTACCTTTATGAAGTTTAGTTATGAATTATCTGGAAATGTAATCCCACATAAGATACTTAGCCTATACATAGGTATAAGATTTTGATTGCTGGAATATTAGGCACTTTCTACTACACATACCTACTAAGAATAGAATAGAATAATTTATTTTCTAATTACAAAGCTATTAAGAGCTGTTATAATATTAAAAGTAGATACTTTCATTGGTTATTCATGTATCTTTCAGATTTTCTACTAATTCACCAGGAATATATGGCTTAAAATAATAGATCGTCCAAACTGGATTCCTAAAAACATTCATGTATATGCAGCAAGCATTTTGAGGATAAATACAAAACGAGGAGCGAAACAATTTTTGATGAAATCTGCAATTCCAACTAAGTTTTATTTTAAGTGTTTAGTATGATAGTTCTCTTCTAAAACCATTTATTTATGTAAGAAGCAAAGATTGGATACTCATAATGCAGAATTAACGAATATCTTGTGTAAAGAAATAATTTTCGTTTTACACTAGGGCTGCATCAAGTTATCGATGTTTCGTTTCCACTGTCTTGGTATCACGCGGTAGACGAAAATTAATTTTATGTTTTAAATTACTGTTGTTAAAAGTACCTTTATGAAGTTTAGTTATGAATTATCTGGAAATGTAATCCCACATAAGATACTTAGCCTATACATAGGTATAAGATTTTGATTGCTGGAATATTAGGCACTTTCTACTACACATACCTACTAAGAATAGAATAGAATAATTTATTTTCTAATTACAAAGCTATTAAGAGCTGTTATAATATTAAAAGTAGATACTTTCATTGGTTATTCATGTATCTTTCAGATTTTCTACTAATTCACCAGGAATATATGGCTTAAAATAATAGATCGTCCAAACTGGATTCCTAAAAACATTCATGTATATGCAGCAAGCATTTTGAGGATAAATACAAAACGAGGAGCGAAACAATTTTTGATGAAATCTGCAATTCCAACTAAGTTTGTTCCGGTAAGCTTAAATAAAATTAATACTATTCTTCTGCTGATAATTAGCACCAAGTACCTACAGTTTTTCAAAAGCAATTAAGTAGGTATATTTATAAGTTGGGTGTGCCTTTTACTATCATAACTTTTTAATTTGTATTATTGGAAGTCCGAAAATATTTCTCATACCAATTTACATCGTGATGATCACTCTGGGTAAAAATACATAATATAAATACATAAAATACTTATGATCGAAACTTAAAATTCATAATATTACTAATAATACACCTGGTTTATATTAATATTTGTTTTCATATATTTTAGAAATTTTAAAGAGACAAAAATTTTCAACTTATATTTTAATTTAGCGCTTGCCTGCCGCTGTCGTGGCATGCTAGCTACGCTCGCCGCTAGCTAGCTAGTATTGCTAGCTACTCATTTTTTTTCTTTTTCACAGGTCAACAAAAAGATTAGACGCATAGTATCGTCCTTAGTTAATAGAGATATTGTATCAAGTATTGTATAGAGGTTTTTAATCTATCCTTCTGAAGATGTAATAAATGTTTGCTTCATCATCATCATCATCATTTCAGAAACAGGACGTCCACTGCTAAATGGGCCTCCCCCAGTGACTTCCAGATCGGCCGGTTGGAAGCGGCCTGCATCCAGCGCTTAAAGTGTGAAAAATATTTTAGAGAAAAATAAAAACATTTTGATTTTGATAAAAATAAATTTGATAAGAACGTTCTAAATATTATTAGTCGTACTGATTTTGGAAATTATTTTGGTTCCTTGATTGCCCATTCTTTTGAGCAAGATCCACTTATTAGTCACAGATATCTCATTATAAAATGTATAATTGAAACATATTTACCGTTAAGATTGAGGTACGAAACACAATTGAAAAATGTATCAAAGCTTACTCTAAGAAATTATTTAAACAAAATTATATTTTTCGAGGGCAGTGAGAATTGATATAAGTAGGTACCTTTAAAGCATTGATAAAAAAATGATTTAAATATCTTCTGTGTTTTCCTTAAATATTACTACTTCACTTGTTCACCCTGGGTCGTATTTTCAGCCATTCTAAATCCCTTCCCATCCTATTTTAGTTTTAATAATTCTATGACTGTTACTAATAAATATTATCGACATCGATATTAATGTGTAATTGTATACATCACTGACGCGCATACATAAACAATTTTACACACACAAATGTTTTCCAATTTCGGTTTCGTTTGACAGCTCGCGTTTGTTCCTCTATTCCGTAGGTATATTACCTTTATGTTTGGGCCATCCTCTACTACGCGAGCCCAGTGCGGTTTGATAAAGTAAAGCTAGTTAATAGATAAAGGTGTTTTAGTTACAACCATACCATCAGATGAAATCATTATAACAATAGTACCGCAAATTTCCCCTTAACCGTTATAAGAAAACCTTTGATTTCAATCCTGTCTGCATGTTAATGGATATCCATTAACATGCAGATAGGATTGAAATCAAAGGTTTTCTTTAGGGTAGGTCCTGAACATATGTTCAGGATCAGGATAGTTGGAAACTGCTCTGGCTAATGTATTATTACATACTTTTTTTACACCTAAGAAATATAAAAGCTGTTTGTTTCTTTAAATAAATAAATAAATTATCACTAGAACAAAATTCATTCTCAAACGCTACGTACGTCGTACGGTATTGGTTGGTGCCGAGCATTAAAAGAATTGCTTATCGATACTTAAACGCCAAAGTGCCATCCCGTAGCAGGTTGTAAAAACAATTTACAGTGATAAGAAAATTTATAGTTTAAATTTTCGTCTTTCTTTAAATTAATAGGCATTTAAAGGCAGCTGAACTCAAAACTTAATTAATTCAACTCGAGCCTGATTATATTTTTCAGATAAAAGTGCTGAAAGTAACGGACACTATGGAAAAACAAAAAATCGGTTTCTTGACTTCACTAAAAGTACAAACTGTGCCATTGCTGAAGCCGCCGTATTTGAAGTGGATGATGCTCAACGGATTTCTGTTATTCGGAATATTGAATATGTAAGTGCCAATTTTTTAGATCGTAATTCTTATCTCACAGGACGTACAATACAATGCAATACAAACTATTATCAATCTCAATAAAAATACTTATACCGGGATAAAAAGCAGAAAATTTACGCGATAGCACGCGATTTACTTTGAGGAAAATCGGATTCTCCGTTAACAATTAAACTCTTATCTAATTTGTTACGATGTTATTTCATAAACTTTGGTAGAACAATAATAATATATAAAAGAGCATACGGCTATAAAATAAAGGCAATTTTAACGACACATCCCATATCACAATCCAGCTAGCCTTAGGAGGGCACAATTAATTTCTGATTTTCTTTGCTTAGCTAGTTTTGAAAACAATCTTTTTAACTAAAGTATTTTTTTAAATAGGTTTTTTAAGGTTAAGGGTTTTCATTTTTTACTTTATTTACCACACTATAGCCATAATGCATTTTCTTTAATGAAGCAGTAAAGCAAGCAGGATTTCAGGATTCAAGTCCATGTGCGAATTGGCTCTTTTAATATGTAAGAAACATATTACAACGCAAAAACCGAACCCTCTTCTCTGCAGTCGGTTTACTAATAAGGATAAATAATTTCAGGCTCAATGGACTGGCGATGTGGATACCCGACGTGCTCAATAGAGTTTTGTCTGGCAACTCGGGCGCAAGGATGACCGCTTGTGAGGTGATCGGCCAGCGAAATAACAATAATATAGTACGTATTTTATTATTTATTCGTTATGGAAACACCAACGAAAAGTAACTTGTACTTTTATAAATTTACCCTATCCAACGATATTATTACAAAGAAAAATACATATCAAAATAGATGCTTTTAAAGAATGAAAAAGAAGCAAGAAGAGCCAAGAAATCTCTCTCTCTCGCACTCCTTTTTATAAAAGTAACAAAGAACACCTCTAAATTGTGCCAATCCGTTGACATATTGAGACACCCGCGGCACAGCAGTCGGCCTCAATAAAAGTCATTCAAAAATTTAACAGACTTTAGCTAATGCGGCAGTCATTTGTTAGCATCGCGCAATGTTTACTTACTATCATAGAACATAAGCACTCAATTCATTCGTTTTTTTGTCTTTTGTTTTCAGACAATAGGAGAATGTATCGACACAATCGACCCTATAACGTTCTCGATAAATTCCATATCATCGATCGCTTGCGCAGCCATCGCTCTAGTCTTGAGCACATCGGTGAAATTAATCGGAAAGAAGTTCCTTATGATCGCGATGTTGCTCATCATCGGGCTTTTCTGCACGATGATCAATGTTGCGACGCAGCCGATAGTGTTTGCGGTGTTGCTGTCCACTGTACCGTTAGCAGGGTTAGCGATTGGGCCTGTCAACGCGTATAGCGTCGAGATATTTCCTACTCAATTGAGGTAAATGTAATAAAAAATAAAGATATTGGACAACATCACATACATTGCTCTGATCCTAAGGTAGCGAAAGCACTTGTGTTATAGAAATCAGAAAACAATGACGGTACCACAACACCCAGACCCGAGACAATATAGAAAAGCTCGTTTTCAACATTGACCCGACCGGGGATCGAAACCGGAACCTCAAGAGATGGTGGCGCCATTCAAAGTCCGGCGTGCTCGCCTCTCGGCTACGGAGGTCGTCTAACTGTCATACTATATTGTACAGATTATAGTAAAATTGTCTTTGCTTACGTTAAATTATATCAGAAGTATACAGGCTGTGGTGTTTAACAATTGCCAAAGTTAGGGAAGCGAAGATATTCACCAACATATACAACTTTTGCTATGATGTCAACATAGAAATCATAAAAATAAGGTTGCTCCACACCACTTATTATTATCGATCGAGGTAGAGCGTTAGTTAGTATGAAGAAACAAAAAAAGAATTGCGATTTCGATACTGACCCCTTTTCGTTTCCGATTTCGTTTTTTTTTTCATTAAATACATTCGCCTCCTTTATATTTGGCCACTGTTCAAAACCAGTATAAGAGCCATACTCTGTACCGGTACGGTAAGGTACGGTCAAATGATTTTCAGATTATGTTTATCCCAAATAAAGTTAATGTAGGTACCTACTTATTATACCAAAATTATCGTTCAAGTGTATCTTGAATAGCTCAACAAGAACAGCAATTCAAAGTTAATAAGTACATAGTCCATTAAAGTATAAGTGTAATAAAACTGTATTATTCTTGTTACTCATCTCGTTTTTTTTTTCGTCTCTTTACCCTTAGTGCTTGTCATTGGCTTAAAGTGTCAGATCAGTACTTTATCTAAAGCATCACTTAAGAGGTTAGGCTTTATAAAAGCAGCGTTATAAATACAGCAACATCGATACATTACTTTTTGTTTTCACAGAGGCATGGCTGTAAGCCTGTCCATGATGATTGGCCGGACGGGATCTATAGTCGGAGCTAATGTGGCCGGGGCCATGATAAACTCGGCCTGCGAAGCTATGTTCTACTTGTTTGGAGGACTGCTCATTGGTAAGTAACTCAACTCACACTTGGTACTCTGCTACTAATAAGACTTAATTAGAAGGTTTAAATTATTTGCAGAATACCAAATGTGTCAAAAAATTACAATGAGATCCGATTGATATTCAATTATGCCACTTTTAATTTATCAGACTTGGGGCCCCAGTTTCAGTCTACTGCGACTCTTTTACTATATTTGAGTTTAGAGACATCTGTTTCTTCTTAATAAATGAAAGAAGACTGTAAATTATAACCCTAACGCCCGTACTACACCTCCGCTGCGAAACCGCTGGATGCATTCCGCTGCGATCTAGTGTGACAAGCGTTCCGCGGCGCGGAACGTAATGCAAGTCAGTCAGTTTAGTTGAGACAATCGGAGTGAAATGTCGTTATTATAACCTGGATGACTAAGCAAGTACAGAATAAGTCTATTTCTGACCTCTTGGATCAATTTTTCAGCGAATTTGATGTCTATTTTAAATAAAAACGCACTTTTGCTTCTTAAAAATTGACAACATTGACAAAAACATGCGGTAACTATACGGTGCTGCAACAAAATGGCGGAAGTGTGACAGGTGTCGGAGCAGATCGACGAAACCGCGAGGCGAAATAGACAGCATTTTATTCAAATAAATGCGCTAGAATAGGCAATTTCGCTAGTGTTCCGCTTCTCATACTTGCTGAAAGGACATGGCAAAATCATTGCTTTTATGGTTTCGCAGCGAAGGTGTGGTACGGGCGTAAGTTATTGGGTTCAGAACTGTCAATCTAAGCTGTGTGACTTGCCGTATGACACGGTAATACTATCTACTATACTATTAATAATATAGATAGTATTACAGTATATTTTTTTCTCTATGGTATTACCGTGCCTATGATCCCGTATTTTTTATGAATATGGCTGTTTGTCAAAATCTTGTTTGACATCTCTTAATTTATATTGCCTGTCTCTTTTCTTTCTTTGGAAGCTCGCGCCCAATGCGACTTTTAGCTGTCGCGCTTCAAACGCATATCAACATCGATACAGAAAAACCGATCCTAGCTTCAGTTTGCAAAATATCAATAATAGATTATTTGTAATCGATACAACGACCCTCCCTCCGTCCTCCACTCTTCGCTCTCGCGAAGTCTTTGGAAATAATCTCGTATCAGTTTTAAAAACAATAAAAGTGTAATCCTAAAAAAAGGATTATTAAAATATTCTACTTGACGCTATTTTTAGGAGAACCTGTATAAAATTTTACGCTGTTGTGTACTATTTTTTGTTTTTTTTTTCAGTTTGCGGTGCTTGCGCATTCATGATGCCAAAATCTCAAGCGAAGCCATCTAATCGGAAAGAACAAGCGATGACGCACTTGTAGAATAACAGATATTCCAACGATGATAGTCTTTATTTCGATTATTATAGTCTGATAATTAGTTAATTAAAATTAGTTAGCGTTATTAATAAATTGGTTGTTAATATTGTAAATAATAAACGATTATTTTATCAATTTTGTTTAATGCCACACACTGATTCAAGTTTTTACGTAAAAATTAGGTAACGAACGCTTTTTTACGAATAGGTAAATAAAAAACAGTTGTGTCGTTTAAGTAGTCTATATAAAATATTGGAATTCATACTAAAAATACACTTTTATAATATAAAAATATTTAAGTTAATTGCACATTCATTCATATTAAAATATTTAAGTTAATTGCACATTAAAACTTAGAATGGAAAGAACGGAATAATATATCCCTGTTTGGTAAGTTATATTTTTTTCGATAAATATTTTTTTAAACATCACAAAATAAACAAAACAAATATCAACATTGGTATTGTTTTCTTACACTAAAATACCATAACATCTCAATAAATGCCGTTCACGTATCAAATACACAGTAAAAATACTTAAAACCGTACCTTCAACACGTCACGTCTTCACATACGTATCCACGTACTTCTGTATGTATTCCGCGCCGACCCTCTGCTGAATCATCCGGAGCGAGATGGAGAACACTTCGCTAGCGATGTCCCTGTCTCGCGCGAGTTCCGACTCCTGACAGTAGAAGCAGTTGTTGAAGTAGAGACCTGTTACGCCGTTTAGATCTGAGTCCGTTGCTACGTACACCGTCGTTGCTGCTGCTTGTTGCTAGAAAATTGTATTGGAAAATTTACTTAAACCCCTTACTATTTAGAAAATTTACTTAAACATGAATGCATGCAATGCAATGCATGAAAAGTTAGGTTTTGCGCTAAAAATGTAAAATGGCTCTTAATAGTATTTTTAATACTTGAAAAAAAATCGTCCGCCTCAGGTGGTCAACTCGCTGACAGCGAGAACCACTTGAAAGATTTTGTCGAGTCGGCTAACGTCTCGGTAGCTTAGGGGTAAAGCACTCGCCCGGTATGCAATGGACGTGGGTTCGGATCTCACCTGAGGCGGACGATTTTTTTTAAGTATTAAAAATCTTAGATAAACCTAGCATGGTAATTGCTAAAAACAAAAATGTATATACCTCATAGTAGGTAATTGGGGTAGTATTTTCAACGATACTGTCGTTTTACCATCGTTGTTTCTGATTTCTAGGACACAGGTGCTTCAGCTACTGACCCTAAGGTCAGTAATATCCTTAGATCGGAGTAATTATTTATATGTTTCCTCTAATTGATTCACTGTAAGTAGTGGCGCGATAATAGCCTTAAAAACAAGGGTTCAATTATTGAATTCACCATAGAATTTATATGCATATCTAGCCTAGCACCCTGTATAAATATTATGTAAGGTAATTTTAGTAGTTATTTTCTAAGTAAGAGGTCGTTCTATTGCTCAAAAACACTACAACTTTAAATTAGTTTTAAAAAAAAAAGGTACATACCAAAGACTTAGTAAATGGACGAACTAAGAAAAACGCCAAACGAAACAGCCACCACGACTTGCTCAGGTTTGTGAACACCATGTTCCCTGGGTGCAAAGAGTTCACATTTATGCCTTTACTCTTCCATTCTTCACTTAATACCTAAAAATAATAAGTAGTTTTATATTTTACTGATAAAAATGATATTTTTTCAGTTTCTAATAGAAATAATTATGTAAAAAAATCCAAACAAGTAATTATTGCCTTTTACAGAAAGTAGGACATCATATTTTTTCCCTACCGCTGCTAAGGAAAATTTTATGGCATAGTATTTGAAACGAAGGTACTTTTAGGGATTTTAATTCAGCAGAGATAAAACTACAAATTACACATATGTTTCAAAAAGATAAAAATACATAGAGTATTGTTGTATCAATGTTACCTTAGCTGTAACCACATTGAAAAGCTTGGAATTGTTATAGGCCATCATTGAACTGTACTGCTCCCTGCTCATTGACAAGCTTTGCTGTGTGAATGTGTTCTTCAAACTTGCAAATCTGAAATAATCATATTTAGTAACTTTGTGGCTGGCTTAAAAATAATTAACCCGTATGCTTGGAAAAAAATTATATAAATAAAAATCATCAGCACAAACTATGCTTAGTTTTTAGCTTTTGACTAGATCAGCCTTTCTGAGAGACGGGTCAAAAAATCCGCGGACTACTAAACACTCTTGGCCGCAATAATTACAAATTAACCTTTGGGGGTCCGGAACACAGGTTGAGAAACCCTAGGCAGATAATTTTACTGCTGACGACCTCCGTAGCTGAGAGGCGCTCAGGTAGAACTTGGCGTCGCCATCTCTGAGGCCCCGGGTTCTATTTGTGTCGACGTAGAAAACGAAATTGTCTATGGTGTTTCAGGTTTGGATGTTAAGGTACCATCATTGTTTCTTATTTCTATAACACAAGTTCTTTAGCTAGAATCTAAAATCAGAGCAATGTTTGTGATAATAATTTATTGGTGTATATTATTGTTTTATTTTTATGCTTGTATGGATTTATTTACCTGTGCGATTCAGATGACACAAATACCACACGTGAGTTTCTTTTCAGCAATGGTTCTAACAGGAGAGTAAGGTACATGTGTCCGAGGTGGTTCACTTGGAATGTTGTCTCATAATTGTCTTCCGTCTCAGTGTATGGGAGCCCAAACACACCTGCATTTAATATCACCATATCCAAATGACTGGAAGTAAAAAAAACGAATCTTCTTAATTACAAGACCTAAGAATTCAATTCATTTGTCTTTAGGACATGACATAAATAACAATGATCAGTCAAAATATCATAACTAAGATTTTACATATATATATTGTATTATTTCAAATAATACCCAAAATTTTTATTCTAATAAATAATAGAAATTATGTAAAGGTATTAGAAAATATTTTACCTTTATAACAATTATGTCTAATATAAGCAGATCAATACAATGTGTTCAATCACAAATAAAACTTAGATGATTTACTGTATACAGGGTTATTTGAAAATAATCAACAACCTTGTACGACTATATAGCTTAAATCATAAACAAAAACATTTGATCTACGACTTTTGATCATTTGACACATTTTACTTTCATACAAAATTAAATATCAATTTAATTTTACGTCTGTATGTTCTTATCTCTATGCGCATCGCATCGCACGCGTCGCGGGCGCCGCCTTTTCGTAGTGAATGGAACATAGACTTACAAATGTCACAACAGTACAATAAAAACTTGGAAAATAATTTTTAATTAATGTTTTGAGTTATGATAAAACTTGTAGAACAAATGTTGTTATTTATAAGTTTAGCTATCTAGTTGTGCAAGGTTGTTAATTTATTCAAATAACCCTGTATTAATAACCCTGTATACTGCATTGTTGGGATTTCTGAACTGAATTCAACAACTCATACATGAAGTCTTAGTTAACAGCTGGTAATAAATAAACAAAATGCAACCCTTACTCGGAGAACATGGTTTTCACAGCCAAAGCACATTTTCTAACACTTTGCAATGATGCTAAATCAAGGTGAACCATTTTCAGATTTTCCTCAGCCGCATTAGTCTCCCTGACAATATCTTTGATAGCTTGTTGAGTGGCTTCCAGATTTCGGTTGGCAAATAATATGTTGCAGCCATGCCTAGCCATTGATTTTGCTGTTTCATACCCAATTCCCGCATTTGATCCCGTTATTAGGGCATATTTGCCAGATAAATCTACACCATGGAGAACCTGTAATGTTACATAATACATGTTTTTAATTTACATTTACATGGACATTATGTATGACCCAAAAAATTAGTGTAGATGAATCATACAATAATAATGTCAACATATTTCTTTCTATTACTATATCTGATGGTGAAATGGACTTGATGTTAAACTGAAACAGAATTCTAGAAATATATTTTTGTTTAAATTAAATATGTATACAGTGTTAACATTTATCATTCAGTTATTAGCAGTTGTGACTACCAATTTGAAGTCTTACTGACTGTAAAATTCAATAATGTATTAACAAACCTTGTTAATTGTAGACACATTTTAATCTTGGTGGATCTTAATATTTATGAAATGGATAATCTAAACATACTGTTGTTCCTTCATGTGTACATAAAGCTTAGCATTTATACTGAAGATTTACCATTTACCTGGAAAGCTGTTGACGATGCATCAAAACGCTGGCGGAAGTCGTGCACATGTTTCTTTTCTTCTTTTGCAAAGGCTAATCTAGGGTCTATGTATGTCATATCCCCAGTTTCCTTGTGGATGTATACAGCTTTCCCTGTCTCATCATCTTTTTTTGTCCATCCAAATGGCAGTTCCTTGGGGATAACCTTCTTACGTCCTGTCCTCGGATGAGTCCATTGAATTTTACTTGTACATGTACTGGAATTTATTTAAATAAATGATAAATCACAGTCAACAATTTTTTGTCCAATATGCATGCAAGGAAACAAGTGTTGGCTTGCATGTGGACATTTAGATGTTAGAGGCAGCACATGTTGTTTAAGGCAATTGAAAGTGCTTTACTCCTCACTAATTCCTAATATTCGGCCAAAACCTAAAATTTCTCATCCCATCCATTACCTGGCATGATTATTGAGCTATCACTCACGAACTTGTAGAGCTTAAGTCTGTCAGGGTTAGTTTGGTCTCATCATCATCATCATTTCAGCCACAGGACGTCTAATAGGCATTAATTAAAAATCTATTGTAGGCAAACTTATTCAACACACTTTCCTAAAGTTAATACCTACTTTCAAATTAGTCATATTTGACTATCATAGGCATGGGATTATAAGAGCACAAAAAATAAGCTTTCTTTAACTGTTCTATTCTAAATACGTACTTAACAAAGTACACATTCCCATCTTCGGTTGACTTCTCCTCCCAGCCCGGTGGGAGCTCATCTTCACTGTCGGAATCTAAGTTATGCATTTACGAGGTTTACACTGAAAAAAGTAAGTTGGTTTGTTTTGAATAATGAATATAATAACTTATATACTATATGAATATAATATAATAACTTCCGAATAACTATTGGTCAAATAATCCCACTCAAAAATTTTTACGATCATTTCGCGATTTGTTATTCTCATAGGTTATCCTAGCTAGACATAAAATATTTATGTAACTTACATAAACTACTATATTTGTATACAATTATTAATAGAAATTATCTTGCGGAATCCTTAGAATGGTGCAACATTCAAATAAACACTGAATGAAATGAATTTGGATTGTTTTCACAGAATAATCAGAGTATGATTATTTTTGTTGTCTTGTCAAAGTCACAGAGCGAGCTGAGAGCTTTCTTTCATAAGATCATGGCACTGATCAAATAAACTATGGAGTATGGCCCATGTTATTATTATGCTTTTTGGTCCGAGTCCGAGCTGCCTACATTTTTAGCACTTAGTGTTGTTATAGCAGCAACAGAAATACATCATCTGTGAAAATTTCAACTCTCTAACTATCACGGTTCATAAGATACAGCCTGGTGACAGACGGATTGACAGACAGACGGACAGCGGAGCCTTAGTAATAGAGTCCCGTTTTACCATTTGGATACAGAACTCTAAAACACCTTTAAAGTGTATTTCGGACCGTGGTGGTTGAATTGCACTTCATCTCAGTTTATTTGATCAGTGTTCATCTTTAATAATTGTCTATGGAAATAAAACAAAATGGCTATTTGACACAAGTCAGTCACGAAGTGTGTCAAGGTGCATTGTCAAATAATTAAATTTTAGTTTTAAATACCCAATAATTCTAGAAATTATCGATAAATTTATAATCTTTAATGGGTGTAAAAAATCATGCAGGTGTTTCTAAAATATTGGTGTAAAATGTGACAGTTTTGAATGACTCCAAACAATGCTAATTCGGACGCTCCCAACGGTCGTATAATTTTTCTGATTTACTAAAGAAAGCACTAGTTTTATAGCTCATAGGTATAATAATGGAAAGGTTTTCACGGTCGTGTGTTATCATAACATAATGTCAAGATAGTTTTTGCTGTAAATACACAATGGGGGACAAGATAAATGAAGAGTACTTTGAACCTGGTGGCACTGCAGCCTTCAATTACAACAATGTGGTGAGTTAGTGTTATTTTCAGTATTTATTGGTGTTAAGATGTAATGCTTTATTTACTTCTATGTCACTAATACTAATAAAAACAATATTAAGCAAAGTAAGTATTAAGCTGCCTACAACAATGATGGAAAAGTTACTAGGAAGGCTTTTTCTTAAAATTTTGTATATAACTCATTATTATTGCATTATCTACTGTTATTGCAGTTGTCACATAAATTTGCGATTTCATTCTACCAGGTTTTGGTGTGATAATTACCAAAAAATAAAAGTTGTTATGGTGGGTTGAATCCCAAGCGTTAAATTATTCATCAGCAAAACTTGTTGCATTGATGATTCAAGACATACTAAATAATCTTAACTGTACTAGTAGGGGGTTACATTTGCAGATAGTTTTTATTTCTTAGATCTTGTATATAAAACCTCCACTTAAGGGTATCAATAATTTAGAGATAATAAAACTCTGAAGTGTATGATTAACCAAAAGAATTAAGAGTTACCTGTGCCTATCTTAACCCCAGTGTAAGGGGAAACAATTATCAGTAATATAACCAGACCGATGTTTAGGGGTAAACTGAAGTTGCCTATGTTTTAAGGCACCATGAAGCTTCATTCTGCCTTGTTGATGTTTTTTTTCTTGACGTGATAAATGTAAGTTTGTGACAATCTCAGTATTGATTTGAACTGTTTGGTGAGTAATTTTATTGATTAAATTTTGTTGAATAAGTGTAATCCTTATTGAGTGAATTAAAGAGTGTAGTATAAATCATCCAATTTTACATGTAGGTACTTCAATCATGCTGCAATTGTATTTTGCCCAACAATTGACTGAGCCCAACTCTGGTAAATTTATAAGCGTCTGTCATTATTTTTATTTGAAAATCCACAGCCGCTTTCTTAAATACACAATACATTTTCTTAGTAACAAAAGATTTACTGTCACAATGTGGGGCAACAAAGACCCATCTGATATTTCTTATTTCATTATTGAAATCAACAGTATCATAAACTAAACCTGCCTAAATAACACGACAGGGACTCAACCAAGCCAAGTTTTCCTTCAATATTACACATTATTTAGTAGTAGTATTTTCAAATCAAAATAAGTAATTACCTTTAATGAAACTGTCATTCACTTTCACTAAAAAGTTATTGTGGTCACTGAAGTCTTAGTCAGGGAAATAAATTGTCATTTTGTGAGTTGTTTGTTATAACATGAATTTTAAAATTTAACTTACAAATGAAGGTCATCTACCAATTTTATCTGTTTATCTGTTCGGGTCTGGGTGTTGTGGTACCGTCGTTTCTGGTTTCCATAAAACATGTGCTCAAGCTACTTACCTAAGAATCAGACCAATGTACGGATGTTGTCCAATATTTGCATTTTGAACTAAGATTTTCCTTTTTTTTCATCAGATATTAAGAACTTGATAACTTTAACAAGAGTAGCTATTGATAAATAATTGATCTATAGAAAGATTATTATGTTCATATATTGGACAAGACCTCTGTCAAAAAAGACACTAGGGTTGTTGAGACATGACTAGTTTTTAAGTTAAGAAAAATGTATTTATAATCTTATCTGATAAGTATGTATGTAGTATTATGAATAAAAGCTTTTATTATTATAAAATTACTTAAACAGATGATGATGACTCCTAATGTATTTACTTAATTTTTACTTTAATGTGACTCACTATTTCATCAGTACCAGGAAACCCAAATTGCTTGATAACATAATTATGTCCAACTAAATAAATGTGGCATCCATTGCTATTTATTAGAAAGAAATAATCCAGTTTTAATAGATTTTTGTTACTTTTAGAAAGTTAATAAAATCTATCTTTTGTTCAAAGTGTGTAGGTATCAGGATTAAATAAGTATGTAGTTTAGTGTTTGCCTGTGAAACGCTATCAATTATTTTATCACTCTATTAATAAATACAATAATATGCTTGCAACACAAAAATTAGTATTTATTACCAAATTTAATAATCGTTTTAAGGGTTCCGTACCCAAAGGGTAAACCGGGACCCTATTACTAAGACTAAATCTGTCTGTCTGTCTTTGCTTCTGTCACCACCTTGTATCGTATAAACCGTGAGAGTTAGACAGTTGAATATTTCACAGATTAAGACACAGAACAAAATATACTAAAACACAGAATACAATAAATATTTAAGGGGACTCCCATACAGCAAACGTGATTTTGTTGCCGTTTTTATAGATAATGGTACAGAACCCTTGTGCGCGAGTCTTGGCCGGTTTTATAGTGGGGAGTTTTTAAATTTGCCACCTCAGTTTTGTATTTTACTGTCAACAACCTCCTTCTCCTTAATTATGTGACGCAATTTATAGATAGGTCTCTAACTGATTCATCGACATCAATAAAGTAAGGTGAATGGCATGTGCGTTGATTAACTATTAATGGGCATTGGTATGCTTATTTTTGTGACCATTAATACTTACAACTAATGGTATTTAACAGCTCTTTTGCAGCAAATGATTTCATTATCCTAAATTAAACAACATCATATTCTCATTTTCTATAGAATATCGCGCTGGCTCTCTCGCAGCACAACGTTCTATAGAAAAATGAGACAACTCTTCTCCTCTCCGTATTGTTGCAAACCGGGCCTTACGCTTCGAGCCTCTGACCCCGCGACTGTGCGACTAACCTACCGTAGTGCTACTGAAAGTGTCGACTGTAATCGCGCTTACGGTACAAATACGTAAACGTTAGCGCGTTTAGCCTACAAGCAGACATATGCTTATGTTTTGCGGCTTAGCATATATGGCTGCCTTATCTAGCCCTATATGCACTCGACCATTGTTGGTTACAGTTCGTTTAATAGCTTGTCCGTCCGCTAGCTTAAGTCGCGGTCAACGCTTTTGTGAACAACGTACCGCAAAGCAAGGCTATCAGAAAAACTAAATATAAAAATAGAAATACCAAACTATATTCCTATTTTTATGCAAATTATAACGAATATTGTTGAAATGGAATTATAAAATTTTTAGTTAGCAAGAAGATAGCTTTTGAAACCTAGATAGGATAGCTATAGTATAACGAAATAGGGTAGTTGACACCACCACCCGTTTTACCATTGTACTTAAATACTACATTGTACCAATTATCACCCGTTTTAATAAGCTTTTAAAGGCTTAGTATTTGTTGTTGTTATGCTTATTTATCATTAATAATACTAAAATAATGACAAATACCTACGTTTATTTTACTTTTTTGCCTTTTCGAAATGAATCCCGAGAATGACATATTCCAATAAACTTTTATCGTACGTACCAACCACCGCACCCTGGACTTTTTAAAATTGTACGGCCTGAATGTCTCGTTGCAATTGTTGCAACAATCTTATAACTACGCGCACTGCAACCTCTGATGCCTTATCACCTTCGCACACATAAATGCAACTTCTCATGAAGTCAGGAAAGCAAAGTGAAACTCGAGATGCATGATTGTGTCTCGAATGCGCTGAGGAGGCAATACGAACTATCGCTGTAAATGAAAATAACGATTATGACATCCTGTATGTCCAACTATAAACCTAACTAACTTTATGGATGGTCATGAAAGCAGAAATACCTCTTTAAAGGCAGGCCCTTATTAACCCTCAGCTGATAATGCGATAGTAAAATTGATTGGCTTGTTAAGACATCTGTGTCGATACTTGCCTAGTTGTGACATAATTTTGTTTTATGGGATAGTTTGGGAAAGTAATTCTCTGGAAATTTTGCAAAGACCGGCTGTTCTTTAGTTAAAGAGTCAAACGTAATCCTAGATTAATCAATTACATTTGCTGCTTTATTTAATCAACGATTGCCCGATACCGAAGCGGATCATTGCGGGAAGTTAAAGAAATAACACACCATTGTTCACCATTTTCTATTTTGCCAACAGTTTGCCTTACCGATGAACATTAATACGTATCTGGATCTCACGGCGAGACAATACGATGTGGGGCAAGCAGCTGACACAATTTAATTTGCGCTAAGTCACAGTACAGTATACACAATACAGAAAGTTCATAAAATATATTCTCTCATGCACTGCAAACAATTTTGAAAAATTTAAGTACGTGAACCAACACGCAACACGCTACATGGCCAGTAGTTTTATTTAACCTCGAAGGTCAGTCAGCGGTCCCTATGCACTTCCCAACAAAATGATAGCTATACTTTATCTCAGCTAACACAGCAAAACACGATATGATATGATATAATATATAGCAATTTATCGTAACCCAACTGTCAAAATATGATATAAGTACATAGCCGCCATCTTGAAGTTTTATCGAAACAGCGAGCATGTTAGTGTCGGTGACGTCACGGTCACGCTCGCTGTTTCGATAAAAGTTCATATTTTGACAGTTGGGTGTCGATAAATCGGTTTATCATATCATATCGTATTTTGTTGATCATGCTAGGGGGGATGATATAGGTGTATGAAATTATACTTCCATTGTTATGTTTGTTTTTGACAAACTCTTCATTGAGAAAGTAGAATAATAAATGCAATAATTAATTTTAATAGCGGCCAACAAAATTACTATCCGTGATGACAAATGTCTGTCTTTTTGCGAGATCCTGATGTTGATCGCATAGTCAAAATTGTTCTGCATCTACAGTAGAATTACTTAAAACAATATGTGGCCTACTTTGTATGGAACTATCCTGAATGCTATCAATCTTCATAATTCTTAAAGCAATGACGCTCCAAATATTATGATGTTATGTATGACATATAACCAGTAAAATAAATCTGCGACATAATTTTGTGGCTTCCTAAGGATATACGGGGTGAGGGAAATAAGTATCTCTCATTAAGTAGAATAATAAAGTTATTGCAAAAAAAAAGGTTTTGGCATAATAAAAAATATACTTCAGTTAAATAACAGGGCTGTTTAGAATCATTTTAAATTTCATTAAAACAGAAAAGCGGGTCTTCTGTTCGCTTCTATTTTGTGAAGAAGTAAAACGCGCATGTATTAATTAATTTTCTCTCACGCTTCCACCTGCAGTGGCGTGGCACATTGCGTTGCATTGCATTGATACAATATTGCAGGCCTGTTAACTACTTTTAACGTAGTATCTTCACGTGGTATCAAGATATTTGCGCGCATCCACTTGCGCGTAGACACTTGGACATGATTTTAAAGGGCGGAGGGTTATCCCAAATACTAACAGGGCTTTAAATCTAAACAATATGTAACTACAATAAATATTGGTAAACATTGAACTTTAACCTACTAACACCTACTACCTACTACCTAAACTAACCGTATATTTGACAGTCGAATACTTATTAATATTGCTGAATAGAGGATATTTTAATAGTAATTATAAGTATATAGCGGACACATACAAAGCCCTCTCTTCACGTTATCTTTGCACAGACTTCTAAACGTTAGTGAAACAGTGAAAGATACAAATTTTCACATCTATTAATTATATCTTTTGTTCTATTCATTAATCCGTTTCGCTAAAGCACCCAACAAAAAAGGGTAGAATGTTTAAGTTGGTTAACAGGCTGAAGCTTCGCTGAGTTAACAAGAAAGATAATATATTTTTATGGCTGTAAAGGTCGCATGCCTGGCTCACCTGGCTGCCGGTGCCAGGGGCGGCCTGGTGGTTGCGTGAACGCTCCCCCATGCCTCTATTAAACCCAGTTATTTCGGTGCTATACACGCCCGACAGCGTTGCATACTATCATGCAATACATTACATTTCGTTGCTCAGATGTTCATTGAAGATTATTGTAAATTTTATATTTGCATATTGTTTAAGTCAATATATTATAATATCTTTAAAATGCGGTCCTAAGTTTTTAAACTTTTACGTAGTCGGGTAATAGTTTTTTAAACTTTATAATTATTTGCACTCATTTTTGGTAAGTGGTGACCAGACCACTTAACATATTCCAACTGTAAAATTATGTCCAAAAATAATCACCTCCACCTAAATAACATATATAATCAAAAAAAAGGAAATTCAAATTGTTCTTTTATTTACCAATATTTTAACAGATTTTACTAACTATGATTTAAAGTAAAACCCTAGCTAATAAAAATATAAATAGAATTTATTTATAAATATAATGCTGTTTTTTATTTAATGCTTTGAAGAAAAACCTTATTCGTAGCATGTATCGCAGTACACAATTAATGGTATAATAGCGCTTTCCGAGTGTATTGGTTATTGGTAGGTAGGTACATTTTCGTGCACTCTTGATATAAAACGATACAAGCCATTGTATAGATACCTGCCGATCGCGTGCTTGTGGCAAAACCTATCTACCTAGTTGGCAACGTTCAGAATTTAGTTTTGTCAGCCAGTTCACTTAGACTTGCGAAACTGTTGCCTCGTGACCCCAAGGACTGTGTATCATTTCATATTTTTTACAAAAAAATATCTCAAATGAAAACAGTAAACGGCGAATTTGGAAACCAAGAAGACGATGAAAAGAGTGACGTTCCTAAAAAAGAAAACGAAAAAAATGGTGCGTGTTTAAAATCCAATTGTAGATAATGTCTAGCGAGGCGCTTAGCCAGGTTGCACGTGGTAAGCAAATAAGTTTCACTAATTGCACCGAGTAGGTAAATATTTAGCTGAGACAATGTTATCTGCTAAGGAAGCATTTATCATTTGTTTATACACCATGAACTAAGGACACCCAAAAATTAAAAACAAGCTACAATGGTAATTGTAGATATCTAAAAATTGCTACTGCAAATGACATACCACCATCCATTGACTTACGTCATTTATTCTATCTAGTCCGATTACTTTTTTACCTTATTTCGATTGCATCAACTAATTTAGTGTTACATCGGTAACAGCAATACTATGAGAATTAGAGAATTTCCATTAAAACGTAATGCTCACTTTACGCAACTTCTGATAGCTTTTAGTCTATCGAAGTGCGTGCTTCCTTTGGCCTCACAGGAAATTATACGAGTAAAGTAAGAGAAAACGTATTAGTGCAGCTCTTTTATGCAATGGAGACTATTCAGATGTACCACTCTCTAAACATTTTTATTATATGTTTTATTGTAAATCAACAGCTTACAACTCCAGCTAGAGAGGAGGAGAGACAAAGAAAAATATAAGACGAAAAAAATTTTCAGCTTGGTTTAGCTTTAAGAGAGTACCTATAACTACAGACCAACCAGTTCACCTCAATATCGTTATAATGTTTATTTTATGTATTATCAATTGTCAGTTTTGAATTTTCCTTTACCTTATTTTTCTCGCTTTCATGATAACACCAGCAAAAATGTATTCTTGATATTTTAAATATCGAGAAAGATTGATTTTTGACTGTCCGTCCGTCCACTTGCATTCAAATGTAGCTTCACGTACTAGGCTCTATTGTGAGCTATTACTTTGAATAGCATACTATTATCACTAGTGATAATAATACAAAAGTGTTATTTTCAACGTTTCACCGTTTCTTTCTAATATAAGAGTAAAGTATCGTTTTCTAACCGCAAATTTGTCTGCTTGCTGTTACATTTTATATCGATTGCGGTGTAATCATGTCGTTCGATAATACTTTCGGTCGTACCACTGTATCACGCACTTTAGTTATTTAATGTTATCTTTTGTCGTATTTTTGCTTTTTACAAATCGTCGAACTAAATCGTATGCACAGATAAAATAATTTCCGGGTATAGTAATTATTCTAAGTATTATTATGAACGTAAGCCTTTTTAAAATTAGCCCGGACAAACAGCTGGACGTGTGTTTTATTAGTACATTCAAAATTGCAAATAACCATAACGAACACATATTACGGCAATTTTTTTCATCACAGTTTACATTTTATTATTTTGTAAATTGTGGTATAGATAGAATTATAAAATATTAAAAATGAAAGTTTGTAGTAATGCAGTAAGAAGTAAGAACACTGAGTGCATATGAAGAAATCCTCTACTGACTCTGCAGCGAATATAAGATGAAAGCTTAGTCGTGATTCATATTGCGTGTCCGTATGAATACTTTATTCGTTTTGCAACGGTAATTAGTACTTTCTCTGGATACTGCCCAACTGCCAGCCGTCGATATTAGCGCTGTCAATATAATTGATTATCTAATATTTGCATCAAGAAAGAAGCTACAGTGGGAGTATGAACTTTGCAATTAATATCGACATGTACTACTCTGTCAAGAAAGTACCGGGAAAAGATTAATAATACACAGAATGTTAGTTATTCATCCAAATTTATTTTATCACCTTCAAAGTATGCTCGTTCAGAAGCGATACACTTACACCAACGAATAATCCAATCATCAAAACATTTTTAAACGCTTTTTCCGGAATCGAGTTCAGTTCTCGCCGCGAATTCTCCTTTATGTCTTCTACCGAATGAAACCGGGTGCCACGAAGTGGTAATTTGAGTTTAGGAAAAAGAAAGAAGTCGGCTGGAGCCATATCTGGTGAATAAGGTGGCTGCTGATGGTATTTGTTAAGTTTTTGGTCAAAAATTCGTTCACAATGATGGCGCATTATCGCGGTGCAAAATCCAAGAATTTTCATTCCACAAATCGGGCCTCTTTCGTCTAATTTGCTCTCCTAAACGCCGCATAACGCTTAAATAATACTCTTTTATCGTTTGACCTTCAGGCAAGAATTCTAAATGCACTACACCTCGACAGTCAAAGAAAACAGTCAACATGACTTTGACTTTCGATCGAGTTTGGCGCGGTTTCTTCGGTTTCGGTTTAGTTGAAAGGCGCCACTCCGAAGCTTGTTGACTAGTTTGCTTGTCAAACTCGTAAACCCACGTCTCGTCACCAGTAACAATGCGTTTTATGAATGTTGGGTCGGAATTGACACGTTCTTGCATGTCCTCAGCGACTCTTTTGCGATTGAGTTTTGGAGAAAATTCAGGTCTTTTGCGACTAGCCGAGCGGCAACATGTTTCATACCCAATTGATTATTTAAATGGGACGAATCGACTCGTGTGACACAGAAAGTTCGACGGCTAGCTCTCTCAAACTTGAATGAGGATTTTCAGTCACTATTTCCTTCACTTTTGCGATGTTATCTTCAGTAGCAGACGTTGATGGCCTACCAGAGTGAGGCAAATCTTCCATCACATCTCGACCGCTTTTGAACGCTTTGTACCACTCATAAACACGTGTTTTTGATAAAGTCGATTCACCGTAAGCCTTCTGTAACATTTTCAGAGACTCTGAACACGAAATCCCATTGGCGATGCAAAATTTAAGACGAATTCTTTGTTTGATGTTTTTGTCCATTATGAAATTCGCAATACACACTAGATAGACTAGACTAGAACTAAAAACAATACTGGATTTAATCTAATTATCAGATGTAACTCAAACTCTGCGCCAAAATGGAAAACAGTTGTGCCAATCTAACAACAACAAAAAAAACATAATTTTGATTTTGGAACCATAAACAAAAACCGAAACTTTTTTGACAGAATGTAGTAGAAAAATTGATGATGGGTGAAATTTCGCGACTTAGCATCGAATTAAAATTCTAGTTATAATGTCTTTCTTGAAGGAAAATCTGTTCTAGAATGTCCCATTAGATATTATTACCCAGCAAATGCACGTTCGAGTGAAATATTGTTCGGAGCACAGAATATTGTTTGCTTAAATTTTTATATTCAATACACGTAATACGTAGACGACATATTTATTCGTAGAAAATAAACTACATTAAATTATGAATTATATTACGTAAAGTACACGACCGCAATTTAAATGCTCATTTGCCTGGCTTGACTACTGCATTAGTGTTGAAACCTTACATCTAGGCAGCCAAGGCTACCCTTTGGTTTAATATGTACGCGTGTTAGTTATGTGATTGGAGCTTGGAACCTTGTGTAGCAACAACGTTATTTAAAACCAACTGCTATAATTATTCGGGAAATAATTTGCGGTGGTTTCTCGAGATAAGTTTATAACATACGTAATTTTGACACCGTTGAAATTAATAAAACATTCTTTATTTATATGGGAACTTAATTTAAGTACGAAATCAAGTTAGCCCAATTTTAACAAAGCACGTCACATGCTTTAACTTAGTAACTTTAAATGGTTTTCCGTAAATAATCCGAGAATCGAGTGACGTATTTGACACTACGACTTAAAATTAGTCAAATTAGCCCCACGCCTATTTAGTTAAAGCTAGCTTAAAACTAAATGCTTACGAAGTTTCGACACGTGAACTTATGCTCAAAAACGTGACGAACATATTGTTTAGTAAGTATTTAAATGTTTTAGTTAATCCTACCCTAAAATAATACTGTAACAAATTGACAACAAATCACTGCAAATCTAAAATTCCATAAATTAAATTGAATAACAACAAGATACAAATTTAGGCCAATGTAGTTAGGTAAAAACGTTAGTAAAAAGAACAAACAAAAAATAAATAACAATGACCTTAGATAGATAACACTAAATCTCCCTATCGAATCGATAAGATAGATAACATAGTGAAATTGGAAGTTACAACATAATTTATTATCTTCGTATTTTATTTTCGAAATGAAATAACTTATTCCAAATGTTAGCCCGCATTTCCTTGTCATTTCTTAACTGTTGTCCCTTTCAATACAATGTCGCCTGTTTAACTGCAGTTATGTGTCATACATATTGCAAAATTTCATAGTCATGTTCCAACTATTATTTTATATACTGTCTTTGCAAAACCATTATTTTTTATGGAAAAGTTTACTTGAAGTCCTCTAGATTTTTGATGTTCAATGCAAACGTTGTATGTGGGCAATACCAATGTCAAAATCTACCTCCTCCCTCACTTCCGCTTTTATTTCTTGTCCCTTGTATACAGAGCTATGTACGTACAGTATCCTGTTTTAATGATAAGATAGAACTACTCAGAAAACCATTACTTTCGTGTCCATTTGGATAACTTACACAGTAAACGCGTTGAGTGTCGAGGAAGTCAAAGTTGAAGCCTGCTTATCTCGGAGAACCTGTCCACTATGGTCTCGATGAAATAGATGAAAGTATGTATTGTGTTCTTTATTTACATTAAAATTCGTTTCGCGTGAAACTTTTATAGTATTAAGATTAGACGTAGAGTTTATCCTACGCTTTGTTTAAATAATAAACAAGTATTTTCCACGTAGTCAGTGTTCTTTGCGCAATCTTTTTGCAAATTTATTACTTTTATGACTGGTTTTGTTTAAACAACAATGGCAAAAGTTGTGCAGTTACATAAACTTCTTTTAATTTAAGGTACATTTTTTTAGCTAATATGCAACATACTGGTATTTTCCACAACAAAGCGACTTAAAAATATACTTCTGTATTTTTATAATAGATCTTACCGTACTTTATGAGATGAGACGGTGCGGTGAATTCTTATATCGCTTTCACCAAATCCAATGCACAATAAGTACATGTCACCAAATGTCATATAATGTGACTAATTTCAATTCCATCAGTCGTAGAGATCGTATCGTACGGTCGTGGGACAAACCTTTCTATTATAGCGAGTGCCTCAGCCCCTCAGGTGAAAACATTCCGTAACTTATTAGTCGTTTATTCAAATTACACGTCTACCTGATTGAAAGTGACAATTTAATAAACATTTGAAGTATGTATGTAGCAAGCTGTCTGCCTACCCTCACATCACTTTAGTTTTAATGACTACAAAAAAACTAGAGTGAGTTAGCTAAGTATATACTAATGATTATTGTCATTATTGACTGAATATTATTAATTGTTATTATTGACTGATTTTAATCGCCACTGCTATTGTTGGCTTGTTTGTAATATTGACACAACTCCACGTATTGATATAACACTCCATTAAAATCATGCATCTACCATACAAACGCACGTAATATGTGAAGCAGTACAAGATGACAGGCAATAGTATTGTATTGTATAACGGGTTGCATAATTCACTCGACAAAGTGTTATCTCTGTCAGATGATCGCATTACAATCGATTTATCTAATGAATCGGCTACTATGATGATCAGCCCATGCCAATCGTAATGTCGATGGATGATTTAATCACTACTATCGATAAGTGATCTCTTTGCATTTGATACTAATGTTTCTGCGATTGTATCGACATTTTAAGTGATAAACTATCATTGAACTTTAAACGGAATGTGTTGTTATTGTAGTAATTAGTAAAACTTTATAAAATGTTTGATTGTTTTCGGTGTGAAATATTTATGTGTATCGTTGTAAACCAGCGCCAACGCACTTACGATAGATATTTTTTTCTGTAGGCGATACTTTTCAGCCATTCGATTATAACAGAGATACTGTTTTATGTTCATTAATATATATCCTTATAATATGAAAGATAATACACTGAATGCGTTTGAATAATTTATGTAATTAAAATAGGAGGAATATAAATCCATGAATAGAGTAATTTTATTTAGACAATATGATGTTATATAATTCTACAACACAACACAGGCAGAGTGTGATAGAAATTATCCATAAGCGGATGATGATATTGATGATATGTATATTATATACTCATAAAGCTTCATAGGCTTAAATCTATGTATCTATAGCTTATTGATATTTGAAGTAAATATTCAAATAACAAGAAAATATGTACAAAATGAAAAGACCTCGATAAATAGAAAACTAGTGCGGATCTAGAACGTACTATTTTCGTTCAACTTGATCTTGAAGTCAAGGAAACGCCATATAGAGCGTAGGACACCATACTTCCACCGCTGGAATGTTTGTCCGTGGAAGTACGGTCCTATCAATCTGTGTCACGGTGGTTGACTCTAGCGGTTTCTAATGTTTGATTAAATCGGTTAACTAAAGCAACGTTGGGAACTAATCATGCTAATGCTAGCAAATCTGCAGTCGTTTATGCTTGTTTTAACTTTACTTGGCAATCGAATGACCAAGGTAAGCCTCCGGTCAGCTAGCAGTCTAAACGTTCAATTTGCATACTAAATATGCACGTTTGTTTTTTTGTTGTATTAACAATGTGATATATCACTAAACATAAATGTTGATGACATGACGTTTTGTTTAGTATCTGTAACTAAAAATAACTGTAATACAGTAAATAAAAAAAAACGTAGACAAAGTTGTAGCAACTAGTAGACATAATGTTTAAAATACGATAAAAGCAGGGTTACATTCCTGGCTAGTCGCAGTACATGACTCGATGCTAGACTTAACTCAAAGTTATTAATATTAATAGCCAATAATTTCACGTTTGGCTTGTTATATCCTGTCAGGCTTATCCTTAGGTAATCTTGCTCCGGTACTTATCTGTACTCAAAGCGCACACTGGCTTCTAACTACAGTTAGAACATTTAAATAAAATTAATGTCTTTATTTATGACTTGGTTAATCTAACATTAACCTCTTCCAATTGTTTTAATAGCCATAGCCAATAGAAGTCCATAGACTGTCTTCTTTTTAATGGCTACCCCATTACTGAGGGTTCTCATAGCCCTGTTTGCTAGATTTGCAGATTCTATAGTGAATCGCAATCTTCAGCATGGTAAATGGCAATGTAATGGGGATCCCAGTCAGTCGTTTTATACTTAGTTTAACCATATATGATCTTGTTCTTAAACCCTAACTTTATTACATTACCAAAAGGCAAAAGGGACCAAAGTAAGAGAACGTCCTTTAAAAAGGAAGGTGTAAAGATATTCTAGCTAAACACTATCATTTATTCTGTCATGATCCATTATGTAATTAATTTAATGTTTGTGTAACAGTTGATGTGTTGTTACAGTAACCTGAATATTAGGTATGCGCGGGATGGGCCACTTTCACAAGGACACACCCCTGCGCACTGGTCACTGTTTTTCCCCAGACATGACCAACCCTTTTCCGACACGCGAAATGTGGATAAATACGAATTTAATACAATGTCAGTTGACGTATATATACTAAAAAGTTTAATTATTAAAGGTGCAATTGTTTGTTTAGAATGTGTTTACGCCTTGTATGGTCTATAAAAAGGTTTGTAATAGAGCCATTTATATAAATTTTTGTAACGGATTAATTAATGGTTAATTACAACTGATTACACAAGTACGGAAGTAACCTTGAAGATCGCTCTCACTCATAAAGGTCAAAGTTCACGGTGCTAATTCTCGTAATTCCAAAATTAATTACATTCCTTCGTGAAATTGTAAACTCTTAAAAACGAAACCTGTTTAGTTAATTTAAAAATTAAATGCTCACCATCATCTCCCAAAAAAACAAAGATCTTGGAATTTTTAGTAAGTAAGACACCTTGATCTTCACGGTCCAATAAAAAAATGCAATTTTTTATTTATGTAATATTAACTCCAATATTAATTATTTTAGTGTAAGCAGTTCATTCCGTTTGTCCATTCTCTAGTTCTTACTGATGATGCATTTAATGCGGTTCCTACGTTTTTATTGTTTATTGCTGATTATGTATTATTTAAAACTTTCGCTGTCTTACATAATGTTCCTATAACAAACGCAGTTTAATTATAAGCACACGAGCGTACATTAATGTTCACGACCTGACCACCAGCATTATACCAATTTGACTGATAATATCGGGCTACGTTGTGTGTGTTACCTAATCCATTGTCATGTCGTCCAGCACAATTGATTTTAAGAATGTCATGTCAGAACTCTCAAATTACAGCGTCGGGTGGTTTGTGTGCACCCATCCATATGGTTTGTGTATGACTGGCAATCTAAAGAAAATTGCTACAGCTGGATTACCATCGATTTCTTTTCAATCTGCCGGTTCAGTTTCTCTCGAACTCTGATTAAAGTTAACAAAATGACCAGATTTAACGCTAAATAATAATGTTATCCCCTTTGGGTGTAATTTGCTCGTTAGCACTGATTTATCGATCGTTTTTTCCACGGTTGACGTACCGGAGAAAGTGAATTTAAGTTATCGGTGCCCATAGTTTACGATACAATCGTCGTCAATCACGGTTTAATGACCTGACCACTGGTCACATTAAGAATTTGTCGATTTCGACTATTATGCAGTAGTAGGTTATAATTGTTCGTTCTAATTCACTTTCTTCTCATTCGCTTCCTGCGTCCGCTCATTCGAAGAAAGTTAATTAGAGCGAACAATTATAACCAAACAAAAAGTGAATTGAAATCTAGAACCTGTTTTACGATTCAGAACACACCATATATTTTTGTTTGATCATTCGTGGATCATGCATAAATGAAATGACTCCAAAGTGAATTTAACGCCCCCTTTGGTTATGCAGTTATGATATTTCTACATTCCACTATAGGTACATACCTTAAACCAATCCTTTGAGTCTAGTCACCACGCAACGTACACTTAAACACTAAAATAACACCAATGCTCTTTATGCCAGCGGCCGTTTGCTCAAGGTAATAATTTTAGCCCGATTGATCGTACTAACACTTGACAACTTTCAGAGTTACTAAGCCCACTATGATGAACTTTCTAATTGTTTCAAGAATTTAGTGGCACCTAGAATCGCACAGCGACTCTAGCCCGTTTGGTCGTACCAATAAATACCTACTTTATAATTATTTTCAAAATTTTACTGGCACCTAGAACCACACAGTGGCTCTAGCCCGTTTGGTCGTACCAATAAACACTTTTAAATTATTTTAAAAATTTTATTGGCACCTAGAATCGCACAGCGACTCTAGCCCGTTTGGTCGTACCAATAAATACCTACTTTTTAATTATTTTCAAAATTTTACTGGCACCTAGAACCACACAGTGGCTCTAGCCCGTTTGGTCGTACCAATAAACACTTTTAAATTATTTTCAAAACTTTATTGGCACCTAGAATCGCACAGCGACTCTAGCCCGTTTGGTCGTACCAATAAATACCTACTTTATAATTATTTTCAAAATTTTACTGGCACCTAGAACCGCACAGTGGCTCTAGCCCGTTTGGTCGTACCAATAAATACTTTTAAATTATTTTCAAAACTTTATTGGCACCTAGAATCGCACAGCGACTCTAGCCCGTTTGGTCGTACCAATAAATACCTACTTTATAATTATTTTCAAAATTTTACTGGCACCTAGAACCGTACAGTGGCTCTAGCCCGTTTGGTCGTACCAATAAACACTTTTAAATTATTTTCAAAACTTTATTGGCACCTAGAATCGCACAGCGACTCTAGCCCGTTTGGTCGTACCAATAAATCTTTACTTCGCTTAGAAAAGTAATCAAGGTGAACTGTTCGTCTTAATAGTTAACTACTCGTAAATGTTAGCACCTAAAATCAAACCTTCACACGGCAGTCCAGAGACTATGGCGTACACTTCAGCAATGACTCGAGTAGCGAATCAGGTCATACAATAGTCAATTTAAGTTACAGTATTTACAAAAAAGGTTCCGTATGTAAGCATAATTAGGATTAATCATTACCAACCTTACGATTTGCTATCTGAACTATAATATTAACATGTTTTTGTAATTATAAATCGCATCATACTTAGTATTTCATGAAAATATTGTCTATTACTATAATTTACTATAAGATATTGATTTTTAACCAACTAAAAAGGAGAGCTTCTCATCTCAAATATATTTTATATAAGACCAAAGATATACATTTATTTATGTTAAGTTTTTTGCGTCACCTTACATAACATAGGTAATGTAGTAATTTTTATCGACGGATAAAATAAAAATAAATGTGGAATATGTGGTGTTGCACATACATTGCTCTGATCCTGTGGTGAGTACCGAATTCACTTGTGTTACAGAAATCAGAAACAACGATGGTACCATAACACCCTGACCCGAGACAATATAAAACAGTTCGTTTACCACATTGTCCCGACCGGGAATCGAACTAAATGTTTAAATAATTAATTCAAGTGTATAATAATGTTTTTAAATACTCTCTCTGCAATTTAACTAAGGCGGTAAAATAGTTTGAAATGTTAAGGAACCCTAATCTTATAAGTTATAATGATAGTATAATGTTACTGCTGAAACCACAGTTTTGAGCATGTAAGTAACGTCAGTAGCAAAAATTACTTAACAAATGTTGAAACACTATACTTTAATTTTGCTCATGAGCAAACATTTTAATAATTGAAACTATAATATAAAATCATTAGATACCCACCCGGCAGCATCAGAGGTATGTTTATCTTAACCTTCCTCATGAATCTATCTATCTATTATCTATTGGTTAACATAAGATGAAAACCTATGGTGTAGTTTTTGGGTTTAACGCGAATATACGAGCGCGGCGGAGGACTTTGTTTTATGATATTGTAAGAATAATGTTAAACGTAATCGTTTCTTTGAACAACCAATGAACAACATGAAATAATGCAAAAAAAATATTAAAATCATAGCTCCTCACGCAATCGGTTAAAATTATCGCATGTACCTTTACATAGAATGTTTAAGAAATAATATACATTATGTAGGTTACTAGAAAAATATCATAATATGAAAAGAAAAAAAAATCATCATATAATTTTTACGTTGACTGTACAGCAATTATGCGGACGTCTGTGGTAAATCGAAACTTTTGTTTTTCACAAATTTTAATGTGGAACATTTTGTAATCGCTGATTCTACAAAATATTAGGCCAGTGATCGTGAACCCTATTTTTGGAGGTTAATTTTGTAACTATGCGTTATATTTTACTCGTTTACTAATCGGTACAAAAGGAAAAAATGTTGACTACCTCTATTGCTGATCTTGCATTATTTTTGGATAAATTAAGAGGTCTAAATCGATACAATTTAAATTCTTCAGTACTGCCCAATAGTGCTCATCAACCTTCAAGGTATTCTTCAGCTTCAGGAACAATCTACAGCAACGAAATAATGTTCGTAAGTTTTTTTCACTTTTTTTGTTGTTATGTTGTTGTTAAATATGTTTCATGCACAGGTATATGAAACTTTACAGTGCCTACCTTTGTTATTTTTGTCACCTGTTTAACGTTATTGTATGTTGAATACATGTAGTACCTACCTACATCATAAGAAGTTCGTCTTATAACTATTATCTGTTTATATTACAGGTCGGACATTGAGTACTATTGCGATACAAAAGCAGCTGCGAAGCGGTACGGAAATAAACGCGAAGACATAGATTCTGAAGAGGAAAAATCTTGTAAAAGGTGAGATTTCATATACAAAGTAACATTCCAGTAATAGTATCGATTTAGTTTTGTTTGAAACAAGTAAAATAATTACCAAACTAATTTAATTACTTGTTAATAGGTCGAACCAGAGACCTCGAAAAGCAGCAAAAAAAATTGTCTACGAGTCTGAAGACGAATCATCAGTAAATAAACCGTAAGTTTTTATTTATTTTTATGTCGATTGAGGTATTATTTACCTACTCGGGGTTTTAATGTACCTATCTACTTTAAATGCGCGGGAGTCACTTCACACAGACATACTTAGAAATCCTGCTTTTGTATTCCGGTAGGAGTTTTATCATTTTAACAGTTTATGTTTGAAGTAATATTTTTTTTATCACTCGTTCGAACGAAAACTATTGAAACTGTTTAAGTAATAATATTTAGTGTGAAAAGTGAGATTTCATACACAAAGTAACATTCCAGTAATAAATCGATTTAGTTTTGTTTGAAACAAGTGAAAATGTCTACCGTTTTAAACTAATTTGATTGTTTGTTGGCAGGTTGAAACCGAGACATCGAAAAGCAGCCAAAAATTTAGTCTACGAGTCTGAAGACGAATCAGTTAATAAACCGTAAGTTTTTTTATCACTTTTATGTCGATTGAGGTATTTACTTTGCGTTGTAATGTACTCGTACCTATCTATTTTAAATGCGCGGGAGTCACTTCTGTCTTAAAACAAATATTTATAAATTTATGCGAACAACGATAAACTTACTCGTACTTAGAATATCTGCTATTGTATTCCGGTTGGAGTTTTATAATTTACGAGTTTATGTTCGCAGAATTATGTTTTTTCATTTAACTAAAATTACTAAAACTGCTCAAAATATTTAATTCCAAATGTTTTTTTTCAGAACTAAATCATCCGTGAAAAAGTCCTCATCTAACAAACGCAAGTCAGCAGAGAGCTCGAGTGGCGAAAAACGAACTCGAACCTCAGGGTGGAAGCTGGACTTGGACGACGACGCAGACATCGAGAGCTGTCGCGCGCGCACGCCGCCCACGCGCCTGCAGTCTGTGCTGACGCGTCGAGTGGCTGACGGGATCCTGCGCCGCACTGCCACTCTACCTGGTGATCTCTTCGTGGAGTTGCGCCTCTACAACGCGAACGAGATAAGAGCTGTGGAGCCGAAAGATCGTTGGGAGAAAGCGGTCCTATCGCTTAAGTATCAGACCAATTCGGACACCGAACATCTCGACCTACTGCGGCAATTCATCAAGCAAGCGCGAGAGGCATTTGAAGACGACGGTACATTTTTCCCCGATAAAAAAAAATAGTCCGCGATAATTTGTAATTAGTTATTTAAGGTAATAAAATAAAATAGTGAAATACTTTTATATATCTTAGTTTTCACCCAGTCTATTTAATTTCATTCATAGTAGGTAGGTAGATCAATTTTAACTTTTTTAGAATGTCGAAAAGAACGATATATTGCACAGTGTGCGATTTATCAGTTAAAAGTAATAGTTTCTCAGCTCATCTTAAAAGTAATACACATAAAAATAATTCAGCAATAGAATTAGGAGACGGCATAGATAAAATAAGTAGTGCTTTCCGTAGTCGAATAGCTACATATCGATTGCGCATTAGGGATGAACAAGTACAGACGCCAGCCGATTTCATGCGCAGCATGCGTGCGCGCGTGCGCCAACTTATACAAGCGCGACAACTAGCATTTAACAGCCTTAAAGTCAACTTCGAATTATTTGCAGAATTTTCTCTTAGAACTAATGACTCTAACAAATCTGAGCTAAAATCATTTGCTACAGAGAACTTTATCATACATAAGAACTACGTGTTTGACGAAATATTCCCTCAAGCAATAGCTATTATTTCAACTAAAATTGACGAAATGCAAGAAAGAGACAGCGGTTGGTCTTTTCTTCGTAATTCGTACTTAGAAATTAACATTAATAAATATAATCCTTTAAAAGCATCAAAATTTATAGATTTGCCAAAAGCTTTAAAACTTAAACGAGCTTGCATTAACGTTCAAAATAGTGATAAATTTTGTTTTTTGTGGAGCATAATGGCTGCATTGTTTCCTGCTAAGAGCAATGCTCACCGTACTTCTTCATATCCTCATTTTGAAAACTTTCTCAATACAAAAAACATGTCGTTTCCTGTAAATTTTTCAGATATAAAAACCTTTGAAAAGAATAATCCCAGTATAAGTGTTAATATTTATGGAATTAAAAACAACACTAATATTGTTGGTCCATTATACCGCACTCAAAACAAGAAAAAGAACCATATAAATTTATTATTTTTAGAAAAGGGAAATCTAACGCATTATTGCTGGATAAAAAATTTAAGTCGTTTGTTCAGGTCACAAATAACAAAAAACCACAGAAAAATATTTTTTTGTGATGATTGTATGGTATTCTTTAAAAGCGAAATAAAATTAAATACTCATATATGCGGTGGCGTTGCTACTGTTTTACCAAAACCCGGAACACTTATACAGTTTAAAAACTATGAAAAAATGCAAGACATGCCGTTCGTTATTTACGCGGATTTCGAATCGTTATTACAACCAAGTCCAGACGGACCGACTTCAAATTTTACGAACGTCTTCCAAAAACATGTTCCGGCTGCATTTGCATATTACGTAGTTTGTTCATATGACAGTTCGTTGAATCGGTACGTTTCTTATCTTGGACAAAATTGTGTTGAAATATTTATTGAGAATCTTAAGAAAGACATATCTGAAATATTAAAACTATATAAAAACAAAATACCAATGAAAAAGTTAACGGTAGAAGAATCAGAATCATTTTCTAGATCGAAGCAATGTTACCTTTGCAATCAGTTGTTATTTGACGATAGAGTAAGGGACCACTGTCACTTAACCGGCAGGTACCGCGGTCCCGCACATTCTTACTGTAATCTCAAATATCGCTTACCACAATTCGTACCTGTATTTTTTCATAACTTATCCGGCTACGATAGTCATCTATTTATAAGGCAATTGGGAGAAATATCGGGACCAATAAAGGTTATAGCCAAAAATAAAGAAAATTATATATCGTTCACTAAGTTTTTTACAACAGATGATAATAATTACATGGCAGTTCGCTTCGTTGACTCGTTTAAATTTTTAGGGACAAGCCTTGAAAAACTGGTTTCTAATTTAAATACACAGGATTTTACACATTTATCCTTTTTTTTTTCTGAAAAATATCAGTTTGAGTTATTAAGACGCAAAGGGGTATACCCTTATGAATACATGACTAGCTGGGAATCGTATAAAGAAAAACGATTACCTCCGCGCCAATGTTTTTACAGTAGTTTGAATGAGTGTACTATTTCAGAATCTGACTATAAACATGCCGAGTGCGTTTGGAAAACATTTAATTTAAAAAATCTAGGAGATTATACAAAGTTATATTTAAAATCAGACGTCCTTTTACTGGCTGATGTATTTGAAAAATTTCGGTATACTTGTAAAACGAATTATAATTTAGATCCTTCGTTTTATCTTACGGCTCCGAGTTTAAGCTTCGATGCTATGCTTCTTTTGACCAAAGTAAAACTTGAACTAATTGAAGACTTGGAAATAATTCGGTTAATCCAAAAGGGTATCCGCGGTGGTGTTTGTCAAGTTTCCACTAGATATGCAAAGGCAAATAATAAATACTTGTCTGATTACGATCCATCTTCTCCAGATAATTACTTATTTTATATAGACTGCAACAATTTATACGGATATGCAATGTGCTCATATTTACCTTATTCTGATTTTCGCTTGTTGAATGCGTCAGAATTTAATTCTGACGAAATTATAAACACGCCTGACGATGCTGAAGAGGGCTATATTTTAGAAATAGATTTAGAATACCCGGAACAGTTGCATGATTTACACAATGAACTCCCTTTTTGTCCGCAAAAATTTACTCCGCCAGGCTCTAAAACATCAAAGTTAATACCAAATTTATACGATAAATTTAACTATGTTATTCACTATGTACATTTAAAAGCATGCCTTACTTATGGTTTGAAACTAAAGAAAATCCACAGAGTAATAAAATTCAAACAAAGCCCATATCTAAAGCAATACATTGATCTCAATACCGACTTGCGACAAAAGGCAACGTCTGCATTTGAACAAGATTTTTTCAAACTTTTGAATAATAGCATTTTCGGCAAAACACTAGAAGATCCGGAAAAACGACTTGATGTAAAATTAGTAAATCAATGGGTTGATACTAGAAATAAAACAAAAAAACAGTACACTGCTCAGCAATTAATAGCAAGACCCAATTATCACAGCTCAACTGTGTTTTCTGAGAATTTTGTTGCAGTGCAAATGAAACCAGAGTCGATATTACTGGATAAACCAATTTATATAGGATTCACGGTTTTAGAAATTTCTAAAAGCCATATGTATAAATTTCATTATTCCATTATGAAACCATTCTACGGTGACAATTTAAAACTTTGTTACACAGATACGGATAGCTTTTTGTACTCCATACACACCAAGGACGTTTATAGAGATTTGAAACGTCAATTTGAATCTTACTTTGACACAAGCAATTACGATGAAAATAATTTGTATAACATTAAACGACAAAATAAAAAGGTTCCTGGTTTGTTTAAAGACGAACTAGGTGGAAAACTCATAACGGAATTTGTTGGTTTAAGATCAAAATTATACTGTATAAAAACTGAAAATAAAGAAATAAAAAAAGCCAAAGGAGTAAAAAAACCAGCTGTTAAACAGTTACTTTTTAAAGATTACAATAATGTTCTATTGCACAACAAAATTATTAAAAAAACTAATGTAGTATTTAAATCGTTGAAGCATGAAATATTTACTCAATCGGTAAATAAAGTAGCTTTATCATCTAACGATGACAAACGTATCATATTAAAAAATAATATAAGTACATTAGCTTGGGGACATAAATCCAGCTTCTTTTAATGTGTTAATAATTTAAGTTCTGACCTTTATTATACTAACGTGTTATATTCCTTTTTTGATAATTGAATGTCTTAGTCTTGTATCATAATTTGATGATATTAAATAGTCTGGGTTGAAATAATTAGTTCTTATGTTTAGATTAGGAAAATTTTATATATAAAATGTATTTGTGAAATAAGTATTAAATAAATTTTAAACTACAAATGATTTGTTGTTTCATTTTACACAACTGTGAAAACATACATTAATAGTTTCGCAACATTTGCGCACGTGTAGGTAGGTGATACCTATTTAGATTTCAGGTCACATAATTTGATGATTCTATAAATTTAGGCGAGGATGTTTATTTAATAAATTGCATGAAACACGCACATGCTTATTTGCTGACACTACAATTAATGCACTCTCAAAACTTTCTTTACCTAGTAAACCCTTGCATTTGACTCATTATTCAAACAGCTTTGTCTAGAGATACACATAACGTGAATAATTACTTGGTAAGTTTCAATATTTTTTATTATATTTCCATTCGTATTAACAGAATCTCTACTTCTACAAAATTAATTTGTATTTTAACATGATGTATTTTATTTCACAGATAATGACAGACCGTTCTGATATAATTTTATCTCAGTGTGCTCAAGACCCGTTGGAGAACTCCGATGACACGTCTATTATGTTATCACAGTTCAACTATGATCCATGGGAAGGATTAACACAGACTTGTCAGGATATACTGAACAAGAACCAAATTGAAAAACCTCAAACAACTCAAAGGTTCCGGGAGAAAAGGCTGAGGAAAAAGACTGAACCAGTAAAAAAGAAGACCAGATGTGTCAAATCCTACGTCATCAACAAAGAACGAGGTAAAGGCTTAAAATTGATACAATTACGAATAATCGACCTCACGAGCGAACCTTCTTGTTCGATGATACGGGAAGCTAACCAAAACGAAGAAGACACGAACGTGCTGCTCAGTGCGCAATACGTAGTCACCGAACCAGTGGATGAAATTTCCGACATGACAGAGACATTAATAAGAAAAATCTCGAAAACTCTATGTAATGAATATTTATAGTTATGTATCATTGTATTTTTTGATATGTAGTTAAATATAAATATATTGTAAGATAGTCTTCTCAGTGTCAAATAAAGACATTAAGTGGTGAAACATTTGGTTTTTTTATTTTCGTCCTACCTTAAACAGGTTACCTTATGAAAACTTAGGTTAGGGTATAAGTAAAACAAAATATTTCAGTGGGTACATTGTTTATTTAAAAACTATAGATTTGCTTTATTATCTACACACCATTTTCGTATACACAAAACATTTTTTAATGCACAAATTTTCTTATGTGCAAAACAATTATAAACTAACATATTTTTACAATAATTATTACAAAGAGTGACTAAATTAGGAACACCTAAATAACTTATATCAGTAATATTATTGTGACCGCATAAATCATGAATCCATTTTATCTTTTCCTCGCCCTTTACTATAATTTTTCTGTCATTTAAATAAGGTTTAATAGTTCTCCGAAATTCTCTGTAATCAATATATCCTTCACTCCACCGATAACCTCTATTCTTTTCAACCCAAAAGACATGTTTCCTTTCTTTTTCAGTTAGTGCAGTAAACGGGTAGGGAGGTTTAATTAAAAATACATGAGTATGTTCTTCGGTAGCTATAGCTAGTTCTTTTACAATAAAATTATTTTTGCAATCTTTAAATCCTTGAAGATCTACAAAAATTGTTTTGCTGTTCATGATAGTTTCTTTACAATATTACTCAATGGTTTGTATTCGAATATACAATCGTTTAAAATCAAGCAATAAGCAGCTGTTTGATCTGGTATTTCCTGGTCTGTTTCGATTTCAACTCTCACATCGATCGAACCTTTTAAAGTTTCGTGTTGTCGCGAACAGTCGATAACAAATAAAGGAGCTATGTCTCTGAATTCCTTCAAACTCATCAACGGCTCTGATCGACGTCCGTGATAAGACTGTTGAAATCTCACATACTGTTCGTATAATAAGGTAAATTTGTCATCCGCAAAACTGACATTTAATCCTTCGTATGGATAATATGATGAATTTAAGAATACCCTTACATCTCGTACGTGACAATGATCAAATTCGGCCATGGACAATTGACTGTTATGTTTTCGATTTGTTTGTAAGGCAACTACAACAAATCGTGGTTTCTCTATTTGAGATGAAGTTTTAATAGACCAAGTATGCTTTCGTGTTTTAGGTAGTAATGGATATTCATAGAGATCCCAACTACGAAACGCTAATGGAATAGGTCTATCTTTTTCTAAGAACTTTAATAAATTTATTCTTTCACGATCGGACACTTTAACGTGAGGCACTCTCCAAATAATTTTAGTAATTTTAATATCGTCCAGTACTTCTCCCGAGTTTAATTTAATTGCATTCAGATTCGTATTGCTTCTTAAAAGCACTAATTCGTGTTTACAATTAATTATAATTTTTTCGTAGTCTTCTGCAAACCCTAATATCTTGTTTAACGGAATAGAGACAGAAAATGCTCCACCACCTGCATTTTTTATGCCTTCAGTGGACCATCCCCAAACTCGAGCATATTTTGATTCGTTTTCATTTAAGGATAGATAAGACTTAATTGTAGTAGTTACACCTGCATTTTTAATTTTATCTATTTCAATGCCGTTCAATTCGTATCGAATATCTTGAAATAGGAATAATGCTGGATTATTAATAAAATGTACATTAGATACTCTTTCTTTAGTAGTGCTATCATACACATGCACTTCCCCTTCGATATACAAACTGCTGAGTGATGGAAGCACGTACAGGTCTTGTTGATTGATTGGAATTCTTATTTCATCATTCTTGTTGAAACTTGTTACGTATGGTTTGTACGAGTGATACTCAAAACTTTCGATGCTGTTGTCGTATGACGTTTGTTGAGATATATTTAAGATATTCATTTTATCAAACCAAGTAGCTTCAGGAAATCCTTGTTAGTTTTGGTGAGCTTTTTTTTTAAATGAAGTGGTGCGCTCTTGGGAGATGTCCTTTTAGAAATGATTTGTGAACACGATGTGGTCGGGTTTTTATTAAAATTTATCATTTTTGCTTAAAATGTAAATATAGTTGCACTTCTTCACCTCGTAAATTTATCTCTTTATTATCAGCATCCAGCAGTCTTATATTAATGGCGTTAATACAATTTTGATTAACCGGAAAATAAATTAGATTTTTGGGAATTTCAATTATTCTATAACCTGGTGGTACGTTTGGCACAAATTCATAAATTATGTGACTTGATTTTCCGTTAACAAATGAACCACTAACTATATCGCATTCGACCCGCACAATGGTAGTTGATAGAATGTTTACAGGATAATCTGAATCGGTACTTATATTAGCATTTATTGTTTTCGTTCCAAAACCTAAAATTTTACCCAATGACCCCCCTTTGTTAAAATGAACATCTTTGGAACAAAAAATACGTGTTTTCAATGTATTGTTATTGCAAGTAAGTTTAAGTACAGTGTTCTTGATGTTGCTTTTTAAATAATCACAAATATCTTGAAGCTCATAAGAACCTTCAGGTATTTCGATTATTTCATTTTCACCATAATAAAACTTATTGTTTCGTTCATCTATATTAGGAATTGAGTTAAACGTTGAAAAATATAAAATACTGCACTCATAGTCTCCTTGAAGTTCCAATGTTGGGGAATAGTTTGTTGTCAAGGAAGCTCCGCTTCCAGTTATGGATACAGTGAAAGACATTTTTATACTAACACATTTATTTCTTCTTTTCATTATATAAATACCTTTTCCAATAATTTCTTAAAAATTTCAGACACAAATGACCACAGTTTGTGGTACCAAAGGCTTGATGTCTCATATAATTATAGTTTATAGGTAAAGCATGCATATATTTTATAAATTCTAATGGTGGTTTCAAATTACCAAAACTATCATAATATTCTACGTAATTGTCATGCTTAACAAAGGCTACCCAATGCGTGCCAGGATTTTTGTTGCTATCCAAATTTAGTATTCCGCATTCTACCTTTTTAGGTTTTGATGGTAACGTATCTCTCATGTAAACACCTCGGAAGTGAGGAATATCACTAGAATATTCTAAGATGTCAAGATTAGTAAGCGCACGTCTAGGTAGCCTTTTAATTAGTTTTTTGATGAGTTCAAATACAAACCTGCTCCCTTTTTATAAGATTTGATATATAATCCTTTTCCAAGAGCTACTGCTTCCATCATTCTGTTATGTCTTTCAGATTCCTGAAGACTCTTTTGTGCCGCCTTAGAATCATTTACGGCTTTGGCTATACCCGCTGCACCTCCGGCAAGCGAACCTAATGCTGACAATCCCGCAAATATAGGAATTAGTGGTAAAAATCCACCACACTTAGGGAGAGGAATAAAACGTGGTAAACGTATTCCTTTCTTGTTATTGAATAGCTTTTTTGCCGCTGCATAAGCATACTTTATTGCAGAGGTATGGTCTTTGGATTTTAGTTTTTTTAGTTGAGTGTGTATTTTCTTAATTCCCTTCTTAAATGATTGAATACCACTGCCTGCTCGAATTTTTGCTCTCATGGCATTTTTTACTATCCACGATGCAAGTTTTTCTCCTTTGCTCGCATCTTTTGAAGTCAATCTCCTTTTGGCCATGCTTAAAAGTTCCAAGTCTGCTTTACGTCGAGTTTCTGAATCTTTATTAATATAAGCAATATCGTGGTGCATGCAAGCTTTGTCCAATTGATTTATACCGCGTTCACCTTTTAGTATACGTTTTCGAAGTTTTGTACCGGGACCACAAAATTGATACCCAGGTAAATGTATCTCGAACGGTAAACGATCTATTAAGTTATTTATTATACCACTGCCTTCTTTCATTGATATTAATAAAGTGTGATAAACCAGTGATCAAACTTTATTTATATAAAAATCTAAACCAATTCGCTTTTGTTTACCCAACTATTTTCTTTATCACTTAATCCTAACCATTTGACAAACAATTTGTTTCCTTTTTTTCTGATAACTTTTTCAATTAGGTATAGGTCTGGAAACTTAGTTTTTAATAGTTCATACCCGTAAAAAGACCCGAGAATATTTTGATTTTGTTTATCTGCTATTTGGTATGTTATGGGATTGGTTTTATTAATTTTTACGATGCGAAATATTTCTGTAGACCAATTAGGGGTATAGCCTTTATAGAAATCTCCTTTGTATTTACTTATACGCACAAAGTCGCCTACTCTGAAATTAGATTTTTGACTGATTTTTATTTTTGGTTGTTGCGTTTTAATAATGTTAGATCGTACTAAAATTTCATTTGAATGATTTACATTGATCGGCTTGAATTTAGTAATGCGATGCACAGTGTTGTTATAATGATTTACAACGAAATCCAAATTACTTTGAAACCATTGATACCGTCCGAATAGGCTAAATTTTTTGTAAAGGTTTGATTTAATGGTTCTTATAACTCTTTCTACTATAGATGCTTTTTTGACAGAGTAGGTGGAATAATGGTTTATTTTGTAACGTTTCATTAACTGATTGAAAGAATCGTTATAAAACTCTTTACCTAGATCTGTTTGTACATTTTTAGGCTTTCGTTTTGATTCAGATAATATACTATGCATTGCATTGACAACACATGTTTTAGATTTTGACTTCAAAGGCTTGACCCAAACGTATTTAGAAAAAGCATCAATCACTACCAGAACATAATTATATCCTTTATTCAGCGATGAATATTTTTGAAAGTCCATAAGATCAGCTTGCCATAAATCATCTATTCCTTTAATCAATGTATGCCGCCGAAAGAAATTTCTTCTCGCTGCTTTGTGCAACTCATCAACTATATCTTGCTTACTCATTTTTGGATTTTTTTGCTGCTAACATAAAATCAATTTCGTTTTTTGAATAATACACTTTACTTAAATTACTCGAAGTTATTTTTTCTAAATTATTAAGATATTTTTTTAAATTGCTCTGAACTGTTTTTATTTCTTCTTTTAATTTTTGAACACAGTTATCAACATATTCTTTGTTCACAGCTTCACTGTCTTGTTCAGGAATTTGTAATCCTTTTAACCTTGATGATTTTAAATCAAATTCACCTGCGTCTGTTCGTAATAATGCATCGGTAAAGATATCAGTGAATTCAGGTTGACGTAAACGCTTATGAACATGATGACCAAATTTATCTATATTCATCGCCGTCTTATCGGCTTCTGAAGCTCAATGATACTGCTCAATTTTCCTGATGGTAGCTTTATATATTTCATTTCTTTTATAACACCAGCTTCATACAATTCTTCAATTATTGCATAAACTTCATTTCGTACCCCATTATTACCAGCTGCCCATGATGCACACAAGAGCTTCAATCTTTCCACTAACTCGTTTGGATCATTCCAGTAAACCAAATCGGTATCCTTTTTAACAGCTTTTAAAATATCAACACCTTCACCTCGTGGCAGACTTTCCATACTACTTGTGTGACTTCTAGAGAACTTAAACAGTGGTTTAATTATATGCATATATTTAAACCCTTTGTTACTGTTAATCTGTTTAGATGGATCATAGTTTCGTTTATGCGCATTAGTATCCATAAGTAACAGTTTATAATTTTGTAGGTCTTCTTCTGTTATAGAATCTAAGTCTGGTGTTTTTTTATATAATAATTCTTTCAAGCCCGGAGTCTTTTTCAAGCTACGGTTTCCAATTTTCAGATTTCGATTATCATCATTAACCCGGGTATAGCCAAGCATAAGTTTTCCATTCACATTTCTAACACCATAAGGTACATCTTTCATAGCTTCAGATGATAAAGACCAAGATAAAGAATCATTGGTAATACTTGGCGATGACTGAAGAGATTTGAAGGAGTTGTCATTAACTTCATTATCCTCAGGGGGAGACGTAGTAAGAGTTTTATTTGGTGTTTTACATATATCATTATCGGAGGTTTCACCATCATCGATATTTTTAAAATAGTGAAAATCTTCATTTGAAGTACTTGATGCTTCGCTTTCCCTGCGTTTAGTTCTTTTCACTAATTGTGGCTGCTCCATTTTATCGTCTATTTGACGTTGATCTCCAGTTTTACTACCCAACTCTTTAAGTGGGTTCACAATAGGTTTAAACAAAGTTTCTAGAGCCAGGTCACTGGTATTTTTAAAATCTTTTATCAGTTCTACCTTTCTTTTTACAGCTGTTGCAGATTTAACAATTTGTTCTTTCAGATTTCGCTCCATTGTTCAAGATTCCACTCTGTTGGACTTCTCAATTTAAACTGATTTAAGGAAACGTATGCAGCAGCTTTATAAAAAATATATTTAATCTACTACTATGAATGTATCGAACTTCATTCTGTAACAGCCTTTGTTTCGATCACAATCCTTATCAATGACAACATAACTGTACGGCTTACTCCACACAGTTGAACACATTTCACGAAACTGAAACCAAGTCATGTCTAAGCTGGCATGCTCATCGTAAACATGTTTTAAATTAATATCGTCTTGTTTGAACAATATAATAAGGTTTGCATTGTCTCTTACTAATTGTTTCGGAATTTTAGTATATGTTTGATTAATATAAAAACAGTCAATGTTTTTATGACGACCCATTGCGAAATAATCTCGTATATTGTTCTGATTTTCACATGCAACATCGTCAAATATTATAATTGATTCAGGTAAAGCTTCATGTAGACTTAGGACTTCACTGTTCTGATTATATTTGTTATAAGATATGTCAGCAACCTTCTCTAATACTTTTTCTAAAAACAAGTATTTAGGTTGATACAGAGACTTAGAATACACATATAAGTTACGAAAACGTGGTCCATCTTGGTGTAACAACAAACTAATTACTAGATTGGTTTTTCCACAGTTTGAAGGACCGCAAACAATGCAACGAATAGTGTTTGGTAGTAAGTTCCCATGTCGCTTAACTTTACTTGATGATACAGGACAAATACAGTCCAATTTTAATGATTCTTTCTGTTTTAGAAATTTCATAGCAGCGTTACAAACTCGTCCACTGTAGTGCGTAAATATCAACAAACTGACTTCTATATTTTGAAGACATTTCATTTATGTATGATCCACGAATGATTAAATAACATGTATATAAATAAATACATATATGTATATGATGCGTTTAACTGAATCGTAAACAGGATTCCAATTCACTTTTTTGGTTATAATTGTTCGTTCTAATTAACTTTCTTCGAATGAGCGGACGCAGGAAGCGAATGAGAAGAAAGTGAATTAGAACGAACAATTATAACCTACTTGCAGTTTTAAATCTCCTAATAAATGTACATTTTAACATTGTTATCTTTCCGACTATACCGGGATTGTAGCCATAAAAGATATAAGTAATTCGTTTTACATTAAAATATTTTAGGTACATTTAAAATGTTCTTCATTAAACTTGCTGTAGTTGTAACTTGTTACATGATATTAATATATTTTTTAAATATTTTAATTGATTCTGAAAAATAAAAATAAAGTTTGTACCTTGCAATTATAGTTATTATTTATTATAGTGCTTGCACAAACTTATATCATGCCTAATATTAACTTATAGTCTGTAATTATTTCTGAACTCTATCATCTATTCACCATGCGCTATAATTTATATTACATCGTTGATTAAAATATATATCACGAACTGTAGACTTTCGTAATATATTGGACTTAAACGTCTGTCACGTACAAAATCTCGCACGGCGTCGGATTTTAATCGGCGAAAGTAGCTGAGTGGCGTGCGCAGGAGTTGATCTCTGTACGCGCTACCATATGATCCGTACATAAACAGAGTATATCCTCTGCAAATTGTTTTCAATATATCAGCAATATCCGTTTCTCTCATTCTTATTATCAAGCAACGGTGAGTGGAAGAGAGGGATAGAGTCATATTCTCTTCGAAGAGCAGACGACCCTGGACATGATTAAACCATTTGTAACTTTGTAAAAGATACCTAAACTGGATCTAATAACTGATACTTTATGATAAAAGTAGCTGTTTAGCAAACATTTGGGGTTGTGTCAGTCGTTTTGTGAAAATTCAATTAAAATTTTACCGAATTTATTTTTATATCTTGTTTTAATTATCTACCGTTTTAATGAAACATAATAATGTTGTCTTATTTGTTCGTTAAATTATACAAAAACCCTTATTTAGATTGAACATGCAACATAATCGCCTAATAATACCTTAACTTTATGTTAATAAACTTGAATGTGAAAATAAATGCCGATTATGAAAGTCAATGCCGAAGGCTGGTTCTCTCATTCGAACCAAAAGTATAACCAAATCCGAATAAATTATTTTAATACTTTCCTTTGTTTAGTTAATCAAAGAAGCACGCCGGACTATAAAATTTTCCTTTTGTACTTACCAACTTTGTTTTTGTGAAAAAACTTATATAATTTCTATCAATATTACAATCATTGTGACCCCTCTATCAATGTTATGGTTCAATTACTTTTTCGTTTTGTCTTCTGTTATTTAACTTACATTGCGAATTGGTGTGCTAGTGGCGTCATTAACACATTTACTCAATTGGACATTGTCAGTCCCCATTGCGAAAGTAGATCGCAATAAATTGGTTTTCGTCATATCGCTCAGCAAACAAATGCTGTATTTGACAGCGTTATGTTATGTAGTGTTATAATTTTGGCTATTGAAGAGCATGAGATTGTTCGCGCCGCACTATCTATGCTTAAAGCAAGATTGTTTGTAGCGCGTCAGACTTGAATACATTTGGATTGGTACTCCCAGTATGCAAACACACTAACATCTCTGGGTAAACCCAGTCGGCAGCTATTAAAAAATAATCACCAAATTATGCTTGCAGATCGCGTTTTGTGTCTTCGAGCTGAAGACACAAAACTTTATGAACCTAATGAAACTGTATTTTCGGCGATACTTAGGCTAATTTCATCAGTAATTCAATCAGTATTTCAATACATCATTCTTAAGAAGTCTATCTTGTATTGTTCGGCAATAACATATATGAACAATATATTCTATCGACAAAACAATTAAGTGCTTTCACTGTTTATCACAGGTGGCAGCGCTTCGGCAGTTATTATTGATTGAATTATTAAATATATATATCAAATATTATTGAATGATTATGCAACCTCAACTTATAAGTTGATTGGCGACCATTCTGTCTTTATTTAGAAGCAAACTATTCGCACGTCAAACGTTGGTTCCTGCGATTTTTTCCTACGTGTTCAGTCAAAGGCCTAGTAGGCAGTAAAATGCTACAAACGCGTGCCCGTCCACTACTAATCAACTACCCAAAATACGTATATTTTTACTAACCTTTTTAGAAATTCTAACTTAACAGTAACCAAAATTAGGCACAACAGTAATGGCGTTAATTGTCATTTTAGTTTCTTTTAAAGATTCCGATAATACTAAAAAGTATATCGCGTTTATTTCTACCATAGTTAAGTAGGTGTGGAATTTAACCAATCCCATGAATTTTAGACTACCAAGGGAAATATCGTGGTTTTCTTAATTGTTTATTTAATGGAATACCACTGCATAGAATAATTATACTTTTAAACTACATTACTGAATCGATTAATAATTTTCTATAGTGTATTATGCAATGCAATGGATAGTGATGGTTTTTTGTAGAACGTCCAAATACAGACAATGATTCTGGTATAACGTGGGGTCATGGAGGGTTGGGCGTGGTCCGCATACGTCATCCAATTACTCTCGCTTCTTTCATCGCGCTCATAAGCGGGTCACCGTGTCACTTTCATCGTCTTCCGTCGGCCATCTATACATACTTTGCATATTCTTACACACTATAACCACAGAATATTGAATTGTACTCTATAACTTCGATATCAATAGTATTTTAAAGTTGGTTCGTAAATGTTTTACGTACCAACTTTATACGAAAGGAGGCATATGCTCGGATCCAGTAGTGTGCCTAAAGACAGCCTACACCTAACTTAGTACTAGTGTCAGTTGACTTTGCGATGATGGGCAGCTACAGAGGCGTCACATACGGAACATAATTGAAACCCCTAAATAAATAGAATAGAATAGAAAAGAATAGAAAAATATTTATTTGACACACACATCATACATAGAATACAAAAGAATTAAGATTAGAAAAAAAAATGTGTCAAAAAGGCCCCCGCTCAGCATTTGTCGTGACAGCCAGGGACATATCACGACGCTGATTTTCAGCAGGGACCCTGACGTTAGGGGTACAAAAGCACGGCACTAGAGACAGGAAAAGAAAAAACTAACAGCTTAACAAGCAAATAATAATATTAACAGTAGAAGAAGAATAATAATAATAGTAACAGACAGAAAAAAGACACAATATACATATATAATTAGATGACGCAAATACAATTTAAATCTGACAACTATGTATGTTATTCACAACATATTTCACTATTTCTTCTTGGTTTACATTTACTTCTTAGTAATAATCAAGTTGTTGTTTATTATTTAGTCAAAATGTAGGAAATTTTATGTTTGGATGATGTAAGTTTTGAGGTAGGAGCTGCGATCTTCCAATTTTGGTCCCGCAACATCCGCACCAAAATACGCAGACGAATATAAAAACGAAATGATATTCCGATATTCGTCGCGCCGAAATTTTTATCACTTGATGAGCGAGAGAACCCGTTTGCTTAATCACGTTATATGACGAGTTCACAAAACTTTCTTCGTAAGTGCATTGTCGAATTTCTCTTTGCAGCTTGTGTCTCTTTATACAATAGCCAAATTAGTGCGTCTCAGCCACTATTGTTACCGCGTGTGACAGTTGCGATACATTTGTATTCATCGTGGTCACTTACCCCTAAACTTAATAAGCTCGAGTAACGTAGACAGTTGCAGTACTGTAAATATTGTCATTGAGTTTACATCCTAGTAAAATGCCTAAAATGATAATTCCACCTGAGACACACAGTAGATTTTTATCAAGTGTATTAATTACTAATTTCTTGTACATTTGTACGCAATATTATAAATTACTACAAACTTAGGTCTGTGTAAAGCCAAGATTGTGTCTAATCATTTATATTATGTAGACAGAAAAAACAAGGTAAATCTAATATTGTAATTCACGCTTAAAAATTGTCATCCCACGTTTTGATGAAGGTTCTCCATTGAAAGAAAATGCTATGCGGTAGTAGATAATAATTACACCTACAGTCATGTCAATGTTTTCTATTATTCTAATGTACTTTTAGACCTTAAACTGAATGACAAAATAATGATTGTGCTAACATCAAAGGAAATCCTGGTATTAAATATACTACATCAAATACGTAGTAATCATAAAATCAAAACACATTGCCTTATATATAATTGAGAGACAGATTTCTTCATATTATTAATACCTTATGTTAAATAACAGAAATATCTCTGGCTCGGAAACAAAACCGCGCAAATCTGTTGCTGGATTCGATTGTATTCTTTCTAAGTTATCTAACTAATCTGAACTCTTGAACTGTAATTGGGACAATAGAAATTACCAATCTACTTTTCTTTATTTCGAATTAACGATAATCTTTTATAGAACTTGTTTTATTTGTAAAAGTAATGATATATATTATTTGTGCTACATTATCCTTGTTTTACAACACATGTCAAATTGTTGCAATGCATTTTATAGAGAACTGAGAAGATAGAATCATCAAATAAGGTTGCTTTTTATTAAAGAGCGTAGATGTGCACTAAGAATTTGGTTTTCCTCAATCCATTAATATCGCATCGATAATAATACTACTGAAGGACTAAAATGTAAGTTCAAAAGTGTATTGGCTTTTGCGCGAACAAAGTCGCGGGAACCGATAGCTTGTAGTACAATAAGTATTTTATAATAGTTTGTGAACCTGAATATTTTAATGGTACATTGTTACTTGGTGTGCCAATAATAACCGTCTCAAAGCCGGTCTTAAACATGAGACAAATTTGGAGTTTTCGTAATCCTGCTCATTATACTCATTATATTGTTCTTGGATCCAAAATGCCAAGAATACAGATGTAATTGCAAAGCACTATGTATGTCAATGCTAATACCAGCTCGCTAACTCCCACTCAACAGCTAAGGTCGGGCTTAGGTGTAATGCATGAAAGCACTGACATGAGTGATTTATTCGCATCCTTTACTCAAAGAATAAACGCGTGGGCAGTAACATATAATCGTCTGATGAAAGTCATCCGAAAATTTATGGACGAACACATAATTGAAGTTCGAATACAATAACGTATATCAATATGATAATGATAGTAATTCGAGAGTATATGACTTTCCAGTCAACCATACTTTGAAGCATACTTGTTTATGCGACGGATCAAAACATTCATTTCACTTGACTTGTTCTAAACTTATTTATCCCCAACCCAACCCGTGTTATCTATGCTTCTTTGAGTGCTGTATCAAGAATTTACGATATCAGTAATTACATTATTCAATTACGTCTGATATCTCAATTTTAACCCATAATTTTGTAACATCCGTTGTAAGAAAAGGAAATTAATTCTCGATGTTAATATTTAAAAGGAAATCGTAAGTTCGCTCTCTCTATGATATCATATTTATAATTGCTAACAGTTTTATCCTTTTGGAAAGTTTGGTCATGTGTTTCAAAGTCGCTGTAATTTCACTTCAGCTTTCACGATATTGTTATATCATTGACGCCCCATGAGATTCCCATAAAAACAGGGAAAGTATGCAATCGACGTCGTCGGTAAAGACGGAGGCCGCGCCGCCGGGCACCGTCACGCCCATCCTACGCTAACATGGAACGAAAGAAAGTGAAATTTTGTCGAACCAATTGTTCGGTTCGTGTTCTTCTTTTCGGGGAAGCGTTTTAGGCGACATGAACGAATGTCATGTCATAAATATTTACATTACAAACTTTTTACAAGTAAGCAAGCAAGTAGGCACCAGAATTATTCCTTCACGCTTGACCGCGAGTTCTGCCCTCGCTTAGAGGCTCCTGCGGCGATCGTACGTGCTCCAATAAAAAACGTCATTGTACTGACCACTGCGTTACCTGTAATTTATACAAGGAAGTAATTATAACGTTCGATCAAAGTTTTCTGACCCCACGTCAAATAATGAACAAGGTGGTATTAAAATGTGCGATGACTCATCTAAAGAAGTTTTTGTATCCTGCTACGAAATGGGTTACGCCCTTTTAAATGCTAAGTATCAAAGAAACATGTTTGATAACACTCAATGAGGATGAAATATTTTAGTCTCTAAAGACTTGCATAATTTTATGTATTCAAAGATCTTTTAAAACATCAGAGAAAGTGCCTAGGCTAAGATTTATAATTAATTGCTAGCCATAAATTTTAAAAGAATTGAAATACCTATTGTAACAGAGCCAAAATATGGTATTCAGTCGTAGGTGGGAACGTCGCCGGCAGGCACGGGTCGGCGTAACTCACAATTCACAATGCCATCTGATGAATTGACGCCGCTTATTGCTTTCTTCGGGGATATACATATTTGATAGAGAACATCAATCTCTCAAGGACGATTTTATGATTTTTGTAATATTGCGCAATTTTAACTCTTTACCTGAAAAGTCCGTATCATGCTAAGGGTTTTGATATACTTATATAATTTATTTCAGATACCTGTGACTTCATTTTCTTCCCCAAGTACTAGAAAGAACTACCTAGAACTTATAACTATCTCAAAATGTATAAGTACTTAAAATAATCTGCTATTAGTACTTGTTTGTAATATTTATTATTACCCAATGGCCAATTACTGGCTTTCCGTTGTTGAATGTGCAAGAAGAAAATAAATAAATTGTCTACTATTATTTTACCAACGAGAACATATTCGTGAAGGGATAACAACGGCCCCTTTAAGGTGTATAAAGCTAAAAATTATGCTGTCATTATGGTACAATAGTAACGTGAGCGTTGTTTCAGAGTTATTCACTTTTTTTCCGTGACTTAAAATTCCTGTTTATAACATTTACAGCTGTGGCTGCCTGCGGTTTCGCAGATAGGCGGCTGTAAACTCCTATTTATTTACTAGTATAGGTGTGTTTAACATAGTAGTCCATGCTTTTCCTTGTCTTGGGTTCAAGCTTTCTCCGTACGAAATTTCATTAAATTTCGGTTCAGCTGTTTTGCCGTGAAAGTGTAAAAGACAGAGTTATTTCCGCATTTTTAATATTAGTATTGTTGATCACTAGTGCCAAAAACAGATTTTCTGCATTATATTTCTTTTCTTATATATCATCAAATATTCCAATTACTTCATTGAAATTAATACTGCAGGAATAAAAAATATTTTTGATTATGTAATGTTTATTTCCTGACATTGTTTAGACCCATTTCGTAAAATGATAATAATGTTCCAATTATCGTACAATGCCTTTCATGACAACAACCGCCACTCCATTTAGTAGGAAAAGTGGGTGGCCGATACACGGTTACATGTGGTGAACAATAAAGGGGTACTTTTACTTACACAAATTGTAATTACATAAAACAGTGCGCGACGGAAGATATCTTCACAGGCCTACAAAATTATATAATTAGAGTTGGAGTAGTTAAGTTAAATAGAAAAATAATTTGCATTTAAGGAAAAAAGCTTTGAACTTTTCATCACCCACTTAGAAGTATGAACCTTGCAAATTGATTACTGAGAATAAAGCTCATTATGATTATGTGGATACCAAATTATCTCTAAAAACATTAGATTCGGAGTACCTACTAATGAAATGAATCGGCTAGCTGCAGTTAGGTAGAACGTTCTATGTATCATTCGTAGTTTGTCACTGGTTTGTCAGTCAGCAAAGTCAAAGACGACTTCGAACTTAGACTAACAAAGATCATTATCCAAGTTCAAAAGGGTGATTGATTACAGACATAATGAATTAAGTTGTAAACTTAAGAATATGTGATCGCTGAAAGATTTCACGCATTATTTATGTTAGCAATTGGCTCATAATGACCGAGGTTTATTTCGCTCCGCTTCGCGTAACAAGTGCAAATGCAATTATCCGAAACTGGAGCATAACGTCGTTCTAATGTCCGCGGTGGATTAACTGCCATCAAGTATCCAACGCCCGAAAACAAAAACTCATACTACTCAGACTTTCGAGACATACTGGCTGCTGTGTAATATTTACTTTCTTTCTTCTGAACTAGCCAAGCAGCAGAAATTATTCAGCAAACATTCTGTTTTTGACAACACATTTTTCAAACAATACAATTAATATTTTTAAGCTTCTTAATAAGTAGATGCACCTTTTCTCACAATTGATTATCATTTAACAGTTCAAATACCTAGTTAATTTGCGATAAGTAATGTAATCATTATTTTACTCAAGATCCACATGATAATGCCTTCACGACATCAGTAGCTAAGAATTCTCACTCACACTTTACACATTTCTCGGTCTTGTTGAAGGCGAGCTGATTGTGGTGTGCGAGGCCTGTACTGACTGCATCGGTTTGAATAATTCATTTTATGTGTTATTTAACGTCGCCATGCCATGTTAAAATCTCATCAAGTTGCTCCATCTTAGATGTATATTGCATATTCAAATCGTCGAGATTTTTAGGTTCCGGACAATTACTTTTGTAACATTTATTACTTCTAATCTCTTTTGTAACATTTCAATGCAATACTGCATTTGCGTCAATATTTACAATGTATTGTGCTGCTGATGTGCTTATTACCAATGTTGTTTTGTGCATTGTATCAAATCAATTATTAATTGGTATATCTATGGAAGCTCTTGTCTCACTGAATCTTGTATTCGAAGCTACCATTTAGTTGCAAAAAATATCTGTGCTCTGTAGGTGAAATAGTATTCTCATTCACATTACGCAAACAGAGAAGCATAACATCATGATTCTAATCCGACAAAAGATGCGCTACTTTAGTTCGGTGGCTGTGCTCATTATTTTTTACAAATTGCACAACGTATGATTGTCTATGACATAACCTTCTGCTTGATGGAATAATTGCTGTATTCTGGATATTGTGAATGAAATAAAACGAGTATAATGTTGATTAATAGTCGCCACGCCTCCCTTCGCACTATCCATCATCAATTCGGCTATCGTATCAACCAAACCGCGGAGGTGTTACAAACGTTAGCGTCCAAACTCCGTAAACGACATGTTACGTAGCCATCAGTCAATCAAACCCGCGAAGTGATGAAAGGTATATGGATCTAAACAATTTGCTTTATTACTCTCCATTATATGAAATGTGTTACAGAATAGCATTATTATTTCCTTACAAAAGTAGTTCTATTATTGTTTGATGATCTAGAAATTGCAACAGTCGTACGGAGTAATAGTCGATTTGTCAATAAGCCGAACGGTACCAGTAGCAAATGTCTTAAAATAATTATTGTTGTTGAAAGTCGTAACTTTGAACGAAGCATAGATAAATTCAGTTTACTTAACCGAGGTTAAAAGCTGCTGCGCATTTTATTAGCCCGTTTCCTGCCTGCCAGCATTCAAAGGGCTACGCGGTCTGTTCCTCATTAATAAACAATGTCGTGCATCAAAGGCCCGATTCCAAGGATCATTTAACATTGAACCAATAATACCAAATTTAAATAAGCTCGGTAAAAATATTAAGTGCCTTGTTCTTTCAGGAAATTTGGTGCGTTGCCGATTTACAAAAATAATTTGAATGCCAAGTCGTGACTCGTGAGTCTGTTTACTTCCTAACCGGCAGATTAATAGCTTTTTAACGCTGGTGTTCCCCTGCTTCAATGTGGTGACGTCACGATGTATTTATTCTAAGATGAGATGCCAGGCGAGATTTCCTATTGTCTCATAAAATGTTTATGTTGCGACACTCTCACGGTCGGCGCTGTCGTCGTGACGATAGGATGTTTGCAGTTTTGCATTACAAATAATATATCGTGAACAGCATGTCGTTAAATGTCATTTACACTAGTTTATGTAACACCAAAGAAAATAGGCAGAGCAAAGAGACGGTGAAAAGCAAGGTGCCTTATGAGCCTATATAAAATACTGTTTATAGAAGAGAACCTAAATACCTTTTAAGGGCTGTATGGTTATGTGGAGACATGGAGAAGTCCGTTTATGCAATAATTAAATTATTAAACCAACCACCCAATTTCATTGCAAAACAATTTCACGGTTTATATCAATCAATTCATGCAAAAATCCTATCCTAGTCCATAGACCTATCCATGCAAACCGATTCAAAGTATTGTAGATATCGATAATTCTGCTCACGGCCACCATTACAATGGTAAAACCTTTGGGTGTACACTTTAACGTCGTAACTTGCGTTTCATGATACACTGCGGTTTGATTGAATTTCAATTGCTTCGAGGCCATTCTATCGGCTACTTCGCTGTCTACGTGTCGGTCGCACCTAGGCAACAGTGGTATTCATTTAAGAATTCGACTACTAAGTTAAAATAAAATTAATATAAATGTTTCTTGTATTTAATTTATGTGTAGCATCATAAGATTATCTTGCTTTTTGCTCAGCAACTAAAAATTTGTAATGCTTATAATTTTTATGTCAACTGATCTTTAATCAATTAATATCTTATACGATTTGTCATTACTTATTCAAAATTGTTATGCACTAATGAACACATTATGTAGACTAGTGATTGTGTGTTTCGTTCTGGTGTGGGGATTGGCTTTCAACAACCACAAAATGATCCTTGTGGACGTGCCCGTAGCCTCGTAGTCATGCAGCGTTCGTTTCTAAGTGTCGGTGAAATTCAATTATACGATCGCGATCGGGACAACATTTATCTATCTTCGCACATACTTACTTCGTTGAGTATGAGCTAGAGGACTAAATAATCGGAATGCGTTTACGAATTAATTCATGCATCGGGGGCGTTATGTATGCTACTAAACACTTCGCTTGCGTGTGTATTAGCTGATATGGGAATTTCAAATTTAAAAATTCAGCCGTCCATTCTTAAGTTTTATTAAAGGTTACCGAGCTCAAGTTGATAAGAGATGCACGTGCTAAAAATAATTTGCAGCTTTCAAAACTGACACCAGTTAATGCCAGTTATACCAATCGTCGATTTTTTTTATCTGGACCGGTTCGGCGACATTCATTGACATTTACATTATGTTAACAAACTGGACGACTCACTTCTTCTCTGGATGTAAAAAGAAAGTAGATATCGGGCGCCTCGGCCTATCCACAAAGTTGTGTCTGCACCTTGATATTCCAATTAATTCTCAAATGTTGATTTTAAACTAGTTTTCTAAAACGATAGCGTGCGAGCAAAACTTCTTTGCCATACCGTGTGTCATACATAATATACGTAGAATCGTAGAATTTATAATATGAACATTTACATTTGTTAGATTCATTAACACACAATTATAATAAGGCCCTATATACCGCCTTATTGTTCATTATAATTACACCGCACTCGCCACCTAAAAATATATTAATTGAATGTTGTTAGTAAGTTTTCATATTATTTCGCTCGTTAACTTTTCCCTTTATTTTGGCATATAATCTGACGAAATTTTAAATTGCCTCCTATTGAATTTGCTGGGAACATATTAATTCATGTGCTTGTTGAAATGATAAGTCATGATTACTTTGTTATTACTCGTCTACTATCATTGAGGACATAATTTACCTTAGTATTTTTATTTGACATCAGACTGTTTGGCCAATTAGGGTTACAACTCCGAAATGTTTTGCTATCACGGAAATTTTCCTTTTTCAGAAAGAGTTAGTCAGTTAATTTATTTATGTTGTGCCACTGACTAAACTCTTCAAGAACTTATGTACTGCCCACTTGTTGAAAGGTCAGATGTGTAAGCACCCTTATACAACAAAGATCAAACTTAGTCCTAGGAGGATTGAGCTCAAACCCTGGGCGGGTCGGGCCATTCACCCGCCCGCCCACGCCACATATCGATCAAGGTAGCTCCCAGTATTTAGACCGGGATTTAGCTGGGAATAAACAAAAACTCGGTAAGCAATGAATGGGCATTGGGCATTTCAATTTAGTGAAAGATGTTTGTGAATTATCTGTTCTGTTTCCAAGGATATAGTTACAATTTCAATTTTACGAATTAGAACTTGTAAATTCTCTGAATATAGCTAACTGGTTTAGTTTAGATATCTTAGAAAAATAACATTTAATATCGACCTTTTGGTAAATGGTAGAAAAATTGCGTTCTTCTTGCGTGGTTTTTCCCATATCTCTTATATCGGGGTGGCCCAGATCAGAACATTGACCCGATAGTGTCGAGAGAGATAATATAAGCTCACTCAGCAAATACCTCGCCATCTCTACGTAGCTCCGTAGGGAATACCTGAATCAAGATCAAGGCCTTTGTCCGGTAAACGTTTTGTCTGGATACCTTTAAAGCATTTTCTATAGTCTATTTATATATGCCATAATGATTGGTTCTGAAGCTGTCTTTATTGACACGCGTTTAGTTAGGTACTCATTAGAAACTTAGTTAATAATTTGATTGGCCATTTCATTTTAGTGAGCTATAAATGTGAAAGGCATTGTTTAGTAGTAACAAAGTCTGTTATTATACAATGTATGATATAAAAATATAGTTTATCACATTATATCATCAAGAAGAAGGCTTACTGGATATCTTAATAAAATGTATTACTAATGGAAAAATCCATTCGAGTATTGACAATAGAAACTTGATAGGTACTCCACTTTCCAATTTAACTCATCGAAAGTCGAATGTTTTGTTTACTGGATAGGATAATTGATACCTAACTCCTAATTATTTGCTAGATTAATTTAAATCAATGGATGGGCAGTAGACACGTGCGTGACAGATACTAATTGCATGAGTGTATTAATCTTGTAATGCAACCCTGCGTTACCTGCGTCTGATTATCATGGTAAAATTATAATAGCCACATGATAATTTTACCCGAGCCACTGGAGTCAGCATAACAAACGGAAAATATGAGAATGCATATTGTACTGTAGAGGTTTATAACCGAATGAGTAAAACCTCTACGTCTACTAAGGTATGTTCGAATTGTGGAAGCTGCTTTTGAATATTTTTGAGTGACGCGTAGAAAAACAATATATTCGGCTAGGAAATGAATTGGAAAGTAATTGAGAAAATAAAACAATTGAAATAAATTAATTTTATAAATAAACAGTAGATAACAATAATCAAGAAAATATTGAAAGCAGCAAAATAACAGAGCTAAGTAAACCTAATAGTAATGTCTAGTAAAGTAATGGAATTATATTAGAATATGATTTAAAATATACTTACTGAGAGAATTTGAAATAATTAGTTTAGTTATTTTCACCACTGAGCTATCACCACCACACTACCTATGCATCAAATTCTCCCTACCTATCCCATTCTACATTGGACGGTAATTCCACATCGGCTAGAAATGGCGACACTTAAAGACTTGACTGAGAGTATTACCTATTGTTTGCATATCAGACTCCGGTAGGATGATCGAGAAAACTCCTTATGTTTGCAACATCCGCGTCCGAACCGCGCCGCGGTCGACATACAGACGGTACAATTATGAGGATCGAGCGCAGCTCTACACACGCAAGCTGTTAGCAGTTTATTTATCATCCTACTTCCTAATATTACTGTAAAATAAAATTTTGGTTATTTTTAATCGAACCAATAAAAATATACACTGAAATAAATGTTATGTGCCATGATCGATAACAGGAATTTATTAAAACCCTTTGTACTCGTAGAAGGAACTTACAGACGATGTTAGTTAGACCAGTGTTCCGCAAACGGTGTTCCGCGGCACACTCGTGTACTGTGGTCATTAGTTGGTGTGCCTCAAAAAAAAGGGTTATCTTATTAACTTATTTTAGTATGTAAGTAAGGGTAAGAAAAATACTTTACACCTATATATGTAAATCGTTTTGTTTGTGGTTTACCTCCAAAAATTTTCGTATTCCTAGGTGTATTGTAAACACAAAAAGTTTGCGGAACACTGAGTTAGACGATTAGTTTCAATGGCTTATATCCCAAAAATATTAATACCAGATAGTAACAGATCTACATAAAAAAAGTCGCAAAAAGCATGTGAATTGTTCAGAAAGACGAAGAAATAATATTCCACCTTCGTCTTAAAAAATCTTTTAAATTCAGCAGCGGTTGTTTTAACTTTCCACATTTCTTTCTGTGAACATATTGTCTGCATTTAAAGTAGTAGACTAATAAGTGTCTCATAATAATGATTGTTTTCTCGATGCGTCTTTTGTTTAAATTTTAAACATATAACTTTATATTATACGCCGTTGTTAGTTTTGTAAATACTATACACTCAGGTGTTCCGCTTTCCCATCAACACATAGTTTTATTTATTTAAGTAGGTACCTATAGTTCTTTGGTATTTGTTGCCTGCTGACATTAAAACAAGTTTTGTACACGTTGCTTGTATTGTTGTTTCAATATTGTATGCAGCTGTCGACGATTGACGTCAATTTTATACAATAAGTGATCGAAAATTTTTTTTAAATAAATGTTATTAAAAATGCTATTATCGGTATGCCCAGATATGCACCTGGTAACATCTTTGTATTCAACGTTATAAAAACAAGATACATTTACACGGGGAATTTTCTTTTGTCTTGGACCAGCAAAAGACACATTCCTACTACTACCTACTACGACTTCAACAATAAAAATCAAAGAAGAAATCACAAACAATAATACTTCCACATACTAGACGGCCCCTGATGAGCTGACATCCGTTGGTGCGGACCGATGGCATCCGATGGTAAAAGTAACATTCGCTGCTCCAAAACGAACGAAAATTCTCCGTGTATTTTTCATCATCAGTATAGTCAGCTTACGTCAGTCCACTGCAGCTCTAAATATTATGCCTCTCAATGCACACAACTGAGCCCAATTCTGGACTATTAACCTTGTTTGTACCCTAGCCCAGCCCAGGCTAGCCAAGCTGTATTCTCCTGCGAGCTTCTCTTTCGAAGTTGTTTTTACCTAACGCCAATGTTTGCCCGAGGTTGTATACTCTTCCATTTATTTTGTAGTGTAAAAAGGCTTTATTCGTGCCTATTTTCAAAAAAATATGTATTTTATAATTAAATTTATTCCGTCCATTTTAAATATAATACATGTTGTGCCGTACACAATAAAAATGATGTTGTACCGTTCTATGGTTGGTACTATGTTTGGTTTTTCTATCTGCTTTAATGAATAATATCTACTGCTTATTTTATTTACAAAATATTATACAGAATCGTAACGTAATAACACTATGCATAAGATTAATTTATTCTTCGATGTTTTTGTAATATAAGTACTTGTTGTGTTAATTGTCTTTCCTTATCAGTCAAAGGGGTTATCACACAGTTATTTGTTTGCACTCACCTACTATCTATCTTTCTAACAAAGATGTTCTCTAGTAGCTCTAAACAATTGACTAAGTACAAGTTTGTAAGCTAGTTTATTTAAAAAAATATGAAACAACTTTTCTTTGAAATTTTGTGCTGATTTTAAAAAGTTTAATTTTTCCTTGTAAACAAAGTGCATTAAACTACAATCAATTGCATGTACTCGGTCGGTGTACATAAGGAGGCACGTCTATAGTCTTCGCGAAACGTGACGTGAGCCGGCCTTGGCGGTCGGTCTACGTTCGGTCTGCGTCGCCAGTGCTCGGCGCATGCCACCATCTCTTTTCCACTCAATGACTGTGCTGCTCGACCCGTCTCGAATTTCCACACGCAAGGTTCGAGGAAACTGACTCAGCTGAGTTCGACTACGCTAAGCCCCACTCGGATATTGAACCTTATTTACAATCTTTCACGATACCTTTCCGTAAAGCAACTTGCGGTTGATACGGACTTCCAAACACTATACGTCACACTATAGTTCTTTCTCTTTTTTTTCTCAGTCCCACACAGCTGCCTCCAACCAGTATTGTTATAGCGTTCGAGCGATACGACGGACCGTCACGTTGTAAAACGTACGCCGTACCCGCTGTCGATTTTACCGAATTGTTTACGACGTAATCTATTACGAATTAGCATTAAAAAATATAGTTTCGATTTAGTACGCGTGCAAACGGCTACAACTGCATCGTACGCATTCGACACGCGGACATTTTCCTCGTTTTCCGTGCTAGAAACCGAGCGAATTGATTTGCAAACGTCGCTATTGTTTCCAAAACATTTGGTTTGTCACCATGTCACCCGAAGAAACAGTGCAGTGACTGTATCGATATGTAGAGTAGGGAGCGGTAACAATTGAGTGAGTGCGTGTATCTGATACGGCCCAGTGAGTCGGGCCCCTGTCTCGAGTGTCCTTAGTGTTGAGTTGCAGCTTGCAGTAAAATTTCATTCGTGAGGGCAGTGACTGATGGAGGATTGTGTGAGGGTGCAGCTGGGCCGCAGTGGTCGTCATGCAGGCCCGCGTGGTTGCGCCTAGTGGGCCCCAACTCCGGCAAAACGGCGGCTACGGAGGCTGCAGCTGTGCTTGCACCACAGGTTCGCCTCGCTTATCATTTACAAGTTCACAACCCCTTTTAGATGCAGCATAACCCGCTGTCAAAGTTATTAAAAACCAACGTCAAAGCGAATTGTAAAGGCTTAGCAACTCTACTGATAATGCATTTGACGTATGCAAAGCTCGAATCAGCACCCTGTTACGTCAAGAAATTGTGTTTTGCGTAGGTATCTATTGTGCACCATATAAAGCAATTCTGTTAGTCTGATTGTCTTTATCCAGTTGTCGATAAGGAAAACCTTCTAATTGGGCATTCTAAACTGCTTTATAGGGTACTATAATCCAAAAAAAAATAGATTAGATTGTTTGTACATTGGTAATTAAAAAGGAATTGTAAATTACCAAATACATTATTGGTTTGTTTTCTTTCATCTTCATTATTGCTACATCAATTCACAAAGTAGTGCCTATTTTACAAATTAACAGAGCCAGCCATTGATCCTAATTATGACTGACTAATTTAATAATAAATAAAAGGCCTCAAAAATATAAACCATTAGCTCTGTTTTTCAACCATGACTCATTCTCATTATAGAAAGTCGATGTTCAGAGTCAAATGGCATAGCTTTAATTTGAATCCGGATATATGTAGGATGCTAATTTAGACGTAAATCATAACCGTTAAAACATCTAGAAGCTTGTATAGTTCTAGAACATATAGAAATTATCATTTTGACTAGCTTTCCATCGTAAATCATGAGTATCACGATACGTATATTACTTGCTACCAGTTGATCGACATATGAATATTTAAAATGAATAGGTTAATTTCTGAACCGATTACAATATAATATCATGTCTAAATATTCTTGGTTATAATCTCGGATAATTTAATCTGCCAGTTTATTCATACAAAATGTGTGTGCCCTTAGTATTTTAAAATGTCAGAAATAGGTACCTGGTTTAAGTCTCAAATGTTACATTTAAGAAACTGGTGACAGGTGTAACTGAGTAACTGGTTTTAAAGGTGCTTATTACATTTCAATCAACTTCATTATAAGGATCACGTTTTAATATAGTATCTCCTCTGTACGTTTTTCAATGCCCTTGACTTCATTTACCATATAATATTATTCTTTGTTACATGTTCTATTCTTATAAAGACATCGTCCACACATTCTATTCTTAAAAAGACTTTGTCCACACATTCGTTTTTGTGGACAGCCATTACCTCATTTCAGAAAAAACGACTAATCTGTTGCTTATTGCATAAGTAACAATAAAAATTTAGGTTATAGAACAGTTACGTTTTCTCGGTACAGCTTAAAATCACAAATTACTACCACAAACCATGCCATAATAATTGTCAGTCAGGACAAACTAATATAACTTTTTAGATCTAGCGACGAATTAGCTAATCGACTTTGTGGTAATATTATGATTTTTTCTCCTTGTTTTGAGTTGTATAGCCGATTTTGATATCGTCAATCATAGTAGTTCAAAACAGAATTATGGAAATTCAAAATAACATAAATTCATGCATTAATCATAAATTCAGCGATGTCTAAAGTAACAATGCCAACAAACAAACAAATGAAGCTATTAAGATTTATAAAATAAATTAAAGGTAATGTGTTTGTTTAACGAAGTTATTATTTACCTGAGCTACCTAAGCCGTTGGCGTTGGTAGCGCAAGCGGAGAGGTATAAATTGGCTCTACCGGGTTACAGAGGTTATCATCGCATTATAAAGGTTACATTATTAATACCAACTATCTCCACAACATAAGAGGAAGAAGGAAATCTATTAATATTAATACACATTTGTATTGCAGCTAAATAATTTTAGCTACACAATTTGTTATTTAACAAGTCACAACACTCACAACTACTAACGATGAAGTTAAATTAACCAAATAAGTTTTTATGTATTATTGTACAACAAATATTTTTGAAAAAAAAAATACTAGCAAGTAGATAATTTCAATCTTTAATCAAGATGTATACGATAAGATACGATTTGACAGTTTTCCAGTGTGTTATTGAGGAAGGAGAAAGAAAAATAGGTGCAACCACTTCAACATAATCAGTGGAATTTTGCAATTCTTGAAACAACATTTTAGATAAACATACTGTTGATAAAGTTAAGTGTTTTGAAATCTTGCAGAGATAAATGAGTTATGAATATCTGTAATGACCTGTTTTTTAAAAGCAAACAATAATAGGATGTAACTGTATCGATGTTCATCAAAGAATCGCATCTATTAACTCGTCTGACAGCCGTCTCCTGTTCCTTTATTATATCTTTTGGGCGCCAGGTGGTGGCCATAACAAAATAAACAATTTCCGGTGGACGAGTTTAAAATACACTGATAGTGGGCCAGACGGCTACTCGAGAGCAGCGTGACTTCACTTTTTTATTTTATTTAAAAGTGCAAAGAGCAAAAAGAGCAGAAGTGAAAATGGACACGTAAACTTCATTAATTACCTATTCGGTACGGGTACGTCCGAACAAATGTACAGTAGAATTTACGTTTCTGTTGCTAACGGCTACAGTTATCTTTAATATTGCAGTATTTTGCCGTACAAAATTATCAAACAATGTTGTAACTAATCCTATGCATTTCCATATTAACTTTCTTCATAGTTTCTGTCTGTCTGTATTTTCACATAGGAGCGCTATGTGTATGTCTACTTTTGTGAATGACTAATTAAAAATGGTGAGAAATCCCGAAGTCCTTTGGATAGACTGGTTTTTGTAAAGGAAATGAAAATACAGACAAACAGAAACTATGATGAAAGTTACTGACATGTCTTAATTAATTGTCCGTTCGAAGATACATTATCTTAAATGATTTTTCAGTAATCGTTTCTGACTCATCCTTGTGTAGATATAAAACGTATAAAGTTAAAGAGTGCTTTTAGAGCATTATTATTTTAAAATTTTGACGACTTGTTACCTGGCTCATTTGTCTCTCCGTTTGGAGCTATATAAACCTAAATGTGATTATCTAGCTAAACAATCATGCCAACAAACAGACATGTCACTATCGTGAAAAATGGTAAATATGAGCAGCACTTTAGAATGATATACGTCCTATAGCTATACAAGGTAGGTCAAAATATCCCAATGCCCTTTTTTCTGGAGTTCGGATTGACGTTTGCCGTATTTGGGAGACATCCCGAATTCCCGACTAAAATCTTCTTTGTATGTACGTGACTTCCTACATTAACCCTAAAAGCCTAAGCTGTGTTAGGGCTGATAAAATATGATGTGCAAGCGGACTGATTGCTATTATACCTGTTTTGAAGTATAATGTCAATTACTTCATAGAATTGTAAGGAAATTTTAATTTATAGGTATAAATTGGGGATAAAAAATTGTGATATCCGTTTACTGTTAGTATCGAGAGTGTCCTCGAAAGTGTAACACAGTTATTTTTTATTGGATAAGTTTTCGATGTTAACGTGATTCTTTTCGATCGTGACGTTATAATCGAGACCAAAACTTAAGCGGCAAGTTTCACTTTTTTAACACTTTTTTGTTCATGTCAATCTAAACTAATTTGACTCAATTAATGTAAAGAATACAGTTTCTCCTAGTGAACTAGTCTATACAAACAACTTTTAGTATGAGAGCAACAATCAAAACGTGAAAAAAAGATTCTTCTTAAAGAATCGTCGATGTGAACAGCTAATTTGTATTGAGAATATTCTTTAATTAGATTGATTCGTTGGACCGAAAGTGTGAAAAAGTACTTTGATCTGAATAGTGGAAATTGTATTGAGATAGCAAACAGTAACTGCTACTATAATACTACCAAATTTCGGTTGCAAAAAGTGATCCAGTTTATTTGTAGAAATTATTTGTCACGTGGAAACGGGCTCGTGCCAGCTGCAAGAAGCGATAAGCCCTTTATCGCAAAACGTGAACGATTATACTCGTAGTTACCACTAACTACTAAAGTTACCGAGATTATTAGCTGGTATTTCATAATAGAATTCAGCAAAGCCATATAAAAGGTACAGTAATGGAACGCGTAATAGTATTCATCTGATTGACAGTTAATATCTACAATTTCGCTAAAATCAAGTCTTGAAGGCTCTAGTAAACACCTTGACTTGTGTATGTGTGAAGTAGTAGGTCGGAATTTTATTCCAAACTAGTTTCAAACACACAAGTTGCCTTTTTAGTCTAAATTAGACTATTATTACCGTCTACATACTACATACACATAAAACGTCAATACTTAAAAACGAATTACAGCTCACAATAGGATTTCCTAAAGAAGTCTTTCAAGCCAAACGCGCGTTGGTGACTAGAGTGAATGCGATATGATCGCAGTTTTACTTTTGTTGGCTTTGTTCAATGTTTCGCAGAGGCGTTATCGTGAGCGGCGACCTTGTGTAGTCTGACATTGGGCGTTGATTTCGAATCGCAGCATTTTGTTCCCCGAACCTGACAAGACGATCGGCAACTGAAGATGAATTCTGCAATCTTTGCGCCCGCGCACAAAATGCCATGATCATATAGCGTGAGCCGGTACCACCTAATAGCCCATTATTATGCAATAATCGCCGATTAGATCGCTGTAATGGAATACTCAATACCATATCAAGATAGAATTGAGCCCACGTTAACGATCGCAAATTTTCATTCTTCAAGTAACACATTTCGGACCAAGTGCGCGTTGGTCAGAGCTGCCTATTCTTGTATTTGACATTTCGCAAGCAAACAAATCGTAACGGTCCTCGCCTTATTTGTGATACAGTCGGGTTGCATTTACGTTTGCTCAACGCGCGTAACGCGGTTGGTGTTGTTTCAACGGCGCTTTCTATCTGTTATCTCCAGATCGCCTGCCGCGCCTCTTTCGTCTCGGTAGCCGATGCCGACGCGATTAGGGACTAGTTGATTCGAAGCTGCAAAGCAAATAATCCGATTAAACGGCTTGTTGCTCGCTTACACTTCGTCCCTTTGTAGGTCAACTGCTGTTGACGTTATCGTTTAATATCGAAGCTAGATTTATCAGATCCAGCTCAGGAGAGTTGACTGAAACTTCCAGTTGTAAACTAGTTTCGTTCGCTCGAGGTCTGAGAAATAAAACGGCCTGATCGACGTCTCCATCCGAGTTTGAGTTAAACGGCATCGGGTTTTCATTTTCCAGTATAATGTTTGCGCGACCGCATACGAAGTGCTGCGGTTGCTTGCCATCTACGGTGCATTCGTCTCGAACGGACGTCGACCTGACATTTTCTAAGATTTATCGAATCGCTACCTCATAACTGTTCATTTTGAACTGACTGCAGATTGATCAGCTCATAATTCATCGATATAGGAAGGTACTTTTGTTTGAGTGCCTCATGTATGCTATCCATTAAATTCTCATCGTTATAAATTACTACATAAGTACTTCACTTGGTTTCGCATAACACTATCTGTAGGAAATACACTAATTCCCAAAGCGTTGAAATTATGTCACAATAGTGCGTCCATAATAAATTCACCTGTCACGGCTCGTCGACACATTTAATAGAAAGTGTCAAATGTTTCGTATTCCTTGAATGTGTAGCGAATAAATTACGATTATCGTTTGGTGCTTGCCTAATGACGTCTTATTGCTTGTGAGCCACTTTAACTATGTGTTTGTTGATTGTTGACATTCCTTGAAGCTAACATTGATTGCTCTAGCTTGTGTTTAATGTTCCTTACGCCTTCGCTACATTTTCTATCAGCATTGCGACTGACATGTTAAAAACTACTCCTTCGTGTTTATTTCCTTACATTGCACGTTACTTTAAAACAGACGTATCACGGTTACGTAATATAACAATGTCTTTTTTATCTACTTAGATCAATCAGATGTCTAAACTAGGCGACAGACATGCCTTGTCCGGTCTGGCATTAAGTAATTCGGTATTGCACGTCGGAGCTAGCTAATGATTTCCGTCGTGAAGGGAGTTTCGATTGAACATTCGCGAACGGGTCACGTTTCATTGCGCGAAACGAGGATGCCGCTCATGCAGAACGGTCGCACTGCAGGCTGCAGGTGACACTTCAGTGACAGCTATGGCTTAAACGTTCTCTCGGCTACATATTTTTCATGCACAAATTGAGATTATTAGCCTAGCCTACCGAGGAAGAATGCCGATGAGGTTGGCGACGTTAATGTTAAAGATTGAGTCATAGATAGACAATACGTAGTAAAGAAAGTAATTAACTGCTAAAGCTATTAGCAGTTAGCACTCTTCAGCTAATTTCATAAAATCAATATAACTTATTGAATTTATTTCAGGAGTAATAATTTCTCAACTCTTAAGATTTGGTGTATGTGGTGCTTAGAACATGGGCTTAAAACTTTTTTAATGGTGATTTGTGTTGACTTACGACTAGTACAGTCTACCATTTTGATGACCTTTTTTCTATCCGGTATAAAAGCCTATAGTATTTTTTAATTTATGATAGGATTATAAATTCAAAGTCTGCTCTTCATCACTAATATATTCCGCTAACCGGATATAGTCCTAACCGCACAGTCAAGCTTAGTGTATCAATCTACTCGAATGTATTTTTTTGTGATTGTGATTGATCACTCACAGCAAGTGATGGGAAAAATATCCACCACCAAGCATGACTACAGAGCTGCGGAGAAGCGTCATTTTTTTTCAAATGCCGATAATGCACTAATGCAAATAAGTATGCGTAAGGAAGGTTAGGGAAATAACTACTGCCATATTTGATATGCGTGTCTAGTCACGTTTTAAATAAATCATCAACGCAAAATATTAGGATAGTTAAGAGGCTCAAAGAGCCTCTTACTAAAGAGTCTTTACTGAGCTTCGTGTCGCTGACGCAAAAGGTAAAACTACTTCCCTTTTTACCCGACTGCCAAACGAGGGTTATGTTTTTCGAGCTTATGTATGTAAGTATGTCTATTTCTTTGGCACGCTCTACAGCCTAAACCGTTTCACGGATATAAAAGATTAATATATCAATAGATTCGTCTCAATTGTGGGCGTGACAAGGGGTATGTTATTCCCGCGGGAACAGAACTGACGCAGGAAAAATGGATCTGCAATACAGTTTTGAAACTTTCTTTTATCAACTAAGGGTCACATATTTTCAGTGCTAATAGTATTCAATACTTTATTTTCCAAAATTCCTACGGGTACAGGCAAATAAATACACTAACAAAATAGGAAGATTGTGTTGTCTGTATGTCATTAGATTCGTCTCAGTTGTGGGAGTGACATAGGTTATGTTATTACCCGGAATTCCTGTTGGTACATGAATTAAACGGGCAAAAACCGATTTCAGATACTATACTTCATCATCATCATCTCAGCCACAGGACGTCCACTGCTGAACATAGGCCTCCCCCAGTGACTTCTAGATCGGCCGATTGGAAGCGGCAATACTATACTTACTCGAGTTAAAACCTTTTTTTTTAATGAAGAGTTACAAATAAGGCTTTATAGTTCATTGTAAAGTAGGAGTAGAACACTACAAACTAAAAAGTCAAAAATAAAATTAATTAATAAAAAAAATAAACCCGACTGCGTAAAAAGTGAACTTAAAAGATGAAAACAAGATTTAAAGAATCAATTTGCAGTTGGAGGCATCAAATCCATTAACAGAATAATGATGATTGACTTGGTATGCACTGCGTTAGTACCTAATAAAGTAATTTAAATCCGTGTAGAAAAAGTCGAATCAAGTAGGTAACATGGATTTGATGCCTCCGACTGCAAATTGATTCTTTAAATCTTGTTTTCATCTTTTAAGTATACTTTTTACGCAGTCGGGTTTTTTATTAATTAATTTTATTTAGAATGTTCTTCTTTTATTGACATTCTGGACGGAGATTTAATTTTTGAATGTATCTTCTCTATATAAAGATGCAACCTGATTAACCTTCTCGCTATTTTGGTCGTAATTTTAGCTTTTCGGTAGGTTTAAGAGGTTCAATTTATTTAAATGTTGTATTATTAACACACATTTCAAGAAATATGTAGGTACTTACTATGTTGTCATTTATCAAATACAGAAAATAACCTTTTCTTGAGTCACCACAATACCTATGCTTTTAAAACAGCGCTGATCTTACATGTCATTGTTTTGTAAATTTTCTGTTATTATCCATTTTTACAATTTTATTTGTTTGAAAACTTTAAAAAGAGGAGGAGAGGAGAGAGAACTCAGACTGCAAATTGATTCTTTATATCTTGTTTTCATCTTTTAAGTTCGCTTTTTACGCAGTCGGTTTTTTTATTTTTTTAAATTCTACAACATCCTGTATAAGCAATAAGCATAATATCAAAGATCTGTCACTAACAGCAGTTTTTATTTTGTAATGTTACTCAGAATATTTACAAACGGATAATTTAAATTTTCAGCATAAACGGTATGTGCTGATTTGTCAAGAAGCATTGCTTTCGTTATAATTTGGTTTCGCAATTCGACGATTGACTGTACTAAACTGCATGCATATTGCATATACCACGAATGCCACGATACCTATTTGATTTGCAAATCGTGATTACCTTTATTTAGTTAGTACTTAGTATCTGCGCCTGCGGCTTCGCCCACGTAGAATACAGACGGGGATTATAGTAAATAATATTTGTTTTCACAATTATGACAACTTAACAGCTACATCTACGTAAATAAGTTAATTTATCTATCTTGCATCCCTTAGGAAATGTGCTCTTTTCCGAGGTTGAAAGTATCCAATATCCGAAAGGTTCATTATTATAAATATTGACAAAATACATACCCCTCAATTGGCAGTCGGGTAAAAATATTCAAATGGAATGAGTAGCTTTGAAGATTATCTCTCCTACGTACGAAATTAACCCGAGATGAAACCCCTTTTACGCTGCATTTGTTTTCGCATAATAATGGTATTATTTTATTGTTGTGTTTTCACATGTATTTTGTCTTTCTTCCAGGTAAGCATCTTCCTTGTTTGCTGATAAATGAATCGACAAAGTCATATTTTGCCAACATTCTGTAGGTAAGTGTATTCGTGCTCACTGCTAAGTTACAACTGACAAGTCCATTATCTTAAGAGTTGCGTTTTACTAACTTGGCATGTTTTAGGTCAGTAAATTCTCTGCAAAGCTTTGATTTAAACCCTTGTAGCGGACAAGGTAGTATTTTCTTTAAAAAAAAAATGTTCGTAATATCAAAACTGAACGTACGTGTACCTATCGCTGCTAGTCCGCTTCATCGAGTCAGTAGCGTCATAATGGAGAGTAATCGAATTACCGCCCTCACTCATAAATGGGTTAGTGGCCCGGCTTCCCTGCGGACACAGGTCAAAGAAAACGGCCAGGACTGCTCGAGTTATTATTTGTGTTTATGACATCAATAGGTACACATACTAATATTGCTATACAATAACCTAAATAGTTTTGTTCTTCTATAAAACAATTACGCTGGATAGAAAATAATTAAGAATGAGTCATAAAACTAAGTTGCCTACTCAGTTTTATGACAGTAGTTACTAAAGTTAAGATGTGGTATTCACCTAGTTTGCGTCGATAACTTAATTCTATCGTAGCATTTAAAACCTGCAAGATTAGTAAGAAATACTTAAAAGCTTGCCATTCTTATATCCCATACGAAACAATATAATTCGTCGATCGATAGATAACTTAGATTGAGATATCTCTCGTGACTCGTGGGGTAAGTATTTATATCTGGCTGTACTATTTTAGCTACAAAACTACGGTACGCGTACACTGTATACGTCATTATCACATTACAATTACTAGTGTCTAGTATTTCCAGATCTGCTTTTTAGAATATAGCTTTGGAAGAAAAAAAAACGGGTTCGGAAGGCCGAGAAAAAAGATCCGGCCTAAGAAAACGACCCTCACTCGCCTCAACCAGCACGTTGTGCTCGTTAGCCTTGTATTATGTATCTTCTTCTTTGGCTGCTAGATATTTTTTTTATTTAAATAAAAAGCGGGATTTTCGGTCAACTGGTCAGATGGGACGGGGTCTAAGAGGACTAAAAAACAGGGCGTCCCACTAAAAGCAAGACATGTGGCGACACTAGTAGGGAGTTAGGGACTGCCTCTGCGGTTGTTTGTTCGTTTAGCTCATTGTCGGTTATTATGATTGCAATTACGCTTCTTTCGCAGATTTGAGCAGTCAATCGTAGTGTTTGCGGTCAAAGTCATTTATTTTTGCAAATTGGCCATCAATGGCACTTTTACATGTCCCAATTTTTTTTCCTACCACCGCTTTGGGACTACATATCGGCTGGTGATGAGAAGAAACGGCGCAACAAACTCTAGTCACCTTTGTCAGCCTGGTTTTATTACAGGAAATACAATTACAAGATAGTGTAAGTGCGAGCTAGGCAGGTTATTAAGTCCATGCAATCTTGTGACTCTTGTCGTTCAAGTAATCTTCAACTTTGTAATATCCTTTTTCCATAAGGATTTTTTTAATGTGGTTTTTGAACTTATAAACAGGCAAGTCAACAAGAGTTTGTGGTACTTTATTCAAGATTTTTGTACATTTCCCCAAAAATGAATTACCTACTTTCTTTTATCTGAAGCTCGGAACGGCAAGTTTATTTTTATTTCTAGTATTATAATGATGTCAATCACATTTAAGGCTAAACGAACTAATGTTTTTTCTAACATACATAATATTATCAAAAATGTATTGTGACGCTACTGTTAATATTTTAATATCTTTAAAGACCTCCCTCAGAGAGTCGCGAGGCCCAAGACAATATATTGCACGTACAGCTCTTTTCTGCAACACAAAGATTGATTAGATGTCAGCAGCAGAGCCCCATAGCCATAAACCATACGACAATAAACTATGAAAATAACTAAAATATACTAGTCTTGCCGTTTCAACATCAGTTAAAAGCCTTATTTTCCGCACAGCATAAGCCGCTGAACTGAGCCTTCCTGAAAAGGCAATTATATGGGGACCCCATTGCAGTCGGGAGTCCATAGTAATTCCCAAAAAGGTTGTTGAATCGACTGCATCTATGTGATCGTCTGACATATTAATATGCGTACTGACCTGCCTCACATTGGGCATAGTGAATTTGAAGAGCTTGGTTTTTTTTTGTTGCATTAAGTAAAAGATTGTTAGCAGTAAACCATCATAGTACTTGAGAGAGAGCTTTATTTACATCATTAAAGGATGCTTTACCTCTGTCAGTTTTAAAAATCAATGACGTATCATCTGCAAAGAATACTATCTCACACAGATCTTTAGTAAAGTAAGGAAGGTCATTTATATATATAAGGAATAATAAAGGTCCCAATACAGAGCCCTGGGGCACACCCATGCGTAATGGAGCCCCGGATGAGTCAGTTCCATTGACATTTACTCTTTGTGTTCTATCTGTGAGGTATGACTCTAACAATTTTCCTGACTCATTTGAGACACCATAATGCCGTAATTTCATTAATAACGTTTTGTGATCTACACAATCGAGAGCCTTAGACAAATCGCAAAAAACCCCTAAAGCATCCTGCTTACTTTCAAATGCATCAAAGATATGCTTAATGAGTGCAACTCCCGCATCAGTTGTGTTTCTCCCCTTCGTGAAACCAAACTGGTTCTCATGCAATAGTTTGTTTATTCTGAAGTGTGATAGGAGTTGATTGAAGATTCACTTTTCAAATATTTTACTAAGAGCTGGTAAAATTGATATCGGTCTATAGTTAGAGGGATCACTTTTATCTCCGGATTTAAATAAGGGTACGATTTTGCTGTACTTCATTAAATTAGGAAACGAACCTTCATCAATTACATCATTCGTTTGTAGAGTTACTGATTTTGCTCTATAAAGTTATGTTCCACTGCCCATATTTCGGCTTTTCCAAAACTTTGAATTCTCTCGGCTCTGATTCTTATCAAACTATTTTAGGCATTTAAGAGTTTCGCTTACATGCGTTCTTTTATTTATGCATCTGAACAACCTCTCTGAATTAACTGTTATCTTGATAAGACTTGCCAATGACTTTACTTTTGCAGTTTGAGTTGAAGTGAGGTTTATGAAGTTTCTGCTCGAATGGTGCTTTGTTCTAAAAATTGAATTCTATCGGCCAATTTCACTTTGTCATATGCAAAAATACTTTCTAATAGATTTTCAAAACAGAGAATAATCCATCATGTTCGTAAACAAGTTTGTTAAAAATGAAATACGCTATTCAAATTGTGGGCTGGTCTTTAAAATACGAAGCGGAAGCCGGTACTGTCAACCAATTCACTAGCCTATTCATCATTGTAAGTGATATTTATTGTGGGGCATTCTTAATGCCGGCCGGGGAACTATAGCAGTACAGATATCTCCTTTATCTGATACGAAAAATGAATTAACCGTTGACCTTACTTCGATTATTGCTTTCATGTCTTAATATCATATAAGAGGATGATTTAGCGTATTTGAAGACGCCATTTCATTGCCTTAATTTGTCACTCACTAAAATAAAACAATTTTGATTGGTTCATTTCAGTCAATTGGTTTTTTTGACTCGATTAACTGGCAATGTCGTTAACAAGCTCCTAATAAAACTCGTTGTTAAACGTTAATATTTACATGCAACATTGTCTCGATACCGGATATGCATGATTATTGAATGGATCGCGAAAGTTGGCACAATAAGAATAATTGAGAAATAGACCATTTAGTTTTATAACATTATAACAGGTTGCGTGTTATATAGTTTGTAGCATCATAATATTATAGTTGACTTCGTCGCGTGCGCATGACCATTCGTCCAGAGATGTGTGCTCATGTGCTATTTGAAACATATCAAGAGTCGTTGTCGATCCGATTCGATACTACGCCTCGGATCAAACTCTCGAAATGATTAAACAACTTTCATTTTCGCACGTAGTTGTGAAATGTTACGCAAAAATATGCCTTTAGTCAACATTACATCAATTAAATTGATCAGATTGGAGTCACTGTGCTTGTCTTTTTGACAGTTTCTGTTAGAAGAAGCATGATGGTCATTGAATATTCAATGTCAAGTAAGGCCAATGTTTTTCTGTTGTTATCATTCAATTACTAAATTGGATATTATTACTTATTGCGATTGAAATAACATTATTGGAAAGTTTAGTCATTTTGTCATCAAAAATAAATAAGTTCGGTTAAGCTCCGCGCAATGGCGATGGGTAATATTTCTTGTTAGGCCATAACAAAGTTGAACTTATCTGGAAAGATTTCAAGTTTCTATCACCTAAATTAAGAATTTTATCCAAAATTTATACACGCTTCATACCTCTGACCTACTTGCAAAGTATATTTACTGCGTTGCATTGCGCGGAAAATTGCTTTTTAAAATATCCCGCACAACGCCAAATGCAGATTGCTATTTAGCAAATTATTTTTATTTTTTTCGAATTTTGTCAGCACCGTGGTTTAGTCACACGTCGTATAATTTCACATTCCTAATGATTATTGGATATCATGTATATTTGTATTTTTGTCATCATTACGTAATATTTTGTCAGTTACTTTGGAAAATCTATGCGCGGGCTTCGCGGCTTGTTATTTTAATTCGCATTTTTACAATGTCCTCCGGAGCATTGTTTTTTGCCAATGCACAAAACAATGACAACTTCGTGTCCGAAGTCACGGGGTTGTGGCTCGAGTGCAAAAACTTGATTGCTGGATCAAGTAAATGGAGATTACATCGGTAGCGGCAAATCCATTCGATACGCCCGATTTTTTTTTAACACTGTAAACTTACAACTTATACGTAAGATATTCAATTACAAACAGAAAAATACCGTATTTGCGGTTTTTGATTTTTTTTTTTATTTATCAGCTGGCTCTTGCAAGATTGCACTACCGGTGTATCGGTATATATTATAAAGAAGAAATATTTGTATTTTTGTATGTATGACACGAATAAACTCAAAAAGTACTGGGCCGATTTCAATCATTATTTCACCATTGGAATGCTACATTACCCCTCAGTAACATAGGCTATATTCTATCAATGAATATACTGAAGTTTACGCGAACGAAGTTGCAAACAGCTGCTAGTCTATAGTAAAGTAAGTACTCTATTCAATATTATTTTATTACTAAGAATAAATAAATTGATACCTTGTCGTCTCAAGTTTTAAGCAAACAGTAGTTTTATCTCCGATTCGTAATCGCCTTGAATTGTCACAAAATACTCTTGTTATGATTCGATAAAGGAGACAGACGGTATTGCATTTCTAGACTGCTCCATTTGTAATCAACTAGGTTAGCTTGGCTTTGTTTGTACTAAGGAGGGCTAGATTAAATCAATTTTTGATTTAATCTAAGTTAGTGTAAAAAAACCGGCCAAGTGCGAGTCGGACTCGCGCACCGAGGGTTCCGTACAAACCTTAGATCTAAGTATTTGATATGAATTTCAACTTGATAGCTCTACGCGTTCATGAGGAAAAAAGTAATAAGTTTATATTTATTAAAAAATATATATTTTGTAATGTAACTAAAAATTTAAGGTTCTCGGAATTTTTCCTTTATGTGTGCTATAAAACGTTGCTTCATGCCAAATTTCAAGATTCTAGGTCGACTGGAAGTACCCTTTAGGTTTTGATTCCCTTGCGAGTACTTGCGAGTTTCAAAATATGCAGCTTAAATTGCTGTTTCTTTTAATTGCGTTGACATAGAAGTTTGATTTTGTTACAGCTTAAAGGTATTATAGACCTGAGTATTTGGTATGAATTTCAATTTAATACCTCTACGCGTTTATGAGGAAATGGGTAGTAAGTTTAAAATTATTAAAAAAATATATATTATGTGATGTAACTAAAAATTTATGGTTTTCGTAATTTTTCCTTTATCTATGCTATAAGACGTTGCTTCGTACCAAATTTCAAGATTCTGAGTTCACGGGAAGCACCCTGTAGGTTTTGATTCCCTTGCAAGTGTCGAAAATTTGCGGCATAAACGGCTGTATCTTTTGATTGCGTTGGCTTAGAAGTTTGATTTTTTCACAGCTTCAAGGGACAGTAGACCTGAGTAATTGATATAAATTTCAGCTTCATACCTCCACGCGTTCCTGAGAAAAAGGGTCTTGACAGACGGACGGACGGACAGACGGACAACAAAGTGATCCTATAAGGGTTCCGTTTTTTCCTTTTGAGGTACGGAACCCTGAAAAAACATTCGTTTTGTTTTCTTAGTACAGCTAAATAGTTTGAATTGCTCCGTTAAAACTATTGTTTATTACATGTGTTACGTTTGCCGTAAATTGTCACCTTTTAGAATTGCTTTTGCAACTGTAATTACAGATTGCTTAAAGACTAATGCTTAGCGAGTTCCCAGAATCCTGCTTACTGGTGGCGGTTCCAAACTGCTTATGATAGTTTTAGTTAGTGGAACTTGATAGTACGCGTCTTCGTTACATGTGTTTATTTTTAGAGAGTTCAGTTGTGTTTAGAGTTGAACTTCAGACTCATCAAATAAGCTCTGCTCATTTGGATAAGACACTTTAATCAGAATATTAAAAAACCTTATAAAATTTAATTTGAGTTCAGGCATTTCTTTGAATAAAGTAACTGTTAGATAAATAGGTAACTATTGTAGTTTACAAGTTCTTGTAGCAGTATCATCTGCATAATTAAAGTAATTTCCGTATTAACAATCCTTTGAAAAGTCTCAATATTTGAATTTTGTTTTTTAGCAATTACCATGCTAGGTTTATTTAAGATTTAATAATACTTGACGTATATTGACGGTAGTATACCGCAACATTGATAAAAAAAAAGCTGGCTTCGACAGCGAGAAACACTTGAACGATTTCGTCAGCTCTGCTAACGTCTCGGTAGCTTAGTTGGAAAAGCACTCGCCCGGTATGCGATGGTCGTGGGTTCGGGTCCTACCTGAGGCGGTCGATTTTTTTCAAGTATTATACAATCTTAATATTTAATCTGAGAGAAATTCTTTGTCAAATAATTTTAGTTGGATAACGTTTTCGACCGATTGGAATTATTAGGTAAATCAATTTACCCGAATACTATTTTCTGTCTATCATCCATATTGGACAATACTAAAGTAAAGCAATCTTGTCCCCGGACACGGACAGTGACGTCACGTCATAGTGCGCACGCGCACGGACCGTGACGCCGCTTCCGGCGCAGTTTCCGCCTTCCACCACAAATTATGTGAACTGTTCAATCTAATTTTTCAATTCGTTATCTAACTTTATTGCTAGGTATTAGGCATTGATCGTATATTGGCATCAAGCATTTATCATTTATTATTGGGACTTATTTGTGTAATCATTAAACACTGCTTATTTTTACCAGTTTTAAATACTTGTTTGCCGTTTCCTGTCCAATAACACCAATACTCTACGAAATAACCATCAACAAATTTGTATTTACATAATTAGTAAAGCACTAATAGTAAGTAAGAAGAACTAGGTGGTACCAACGTGTATAGGGTATCTATTTATTTGCTCCCGAAGTCCAGAGTCTTACCAGGCAATATGCAGTGTCGCTAACTCCCACCCAAGGTTTCCTCCTGCTTGCGGTTACTTAGTTTCTAAAACCCGTTGCTAGAAATTGGCCGAAACCTGTATTCTCGTAAGTCGTAACTCGTAATGGTAGGGGTTTGAATAAAACATATTATGTTAATATTAACACATTTTTGTTTAAAATGTATTTTTCTATGTAGATTTGTTGTCATGGCATTAACTTTGGAGAATCTTTTGAATCGGACCGTTTTATGAACCTTATTCCTACTATTACTTCCAGTCCGTGATTGAATCGTAATGAAAAGAATTTTGATAGTTTAAGACTGCATAAAGAACTCTCACAGGACACAGTACTAAGACCCCAATCTTAAGTTTTCTAAAAATAGCTAAGCATAATGAATGTTTTACATAAACACAGTCCTGCCTTACCTCGTAAATTCATTCAGAGTGTAGTAAACACTTGGTTACGCGCGTAAAACGTAACTGTATCAATGATTGAACAGTTTTCTCCTTCCTCACATTAACTGCCGTGGCTAATGGCTCTGGAAGCGATGCAAATGTGTGTGTGCACCAATGCATATGCATAGCATGGACAAAAACACACTTGCACATTACTCAACACTTACAATAATGACTTGTATGTCATCAGTCATGCTGATTTAACAGTATGTGCTTCGTAGTTAATTATAGTTATAGGGCTACTGGTGTGTAAAGAAATGCACGCAGTATTTACTTAGCTAGCTTAGGGCTTAGCCTAAAATTTTATTTTTCAAAACGTTACTTTTATTGGAATTAGTTTTTTTTATCTGTCAATATTTTAGCTACGTCTTCTTGGCAATGGCAACCATATCAGTCCAGTATCTTTATTTAGAAGTTTAAAGGCGACATTATCCGTGTAATAAACTAAGCCTATGAATCACAGCAAGAGAGAACGTTTACAGAAAACCAATACGGCCGCGTGTGGCAACCGCAGGAAATCAGAGCCGCTGCGCTAACGCAGTCGATGCTCGGGCTCGAGTGACATATTACCACACGATACCGCGTTATCGGATTTCGACGTGCACTTTAATTAGTGCGAGAAGTGTCTGCTTGCTCATCGAGACGACTTACTCTTAGAAAATCGTTACAAATTTAGAACTACCTTAAGTGTTTGTTCGTCACCAACAAATATTAGGATTATATCGTCATCAACGATCTCTATGGTCATGGAAAATAATTTTGATGTCTGACGTCTTGTCAATGACATTAATTGTTAGTATTGTTGTGTCCCTTATTAACATATTTTTCTGTAATTTATGTAGAAAATACACTGTTTCCAGCACGTGGAAAAATAATTGCTACCACCACGAACATGTATTTAACTATGAAACTCTTAATTGCTGGGTTTCGTTGCATATGATTTGCTAAATGCCAATGTAATTTCAGTTGATTTTGAATAATTGTGTGCGAAAATAGGGCGTCAAATCAAAACGTAGTCGAATAGAAAGTGTTGTCTGACAATGCGACGAAGTAACCTTTCTGACACGCGGCCTGCATTTGAATTAAATATCGCCTGGTTTAATCCAAGCTGATAGCAAACTGGATCACATGAGTTTTGAATTAAACAGGCGTGAGGTACAGCTTTATAGTGAAAGTGTCCCACTCTAAGAACAATCGATTCTCGCTCTTTGAAGTGTCACTAAGACGTATGATAGATATCCTTCCTAGATGCTGTGCCGCAACACCTACCTAGACTTTCATAGAGATAGTCATGTACGCAAATCGAGCTTACTTAGCATTTAACAGTATTGGATTGGGTCTTCTATCTTTCGCTTCTAATATAAAGTGTTTTTGATTTTAGAAATATTCGAAGATATATTGTAATTTAATGGGCATTTCCCACTCGCTCCCACTTGCTCTAATTTCGGTTATACTTACACCGAACTCTGTACAATGTAACAGGCGTTGAGTTATCATTCGTAGTTTATCGCAAATATTAATCAACCAGGAACTATTTGAATTTAAAATACATTTATGGCAAAGAAGATACCAAATTACAGACAGTAAAATGTTGGTTTGACAGGTCTTTTTAGACTACATCGCAACCATTTGAAACTACGCGAATGATATGGGCATATACCTAAACCTTCACCCTTCAAGTTAATAAAGTAGCTTTTTAAATTTAGTTTTTTAGTAATTACATGCGAGTGAGTACTCGCACTCGCCCGGTATACGATGGTCGTGGGTTCGTTGCAAAGTCTGAGTTTGATCTTTTACTCTAAGTTTTTAGCACCTCACTGCGCGTACATCAAAATTAGATTCATGCTAAGTATTCTCCTCATGCTGCTATTTAAATTTAACGGTGCAGTGCACCAAAAAACGGCGTCCACGTGTTTTCACTGTACAAGTTTACTATGTGTAGTGGTTGATTGTGGGAGGTGAAAGAGTTATGGTAAAATCTTTACTGACGACCCAGATCGCTGGCGCCCGACGTTTCCTTGTTTATACGATGTGTTACGTATATTTCTTTTATGTTAAACATGTATACGATTCTTTTATCTTCAACAACGGCCGACCACCCAATTAGACTTATTTAGTATGTGTAGTAATGTGATAAGGTACGTACACGTCTGAACCAAGGGTCAACCCAACCAGGTGGTAGGTGCATGCAAGTAACGGGACCAAAGTTTTTATAGTTAGGCAGTAAAATCAAAAGCATTAAGGATGGAGCAGTTGGCGCTGTTGGAAAAAAAAAAACCCAATAAAACAAATACCCTTTTTTTGGAATTTGAACCTAAAGTTTTACTCTATTCCAGAATGGTAATATCGGTAAATTACATTGTTGCTAGTTGCATTCATAAACATAACAATTGCTACGCATGCAATTTCTGTGCTTTTATTCGTAAACGGAATGAAAGTAGGAATTTCTCCGATAATTTACACGTATGCACTAAATGCAACGCGCTAACGTGTTGTAACAACGAATTCTATTTTGGTTTTGAGAGCAGCGACACAGTGCCTAATACAGTCTTCATTCACACTGATGATGATTCATGTATTGTTCGTCGCCCACACTTGGACTTAACTCCCCGGGCCATGTGTTCGACTGTCATAACCAAACAGCGCTGTATAAATAAACCGAACCTTGTTTTCAATCCGAGGTGTTTTATCAATATCCACAGCAGTCATAGCTGAGCTCCGAAAGTCTCAAATACTCTTAAGGCTTTTTAGCCTTATAGCTCTTTTAGCCTAGTTCTGTTGCAATTGTGTTGAAATGGCTCGAGCCTAAAAAGCCTTCTAGCCCTTTTCAAGTTTTTAGCTCTTATTGAACCTTTTCTCAGTTTTTTGCTCATTTCAATTCAATTATTAGTTTTTTAGGAAAAAAAAAAGTCCGACCCAAAAAGGGATAAAGCCATAAAAAATCTCGAATCTTCTTTTCAGGCTTAAGTCTTTTTAGGCTCGAGCCGTTTTAAGACGATTAGCCCTTGAAGCTCTAAAAAGAGCTTAGACTGAGGTAAGTCATAGCTGAGGAAATATCTTTGTCAAGAAGTAGATGGTCTTATTATTTATTTTATGCAGGGTAATTTCTTTGTTGTTTCTAGTTATGTTGTTATCCATTTCTGCTTTCATTAATATTTATCAACCACGTTCTAGTGGACTTCAACAGGCTAGTATGATGATGATGATGACATTCTAGCGACGACTTCTAAAAAAAACTCTTGAAACTTGATTTCTACTCTTGATGATGTTTATTTATCGATACACTCTTGTTTCTTAACGGCTTTCAACAGTGAGATCGTTTGTTAATACATGTCTTAGATACACTCTAAGTGCGGAGAGTGTTCTCAACACTTTTTGTCTACTTGAACGTGCCGAAAGCCAGTTTAATCTTTATATTGGGAGAAATTCTTGGAGTATCCTCCTTCTTGTCAGAAACTTGTTTTGGACGTTTCGTATCTCATCAATACTTCATTCGTGCAGTAAATTAATTTAGGGATATCTTAGTGACCAATCCTTATCATTTGTTATACGTGTCCTAACGCAGGGCAAATGCCTCTCCAATTTCCACGTCTGTCAATTCCGGGCAAACCTGGCTTTGCCTAGCCCCAGGTCATCATCGTTTAGATGGATTGTTGTTATACTGCGAACCCCTCTATATCTGTTTGTTAGGGCATCCTGGAAGTTGCTGACAGGAAATACAAATGTGTCTGTCTGTGTCTGTCTAAATAAATTTATTCTTCTTGATTCAAAAGTATAATAGGCATCTTCTGGGCAAGCTCGCTCCATCGTAGATCCCATCTATGCTCTAGAGCAAGATTGGGGTCAAGAGTAAGCCCATCTTAAGTAAAAAAAAAAAAAAAAAAAAACAAAAAAAAAAAAAAAAAGTATAAACGGCATAATACTGAGTCTCATTGAATTGCCATACCTTTTACTTACACGTGGTCGGCTAGCTTGGTTCTGTACTTCTGTTCATGATTAGTCTTTCCAATTTAGCTTACAATTCGTTACGGCTATTAGGTTGACTAACGGATTCGTATTGACATTGACTGCAATTCGAATTCGGTTTAGTGATTGCGTCACACCAAATATGCTGCGTGGTCATTAGAATGTCTCACGAGACCTCCGGTCAGACGCCGTCACCATTAAAGCATCTCTAGGCAGCCGTCATAAATGATTCATGCGTGTCAAGTGATGTGCCTAGTGACTAGTTACTCGAATGTTTTATTCGCGTTACCAGATCAAGTAATTGAATGTAAATTGCGTACTATTCTTGTAACTAGATTAGCGTTGTATATCGGGAGATATGTTTTGAGCAATGATATAGATTCTAACGACATTGCATACGCTATACCATAATCAGATTAGTGTTTATCTCGAATCAATTCGGAAACCAAGAAAACGAATTCTGAATACTTTGATGTGAGTATTGAGTAACAAATCAGCATTAATACTTAGGTACTTATTTACGTACAAAGCATTATGTTTATGTTGAGATTAAACCTATTTTAGAATAGAATAGAAAAATATTTATTTGACACACACATCATACATAGAATACAAAAGAAATACATAATTAAAAGGTCAAAATGGCCCCCGCTCAACATTTGTCGTGACAGACAATTAAGAAATAAAACCAGTCTCATCCACTTTAAAACTTAGCACATCCATAATGTGGTACTGCACAGTTAAACGCAGGCTTATTGACGGCACTTGTGACCAGTCCCGCGTTCTAACATCAATTATTTCAATTGCTCTTATCTGACCAGCTGTTCGCGCACTCCATGCAATGAGAGCAACGAAACCATGCATGCACGCCTTACTCCGCAAACTGCGTATCTATGCCGCTAAGATTGGCTATCTACTACACGTTAACGTTAAGTAACAAAAGTTACGCCTCCTCATTTCCTCCAACACGACTTTCTTTACAAATTAGGTAAGCGTAAATAAAACCGATGAAACATTTTATCGGAATTTATATTTACGCAATTTCTAGAGATATTTTCTCTAGATGATAAAAACGTTATTTAATGTAACAATTATATAAACGTCATGAAATGTGCATTTGCAGTGTTGCACTAAATAACTATGCGGCGTTCACGCGCAACGCAACACGACACGTCGAACGCGAACGGTCTTTCTGCGCGCGCGCACTTTGCGGTCAACTGCGTTTGTGCTACGGTACACTAATGAATAACCTTACGTTTTAGTTGCAAACACATTATTAACAAGAAATGAATGAAATCTGTTTTATGTAGTTTAAGTGCTTCAATGAAATGACTCATTATTTTATCATCATCATATTTTATCGTTGTTTATTAGCGATGTCTCAACCTTACTTAAGTACTTTACTTTTCTGTTATAATACAAATAAACCAAGACAGACGAAAATAATGAAATAATTAGGGTTTATTTTCATTTTACCCGACTGCCAAACGAGGGTTATGTTTTTCGAGCGTATGTATGTATGTGTGTATGTAAATATGTATATTTCTTTGGCACGCCCTACAGCCTAAACCGTTTAACGGATATAAAAGTATAATATATCAATAGATTTGTCTCATTTGTTGGAGTGACAAGGGGTATGTTTTTTCCCGAAATTCCCTCGGGAAAAGAACTTAGGCGGGAAAAACGGATCTGCCATACTGATAAACCGATTTTGAAACTTTCTTTTATTAACTAAGGGTCACATATTTTCAGTGCTGATAGTATTCAATACTTTATTTTCCAAAATTCCTACGGGAACAGACAAAAAAATACACTAAAAAAATAGAAAGGAAAAACCGTTTAATGGATTTCAACATATGATATGTCATTAGATTCGTCTCAGTTGTGGGAGTGACATAAGCTATGTTATTACCGGGAATTCCTATTGGTACATGAATTAAACGGGAAAAACCGATTTCAGATACTACTTACTCAAGTTAAAACCTTTTTTTTTTCAGTGAACAGTTACAAATAAGGCTTTATAGTTTATTGAAAAGTAGTAGTAGAACACAACAAACTAAAAGTCATAAATAAAATTAATTAATTAAAAAAAACAAAAAACCCGACTGCGTAAAAAGTGAACTTAAAAGATGAAAACAAGATTTAAAGAATCAATTTGCAGTCGGAGGCATCAAATCCATTAACATCATAATGATGATTGACATGGTGGTATGCACTGCGTTAGTAGTGTTAGTACCTAATTAAGCAATTTAAATCCGTGTAGAAAAAGTCGAATCAAGTAACATAGATTTGATGCCTCAGACTGCAAATTGATTCTTTAAATCTTGTTTTCATCTTTTAAGTTCACTTTTTACGCAGTCGGGTTTTTTGATTTTTTAAATTAATTAATTTTATTTATTTTTTGGTAAGCCTTGTACGGACAACTGCACGTCGACCTACCACAAAATGTCAAATTTTCTCATTTGAAAATGAACTCTATATGTCAGGCTTAAAGTTGAAAATCCATTGGAGAATTTTTGACTTTTAGGGTAGGTCGACGTGCTGTTGACTGTACGTGAATAGCAAACTTTTTGACAATTTCAACATTTTCTTAATAGTTGTAGATTGATCAACAAAATATTATTTTAATTGCCTGCTATTATTTAAGATTTCTTTCTATTTGGAAAATATTTTTTGGATGAGGTTAGTAAGGATATTATCCTGTTGGGGTTTACGTTGCTTCACAATCCCAATTTAAAGCCGAATGAATCATCGGCATTAACAGATTAAAGATAATTACTCGAGATGTCTGTCGTAATGGTTATTATTTGTGTTTCCACTATAATTACTAGCACGAAAAGTTAACATGGACATTGGTCCTATGATTATTATTTAATTGTATAATATGAAATATGACTACAAACAACTGTTTTGGTTCCGTTCCATGCGCGCCATTAAATGTCCGGTAATTGCAAAACAACCGTTACACTCAAAACATATAATGTTCCAAAGCCTACCAGGCGGCGAGTACTCAGAGACTCAACTTTATGGAATGTTTGTACTTTGAGCGTTACATTTACCGGTACTGACCTACTATTTATGCGCTCACATGTCGCAATATTCATAAAACTATTTTTATCGGCAATTTATTACTCATGCTTTCCATTGTGATGACCATTACTTATCTACCATATACAAGGAAATACAGCCTGGTTGATGGATGTTGGACGACAGCACGCTTCCTCTGTACCAACCATATTGTTTCCTAGTTTTCACCTTTGTTGTCTTTATAATGTAGTTACAAATAACTATAACACTTGATTTATTTTTAAGTATACTGCGGCTAGCTTTCTTTGTAGCAATAGTTAACTAAACGATGCCTATGTAAGACAACTTTTTTTGGGTTTTCTAAACTAGAACCATTTTTAACAATCATCAAAACAAGTTTGCTTGCATAAGAGGTACTGGTATTTATTTATTTATGTAATCCTGATTCAACATTTTGCATAAAACCTAATCTAAAACGTTGATCGAGCATAACGATGTTTATAGGTGCGAAAGCGCTAATCGATCAAAGTATGTATTTTTACTAAATGCTGCTTGATTATGGGGATTATGGTTTGTTATTATACGTATCCGACCTACACAACAATAAGCACGTTTTTATTCTGGCGCTTACTTATAATCTCCTTTGTTCAGCTGTACCTAGTAGTACTAACAAGGTAACGAGTCAATACTTTCGGAGCTCAAAATAACCAAGCGACTCATAATGCGCTCATCTAGGCATCGTCTGGAGAAGCGTCTAATGCGGGGGCAGATGGAGGGTAGACGTGCTCGGGGCAGGGCGCCAACTAGATGGACAGACGCGATAAAGAGGGCTGTCGGTGGAAACATATATGATGCGGTCCATAGAACTGAAGACCGCGTGGCTTGGAGACGTGTCGTGTATGGTCGCGATCCTCAGCACTGAGGGAACGACGAAGAAGAAGAAGAAGACCTAGTAGTACTACCTACTAAGCTTAAATAAGAGTCGGATGTCTTTCTCCGCTTTAACTGCAATGCGCATCAGAACTCCAATTTACTCAGTGTAGCAGATTTAGTAATACGTTCAAACACTAAAAATTGCCATTCGCAAACTTAATTGCTGTTCGCGAGCATTTCCAACCATCGTCTTTTCGGGAGTAAGTGAGACTCATCAGCGACTGTCTTTTTTCGATTAATGGTTTAATCACCCACCAGCATGCGGGGGAAGAGCGATGTTTTGTCGACAAAACTTTAGGTAATTATTTCGAAATCGAAGGAAATATCTTAAAATAATCTAATTAATGAGGGGATTATCAGTTCTCCTCAAGTATTTACAACTACAATATTTAAGCATATTTATTTTTCATTGTTCTGAACGGAATTTAACGAAGATTGGTTTAAACTTGGACCTCAGATAGTTAATTCTTTGTGGTAAACTTAAAGGAATCGTGTATTTTAACAAACTGTAAATCATAAATTAATAATAGTAAAAAACCTACATTAGCAGACATAAAAAGAAGATTGCCATCCAATTCGTAGTCGCCTTCCTCCGGTCACAATTAGCTGACATTATTTGCGCCACATCACTCGCTATTAGGCAACACAATGCCTTTTCGGTTACTGACAGATGTCGACTTTTCGAAGGCTTTCTATTCTCGTAAAAAATGAGAACATTTCGTGTACAAAATTCTATAGACCCTTTACGAGATAAATGCGCTTGCTCCACATAGCTCGAGATTAATTGGCTTCTAATTGTATGTTTTTGTGTAAAACAGTAGTAAGTAAATTGTGTAACCTGGAACCCCTTCTATTCATTTGCATACTCTGACCGCTCGGTACTCCGTCGAGTAATCAATTTCCTACAATTATACAGCAGTCGTAATCGTAATGTCTACTTGCTGCATAAATTCTTCACCACAATTTCGTGTAATTTGGTCGAACTAATAAGTTTTGTTTCGGGCCATTGTAAAAGATAATCAACCTGTTTGCGAAATCTGTTTCGTGTTATGACTTCTTGTGCATCTTCTAAAGAAACGTACGTTGGAATTGTCTAAAAATTGAATAGGTAGTTACCACTTGTTTCCTTAATGCAGCTCGTAATGCCAATTCGTTTCCACCGTGCTATGTTGACGTCAGTCGAACCATAATACTTATTTATCACCATTTGTGTTACATATTACGTACATCATATTTTGTTACTTCTCTATAACCTACACTATAGGAATTCTCACGTGAATTGTAAATATGTTTTCATCGAAATACTCTGAAAGCTTTTTTGTGGGATTGAATAGAAGTTTGAAAGCGCCCAAAACTCTCAAGTTATGAAACAAAAGGCAACAAATCATGTTTGTGTCGATTATAGCCCTTAGCGGCACATCTCCCACTGGTATCCGAGTTTCCGTTTCATTGTGTGCGGCTAATTGGGATTAATTTGTTTCGCACGCTGCAATTCATCAACGAATAGTGGGTGCAACACTCCGGGCCCGGCGCCCACGCCCGTGGCTCAAACAATACACGCCAATGAGCCACTAAATGCTCGCCATCTATGGCCCATCATCCTACAACCCGCAACTTCCTAAATTACGGTTTGCAACCAGTATTGATCTTTGTTCAAGAACATAATAAGATATTAATGTTATTGTGGGAGAGCATCGTACAATGCCTTTGTTCGGTACAATGGTTTTATTGATCCAATGTGCTTAGTAAACAATTGGACGATAATCCATTTAAGGTGACATGTCTAGTTAAAACAGCCTTATTAGATTAACTTTAAACTCCGATATCTGTCTGTTCGAATAGTTAATACTGGCAACAATACTTTAAGAATTGACAAAATTATTTTCCATTAAAAACAGTAAACATGTAAAAACATGTGGTAGGAGAGTAGAGTATGAAATTTTAATCACGTGAAAACCAAGTCGTACAAGAAATAGCTAAATAATAAGAGATTGGCTAAAACACACTTCTTCTTCTTTTTGGTCAGCCGATTGTTGTAAGACTACAGATTATAAAGTGCATAAAAATCAATCTTCAAAATCATTGATAGATAGTTCATAATATGCAGCTTGATGATATTGACCCTGATGATCACGATTCTTTTTTTGGCTTCTCAATTATAATAAGAACTCTAATGATAATAATTACACTATTTTCACATGAATCAGATAGGAATAGACTAATTCGGAATAAGCAATAAAACAATGAAAACGGGTCTGGTATTAGTGATACACAACTACATCAGCATTATCGAAAGTGTACACTGACTACTTATCTTTCCTTTAATGGTGGATCGTGAATGGTAAGTGAATACAAATGCTTAAATTAGTTCTCCCCTTTGACCTTTCCAAATGTCAACGACGAATTTCGACATGTGAGCGAGTGGTGGATAATCCGCAGTACATAATTAGATTGGCTAGTACCTGCCTATATTAGGTGTATGCACAGTGCACACGTGCACCGACAAACGTGGATTCCGAACGTGACGGGGCGAAACGTTCAAGGAGAAACTATTAGTTTTGACATAAAAGCTTTATGTGCAAGCGTGATTAGAAATGTGAATGTCTTCGCTAATTATGAGGGCTCAGCTTCGGTTACACTTGCTGCCACACTCATTACAAGGATATTAACTGCGCAATTTACTAAATGTTTAATTTTAATTTATACATGTGCAGCCAGTAATAATTATAATTCGTATATTCACAGTACCCGTATGTATATAAATTTCGTTCTTATTTATTCAAAACCTTTCAAGGACTGTTTCTGGTGTTCAAATACAACAACTTTTACTAATATCGAAATTTAAAATAGTTAAAATTCCTCATACAAATAAATACTAATAGCTGATCGTAAATTTTGCTTGAGGAAGTGAACCTTATAACTCTAAAAGATTAAGATTTAGATGTTTTTCTAATAGTAAAAGATGTTTATTTAAGCCCTAGAATCAACTCTTAAGAGGTCGTTTTGCATTTAAACAAAAAAGCCTTGTGTAATTTTTGTATGGATGGATATTATATTATTATTGCATTGAACCGTCCCTACTTGTTTCTGTTCATCTGTTTTCCGAATACGTTAATGAGAATAGCTCCAAGCGACATTTTATGAACGTGAACATGTACAATCTGAATAATTTCATTTTTTCTACCGTATTTGGAGTTTTCCTTGGCTTGTGACAAAAACTGTGTGGCACTGTCTGCCCCTTTTTTGGTAGCGTTAAACTGTGTCACTGTGAGAAAAAAAAGTGGTGGAATGAACGCAACATCGTTTTAAAACTTGTCTGAAATTCAGAAATGCTTTCTGCTACTTATCGTTTCATGCTGTAGGTAGACCTATGTGAAATACTACTGGATAAGGTTACTTCGCGTTGATAGGTCCAGCATCGAAGGAAACCATTAGTATAAAGTATCATTAGATTTTTTGTAATAAATATGTTCAGTTTCACGCACGCGGATTTGGGCGGTTCTCGCAACGCATACCTCGTAGTTAGCATTAGCAATTTAGCATGCCGTTTCCGTGTGCGTGTGCCAGTTTCCACCTATAAAACATGAGCAATTTAACACCACACAAATACAATTGTACGCTTTAAATACGTTTTTAATTCCGTCAAGATATCATCTAACAACAGTTACAAAATTTGCCATAATTACAAATTAATTCGCCTAAATAATTGCTTTTGAAGGCAAAAATAAAACTAATATTTATATTATGCAAATGTTAACAAAAACAAACCAAAGACTTACATTAAAAACTTGTGCCCATGCATTTTCGGCTTACATTTTATTTACGTTTCGAAGTAATTTTTCAAGGTAGCCAGTCAATTGCTGCCGAATATCCGTTGCAGGATATGGTGCAATATTTTACTGTGGAAGTAACCAATTTGCCACGAGTGGAAGAACGGAGTGCATGAAAACTGTCAATTTTATTCAGCAAGAAATTAATGATAAGAATTCTGTTAACTTGAACTGCACGAACACATGTTGTACTTCTTCCATTGATAATTAATTTTGCTCACTCATCCGAGTTTTAATTGAAAATAACATGGAAAATAAACAAATCTGAGATTCGGAAAGTGAAAGCATTAACATTTATTGGATCACGTCGTCTCAAGCTTCTTTTACGTTTTGCCAATTGTCAACTGTTTGTCAATGGTGCACCTAATTTCCGGTAGAATGAACTCGTCTATCGTCGTTGTCAACGCTGCATCACTGACTGATCTACTTATAAGATCCAAGGTAGTTTCGCCACGTATACTAAACCATATTACTTTTGCAATGTCAAAATACAAAGTAATGGCGAAAAATCGAGATAGTATCAGTAATAAATTAAAAATGCACTAATTAATTAGGCACATGTATTTATCCGACCATAAAATCAATCTGTATTGTCTCATTAAAGCAGAAAATGAATAATTGGTCTCACTAGTGCCTAAGATAAAGAAAATGTCTTGTTCGACAAGGTTTCTCCTATAGATTTCTCTTTTGGGTTTAATTTATCGGTCTTAGCTTTACATTTATTAATGACAGTTTAAATTTGCTATTCAAAGATTACCTCAAGATTTATGAGTAGGACTAGGTATTTGAAAAAAACCTATGATCATTTGTTTCTGTACTGAGTAATTCAAAGATCTGTAATTTATTTGTTTATTTTATAACTACATTGCTCTTGGTAGCTAAGACATTTTTAATCTCACGCCTCTTCAGTCATGTGGTCGCCTCGCCCACTGTTTCACCACCATTCCTGTCAGGTGGTCTTGCCGTATATGCGATGTGGTCTTCCTTTGAAAGTACTTACCACCACTATCTTTACGGTCGCGCAGTCGATGTCGTTGGAATGCATAGATTCTATGAACGCATAATCCTAAGATTCAAGGTACATACTTTGAAATTTTGAATCGTAACTAATACCAGCTTCTTCTCTATCAGGTTAAGCTTTTGATGTTAATGACGTATATGAAGCTTGTTGATAGCCCTAATGAACGTTAACACAATCGGATATGCGATTTTTTGTTTAACCCTCAATCATAAGTTATTTTCGCGGAGCCTTCGCACTCTTATTAACTTAAATTGTATAGCAATTTGCTTTTTGCTCCCATACTCGAAGTTCTATTTAGTTTTTACTTCATTCACTACGTGGTCGCGAACACGTATAATAAGTTTCCTCTTTTTTTCTGATACACATTTTGATTACGGCATTTATTGTAATTAAAGTAGCTGATGCTCTTAGCATTAGCACAGTTGATGTTATATGAAATTAAATATCTTTTATATTAGTTATGTTACGACATAATTTTACATCTGTTTGACATAAATCAGTTAAAGATAAATAACACTTGAAAAAAAATCATCGACCTCAGGTGGGACTCGAACCCACGTCCCATCGCATGCCGGGCGAGTGCTTTACCATGCATGGAATTGCTAAAAACAAAAATTTTCCATAAATCAGTTAGTAAAAATTATTCTTTGTGCAACAACACATTTTTAAATAACATTATTTTAGACAGATACATTGTAAGTACTGCAGTTTCGACTGTGTGTGACCTACATTAACGCAAAATGGCAAATTAAATTGACGTATGTAATAAAAGTATTTCTATAAAATAACAAACAATAAAGATGTAGATAGACAAGCGTATTAAAATAAAAGCTTTATGAAAACAAAAAGGATCATTTGGGTCGTGGTAATAATCGTTTTTTTTTACACAACCTCATCTGAAATTAGTAAATAGTCCATAACGGTTTGATTGGCGCATCGGAGATGCTTCTGTCTGACTGAGTGACGTGACCCTAAAATGTAATGTTTCTGATGTTTCGAAATCGTGACAAATGAGTTTTATCAATGTTAGGTTACACACTTATATTACCTCACCTTTTATGTATTTGCCTTTACAATTCGCATTATTGGCTGAAGTTGATTACTGTCTCCCACGGACGCTATTGCATTATACGACACTGAATCACGTATTACCCTAAACGCTGTTGCCATTTTAGATTTTATGAATCGATATTACTTTCTGTATAAGTGCATCGACGTTTTCATTACATTTTGAAAACGGGGTAAATTTTTGATTTATGTAACTTATCCGTAGTCATAAAATAAATGTAATGGCTAGTCAAACTAGAAAGACTGTTGACAATGCCAGAATTGGAAGCGTTACATCACTTCTTTTGGTATTGTTTTGTTGTAATGCTCGTATTTTCTGTTATATTATAATGTTCAACTCTCCGAGTGTAGTCGAGAGAGTTTGATGAAAAAGTTCACGGTAGAATCTTTTCTAATTAACCGATATCACTGTTCATTCATCTCAGCAACACCGTAAAATGTCTCGTCCATGCACAATTACACAGCAAGTAGACAACCAGACGCTTTCAAATACAACTTTTTATAATAGCCCGACAAGAAATACCTATATGACCCTCTGCCATACTGCGGAACTCACTTCAATCATCTTTATCATTTTGATGACAACACCATCAAATTATTTTTATTAACGTGGTAATTTCGTGTTAATAATGTCGTTCATTGCCTAAAAGTGGTAACAGATGTCAAAGATATATTTTTATTATCCCCATGTCATGGATACATTTATTAAGTATCATTGTTCTGTGCTGTTCTTAAATCACCTTAATATTTTATATCTCTGATCCTAAATCACCTTGATAATGCGATTAAATTTTGTGACCGGAACGTATTGAAATTGAAATATTTGATCTTATAAAAAATATCATAAGCAAAATGTTGATTTAAGATCATCTTGTCCTATTCACATTTATGTTGCGAAGCAATAATAATTATTAATTAAACGAACTTACCTTAAGTGAAGTTCTATTATAATTGTACGAACTGCACAGTCTCGAAATGATATAGATTACTAATGTAGTATTCGCATCCTGCAGCCTCAAACCACGAGAGTCCAGAGCACTATCTAGTTTTTGAACGAAGAAAAAATAATACAATATCAATTCCTGAACGTCTTCAACCAATCAGCGCCCTCGGCCGGACCTGTCATTAAGTTTAGAGCAATTAAGAAATAATTAGTTAGGTACTTAACACAAGTTTAATCAAAATAGTTTGTTTTTGTTGATTATTATTTCACGATTACTAATGTTTGGGCCATGTCAAAGTGACGGGGTGGGCGGGTTAGTATATCATTTCGAGACTGTGCAGTTCGTACAATTATAATAGAACTTCACTTAAGGTAAGTTCGTTTAATTAATAATTGTACTTCACTGCACAGTCTCTCATGATATAGATTACTAATGTAGATGTTTAGAGTTGTCGTGAAATAATAAGATGATAATAACGATTACAATCATTATTTATGTTAGGAAAATCTTGTTTTAATTTTCATTAATATACCTTATACTTAAGTCAGTTATTATCAATTAGACTTAAAAATCAATCCTTTCAGGAACAGTAAAAATGAGCATTTCTATGAAATAATTAACAAAAACAAATTATTTTATTAATTGGTTATACAATCAAACAAATTATCAAAAAATTTTTTTTTTTTTTTTTTAGACAATCAGATGACTCTATTTGTCATAAAATTTTGCTAAACTCACACACAATAATTTGCAGCCGAAATGGCATGTCTTATAATATGAGCTGTGAATATAGAATTTATAATGCCCCTTATTTAAAATGTAATTTTTTAATCATCAAATAATTATTTGTAATGTAACTTTGTAATAAGTATGTTTTTTTTTTTTTTAAAAACAGTTATTGTCATGTTTAATTAACGCATTAAGGTTTTCTGCTGGGCATTTTTGGGGTCTTTCTTGGAAAAAAGGTACTGTTAGAAGAAGTTGGCTGGAACCCATATCTTATATCTTTATTAAATCTGGCATTTTAACTAATATCTGAAAGAGGAGATGATGTGATATTGTTTTTACTCTCTAGCCTATTAGGCTAGTTGACACCACCAATTAATTGATATACTTTTTATGCGCTGTCAAAACGCACCTTTGTCCTAATATTTGTAATGCGATTAGCAAGTTATGTCATCAGCCGGACAACTGCTTGACTTCTTATTGATTTTGAAGCAAACAAAAAAAAAATGATTTTGATTATGTACCAGGTTTTCGGGCCTTAAATAAGGTGTCATATTGATAAATAATGTTTTAGAATTATTTATGATTGGTGTCCTTATCTCAAAATTTTCTAGGGTTAATTAATTTTAATTTGATTACAATATTAGTACCATTGTTTAAAGTACGTATCATACTGTATGGCGGTGCTGTACGATTGTGACATCAGCATTATTTCGTAGCTTTTTTTTTTTATTTTTTTTTATATACAGTACAGTACAGTTTTATAACAGTGTCGCGACAACCAGGCTAAAACGGTTTTGGAACGTTGGGTTACTGGAAAAAGATTTAATTTAATTTTAAAAAGATTTAAAACAAATCAGTATTTATTAAATTATTGAATACCCAATACCATCGTTGAGCTTGCCATTAGGGTACCACCACTGTGTTTTCTGATTGTTTAGTGATAATTTTTCGTAACATATTGAAGAAACATAGAAAAAACAAAATATACTGAGATCGAGGAACTGTAAACGCATTTATCTTATATGCATCCCAATCGCCTTTCCAAAATTGAATATCTTGACAATGACATTTAGCGTTAGCTTAGCTGGGAACTAGGATTAAGAAATGGATTTGTTTCTGGTGAACCAAAAGTATCTGTGATGTTTTAAAATAATTGTCACTATACAATTTCTAAGTGTTTTCTTCTGAATTCCTTGTCCTTCCTTCCTTGTTAAATAAGATGTAAATAAGATAAAAATATTTTGTGGTGTCACCATTTTAATATTTTTAGCATTACAATTCAGATGGTTGACTGTAGACTGCCTCCCACCTGGTAATGATGAATCAAAATAAATTCATTTTTGAAATTGTTTTAAATGTATGATTTCATTGTTAGATTTTTTTTTTTTAAATGTTTTCAGACCACCACATTACAACTTATTTAACACTATTGGAAATGTTAATATATTGTTGTATACTTAAAACTCTTGTCTCTAATTTTCTTTTGTGTATATCCAACCATATTCCACGGCTAGGCAGGCTAAGATAAGAAGATCTTGCAGATGTGCAAAGGGTTTTATTTTGTATAAATTAATATAAAGAAATTTCCTAATTTCAGTTTTGATTTACATATTTTATCCTTTGGAAGTGACAGTTGAAAATTTTCAAAATCAAAAAACAGCCCTTTGAATTTTACTGATTTATGTGAAAATCAAGACTGGTCAGTATTATAATAAATTTTAGATTATACACACTGTTTTAAAATTATTTTCAATGAAAATTATTATTATTTTATATCGTCTAATATAATATAGTTATGGAAATACCTTGAGATCTCAGCCACTAAGCAACTGGTTTCATAAGTTTAATGAAAACTGGGAGCTGTGTAAAGGCCAAAATAATTAACATGAAATTCATACATTTTGACTTTCACATGCGAAGGTATTTTATGATTAGCATGAATAGGCAAAGAAAAAGTCTTAAAAAAGAAATTATTATATCTCTAGTGGCTAAATAACAACTAGGTACAATCAGTTTTAGAACTGTTTACACTTTAATTTAAAATGTTCGGTCACAAGGAACTTATTCAAGTTCTATAAATTTAAAATAAATTTGCCTTCAGGTTTAGGAACAGTAATTATTTGAAAAAATATTGTCTTTTGGCATGGTTTACAACTAATAATTTCACCTCTATCTAGTCTATTTATAGTTTATCTAGTTATAGGTTTCAGTATAAAACATCAATTTCCTTAAAATTTCTACAGCAGAAAATTTATTATTCTTTGAATTATGAGATCGGGTTGGTTTACAGCTACATGGATCATATAAAGAGAGATTCTGCTTAGTAGTATCCTTTGATTTTGTAATTGGCCACAAAAAATCTTGGCAGTTGTACAAAGTATGTACATAATTAGAATTTAGCTAAAGGCATATTTTCTATCACTTGCAAATGATCAGGGAATTGCACTTTTGTCGCGACCCACATTTGGGGCAGTGACATAAGGTGAATGTCACCATACATATGCATCGCTACAATAAAGCAGTGTTCCATAAAAAACCATGCGTTTAACTTAGGGGTTTTATTTAAATATTTTAGATATCTCTTGGGCATTGAGAGTTTAAATGATTTATGTAAGAAAATTTTTGTTAAAGTTTATACTGCCATCAAGTCTCGCCCGTTGTTCATTATAGTGGCAAACACATAGTTAACGAGCAGCATCACTTATTAGCTCTATGCTATCTTTGCTACTCACACTGGAATTACACAGAAAATTTAACTCCGAAAACAGTACTACCTCGCCTCAAGCCTATGACTAGGCTTCACAACCAGTATCAACTGATATTGGCCAGGGCCAACTATCTTTTGAAGCACGGAGATGCTCGTGATAAAAATATCACAAATATGATCGGAATGGTCACCCAGCCACTCACAACCACGATGTAGGTTGCTTAACTTATGTAATCGATACCAAGGAGCTGCCGCCGCTGAGCTACGGCACCCTTTTATAGCCTCTATGCTCGATGCAGCCTGTGCCTCAAGGTTCAGCTTTGGTGCATCAATAGGTAGATAAACAGTTTTTACATGCTTGGCCACAGTTCACGGCCATAAATGGTTACAGTAAAATTGCCCAATAATTTCAAAACATCGGAATCCACATCTTCAGTTATGACTGAAGATGTTTATTGTATTAAAAAAGAGAAACAAGAATCTACCCATACAGTAGAACGCAGGTTTAGTAGGACCTAATATTTGTTGTATTTAAAAAAGAGAAAAACAAGGATCTACCCATACAGTAGAACGCAGGTTTGGTAGGACTTAATATTATTTTGTTGTATTAAAAAAGGGAAAACAAGGATCTACCCATACAGTAGAACGCAGGTTTAGTAGGCCTTAATATTATTTTGTTGTATTAAAAAAAGGGAAAACAAGGATCTACCCATACTGTAGAACGCAGGTTTAGTAGGCCTTAGTATTATTTTGTTGTATTAAAAAAGGGGAAAACAAGGATCTACCCATACAGTAGAACGCAGGTTTAGTAGGCCTTAGTATTATTTTGTTGTATTAAAAAAGGGGAAAACAAGGATCTACCCATACAGTAGAACGCATGTTTAGTAGGACTTAATATTTATTAAGTGTGGGATTGACAAGAAAACCAGGGAACTACACAACTTTGTAGCACGCCATGCTTGTCGTTAGTTGGGAATTACTCTACTTAGTAAGTCGCCAATAATTATCCCATAGTTAATCACTTACCTGTAGATTCCTCGGTTAACAATTGGAAATTAGATTTCTTTAACTCTGTGATGAGCAGGCGATGAAAGTAACCTCGAACGAAATCTTGTTTATGTTTTGGTTCTTGTGCGAACCGGCGTGTGGGATTGACAAGAAAACCAGGGAACTACTCAACTTTGTAGCACGCCATGCTTGTCGTTAGTTGGGAATTACTCTACTTAGTAAGTCGCCAATAATTATCCCGTAGTTAATCACTTACCTGTAGATTCCTCGGCTAACAATTGGAAATTAGATTACTTTAACTCTGTGATGAGCAGGCGATGAAAGTAACTTCGAACGAAATCTTGTTTATGTTTTGGTTCTTGTGCGAACCGGCGTAGAAGTGTTAGCGACGTAAACGAAGCGACTGTTGTGTTTTCCTGGTGGAATGTTATCTAGACCTCACTTTAAGATTATTTTTGATCTTCCTTAACTTTGTCAACAGTTTTTCTACAGATTTCTTGGGTTCTTTACCCATTTTTTAAGTAATTTTAACAATAAATTTTTTTAAAACGCAGTTTACTAGGCTGCACGAAAACGAGAATGACAGGTCCGGCCGAGGGCGCTGATTGGTTGAAGACGTTCAGGAATTGATATTGTATTATTTTTTCTTCGTTCAAAAACTAGATAGTGCTCTGGACTCTCGTGGTTTGAGGCTGCAGGATGCGAATACTACATTAGTAATCTATATCATGAGAGACTGTGCAGTGAAGTACAATAACCCGTATCCATGCCATGCTAATACTGATCACGTACAGTTACAAACAAAAAATAATAAGCATCTACAAAAATAGTAATAATGAGTGCCCATGAATCTCGTAACGGTAATTTAATGCGGGCTTCGTGCGGACGCATCTGGAGCATCTATCGACGGAACCGTACGTGTGGTGTTTAATTATAATCGTTGTAACCAGGTATATGTATAAATAAATATACTCAAAGTATGTGGAAAGTTCAGTGTAGTAGCAGGGAAAAGAGGTTATCTCTAACTGCCAAGGCTGAGCAATCCACACGCTCAGTGCTAGTTGCTTTCCGACAGATAAAATGTTGCAGCAAAAGTTAGTAGTAGTCAAAGTTATAAATGTATCGTAGATTGCATCGCACGCACATGGGGACACACTTGCCTTATTTCATACTTTGCGGCTTTAATAAATTGTAAATGATAAAATGTGGCTATGTTTATTTCAAAATAACATTTGCCTTCGTTTCGTCATTCGAACAAATAAGTAATTGTATATAGCAACATTGTTTGTGTGCTGCCGACTCATGTCATGATCATCATCATCATCATCATCTCAGCCACAGGACGTCCACTGCTGAACATAGGCCTCCCCCAGTGACTTCCAGATCGGCCGATTGGAAGCGGCCTGCATCCAGCGTCGTCCTGCAACCTTTACCAGGTCGTCTGCCCACCTTGTGGGTGGGCGTCCTACGCTGCGCTTGCCTATACGCGGCCTCCATTCCAGAACCTTTCTGCCCCATCGGCCGTCAGTTCTACGTGCTATGTGCCCCGCCCACTGCCACTTCAGCCGGCTAATCCGTCGAGCTATGTCAGCGACTTTGGTTCGTTCACGGATCTCCTCATTTCTGATTTGATCTCGCAAAGAAACACCGAGCATAGCCCTTTCCATAGCGCGCTGTGCAACTTTAAGCTTCTTAATAAGGCCCATAGTAAGAGGCCACGTTTCAGTTCCGTATGTCATCACTGGTAACACACACTGGTTGTATACTTTCGTCTTTAGGCACTGAGGTATTTTGGACGAGAAGATGTTGCGTAGTTTCCCGAACGCTGCCCATCCGAGTTGGATTCGTCGATTGACCTCTTTCTCAAAATTGGACCTACCCAACTGGATCACTTGTCCCAGGTAAACATATTTGTCAACAATTTCAAGAATAGAGCTCCCAACTGGTACTGGGTAAGGCGCAACATGGGCATTCGACATAATCTTTGTTTTGTCCATGTTCATCTGAAGACCTACCTGTTGGGAAACTCTATTAAGGCCATCGAGCATTGTACCGAGGTCTTCCAGCGACTCTGCCATGACCACAATATCGTCGGCAAACCGAAGGTGAGTAATGTATTCGCCATTAATGTTGATGCCGAATCCTTCCCATTCCAGGAGTTTAAAAGCATCTTCCAATGCGGCGGTAAACAGTTTCGGAGAAATAACGTCTCCCTGCCTTACGCCTCGCTGCAGAGGAATAGCTTTTGTGCTCTGCTCCTGTACTCGGACCGTCATGGTGGCGTTTTTATATAAACATTTCAGCACCTCGATGTACCGATAGTCAATATGGCACCGCTGTAGAGACTGTAGCACTGCCCAAGTCTCGATTGAATCGAAGGCCTTCTCATAGTCCACAAACGCCAAGCATAGTGGTAAGTTATACTCTTCGGTCTTCTGTATAACTTGTCGCAGCGTATGGATGTGGTCTATGGTACTAAAGCCTTTTCGGAAACCTGCTTGTTCGGGAGGCTGGAAGTCATCGAACCTACGTGCGAGACGATTCGTGATGACCCTCGAAAACAACTTGTAGACATGGCTCAGAAGCGAGATGGGTCTGTAGTTCTTCAGCAAGGTGTTATCTCCTTTCTTGAAGAAGAGCACCACCACACCTCTATTCCATGCCTCCGGCGTTATTCCCTCGAGCAAGACGGAGTTAAAGAGTTTCTGATGATGATGTCATGATCATGAGTGACCTTTAATTATTAAATTTTAAAACATACCCTTCACATGTTAAACATTTAACTAAGCAAGCTCGTTGAATAACTCTCGACTTATTGTACGTGATTTATCAATCATTGTTATCTTGTTATCATCCGCTGACGCCGCGTTGCTGGCTTGACATAATGACTCGAGATGTTGTTTTGACGGAGGCTTTTCATTGTGTTGATAATAAGCTAGACAGCTAATAATATTTATTTTAGTTAGTTACTTGTACTATTATGTATTCTGTGGTTGGACTTTGAAAGTTTGCATCTTAGTTGTGAAGTTGTAGTTTACTTTGGAAACTAACAACAACATTAAACTAAGCTTAAAATTGCATGTATATTGATCCTTTTTAACAAAAAAAAAACAGAAGTGGATCGCTGTATCTAAATATGTTAGTGCTATAAATAAAACGCACATTTTACTTTGAATAATAAAATGATTTTCGTGAATAAGCACCTAGGTACCACCTGTAACATCTTAAGTTTGTCGTAGGTAGGTTGGTAATCTGGTTATTTTGACAAACAGACGAATTTTGCGGGAAAATGTATTCAATAAAATTACCTTAACTATGTCTATTATAAAATTACATACAATATAAAAGAGTTTGTAGATTCAAATATCTTCTTAATATATAAAACAAAGTCGGGTTTGTTACAACTCTTTAACTCCAGAACGGCTAAGCCGATTTTCATAGTTTATAATTTGTTGGATTTGTCTCAGTCTCGAATAGCAGAATAAATAAAAAAGCATTGTAAAAGCTGATGAAAAAAATAACTGTTAGGCGGTACTGTGTTCGCCAGGTCCGCTTATATTATATAAGAATCATTTTTATTCAAAAGCTTACTCATTCTTGAAATCAATGAGTTTGATTTTTAGCAGCGTTTCACCGTGGACACGAGTGGCCTGAGCAAACTGGCTTCCACACAGTCATAATTACAGTGTGTTTATGAAAGTGTCATTATGTTGTGGCTGTCGTACAATCGTGCATGCGTCCACAATTTACATATTGTTATATGTCTCGCAGAGTGAAAATAAACAATTGGCAGATCCGGCAGTCCCAACGTCTAATCATCTGGGAGCCGCCTTAATGACATGGCGCATTAGTAGATTTTTATAATAACACACGCTGTGTTTAACGAGATATGCACGCGGCCTTGCGTTGACGCAATCCTAAAGAAAGTGAAACTATGAAATCGCCACGAAAACGTTGCTGGTAAAAAATATGCTTTTTGCAGCTGTTTGTCAACAGTAAACAGGTACCTGGTAATTACCACAGAAGCGCTTTCTCGCCGCCAACCGCTATTGTAGACATAACTAGTTTTAGTTAATAGTCGACGAATAGTCGGACCGGTAATCACATGCCATTAGACGCAACCTTTCGAAGGGGTGCGGTGCATTTTCCCTGAACATTGTTTTGTTTCAGTCGTCAGTAACGTGTGTACCGTACCTGGTCTACAATTGACGATTATGCGATGAATTAAATACATATTATGTCTCGATGACATCTGGTGTGTATTTATTCCATACGTTTACATTGAAAAGTTGTAAATTTTGTGGAGAGCAGTGAGGTGTTGTTTTGACAGTTTAGTTCTTTAATGTGCTGCAAACATGCTGCAAAGCTAATGTGTCGGACGGAACGGGGAAAAGTTGCTACATTTACAGTACAGTACAGTGGGTACAGTTGGTTGGTGTCGTATACGACATGATTTAATTTTATTGTGTGGTTGCTAAATACATTGCCACCGATTGATTTTCAGTCGCCAGAAACGATGTCTTAGCGATGGTTGTAACGTATGCTAGGGAATACGAAAACTACGGCATTTTAGCCCTGTTCTCTAGTTGAATTTAACCGTTGCCTGCTGCAATTTTATTTATCTCCACTGCTCTACAACATTTTGCAGACATTAGGCATTTTAAAATACAATTTGTATCATGACTGTTGGAACTTTTGCCGCTCGCCAAACTACTTTTTCTATATCCTAGATTTCTTAACAGGTATGTCATAGATCTTGCCACGCTTAAGGAGCTTAGTAAGTGCATATGCAAACGTGTCAGTCAAGTTAGTAGGTAATCAACGCAGCGACATACTTTAAATTTACTTTGCATTGTTTTATTACTTATGTCCTATGTTAGCACAAACAATGGTTTATGTTCTCATACGTTCGGTGAGATGAAAAAAATACTTAAAAGAATACAAATGATTCCTATACCTATTTGTCTTTTTTTCGTATGATTTCAAAGGTTTTGCGCAACTAACATAACAGTTACCTTGACTCTAGGTATAAAACTACCAATTAATAAACCAAGCCAATTGACCAGCCGCGATGCAATTATTTTTGTCATACATAAGAAATAATATCAATTTATCGTTTTTGACGTTTATACGTGGGTAAGTACCAAAATGGTTTTTGATTTTTTTATAATACACTAGTAAGCTGTAAGTTACTTGTTCGATACGTCATATTGTTTTGTGATAGGTAGATAAGTACACAATTTGTTACACCAAATTACTTTTTCTGCTGGAAAATTTATTGTCATTCTTTAAATAATTTATGTAGGTAATGTGTTTATTATTGCATTAATTTCTCTTTTATTTCGGGTCTTTAAAATATACGATGTAGCAATAACGCTATTATCTGTATCTTGAAATTGAACGACATCGCAGCTATCAGCACTTAGGAAGTGACACAGACATTTCTCTCTCCAGCGTTATCAATAGCGATAAGATTTGTTCGACCGATTGACAATTTGACATTCCCATACAAAATTGAATAGAATGAATGTGGCTTTTAATCGAATAATCCATCATAGTTCTGAAATCCATATAACACCATACTTTTACACGTCCACAGCTTTCATTTAGTTTATTTATCAATGAACTGTTTTTTGAACCTCCATTACTCGAATGATTTGTCCAATTTCACTGATTATAAATAGTATTATAAATGGATATAACGACGATTGATCGATTCATCTGAAACTCTAATGATCTTAATTCCCAACTCTTCAAAGAAATGGAAAGCAAAATAGCCAGCAATTTTACTCCAACTGTATAAACGTTATAGCTCAATCGTGTCTATAATCGTAGTGATTTCCAATTTACAAGCGAAATTAACTATTGTGACCGTTCGGATGCCATTTATTGTATGATCTAGCATCACAAAGCTTAAGTCTATGATCATTAAGACTTGCATCATCGATCGTGGCAAATCGTGATTAATACTACACCTACTACTAGCAGGATAAGCACGTTAGCATTTGCTTTTTTAACATATTAAGCAATAAAAGTGATTGAAGGTTCTATAGGATACGTTAGGAATTTTGGAGGTCTTAATAAACCGGACTACTAATGTTTGGCAAAAAAACGTTTTCCAAAGTAACACCCAAACTATCTTTCCCAAATTTTCATTTGGCAAAACAACTTTTCGCAACTTCTCAGTTAGCAAACACTATTAATGGCAAGTTATTGTTTAGCAAATAATTGCTTGGCAATGTTTCATTTTTCCAAATATTATTTAGTCAAATGTATGGTTTGGCAAAACTTACACTAGTTTTCCAAAATATTGCAAGGCATGCGATTAACATAAGTAAAAATCATTTAAAAAGTCTTTATTGGCAAGTTAAGAGTTTCGAAAATTTTAATTAACTGCGCTTCGTACTTTTTGTGTGGTCACTGTTCTAACCTAACCTAACCTAGACTATGTAGGAAAGATCTCTGTTTGAAAAGTAAGTTTTGGTATATTAAGTAATAATATTACCTAATCTATGCATTTAGTCAACAACCATGCAACTTTTCCGGCAGCAGTTCGTTTCTGTGTATATATTGCAATTTGACTAATCAATTTTTTGGGATATAATATTTGCCAAAATAAAACATTTGCTATGTTAACATTAGCCTTAATGAAAATTGACAAACTAAAATTTTGCTTAATGATAATTTGACCAAATGAATAAAGTGCGAAATGTATATTTGCTAAAGACGCATTTGGGAAATGAAACATCGGCGATATGTTTTTTGGAAAGTGAATTTAAGCGAAATTGGCCAAATGAAATGAAAGGATACCATGTCAAGGATTTTCTACATTATTTTCAAATATTATCATCATATTTAACTTCTGACGAAAAAAGTTTGCACTACCGCACTTTTTCATAATACGTTTATTGTGTGTACTTATCTGTGTGTCTGCCCACATATATAATAGCTCCCTAACGGATAAGCTAATTTTAACTATTAGATTTTTTTGTTTAAAATACACAGGACGAATTAATTGGAAATTTCAATAATAGTGCAAGAACATAGTAACGTCGGTTGATGCTGCCAATTTTACCATTATCTCTTTATCATACTCCTCACAAATTTGCTGCAGAGAATCGTGTTTGGGCTCATCGGAATGGTCTCAATCAATAGCCTATTAACTAGTTTATATTAATATGTTTAAAAACTTGAAAAAATAATAATATATAAGGCACCTTTTAAACCCCTAAAAGTTTTTTTTTACTTAAAGGCATCGGGGGCTATTGTACCATTATATGATGAAACCTAATAGTTCTTTAGGTTAATGGCAGAAATCTATAGATTAAGAATGAAGTAAGGTATATATGTAATTGAGTACAATGCAAACACCTACTGGCCCTAATAGCTTACATACGCACGACGTCTCAATAGACGACGACAATTCGTGTTGACATAAAAAATTACATGGGAGTCTATACAGTGTTCTTAATAAAATCTCTAAGCAACTATCGTTTTGGTTTAATTACTATGAATATCAGTTAAAATTATCTTAACCTTTGTTTATCGAAAACGTTTATTAAATCAGCTTTATTTCCCAAGAAATTGTTTTCTACTTAGTTGTAACGCTTGTTATCGTGTGTAATGTAATTCATTGTTTCTCTACTTTACTACGATTGTTTTTGCACAAAATGTTATTCTTGTAAAGCAGCTGGGCATAAGCGTAAGTTTTCGGCACGGAACACAAGTTGTTTAGCAATAGGGTTCTATAATGCAACACGCACAATGGCCGAAGGAAGAGAGACCGTCCGGGCGCGCGCGCTCAGCCATGTAGCAATTTTACGCTCAGGAACACCGCGACACTGTTTTGTCGTGCCTCGCACTGGCAAGTATCTGCTTAACTAACCACCGCTTACATGAACAGCCACCGACGGTAGTTTCCATAAGTAATTATGAACTACCTATTGCGATCTGCGATTGACTGACAATTATTTATTGTGAACACACCTGTCCTAAGTCTAAGTGCGTTTGCTTAAATTCGGTACATTCTTAAAAGATGTCTGGAACTCTTCGTCACAAAACTCACAAACAACAACATGTAATTTAGAATAATCTGTATAGCTAAGGTTACCTATTTAGTGGTTTATGAAACTAAGGTGCGTAATGGACGCAGGCACGACAAGGAATTTACTTATTTTTTGTTTTTATAAACCTTTTTTTCTAAAACATGATTGTGTTGTTTTGATTGTTTCGTTTTTTTTTCCTCATTCTCATTATTCCATCTTTCAATTATGTTATTTAGTTTATTTATCTTCACGTTATATCCTTATTTACTAACAATGATCGAGTCATTCATTGGTAGTTGGACAAAAAAGGCAGATTTAATATTATCATGGTTATCTTTACTAAGTCTTGTGCTGTCATCATCCATCTTGTTTATGTCCGTGGTCAGGTCAACAGGTTGGTGGACAGAGTTAATCATTTGATTAGATTTGCAGAAAATTGCTTTAACATTGGAAATAGGAGTTGTCACGAACATGCCATCATTAGCAATGCCAGTCTTGTGCCAGTTTACTAGGCCAATATATTATTATCACCTGTTGTGACCCTCGTGTCATTCATTATGACCGACTGATAGACGTATCATGCATATTTATTTTTAAAAAAAACTGTCGCGGTATTTAGGTTTTAAGAATTTGCTAGTTCCATATTATTATAATTTTAAGTGGAATTTTATTCACGATAGCAATTAAAAGCTTTCAATTCTCTATTTTCCAATCGTGTAATATATCACTTCTCAAACTATATAGTAACATTTCACTTCTCAAACACTATCGACATCGGTCAACAAACGTAGTACAAGCGGCAGAATTTGCAGCACAACTTCATGTATTACATACATGTTAATCTTCGAAATGGATCCCGACTCCATGAATGCTGATCATAACCTGGCAACATTTTGTGTGAATATGATAACAGCGAATAGCTTGGATTTTGAAGATCAATACTTGTTGTTTTGACAGTGTGTACTTTTTGTGACTGCACAGTCAATGTGTTTAAATTCTGTGTTCAATGTGTAAACAGCGTTTTGTTATTTCCAGACGGGCGGTGCAGACAGCGCCAGTGGTGGGTCGGGCGGGTCGGGCATGGAGTGCCTGCAGCTGCGCTCGCCCCCCGGACCCTTCCACTACCTCATCTCGGAGCAGGCTAAGTCCTTTGTCGCTCTACAGGTGTGTACCATAGTATTCGCTTAAATAATCTTTGTAAACGCTTTAGACTTTAGAGTGTCTGTCAGTTTAAAGAAAATTATTGTCGGTTATTGTTCAGCCAAGAACCGCGGTTTGAATGCGCATGGCTGCTCTAGACCCTTAAAATGCAAGATTTTAAACTAACTTCAGCCCTGTGCTTTACTGTAATCAGTCGTAGCCTACATTAGCACTAACACTGTCTGCTGATATAGTTGACGACTAGATTTTTATTTGTACAAGCTACAACTAGCAGCACGAATGTTGAGCTCTAGGCGATAGATTCGCAGAAGAACCTTACAATTACGTGATTCGCTATTAGTGCGAAGTCGGCTGTGATTGGTTGTTAGTACTAGTATTGGCGCACACGCGTCTCTGATACGATAATCCGGCACCGATGAGCGCTGGGGCAAAGAGTGGTCTTTGCCGCTGGGGCAAAGAGTGGTCTTTGCCCCAGCGCTCATCAGTGCCGGGTACTGTAAATATATTCATTTCATCTGCATTTTTAAAACAATCGACACCATAGTCTTAAAATCTCTGAAGAAATGTTAAAAAAATATTATGTTCTTAATCTATTTTATCTGTAGAAAATGGTGAAACTATTAGGCGTACAAATGGTTAAAAATAATAATAGTAACATCCGCCTTTATATTTTGTGAACTATCTTCCTTGACCTGCTCGTTCAAGACCACCTAAATCACGTAGTCAGATTAACTTTTCCCATCAACACCTGTCATGCGGTTGGCTATGATTAATTCCGACCTGCCAGCCCAAGTTTACTTTGTTAGTTACTCTCTCAATGGCACAAGTTTGCTTAATTATATGATGCTTATTAAAGAAAAGTACCAATCAGTTTTCTTTGTTGTGCTTACTTATAGTATTATATTGTGTTTTAAATTAGGTATTTTTGTAGATTCTATTTTGTAGATAAAATAAAAAGTACTAGGCATGGACAGGAAGTAAATCTAAAAAGATAAGTACTTATATTATCAATTAGTGCTAGTGTAATATTATACTCGGTACCATCGTTGTTTTTAGTCTCTATCACAAGTGCGTAGGTAACCAACTAAGAAATGTACCTATGTTGTCCAGTATTTATTAATATAGCTTCATTCAAAATGAAATTTGAAATTATTAGTCTAATAACTACACTGGTAGCGACATGGAATAGAACATGTTAAGTTTTATACTTATAGTACGGTGATTAAAAGGCCCAAGTTTGTGCTAATTACGTAAAAAATTCAGTGCGATCCTAATCATTTCTTAAAACAATGTTCAATTTTTCATGTAAACTGTCGTTGAACAGGAACTCCAGAATGAGGTCGGCGCCTTACTCGAGTTTCGCGATCTCGTCATCGAGACATTCCCGAACCTGCGCTCCAAGATGCCGCCGTCGACGCCGGCCAGCGGCACGCGGCGCGACTGGGAGCCCGGCGTGCGCGTGCGCCGCAAGCTGGCCGGCGGCGGCGGCGACGCCACGCGAGCCAAGCCGCAGCCTTCCGTCCAGGTAAGGATACTATAATATCCTAGTACAACTGTAACAGTCGCAGTGATAGAAAATAGAACTGCCACTGGAACTTGATCTCAATCGAAAAGAAACGGGATGCAGTCACAAAGTAACCGGCCGCTGATGCGAGCGATAGATTGCAGTCGTCAAAACACCATAGTCTTAAAATCTCTGATAGCAATTAAAGAGTGTGAGAAGATTTTAAAAGTAGCCGTGTAATGTGCGGAGACTCTACCTCCACAATTCAATGTCATATCTTTTTATTTTGTCGAATGCAGACAGTGGTGTTATGTTGCCACCTGGCTGAATCGTTTCCGCTTGACACCGAGGCTTTTGTAGTAGGTGTCTATATGCTGCAACGATGTAATGGAAACCCTGTTGTGTTTAATGTATAAAAAACTTTGCCACTATGACAACAATGTTACGAGACTGTTTATAACTTGTAGTTTCGCACGTAACAGCTAGTTTGAGAAGCAGCAATAAACCAATGATTTTTATCTTTTGTTGAGTTTTTAATAATCATTCCTACTTTTGTTGCCGTTATTAGACTGTATAAAAACAATGTTCAGTGGTCTGTATCGTCGGTTTTCTTTCATGTTAACAAGCATAATTGAGTTCTAAAACTTAACCTTATTTACCAGGACTCCGGGTTCAGCACGGAGACCTCCTGCGGCAAAGACGCCCACTCGTCATCGGCGTCCGCCTCGGCCTCAGCCACGCGGCCGCGGCCTCTGGAGGACGAGCTCTGGGCGCTGCTCGACGTCATCCAGCGCAAAGGCGTGCGCTTACGGGACGAGGCCGAGCTGTTGCGCGGCGAGCTCGACGAACGGCATTCCGGCGACACTGCGGAGGAGTCGTTCGCGCGCGCCCTGACAGGTATTCGACCGGTTTCCAAAACTACGACACCATATAAAGATTTACCTTGAGATAAATGCGGGATCAATGCAAGTTTCTATTTGTGCGAGCTGTTTACAGAGTTGCACTCTATGTTGGTCAATGCTTGCACATTGCAAGGCTACGTTACTTTGCCAATTGTCTACCAAAAAAAATAAGTAACTGAATGCAATAAACACGTTTGATACGTATTTTAGGATACTACTGTATTTAATGCAATAATGTTTGTTTAATAGATGTTACAAGTAATAAATGAGTTTAACATTTGACAAACTAAACAACATTTTTAGATTTCTATTTGAGCGATAACCATCGTTGCGGAACATAAATAACCACGGCATTGCATTAGATATAGATTACAAAGAGCCATGCCATCTGATGCACTGCGTGGTACACATACAAAATGTGGTACGTCCGTCATGGGGCGATGCATCCCACGATCCAATTGGACAAAATAATTGAGTTGCGGCGCAGTGCATCGCGTGACATACACATAATTTTAAACGTCAATTTAAATGTTTGAAATTTTTCACGTCGAACACCGCTAAAAACTTCTTATCGGTAGCAGTTAGGATAAAAAATTGTATTTTAAGTCTTTTATGGGTTGATAATAAATAAATATTATCGCAATAAAATCATTCGATAACTATAATTCTGTCTGACATTGACAGCGACAGACTGATGTCTTAGGCGCTATGCACACTAAGCAACTTTAAGATGTTTGTTACGAACGGGCTCTATTTTTTAAAAGTTCTTATAATTTTGAGCAACTGCAACCCTAGCTACAACAGATCTAGCATACCCAAGAAAAGTTGCTAGTTTCGGTAATAACCGTTTTCGGTTGGTGCAACTGGTGATTTCAATTGCCAAAACTAGCTAATAATAACGAATTTGTACTACCTATGTAGTTATTACGAGTAACAGCAACTCGTACTCGTCTTCAACTGGCAACGTATACTCCTCTCATCTACTTACAGATAACGAAAATTGGTTTAAATTCGCATTAACCGTAAACTAGACCTTTAGTGCTGGTTGTATGTAACCGCAACCGGCAACTGCTTAAAAAAGTTATTTGACATGCATTAACATACGTTTGGTTTTGAGCTCTGGAGCCTGCGTTAGTTGCAGGCGTGTCTTGGGAATTTGGGATTAGGTTTCGTAAACTGAAGTTTCTCCGTGTGGATCGCCTTTATTAATAGTAGGAGGAACGTGAAGTGCCAAGTTGACTTATGCAACTTTGGATGATCCGCAGGCGCAGGCGGATGCAGCGAGTGCGGCGACTTCCAGCGGCTGCGTTGCGAACGGGACGCTTTACTGGCGCGCGCGGCGGCCCTCGAAGCGCTCGAGGCCGAAGCGCGCAGTCCGCCGCGCACGCCGCTCGGCCGCCTCGACGCCGCGCTCGACACTCCCTGTCGCCCGCCGCGCGTCGCCACGCCGGACTCCAAGAAGTTCGCGGCGATTCTCCTCGAGAGCAATCCCGTTGAACTGCAGCGGCAGTTGCTGACCTCCACCGTTCAGAATCAGGTTGGTATCAAATGCCTAAACCATACTAGTCGTTTCATACGACTTTTTACGTGAAAATATAGAATTCACCATACAAACTTACTTGATCTCATATGACTCTATGAGATAGTTAGCGATATAATGTACTCCTATTACTTATTTCTATAATTATCATTTTCGCTATGTACTTATGTTATCTAATGGTACTTAGTCAACGTAATACGTAATTTGTATGAGAAAACATTACATACAAAACAGTAATTATTTATTACATACATACCATAGCTTGGTAATTAAACGATATACTGAGCTTTGTTCTGTTATTTTCATTGCGATTTTCTTCAATATTTCAAAGATGTTTGAGAAACTGCGTTATTTGGTTATTATTATTATTATTAGAGTCGACTCGTGATCAAACAATCAATAAAAACGGTTAGTTCAATTTAACAATAGGTGCAATTCTTGTTCGTGACAGCACTATTTTAGTTGAATCAATTAGCAAATAAACGGCATCGACCGACACGGTGCGAATTGTTTCATGAGTTTAGCGACTGTATATTTTGTTCTCTCATTCCTTATTTCTTAAATATTGACTTCCATAAAGTTACACACAAAGCTCAACTTATATCATGCTTAATTATTCTAAAACATTCCACCCATTGGCAAGAAATAGTTTTACGTATATTATAGATGATACTAAACAGGATTCTGAAAAACTTATCTGTTGAATTGCTTTGAAATGTGTAACTAAAGTACTAGGAACTCTAATGAAATATATTATGGACATTTTAACTATAATATTTCATAACGGACTGATTAAATAAGCAGTCGTTAATGTGGTTTTATATAATTTTCATGTAATTCGAGCAATATTTTAATTATACTAGAAGAACTAGCGTTTATGTTAGAAGGGAAAACTACAAACATTTTTAGTGATGCTATTTACACAAGTATTGCCTAAAAATATTAATATTTAACAATCACAGTTGCAAAACCGTTCAATATAGTAAGATCGTGAACTTCGCAAAAACTTATTATTTTACTACTATACACCCTTATTATTAAGTGCTTTTAGTTTAATAATGCCTAATTTCTATGACCTTAAAGAAATATTATATGAATAAAAACGGCTCCGTGAAATCTGTTTCGGCGTTTTACAAAACAACGCTGATGTTTATTTTTATCAAAATAATGATCGTTAGTAAACGAGAGCACAATGTTACGAAACGACAAACGCAAATAGCTTAACTGAATTTTTGAGACATTTTTTGTGTTCGCAAATTACCTGATGGTTAATTGCAGAACAAGTGAGGTAATAGAGCAGTGCTGGTTGAGGAAAGCTTGCAGTAACGAGGTCCATTCGGAGTGTCAAACGGCGTGACGTAACTGAGGGATTTCTTCAAATTACGCGGAACAGTAAATAAGGCTAATGGAGTGTGGCCACGACCATTTGCGTCGTTCTTACTGCTTTAGTACAACAAAGCATTGAGGTCAAAAAAGTTTTTGAATTTGACTGTAATTAATAAATCTTCCTACCTAGGTAATTTCCATTGTCGAACAATTGTTTTAAAAAAATAATGGTTTTTAAATGGAATCGCATTTTAAATAAGTATCTTCTAGAAAATAGCTTGCCAAAATCATGTACGTATGCTTAAAACGTAATCTTTACAAAATCCACAAAGCGTAGGTATTTGCATTGTTCCTTTTGTAGCAGGTAGATGTGATGCCGCTAGTGTGTGCAAGCCTTTTAACTAAATCCTACGTACCGAACAACTCCATTGTCAGCATTTTGAATGCTTATTTAATGGCGATTGCAACTGTCGGTGTCCTTGACTGCGATTAATCGGCTATCCGTAAATATTTCTATTGCGTCACCACCAGATCATTACCGATAATCATCTAAAAGCATCACTTTAGGTTTTACTTAAACGTTTATGCGTCACTCGCACCTTAGCCTACACTGATAGACCATATCGTGCTATAAAATATTTCCTTATATCAAAGGCTGGCTTAAACACAGCCGTACAGTAGAAACCTGAACTTTTTTACACTTGATAAAGTGGTGCGCGCAATTTCAAGGCCAGATATTTTTGCACTGATCAAATATTTGTGCAGATATTTAGATAGCGCTGATTACCGTTAGTTATTTTAGCTAATTTAATACACAATATTTTTAAATTTTGTAGCGTAATATATAATGCATGAACCTTTGCCCTTGGTTTTAGAAAGGCCTTTTAACTAAGTGTCCAATTAAATAATTTAGTAGCCACAAAGTGGTGTCAGTATTGATTGAAACGTACCTGATTCGACTCACGCATTTGTTTTATCTGCGTGCTTGCTTTTATCGTAGGCACTTTTATCTGAAGAATGTACATCCTATTAAGCATACCAAATACAGGATGTAAATATGGATTTATTAAATTGAAGGTCAATATCACTAACAGTGTAATTCAGGGTTTTACTACTTCTCATCTCAAAACAACTTTAATAAGTCATCTGCTGCACTGAAAGGTTTCTCAGGAAAATACAAAGTTTAAATGCGTGCTCAAACGGTTTGGATAAAATGCATCCCGTTCTAGCTTACATCAGAATGTTGTCATTGCAATTTCATTCTAAAGTGGGGCTTTCCTCAATTATGTTCAATCAAAAACAAGTGTTTGAATCAAATCAAGATTTGGCGAGGTGAATCATTGGGGAGTTGGAATAACACCTTTAAATCGCTGGAACTTCTAAGCAATAAGAAGTCAGTAGGGCACACAAGAGAGGCAGTAGTTCACAAGACCGTTATTATAACTGCTAAACGGTCATAACGCGATTAACCTCTGCTAATCGCTGCCCTACTCCCTTCATCGCTGCGACTGTAGCCCACCGTTAACAGTTGAACACCACCGCGGTTTGTCATGACTGCTCTATACCAACTAAACAGTTGAAACCTTTAGAACTTCTTATTCTCATCTATTTCAGTTACAGCAACTAAAATTCCGGCAATTATAATTTCTGTGCCAAAGTGAGGTTGGATTTATAATAACCATATTATCGTTTATAAAAAGTAACACCTTTCCGGATTCGCCAATTCTGAGCAGAATGATAAACGTATCTAAAGGATCGCTAGTAAAATAATATTTTAACTTTTACTGTCTTAATCAGAGTGCATTTACTAGTCCAGACTAAGGTTATACCACTGATTTTTGAACGTTAAAACAGTGGTTTAACCTTAGTCCCGGAATAGCAAATACACTCTGAATAAGATAAAGTTCTTTGAATAAAACGGATCTATATTATAGTGGCTTGCATTTGAATTGCAATTATTTTAGTATTGTAAACTTTATACAATAGTGTATGTTTCGTGTGATGTGACATAGAAATGAATTCGTTTGTAGTTGTTGTTATATACTTGTTGTTCTATGTATAATCTTGATTGCCGACTGCATCATGCCGTTGGCTAAGTAGTTTATGACTACCGTCAAGCTATAATTTGTGCTATATCACGTATAATAAGCATTTTCTTCGTTTTAATCGCTCGCTTTACTTGTCGTAACACTAACATCATTCGGAGGTACCTATTATACTCTATTACCGCTCCGTTTTTAAATAATCTTGTAAATATCATTACAATTTTATCTGTTCTATAACAATAATGTACGATTGATTAATGCCTTTCGTGCGTTATTAGTTTCTTTTTTTATACTTTGCTGATTTTTATGTTACTATGATGGTGTTCAGTTAAGCGTTTAAAAAAAATATGTTAGCTTTAAATGTTTAGCGACTTTGTGGTCTTTTGAAAATGTGTTAATATTATTTATTTAATTGTGTTCCAGGTGTTGATTGACCGATTGAAGCGGGCGGCTGCGCAGCGGACGTTACTATTAGAGAGGCTAGAGCGCGCGCGAGACCTTAACGAAGACCTCAAATTTAGGGTAAGTGATCTTATTTTTTATTTTTTTAATTTAATTAGACAATCTTGAGGTGAAAGAGGTGTTTTGCGTTGGAATATGTTAATTTCTTTTAATCGTTATCTTTTATAGGGTTAGACCAGTAGTTTTCCTAATTTAAAATTCTCTCTTTGGACTTTTTCATGTCGTTGTAGATAATAGTTTACATTCAATTTATGTACATGGTTGCTATGAATGCTATGATACCATCACGGGTCATCCCAACGACCCATTCTTAGAATAGAATAGAAACACTATTTATATAATCATGTAAATCCAATTATCATCCATGACGGATCCTCAAAATCTTTAGGATTTATTAAAACTACAGAACTATCTTCTTTTATGGTTTAAATAGTCTTAAAGTATGAATCGCTTACTAAGCAGTCGCAACCTAGCAGCACTGGTTGTAAGTCGTAAATCAATAATTTAGCCAGTAGTCTCAATAACTAAAATGATTTTGTCATTTTTATTGACTAACACTAATATTGTATGCCCATGCGGCGGGACACCAATGTTTTAACCCTAATATTGCCACCTCTCTGTACCTGTGATTCATATTAAATAAATTTGATTCTGATTTGAACTAAGTTTCGATGTCACCTGTTCCAGCTGGAGGAAAAGAGCATAGAGCTGGAGGGCGCCCTCGCGCTGGTGCGCAAGCTGGAGGGCGGCGGCGGCGGCGGCGGAGGGGGGGAGGGCGCGGCGCGGCGCTCGGCGCACAGCAGCATGCGCGACATGCAGCCGCTGCCGCTGCCGCCGCCCGACGCGCCCGACACGCCGCGCCGCCGGCCCTCGCGCATCCCGCTGCACACGGCGCACACGGCGCACACGGCGCACACGGCGCACACACTCACCTCGCACAAGGGCGCCGCGCCCCGGCCGCCGCGCTCGCCGGCGCCCAGCGTGTCGAGCGTGGCGCGGCCGGCGTCGGTGGGCTCGGTGCGCTCGCTGGCCTCGAGCCGCGGCCGCAAGGAGCCCAAGTCGGCCGTGCCGGTGCGCCGCTCGCCGCCCGCCGACAACAAGGTGCGAACACGCTCCTTCTGGAATACATGGTTCTTTAAAGATTCCGGCTCGTAGAGCCCTAACAGTGCCCGTGCTAAACCCACCGTGTGAGAGTGCACCCAGTGACTTACCCCCGGGACTCCGCCGCGCAGTGAATCATGCCATTATGTCGATCGTAAGTTTTGTTTTCGGATTTACTTCCGGCTTCTGTTGAGTAACCTTGCGTTCGTTTCGTTTGACCGTAGTTCCGTACCGTAGACTAGGAGCATGCTTCGACTAACCTTGTTTGTCACTAATTCGTGTAAAATTGTGATGGCTCGAAAATCTATTCGTGTGAAACGATGTTAAACCTAAAAGTATTTTGCACACGTCGTGCGTTATCATGAGGAGTACATCTATTGTACTATAATATATCCGTAGAGCGCATTTTTAATGCCAAACTTGGAACATTACAATTACGTAATGCTTATCCAAAGAGATTTTTATGCCACACAAGTACATATCATTGTATAAATCCTAGTTCATGCTAATCATAATAATTGTAAAAGTTATTGTATATGGGATTCAGTACAATATTTGCTTGTTTTGAAACAATTGATAACAAAGTACATAAATGATACTATCCCACATATGAAAACCAATATATGTCACGCACAGTTTCAGTTATCCTAATAATATTATTATCATTATCTAAATTAAAATATTAATTTATAAACAATACCCTATGTAATCATGTAATTATCATTTTTATGTTTTAATACTGATGGTAAGTGTGTTGTCTTTCACAAGTATTAATCACCAGTTGCCACTAAACACATCGCTACTAAATAGTTTTAATTTTGGATTCTTTGAGTTTATTTAGTTTAAATTCAGTAATTTTGAGTTTATTTGTTTTGACATAGTGGCATAATCGCATACTAATCGGCTAAATTGAACACTTGCAAAATTGAGGCCTCCCACATGGCTGAGCACTGTTGACTATTCTTGGGCCCACAGTAATACTAGATACTACGTTTGAATTTGATGCACCATGACATAGTCGACGAGATATCTAACTTTCTTTAACACTTTGTGATATTTCTAGAAGTATATCGAAAATCTCACGCTCGTTGGAATACATAGTAATTCGCTTCACATACCGAATTTAAAGTGCTAGTGTTCCAAAGTGTAACGATGATTTAACCGGGAACAAAATAACAGAGTAAGTAAGACATTTACTGTATCGTTCAACTGGAATGCAATCTCTGCTTTCGAATTTTGCGAGTCCGTCGGGCGCTCGCCGCCAGTCGACGTGTAGTCGATTGTCGCGTAACCCTCGCAGCCAGTCGACGAGCGGTCGATTGTCGCGTAACCCTCGCAGCCAGTCGACGAGCGGTGGACTGTCGCGTAACCCCCGCTTGGCATTCCGGCAGAGGGAGCTGGCGGTGGGCGAGGGCGGTGCGTGCTCGCTGGAGTGCGCGTCGCTGCGCGAGTCGCTGAAGGAGTCCCGCGGCGGCGGCGCGTGGCGCGCGCGCGCTCGCCTCGTGGCGGAGTACCTCGCGCGCACGCAGCGCCTGCGCCCGCTGCCCGCCGCGCACACGCTCGCATACGCGCCGCACACGCACGCACACACGCACACACACACCGGCCCGCAGAACCTCGCCACGGAACTCACGCGCTCGATCCTGGATGAAGCGGCCGACCCGTTTGCGGAGCCCGACTCGCTGTGGAACGGCAAGCCGCAGCAGTACTTCGAGAGCATGCGCCTGGATGAGCCGGGGGAAGAACCTGATATGGATAACGACTCGCTCGCCCCGTAACCGGTGATCGCTTTCTCGTATAAATCCAAATTCGCAGTGTGCTCCGGTTTCTGCCCGTCTAAGGTTCTTTCAGATTAGCGTTCTTTATTTACTATTTAAGCCTGTTTTGGAATACTAGCTACACTCGCGCTTTATTAAGCCAAACGCTATGCGCTCGGATCAGATACGGCTCGCGTATGACTTATTCGCATCTACGTTCATACGAGACGCATCTGGCACAAGGCGCCGAAAACTCGCTAATCTGAAAAATTCCCTAGTCCTAGGCGATTTGAGCTTAGTAGGGCGAAGATCCTTCACAAAACGATTAAGGTATATTCTACTTTATTCGTGTCTTTGCACTCGCTCCGGAATGATTTAAATTAGATGAATTAAGAAATATCAAAATCGTTTTGCGAAGAACGAGCCAGATAGATATGTGTTTGATCCGTTCGAGGCTCGGTTGAGGCAACATTTAATATGATCAAAGAAACTGTCGTTGGCTTTTAACCTATCAAAGGACTTTATCTGGTCCGTCGTTGATCTCAAAGGCCAATCATTGTATGGGGTTTAGTAGTGGGTCGCGCAAATGCACGTCTCGTTTGTTCCTATCATCTCCCGCCGCCCGGCGACTCCTCTCTGTTTCTTATTGAATTCCATTAACAGATCAATCATTCCACACTGTAAAAGGCACGTCGCTGAATGTTTAGTGATCTGTGAGTGTGTGAGTGAGTGTGATACTTCTGTCACATCTTGTTGTTTACGTGTAAGCGTCAATTCGGTCAGGGCCATAATATTTATTTTAATGTACAATAGTGTTTCCGATAAAATTCCTGTAGTAAAATTATAATTAATTTAATCTTTATGAAGTATAAAAAATATTTTAATCTTTTAAAAATTCGAATGAATGTAATGCAATAGATAAGTATGTTATAAAAATGTCTTTGTTCGTTGATGCCTTAGTGGTGAATATTTAAAATATATTAAGTGTTATGTCCAATAGCATTATATATTGCTGAATTATAAATTCACCCAAATCAATGAAGTGGTGCGCTCGTTAAGCCCGTGTATTTGAATGTATGCAGATGATGGTAGCTATTTAACCTAATTTCGTCATTCCTAAGTCTATAAAGGACAGACTGTAACTAATTTTATATTGAGTGAGAGCTTGGAACGACTGTAGCAAGGCTGTGAACACTTAAGTGTGCTTGAAGTTGTATCTGATGTAAAAATAGATGGAGGCGATTAAAATAGTGTAAATTAGCGGTAAATATTAATGGTTCACAAGGTACATCTATGATTGTGACGACTATTAATTTATACATTATTTATGTATTTACTCAATAGTAAGAGTGGTAGAAGTTAATTCAAACGTCCAAAGCTGTACGTCCTATTAGTGCGGCGGGTACGGACCGCGGCTGCCTGAGTTACTGAAATATTGTTGGTTTAAATAGCATAACAACATTTTTTTCACACGACAAAGCTCGGTAACAAATAGTAGGAGACTGATTTTGTATAAATCTAATGAAATAAATAGTGATATGCTTATACCAAGGGAGGAAGGGGGTATACTCCATTTACATGCCCTTATTGTATATTTGTTTCTAAGCTTCTTACTGTGTAAAAAGTTATTGCCTATTTAAGGTCTCTAAATGTAAGTAATAAAGTTATTCATAACAATTCCAATTCTATAGACTATGACTGTATTTTTATAAGTTAGGGATTAATAGCTAATATAATTAAGTCAACTGTTTATTGTACAGCTTTCATTCACGCTCTAGTATTTGTAAATTATTAAGCCACTTCCTAGCTACAATTAAGATACTCATAAAATAATCTAGTTGACTTGAATCTAGTTGATGACTATCATTGTAGAGTTGTACAGAAATCATATCATTATATACAAATTATTCAAATAAATTGTTCATATCAAGTTGCCGGGTTTAATTTCACCGCCCAAAACACACTGTTTCCAAAATACTCAACATTTATATTAGCATAACAAATAAAGATACACAAAACTTAACAAATTGGAATTCATGAAACACTAGGTATACTCCTAGTAGAAGTAACAAATGGTTAACAAAATAAAGTCTATCAAATATCATTTTTGGTAACTAAAATTATCTAGTAAAATAATTATTTCACTTGGTCAAACTTAGGTCCTAATTGGATATCCCCTATTTCTAAAGTTTCAGGGTCTTTTTTTATTGTTATGAACCCATGTTGTTTCAGTTCTGAAACAAAACCATTAGATTATGTTATGCATTGATTACTCGTACCGAAGGCTGTAAATGACACAGGTGATGTGGGAAAGTGAGTATGTAAATTGACATAGTTTAAAATAGAAATAGTAGAGGATTATTTATTGTGACTCGTCTTGCTATGCTACAGCTAGAACGAGTACTCCGTTACAAAACTTGAAATGGTATTGGTAAGTAATAAAAGACTACAACCGAGAAAAGAAAGATTTGTCTATTCACCGGCAACCATTAATTAACAGATTCTATCGATGATTCTATTGGCGTAGTGGTGCATATTGAATTCACCGTTTTCTCAAAACTTTGCGAAAATGAATATAAATTAAGCCAGCCGATATCTTGTCCCGAAGCGGTAGTAGGATAAAGCCATATTTTTGGGACGTGAAGAGAAAGAGGGTATATACTGCATAAGTGACTGACTACGGAACTATAGCCACTTGTCTAAGCCCCCTGTATTTTCTACACCTACTTGCCGAGTGTCGAATCGAGGTAAAGCATTTCGCACAGCCCCGCCTTGATGCCGCCCATGATCAACACCATGGGTCCCTTCTGAACTTGTTTATCGAGTTCACTTACTGAGTATGGAGGTGAAGCATCTCGCGGCGATGACGGCGCGGTGTCCCGCCAGTAGCGGCCCGCGGGCGGTGAGGCTGCGGACTGTTAGCGGCCCGCGGCCCGCCTTGATGCTGCCCAGGATCTTCACCATCGTGCCTTCTGTGCCCCACTGGTCGCTGCAAAATAGTATTATAATATAATCTTACAATCGCACTTATTAGCTAGCTCCAAACCACGGTGTACAAGGTATAAAAAAATAAAACTAGTATGTTCAATTAAAAAGAGAGGTGATTTTCAACTTTTTCTAGGGGAGCAACTAAAATCAAGGGAAACAACGAAATCTGAAAAAAAAAAGTCCCTATACCAGCTAAAATCAGTTTGTACGGAGAGATGTTTTTTTTTGTTTCCATATAAAAAGAAACTCTTTAATAGCAAATGTCGCCGTTGGGTGGATCGTCAAACATGCATAGGTATCAAGGTATGAAATGCAATTTTTCTCGAATATCACGAGTCACGACATTGTGTTAATATTGTAAATTGAGTTCAAAAATACTTACCGTATAAATCTCTTCGAGTCAGTCGTCTGGTCGGAGTCACCCAAAGACACCTTGGTCCTGTCCAAGCTGCCTAGCGGCGTCTCTGAACTGTCACTACCATGCCTGGCCCTCTCCTGCGTAGTGCGTACACTCGCTTGCACTACTTCGGTGGGCTTGGGCGGCGGTAGGTCGGCCAGACCTACTTCTTGCAGCATCACTGTGAGACGCGTTTCTGGATTCTCTGGGGATTCGTGAGGGGCGGGCTGGACGTTCGCAGCGGAAGGTCTATTTTCTTTGTCTGCTTCTGTTTTGAGATAAATTGCTTAACCTGAGTTACGGATACAATATCATGACTTAAGATTTTAGTATGAGTTGGTAACGTAAATGAGGGCTATTGCGTGTGATAATTTGCCGCTAGAAGGCTTAGTGTCGCGTGAGGTCTCTGAATCAACGTCAGTTTGTGGGTGGCTACTAGCTACGTACGCGGGCTTATTTGAATTATTGTGAATATTTTACGATACCTGAGATTTACTATCGAAAATATGAGTTACGGGTCAATGAACGTCAGTGCTTACCCTTAGCCAGGCTTGGTAGTCAAAAATTTTGATTGGTTTTCACCCGTAAGATAGGTGAATAAGGTTCAAAATAATGTGGTCCCTATTGTACCAGTTCCTGATTAAGGGAACCGGAGCTAAGAAAAAGAGGTGCAAAAATGTTTTTTTGTGAATTATATTAGACTCCCGGCTGCAATAAGTCCCCATATAATTGCCTTGTCAGAAGCTATATTTTTGGGACGTGTATAAGTGCCCGAGAGAGGGCCTATGGGAGCATAGCGAGGCTTACTTGTTATGTGGGGCCTATATACTGAATTAATAAGTATTACAGGACCTCACTCGACAGTGGTGCCGACTGGTGAGCACAAAAACGGTAGGCTATACGTAACTTGTGCCCAATTACGTCTAGGTCACTGACACGTAATGGAAGGAAAACTATATTCAAATTACATGGTTTAGTACATTATGCATAAAAAAAGTTTAATACGCAGAATGACCCTTATTATCATCACGACGTCCTGCACAGCGTTTATAGTTTCGCGGCGTGACAATCTCACAACCTCTTTAACTTGCTTATACTTTGAGCTATACGTATCGTTTCTTTGGTTTTCTGTCTGTCATTAATATATTTCTGATTGTATATCCCAATTCCCAAGCATAGGTCTCTATCAAATATTATAGCAAATGCACTCTGAATAGGACAGAATAGGTTTAATGATTGACCGTTGGGTAGGTATGATATACACAATAACTTTTAAATTCATCCAGTTCCTGCTCCATTTTCAACAATACTTCTTGAAATTAAAAGAGTTAAAGAAGGAGGTAATAATCAAAATCTTATATTATTTATTCGTGGGAATGCTATATCAGGAGCTTCTAATATGAGGGGGATTAATCAATTTCCAAATCCTTCAATTATAATAGGTACTTACCTATAACGATAAAAATAAATGCATGGGCTGTAACAATTGTATTATACTTATTGTCCGTTGGGTAGGTATGATATACACAATAACTTTTAAATAACTGAAAAAAAGTTTAAATAAAAAATACAAAAAAACATACCAACATCAGGTGCTGTTTCAATAGCCATTTGTTGACTTTGTCGAAACGAAACGTAGCCAATCAGCCTTTGTCTTTTGGGCTGTGAAACAATTCAAAATTGTGATAACTATTTAAGATCGCGTTATTAAAACGTACCTAACGGCAATACGATATGCATGTTTTGTAATGTGGTTTGTTTTTTCTTCACGCGATGTTCATTACTAGTCTTAATCGATTGCTAGATTGCTATCCTCAGCAATCAGTCATATCTTTAAAAGAAATAAGACTCTATCAGGTGTAAATTTTGTTCTATTGTTAGGTATTATATGACCAAAAAGGACAAGAATTAGTGTTATTATAGAGCAAAAAGAATAAACCTAGCTAGCTAAAACTAATAGAAATAAAAACAGAACAAACAAAATATGATAAAAAATGTAATAAAAAAACAACTCACTGAGACTTCATATTCACTGGTACGCTTACGAGACTGAGAGAGCACCTCTAATTTCTGAGTTGGCAAATCTGCTATGTCTTCTGGGAGCGCAGGTAGTGTCACATTTGGTTGTTCCACTGTATTCAGTGGATCGACTACATTGAAACTCTCTCGCGCGGTTTCTAACTCGGGGACAGGCTGTTCGATTTGAGCTGGTACTACCAATTCTCTCTCTTCTTCAATCCTTTCGAGCACAGATCTGGTGCGAACTCGGCGAGATCGTTCCGCTACGGGTTCCTAAAAAAAAAAAAGAATAGACAGGACACGAAAAGGATGTCGTTTGGGACTTCAGGATCTGAATAAACGCGAAATCAGGGATCACGCGTCAAACGAATTGCTTGACTTTTGTTTCGTCAGGTAGGCCGCTTCGTTAAGCAATATTCTTGCCTCTATTTGTGCACACGAACACGACGTTACCGATTTTTTTTTATCAAAGCTCACCAATAAATCGTATTATCAGATTTAACTTTCATAAATATGTAATTACGACCAACACTGCCTTTATGAGGGAAAATCTAAGTTTACCTTCATTACTAAGCAAAAATTTTATACCTATAGCAAATTTTGCGTTATAGCGAATCTTATCCTAAACCGAAATAGAAATTGTATGCTCTTTAAAAGCAAAAAAAATATAAAGCCCAATATGCTGGATGGATGGATTTGAAATATCTTGGAGGTTTTTCCTTATACAACTTTAGTAAGTAGTACCTAGCTACTTCATATACTCGAAAAGCAGTATCATAAAAGTCAAAATAATTCCATAGTCTAACGAATGTTTCATCAGAATCAACTATCATTGTACAGTAAACATATATCATAATAACCACGTACCTCCATTTCCCTCTCGTCCACCGCGTGTCTGTAGACGCCTAAGTTCCTCTGGTAGAGCCTAGTTAGAGGCCTTGCTATGCGGCCGTCTAGTCGCGCGCCGGCAGATGCGGGCCGACGGAAATATGTCTCCACGGGCACTCGGATGACGATTATATCGTCGGAGCTGTCCTGGAAGGGTCACTTGTATGTTGTGGTATACGATTTATTGCAGGTAAAGAATAAAAATACACTAATGACGGTACTAATAACACAACAATGGTGATAGCAGATTTGCTGAAACGCAGGCGCAGAAAAGATACTAACTACCTTTCGTATTTATTTTATCGTGGGTAGTGTTAAAAATGTGAAAAATACGAATGACAGGTTTAGACGTGTGTTAAATTTGACCTAAGATAACGTTTGTTATATTGGACAAAGAGTTTCAAATTAATAAATACTAAAGTAATTACCTACCAATTTTTAATCAACATCCTGTCAAAAATTAAAGAAACGAACGATGTTTTTAGTTTTAGATAGAAAATAAAAGAAAATATGTCGCAAATTATCTATTCAAACCCCAAGCGAACGTAAAAATCACGTTACAATACCACTATGTATCCGCTGAATTAGCCTGTTTACTAACATTGGTCAGTGACAGTCACCAAATGTGTCGATCACTTTGACCGAAAACAGGCAAACCGGATAAAAAAACTTGCGTTCAAGAATACTGCAGTCGACCGAATACCGGGCTAGCTGCTACTTCACCAAATTCTGTAAACACAGTTATTAGTGAAGTTTTCGGTGGTTTCAATATGTATTTAGTCAGTGACTTACTTCGCATCTGAGCTCCACCGCCGGGTTCCCGATACGAGTGACGAGGTAGTCGGCGCTGAGTTTAGTCTTCTTGTCGATGATCAGCCTGTTCTTCAACCGCCGCCTCTTCGCTTGCGGCTGATCTTCTAGCTCCTGAAATGAACTTAAAGATATAATCGCGGGAACAAAGTAGTTTTTACTTTACAGAAATTTTCCTACGAAACTGTCGGTACACGAAAATAAGTAGCTGTGCTTCAAGCGAAACTTATTTTAAGAAATCTACCTGATATTATAATTATTATATTAAATCGAATTAAGTGTATGTTATAATGAATAGAATCTGAATTTATTAGATAGTTAGTTATATTATATTGATTTGAATTTTCAATTGAATTGGATTAAATTAATTAATGTTTCTTATGTCACTTGTATGGACTCTGTTTGAAATAATTTGATTTTATTTTATTTATTTATTTTATAATGTAAAAGTAGCTCTATCTGTTACGTAACGTAACTTACGTTTAAATCTGACACAGCTTGAACCCAAGGCAACGACTATAGGATACTTTTTAAAATTATCTTATTAAGGGAAGCTAGGGGATGATAAGTTATGGCGTAGTCAGACAGCAAGTTTTACTATCAGCGCTCTACAGGGTACGCGACGTCCTCACAGCCTAGAACAGATGCCAGTATGCCCAGGCATGATATGTGACTTTTAATGACTATTATATTAAAGTTCAAACATTTTTTAGCTCTTCATCAACAACGTTATTCCAGAAAGGTGTATAATTACTAATTATCTTTCAAAGAGAACACTTCAGACAACATCACCTGTAGTTCAATTTCTACGACTCTTTTTTCTTCAGAAGTGGATTCCTCAGGTTCTTTCTGTTTCTCTGGCTCTGGTATTGGAATTATGTCAACTTGGGGCTCTTCGGGAATTTGCCTACAAAAATTTAACATGAGATTATGAATAAATTTTTATATCTCCAGTTTACCACTGACGTTTCCTCGGATAATGGGGCTAGCTAGGGATAAGGGAGCTATTCACACCGCGAAATATCTCATAGTTGGTTTACATTCGCGTTACTACTACTACTAGCAAATGTGCACCAGCAAAGTAAATACTTCACGCTTTAGTTAGACTACAAAACCATTCAGTCGCGGGTCGGGATCCATCCCGCAAGGGTTTAATGTTTGTGTGATAAAAAGAGTAGGTATTTTTACCGGAATGATGGACGAGTTCTAAATATTTTATTTGTATTTAAAACATGTCTTATTGCCAGTTTCCGGAACCTTGAGTGCATAAATACCTAATAAAGGAGTACTAATAATAATAATGAGCTCTCGCACGCTCGGTAGCGGCAGCTTGGTGCAGAATTTGGTTACGTGGGTTTGTTTCTGTGATGATATAATTATGTATGCTTCATTTTACAAGCGCAACCGTGCGGTAGCACTCCTCATTTGGGTATCATCATCATCATCTCAGCCTATTGCAGTCCACTGCTGGACGTAGGCCTCCCCCAAAGAGCGCCAAGAGCACGATCTCCCGCTTTTTTCATCCATCCACTGCCAGCCATCTTCCTAAGGTCATCGGTCCATCGAGCTGGGGGTCGTCCTACACTACGTTTGCCTAGGCGTGGTCTCCACTCGAGAACACGTTTACTCCACCTTTCATCGGTTCTGCGACAGATGTGGCCAGCCCACTGCCACTTAAGCTTGCTACATTTTTGGACTATGTCCGTTACTTTAGTCCTCTGCCTGATGATCTCATTTCGGATTTTGTCCTTTAACGAAATCCCAAGCATCGTCCTTTCCATAGCTCGCTGAGTGACATGTAGTCGGTGGGCCAGCTTTACTGTCATATTCCACGTTTCGGCTCCGTAGGTCATCACCGGTAAGACGCACTGATCGAATACCTTGCTCTTCAGGCATTGTGGCAGTGGCGACGAGAAGATATGACGCAGCTTCCCAAACGCTGCCCAGCCAAGCTGCATCCTCCTAGCGATTTCCCGCTCGAAGTTGTCTCTACCCAACTGCATCACTTGCCCGAGGTAGACATACTCATTGACAACCTCGAGCGCCACGCTTTCGACGGAGACCGGTCCGGGGATGGCATGATCATTGAACATGACTTTAGTCTTGTCCAAGTTCATCCCCAGGCCCACGCGTCGCGAGGCAGCGTTGAGGCTTTGCAGCATTTTCTGCAAATCCTCCAGCGATTCCGCCATAATGACAATATCATCGGCAAAACGGAGGTGCGTGAGGTGTTCGCCGTTGACATTGATGCCCGCTCCTTTCCAATCCAGTGTCTTGAAGACATCCTCCAGTGCGTTCGTGAACAACTTCGTGATCATTTGGGTATGCTCAAACAAATCTGACACACTTGTAAAAAGAACAGGGAACACCCAAACTTCTAATATGAAACTTCATAATATTCTTCGACTTCGAAATATAATTTGAGAAGCGAATACATAAACACAAAAAAAAAAACATATCGCATAATATCTTACTAACTTTTCTGGACCAGACAAATCGGGAAGCTGGATTTCGGGAATTTCAGGGATATCTGTAGGAATTGGATAGAAGCATTATAGGATCAAGGAAATATGGAAATAAATTGTATCTGTGAGGAACTATTTATATCACATTCAAGTTAGTACTAAGATAAATTTAAATCTAAAAAGAAAGAAAAAATTAACAAAATATGTGCCGTCCAATAAATTGTCAGATGGTGGGGGACAATTCATTTAATAGGTTGCAAGTTTAAGTAGTTAAGTATCTTTTTCCAAATTAAGAGAAATGACATAGTTACAAGTTATGAGTATTTACCTTTCTCTAGGCCTCCCATAGTCAACCGATCTTCACCAACAGCTACCGAAAAAAAATAAAGACATACATTAAATTACAATAAATACCTTAGGATCAGAGCGATGTATGTGATGATGTCCAATATTTATTTATTTATTTAGCGTGGAAATATTTATGTTCTAGATCTAGAGGTTTCGTGCTAATCAAAAATTGTGGCATATTTTTTTACTGAACTTAAGTAGGTATGTTAAAGTAGTTCGAATGTTTGCTCCTCTGTTCTTCTGCAAGGGAAACTTACGAATCATCATTAGTTAACGTACAGTGCCGGTCCTATTAAAATTTTTAGGAGGTGCGAGATATAGAAGTGGCGCCCCTCTAAATAAAATAGGTTGTAAGCTATGGAGCTGATGGCAACAATTCTAAAATAAACATTGTCATAATAAAGGATAACTTCCGCTAATAGGAGTAGGTAACCAAAGTTCGGGGCATCCATTATAAAACAGCGCGATCAAAGTGAGCGCGAAAAAAAATTGTGCGCTTCAATTATTCAAAGTATTATAAGTATGTAAGTATATGTGGAAGTTTGAAGGTAACCGAAAAACTGCGAGCGAAGCGAGCGCAAAATTGTATCGAGTTATTAGGCATTTTACACGAGAGGGTATGGCGACAGTATTGGTGAATGTGACATCTGCAGCGGCACGCAGAATGTATGTAAGCCGTGCATTACAATTGCACTTGCATACATTTATACCTCCACTTTTGCCAGAGATAATGGGCTAGTTCAAGATTTTTTTTGACTGAGTTGATGCGAAATATATAATAAAATTTGAAAAGTTTTAGAATAACTGTAAAATAATTGTAACGTGATTCGAGGAACAAGATCATTATTGCGAACGAAATCGAAATGATAAGGAGCCCATTATTTTAAATAGGATTGCGCCGTTGTAGCTAGACTAAAGTAATTATTATGTAGCAAGAACAAATGCCGCGAGCGAAGCGAGCGCGAAAAAAATTGTATTTACAAATTTACCGCTCGCACCACCCTAGGACAGCACAAAACAACTGGGAAAACTACCCTATTAGTAACTCATATGGCCAAGCCAACATTGGCTAAACAACATTTCGCGGGCGCGTTGTGCGGCGCGCGCGACTTGTCGGTCGTGTCGAGTTGCGCGCCGAACCAGCTGGCCTGCGCGCCCGACGCGTCCGCCGGCATCATCTCTAGCGTCTGATCCCTAGCAGCTGGAGAGCTTGCTCTGGGTTTCCTTTAGTGTTTTTTGTGTCTTCCTACATACTCGGCCCCTCAGAGGTTGAGAATCGTGACATTGCCAACTTAGCCGCCTAGAAAGAAGATGAGCCATCTCCAGTCATTTCGGTCCTGCGATCGTCTGAATGCCTCGTAGAACTGCATTTCCAGGGTTTGCACAAAAAGGTCTGACCAACATGTTGGTGTTTTCCTTAGCCTTTTTCATTTTATCAGGTTGTTTTCGTGCAAGGACCTGGACGTGGTGTCGTCCACCAGCATCATCGCCTCCATTACTGGCGCGTCGTGACGCTCTGAAGAGCCCACTCTGGGACCCTTTATAATATTTTATGTGTTTTGTGTAACTGTTACTACTAAACTGACTAGTGTTAAAATTAGACCCATACTTTCAAACTCTCACCTGGAGAGCCTAATCTGGGTTCTCTATAATGTTTTTGTGTAATAAAGTTTTGCCCTCACATTTCCCGAAGAGAGTAACATCATGTTCGGATATCCTCTCCATCGCGGGCGCGTCATGCGGCGCGCGCGACTTGTCATGCGACTTGTCGCCCGTCGTGTCGAGCTGCGCGCCGAGTCCGCTGGCCTGCGCGCTCGACGCGTCCGCCAGCATCATCTCCAGCGTCTGGTCGCGTAGCAGCTGGAGAGCTTGCTCTGGGTTCTCTTCACCGAACCCGTCCTGGGGATAAAGAAATTAGAATTCCATGCCACATAAGGCCTCCGCGACGCCATCGCTGAGCGGCTGCCGAACGTCGGATTAACGCAGTGCTGGCGTCGCGGTGTGTCGCGTCGACGCTGCGCCGGCGCCGGCAAGACGACGACGCTCTAAAGAAGCTAGCGTGGGGTCGTCCCTTAGTCATCGCAAGCATCAAGCAATTGAGAACATTCTAGGAAATACAGGATTCACCCAAAAGTATAGTAAGTAAGTATAGTTTGGAAGGTTTGATCACTAGGCAATGGAGAACATTATAGTAAAATCATGAACTAAAAAGTAGTTAAACGAAATGACTATCGTAATTAGAGTCTATAAGGTTTGATAAGGGGTATATCCTTATATACAGCTCCTTAGCTGCGGACGCACTACGGAGAGTTATTAAAAGTCGAGTGAAGCGGAAACAAGAAGAACGAAGGTAAAGGAAAGAAAAAAGTGAAAGTCAAAGTGAGTGAAGTGAGTGAAATAGTGAGTGCCTAGGAGTGAAGAGTGATCAGTGCAGTATAGTGCAGTTTAGGTCCATCAAGAGGACCGTCACCGCGTCAGTGTCAAAAGATCTAAATTGGCACTACGTCATTTAAACAAGAGGACCACGTATCGGAATTGGAGCCGTCTGTCATGAGGACCGCGTCGAACAAAATGACTATGTCAGTGCTCTGTTCTGCCACTCACTGATACTGCGTCTCTATGGCTTGTGACAAGAAGAAATAAATCGTCTTATTTATAGATCTGTTGTTTCCTTCCAATCCCGTATCCACTTCCCAGTATTATCGAGGCATTATTGAGGGAGGCCTATGTTCAGCAGTGGACACTCTATGGGTTATCTTAAATTATTTTTATAAGACTAGCCACTGCCTGCAAGTTTGTTAGCTCATTCATTTAATTTAATTCAGAAACCTATCTGCAGCAAACAACTTTAAAACTCTTAGTCGCATTAAACACACATTCAAGGTTTTCACTCTATGGTGATGCTATGTAGATAAGAATTAGAGTAAGTAGGTACATAGTTGTAAAACTTACATTAACTGGTATTTGAATCTCCGGAAGAGCAGTTTCTCTTAGTGTTATTTCTTGAATATTTCCCACTACATTTCCACTATTCTGTAACAACATAAAATACCTTCAATTACAGAAGTAACTTTCATGACATTATTTTTAACTTGTTAACTTGTACTTCACGGTAGGTTCCCAGTCTAATGCATCTTAATATATATGTGATACATAATACATCAAAGGTTTTGGCTGCAGCATCTACTCTTAGACAAGGAACAGGTTAATGTACACATTTATTGAAACTTTATGACTATTGAACCTGAATAATCTCTTCAATTCTCTGTTCATTCTCGGGTTCTTCTGGAATTATCAACTGTTCTTGAGGTAGTTGTGGTAGTGGCCGCTGTATAACATTCTCAATCGTAACTTCATGGATATTCCATCTACAAGAATAACATGAATTTTACTTGCAAAAAAAACAACTAGAAATTGAATAAAACAAATACAATATAAAAAAGGTAAAATGGGACCCCAATTACCCAACTAAGACACCTCCTAAATCTTAACTCAGAAACCAAACATTTAGACCACACATATATAGATAGGTAAGTAACATCAATTAATGACTTACTTTTTGTTGACATTCTTTGTAACATTGGCGTTGATCATGCACAAATCGCCTGAAAGGAAATACATATGAATACAGGTACATGATGATTCTGTAGAGACAAACTTTACAAATAAGCTTTTACATACCCAAAAAAATTGTGACTTTCCTCTGGTAAAGTCTTACTAAACCTCTCATGAGCTGTGAGCTCAAACGAAGCGAAAACCTGTTAGATGGACGCCCAGATTCATTTGTCATCACTTCCAAAAGGTCGTCACTAAAATTTTACAATACCAATGTAACAAGGTTCAATGAAATATTAAGCATACAATTAAGCTATCAAGTATGATGAAATAGTTTTATTTAAGCTACGATAAATTTGATGACAATACAGATTACATACCAAATTCTTCGAATATCCTGAGACCACAACTGCCTATGAGTTATTGTCGCAAAACGTAGAGGCCATGAGTCTGCGACCCAGCAGAGGTAGAATCTACCTCCTCGCTTTAACGAATCCACTGGATAAAACATTTTTCTACGTTTTGATGACTGTATTGAATTATCTTTTTCATTAATAAAACTCAATTCACTTTGTTTTGGCGCCTACGAATACGGGCAAAATCAAAATGGCAAATTGAAATGACGCTACTTTTCGCGCCAACAAATGATGAAAAATGCGTTTCGTTTTATCATAACATCAAACAAGGGTGCGCTTGGTTCGTCATTCAACACTGAAGTTTTTAGACAGAGTTGCATTAATAAACAACCTAGTCACTTAAATCAATTGAAAATTAATAAAAACTTTAACAAATCAACATTGAATTTTCGAAGTGTTAACATATTTATCAATGTTTTGAAGATAGTAAGCAACTTGATTATTTTATGGCACCCGCACTAGACCCTCAGTCAGGTCAGGGTTGAATGCTAAGTATGTAACAAGCGTATGAGGTGCGCGCCCGGGGCGCTGCGTATCGCGTTCGATTCCAATGTCATATGCACATCAAACGCGATTCTATATGAACATACTACAATGTACTTTTGAACCATGAACATATTTACTTGTACTATAATTATTTTAAGCATTTCGTTAAAACCTATATCATGTTCATACAAATAAAGCTGAGACACTTAAGTCAATTTAATAGCCATTATCAGAGATTAAGAACTTTTCAAAAAAATAATTCACTGTTTTTCGTACGAGTGTCCAATCATTTGATGAACTTCCTACAGTACGCTGCTAAAAAATGAACGAAGACAACCAACAGAAGAGGAGTTGGAATATGTGCTGCACAAAAACTTATGCTTGCATTAATACATGAGCAAGATAGAAAAAGAAATAAAAGAGAATAAATAATAGAACCGCCCTCCAAACTAGGACAAATCCGGGGAAATCCGGATGGATGGCAGCCCTACCCAGGAGGAGAGCTCCTCGTACGCGCTCACGACGTGTGCCTGATGCTTGACGTAATCCGTTGCATACAGCTCTTAGAGCATTTGTTGGTTAAATGCTCTAAGATATAGATAATTTAGCAGAGCGCCCGAAACGCAGCGCCTCGTGCGCGCGCCCCGGGCGCTTGTCATAACTAAGGCCCGGTCTATACGCTGCCGGAATCCGTACGCATCCGCAAGAATCCGTTCAAAAAACGACCTTAGGCTCGGTCTATACGCTGCCGGAATCCGTTAGCAACCGCAAGAATCCGTTCAAAAAACAACCTTACTGCTTAAGCGATGGCTTGAATCCGCGTAAAGCCGCGTAAACCCGTAATCCCAGTGGGTCCTACCGGTGATGACCTACGTAGCCGAAACGTGGAATATGACAGTAAAGCTGGCCCACCGACTACATGAAACTCAGCGAGCTATGGATAGGTCGATGCTTGGGATTTCGTCAAAGGATAAAATCCGAAATGAGATCATCAGGCAGAGGACTAAAGTAACGGACATAGTCCAAAAATGTAGCAAGCTTAAGTGGCAGTGGGCTGGCCACATCTGTCGCAGAACCGATGAAAGGTGGAGTAAACGGGTTCTCGAGTGGAGACCACGCCTAGGCAAACGTAGTTTAGGACGCCCCCCAGCTTGATGGACCGACGACCTTAGGAAAATGGCTGGGAGTGGATGGATGAAAAAAGCTGGAGATCGTGCTCTTTGGCGCTCTTTGGGGGAGGCCTACGTCCAGCAGTGGACTGCAATAGGCTGAGATGATGATGATGATGAAACCCGGTCCGGGTTCCGGCTGGGTATAGACCGAGCCTTAGTGAGCGCCTCCTATAATAATAATCCTATAATCCTTTAGTCCAACGCCTTGTTCGATATTATAAATGCATGCAGAAGATTGGTAAAATTACCCTATTTTCTGTATTGGATTTAAAAATTGAAATTTTTATCTGTAAATAAATAATGTGTTAAACTTGCATGGATGTAAATTTCTTGATATCATTTTGTGACTATTAAATTGGTTACATAAACGTTTTATTTCTTGGTTATGAATTATGATGTAACATTACATTTACATTACTAGTAAGAAGTATTCTGCTGGCTTACATTGATGATTTTTTATTAAAATAATAAATAATCACTTTTAAGCGTTAAACTTTTATCAGAATGATCCCCAATAACCTGGCCGTAGTTTTTGCATGTGGCGACGCAGTAAATCACCTTACCCATCGTTCGTGGATGTAATTTTCAAGAATACCAACCTGTGTCGTGTGGTGCTGGCACGTTAAAAGAATTGCATCACCCCTTCTCTTCCTATGAGTATCGTAAGAGGCGACTACAGGAGAACCGCCATAAGAAGACGGGCAGCAGCGTCTCCTCTCCACCATTGGCCAAACTGCGATCGCCAACCCGCCTGCCAAGCGTGGCGATTATGGCAAAATCCTCCTTTTGGAGAGGCCTGTGTCCAGCAGTGGACTGATATAGACTGGTGATGATGATGATGATGAACCTGAATACATAAGCCACAGCGGAGCGAGTCTTATTCTGTGACTTAGGCCCTCTGAGAGCCTAGTGATAGTAACACAAATAGTAGATTTGCTTTCTTCGATCATGATGTTGATGACTCGATAGCAATTTCGGAAATAGTACGATATTTTGTAAAATTCCGTTCTCTTTATTATAACATTTCGGTGAAAAATGAACAAGAAAATATTAACTAATAATTTATTTTTATAAAAACTAAAATTTACAACTATTTCAAATCCGTTTATTACAATATAACATTATTGTGAAATGAATACTTGAAACCACTGATTTAACATAATTTTTGGGGTGGCTAACATTACATAAAATGCAGAAAGAAACATTGTTATACTTTATAACTAATTAAAGTAATTAAACTCCTTTCCTGAGTCCTTCATGACTGTCTTTAGTCTGTCTATGCAGTTTTTGTTAAAGTGTTCAAGTTGAACGCCTTCTTCTATCGCCTTACGCACGGCCAATTCTGCCTCATTCACTTTGTTGTTCGCCAAATAGAGGTTAATCAGTCGAGAATAAACGTTGCCAAAAGAGCCTTTTGTTAACGAGCTATTAGTTTTCATTGTCTCTAATAGTTTTTCGACTATTTTGATGTCGTTGTTGCTGTGGCTCTCTTGTAGAAGTCTTCGGAAGAGAAGACTGGGCGCGTTACATAGCCACTGCTTCCAAATCTCATTGGCTTCTTTCTCCTTGCCCACGAGAAGGTACTCCATCCATAAGAGGTTTATGGGCGTGAATTGGCCTTTTTCTGCAGCTAACTCGGCTATCTTTTGGCCTGAAATTAAATAAAACTAACTTTATTTTTCTCGTCACAATTTACAATTAAAAAAGAGATTATAAAACTAATCATGATTAATGATAATGAAAATGTAACTACTTTGCTTACAACTTCCGCCCAGTTACGCCGGCATAGGAACCCCATTTACACCACCTGTAAACCGCAATCCCGCTAAGTTCGTCGCCGAAGCGCAGCCAATGCGACAACATCTCTCCTGAGGATTCCACGCGGAGTGGCGAAACGCGCGTCGAGGATTTTATGTCGGTGTTGTTTCGCATGCAATTTGAGGGATGCGGTTCTCTTTGCATGTGCTTGTGTTTGTCCTCAGATTATGGGTTAGGTGGTGTGATTGGGGTTCCCATTATGCCGGCGTAACTGAGCGGAAGTTGTAAGCAAAGTAATTACATTTTCATAATGATTTAGTTTTATGGATTTTCGCAACGTAACGCCTGATTCAAAAAATTAACATTATTGGCACTTGATGCCTTAATAAGACTTAATGCCACAGATTATGGACAGAGGATATAAATCGATCGAGTTAAGATACTTACACTTGGCGACGAGCGTTTCATTATTTACAATCGATGCCAGTGCGTTGCTTCTAGGGAACTTCTTCAGGATAGCTTCAAAGTCTTCAATGGTGGCGGCGGCCTGCACCTCTTCCACCATGGTGTCAATATGTTTGGCAGCCGCGCCCTTGTTGAACACCGCCAAGGTCAACTTGTCGTCGTAGGTCAAACGCCGCCTAGACGCTTCCGTCAAAAATTTGTCTAACTGCTGAATTTTCTCTACATTTCCAGACTCAGCTAGAGTTTTTAACAGGAATTTTAAAACAGCCGTTTTAGGCATCGTCCCTTTCTCGATCGAACGCAAGGCGATGTCCATGGCCTTAGTTGCTTGACCCTCTTTTGTGAGGGTCTCAATCTTCTCAGAAATCTGATTCTTTGTAGGTAGATTTTGCATTTGGACATTCTGTTTCTTGGGCTGTTCCGGTTTTGATTGTTCGGGCATTACGAATGGGATCTTTTTGTTTTTCGATTTGAGATGGTTTCCGAGGTAGATCAGGAATTGATTACTGGGCACTTCGCCTTCTTCCTGCAGGACAGTCCAGAGTCCTAATGCTTTGTCCGTGTCGTCGGCCTTGCAGTACGTCACAAGTAGGTGATAGAAGATGTTAGATCGGTCAATGTGGGATAGTTCCTTTGTCGCTTCCAGTAGTCCTTCTAGGTACTCCGATTTTCCTTCCTGAAATGAATGTTAAAAAGGTTAGTAATTGTGTTTTTTTAGATGCAGGATATATAGATAATTATAAAAGCAAATAATATGTATTCCTAGGGTAGGTTCATGCTAGGATGCTAGTGGACAAGAGCAGTAAAGAGTGGGACAAAGGACACTGCCCACTGTTCTTTCATCGCCAGTTCACTGGTCTGACAATATTAAACGAGTGTCTAAGATGCCTTTACTCAACATTCAGCAGTAAAAATCATCATTTAAGCCATAGAGCGTCCACTCCTGCACAAAGCCCTCCCCCAATGATTTCCAGATTGGCCAGTTGGAAGCGGCCTGCACCTAGCGGCGTCCAGCAACCTTTACCAGGTCATCTGTCCACCTTGTAGGTGGACGTCCCACGCTACGCTTGCCGGTACGTAGCCTTCATTCCAGAACATTTCTGAACATCGGCCGTCAGTTTTACGTGCTATGTGCCCCACCTGCTGCCACTTTAGCTGGCTAATCCGTCGGGCTACCTCCACACAATATAGTAGTGTATACCTCTGTGGATGACTCTGAGCAATAAGAATTGGAGGAAGCCTTTACACTAAGGGTTCATATCTCAGAATCAGACTAAACTAGCCATACTATAACAACTCCTAGATTTTCTTAACAAACTTACTAACCAACTACTAACAACTTTTGAAATGTGACATATTGAGATCTTTAATAAATAAATCAATGTCGGGTTTGTTACAGAACTTTCAAATCGAGAGCGGCTGCACCGATTTTCATGGTTAATACTTTTTTGCATTTGTTTCCGCCCGGAATAGCAGAATAAATCATAGAAACATTTGAAAAGCAGAAAAAAAAGACATTTATTAAGCTGTCCTAAGTTCGCCGGGTCAGCTAGTTTGAAATGAATGGCATTATTAGTGTATACCTCTACGTATCTTAGGCAGGCGTCGTCCAGCCGGCGCTGGCGCGTGTGCATGCCGGGCGTCTCGAGGATGCGGCGCGCCTGCCGCAGCCGGCCGCACTCCACGAACGCGAGCACCAAGTCGTGGAGGATGTTCACCTCGCCATGGATCTGATAAAAAAATACTCATTTTGAATCGACATGCCACATTCCGAACTCAGCAGCACGCAGCAGTGCTGCCGCAGTACTACTGGTCCCCATATTATATTCTCTATGAGTTTAAATGAGATTTAGTGTTGCCGCTCGATAGTTGATTATCGATAGTCTATCAAAAACGATAATTAGTATCGATAGGCCTATCGATAGTATCGACAGTATTGATACTAGCAATAGGCCTATCGATATTATAGATGATTTCCGAGGTCAATTATCGATAGTTCGGCAACACTAATGAGATTACATTCCGAGGCTACGCAGCAATGCAGCGGCAGTATTGCTGCACGACCCTTCGATGCGTGCTGCTAAGTTCAGAATCATACCTTAAGGTCTCATTTCAACTGTGGTTAGTGGTTTACACAATTAGAGCACCATAGGGGTCACCAGTAACTTCCACAGATCTTCTAGTTTCGTGGTATTCAAAGGCTGTTTATTTCTCATAATTTCATGAAACTTGCTGAGAGAAACACTGTTCATATCAATATTTGCAACTTAACATAATAAGCATACACAAAACTGAACTACGGGTAGATTTATAATAACACAAGCAATAGTGTTTATTTATGCAATAAATTAAGACCCTGATTGGTGGAGCAACGCGATAATTCACCGTGTTATATGCAAATAAACGATTTATTTATTTTATGCAAAGGCTTATTTACCGGTTGGGGTTAATTCATAAAACGTACAATTCTAAATCGGCCCATCTGGGTGTGTGCCCTTTATAAGATGCATGGTCTGGTACTTCATAAAACGAATAAATTCCTATTATTTTCGTTGTTTTTTTACATCAATTTAAGTGTTGACTTCCAACAAAAATTATATCTATTCTATAATTCAAAATTCTGAAAATTTGTGTTTTGTCTGGCATTTTTTACCTGCGTACTAAGATCAGCCAACCACTGAAGTTTCGTGGCATCTTCCTTCATGATAAGTGTCTTCATCAGCTCCCCTTTCCAAGGAGTGCACCGGTACTGGTTGCAGCACATCTCGAACTGCTTTAGTGCACTTTCCACGTCATTCTTCAGGAGATATACCTTTATCGACGGTCCTAGGATCACGTTCGAGGCTTCAATGTAGTTGTTCTCAATCATTGCTTTGGTTAGTTCGAGCACCTGTAAAAATAGGGGCTTAGTGTAAAAACTGCAGATGATTTTGGGCTGATTCTAATTAAATTTATTTGAAAAATATCATCAAAACTAATATTACAGCGATTCTACGACTCAAGTTTTTTCTACTTGATCAAAGATTGATCAAGTAGAACAAACTTCACCAATCAGAATTTCTTTTTATTTTATTTTTATAACAGCCAATTAATATGGATAAGGTTTTTTTGGGATTTCGTTGTGGGTCCCATGGTAAAATTTATTTTGTATTAGATTAAAATTGATGGTTTATATTAGTATTGACCTATGTCAAAAATTGTCAGTTTCTTGATTTGTCTATGCAAAACAAGATACCAGTGAGCTGATTTAGTTTGTAAGTATACACCGCATTTTGTATCGTGCCGTTAAACGACATAAAGCAGACTCATTAAACCAAGGCGCTCGGTAGAGAATCTGCACCGATTGCATGCAGAACATAGTAAAACTAATACTGTTTATTTGATTTTGAAAATTATAAAATGAAGTCATACTTTAGTGTCTTCCTTTTGCTCAGCCAACGTATTCAGTATTTGCCAACATTTGGAGTTATGTAAGAAACCTAAGTTGTCATTATCTCCTTTGGGCTTGTTGTCTTTCAAGAACTGAATTGCCTCGTCGAATCTATTTGCTTTGATCAGAGCATTTACCATTAAGATCAGTTTGTATTTATTCAATTCGAAATCCGGAGCCTGTTCAGTCAATTTAGCTTGGCATTCCTTCGCCTTATCAATTTCATCATTTTGACAATAAAACTCGTAAAGCTGCGCAAGCATTGCTGAACTCAGTGCGAAGTTAGATGCTTTTAATTCCTCTAAGTAAGTATTCAGTTTGGGCACATTGTTCTCTTTTATGTATGCGAGTAATAGTTGTTTTTGTAGGCGGATTACATTGCTGTTGGCGTCGTTGCTCTTGATCTGTTCAATCAGTTTTTCAAGCTGTAAAGACGTCCGTACTCCGGGGGCGCGTCGTGTACTCTCAATCATCACCGGCTCCAAGTCAACCGACGTTAGTTTCGTCAGCAATTCAGATAATGAAGTCGTCATATTCTTATCCAGGTACTGTTGTATTGCTTCAGCTGATTCCGTACTGATACTAAGGCCTTTAGCGTGGAGTGCTGTAAGCATTTCTTCAACTAATTCGGGTTTGGCCAACAGTTTTACAGCAGACTTCACAATTCGGCCTATTTCATTGACGCCAGCTCTTTCATCTGGCTGGCTATCATCGTTTGAGTTTTCTTCTTCTACTAGATTTGATTGTTGTTTGCTACTCACAATGTGGAGAGTGGACACGAATGAATTTATATCTTTAGTCTTGCCGAGCGCATTAAGCAATGGCCTAGTCAAAGACGTGTACTGCCCACGGAGCCTGAACTGTAGCGCGATTGCTGCCGCCTCCTTAATTTTTCCTGCATCCAAAAGCTCCATCATCAAATTTCTAGCGGCCAGTATTGTTGGAACGTTAGCTATTTGCAATTTCAAAATCACATTCTGAGGGGTATCTTTACCTATCAGATATGGTATGACATAGTCCCTAAGTGTCTCTCCCGTTGGAGTAAGACCTTCAGCTGACATAGCGCGGAGAATTTGGAGTAGGCCTTCTTCGTCGCCTTCTTTACCCTTTTGTGCTAAAAGCGGCCAGTAGTAATGCTGGCGTATTTCCATGCCTTCTTTTTGGATCTCTTTAAAAAGTTTTTGTGCCAACTCAGATTTTCCTTGTTGCAAAGCTGTTTCTGTAGCAATATACAATGCACTGGGCACAAGATTCTCTTCTTGCACCTCTTTGCAGATTCTGATGACTTTCTCAGAATCCATATTCACTCTAAGCAGTTGTTTGACAAAGAAAGCGCCCTTAAACATGGTGTCATCAATGGTAGTTGATTTAGGCATAGTTTTCATAACAGCTTTAGCTGTATCTATCTGACCCTTGTTCAGTAATTTTAAAACGAGATTGCAAACATCTTGATTGTATCCAACATTCTTTTGCAAGTAGCCAAATAGTTGATCAATTTTGTCGCCGTGACCGCCGAGGGAGAGTTGCTCTATGATGTCCAAAACATCCTGGATTAAAGAAAAATAACATTTATTATAATTGGAAAAGTGCTGTGCAAAACTGTGAAAACAAAACACACAACATAAAGCATCCAAAAATAAGTTCAAACTTAACTTAAAAGAAAAGTATGCCTACATTATTATGTACATGTCATGCAGGTACCACTTTAGGGCACAGCCTTCACCTCAATTATGAGGTGGTGGAAAACAAACTTACTTTTGGGCAATAATATGTGGTATGGTATACCTATTATTAATTGAACTAGGCATTTTCAAGTTTGTAATGGACTTCTTTCCTAGACCAAAACATCAAGCTTTAGTTACTTCACCTTATCAGTAATGTAGGCATCTTTTTCATTTGCAGTCTTGATGACTTCTTTGACGCCATCAATATTGCCTTTTTTAGCATACCCACAAGCCAGAAGTGTGTATGTGTGGTTTGTAGGCTGGAGGCCAGCTCCAGCCATAGTTTCTAGTACAGATTTTGCCCCATCAGTATCTCCGTGGAAGGCATGGCCCATAACCAAGGCATTTAATACAGGTTCAGAAACAGGGAAGTTGAGTTCTCTCATCTTTTCGAGGACTTTTGTTGCACCTTCTACATCGCCTTTTTGGCAATATCGCCACATGAGTCTCTGGTATGTAACTCTGGAAATATATGAAAGATAAAGAAATATTTCTTATATCATACTTATTTAATTGACCTGATTTTATAACCCTTCAATTACAAGTGTTATTTTCATTTTTAATTTATTTTTTGCCCAGACAGGGCTATTTTTAATTTGTTGCATTCCTTTTAAGAGGTAATAGAGGTGCAAAAATGCCACCATATTTTATAAAATAGTATCAAAATGATGTAAAACAAACGCATCTGGATTTTTATTATGAAGTTGGTCTAGCTAGGTACAAAGTCTAATTTCGTATTTTACATAGCATTCATCATGTTACTTTTACGTAGTATAATATTTACTCTGTGCTTTTACTAAGCAAACAAGACAAGCAATGTTTCATTTTGGAAAAGTAGGTAAATATTACAAGAGCACTAATTAGAAAATCTTTAGCTTAATTTATTCTTAATTACCTGTTAGGCTGAATGCCTTTTTTTTCTAACTCTTCCAGAAACTGGGCTGGTGAAAATGGATGCTCATTCTCAATATACACCCTGAGTAGTGCATTGTAGTGTGAGATGTCCATAGGAATGCCTCTCTCTGTGAGGATATTCCATATTTTCTGTACCAGCAAAGTTCGTTGTTCTGGCAATTCTTCAGGCACTAGCTCACCTTTAATTAACAGTAAAATTATTATTTTTGGCTTAATATTGAATGAACTAGAATAGCTTATTGCAGTTGTAGTCGGAAGTCTTCACTTTAATTTTAGACATCTGTTAAATGATACAATAATATATCTAATAGTAGCAGGCTTGACAAAAACAAAAATCAAAAAAATAAAATAATGCAAATCAAACCATTTGAATAAAAATTATGTCTCAAATCTTCATCTCAAGGCCATATAATATGAATTATCATTTAAAGGTTTTATAAGCATACAATATTTTAGATCCTGAAAGTAATGACGACCATAAAAAAATAAAAAGTTAGGTAGTTCTATGGTTGTCATCTCTAAAATTTGAAAACCAGGTCAAGACATATGAAAACCTTTTGACGTTGAAGCTCAGTGTATTAAAAGAGTGTTGCGGTTGATCTCAGCAGTGGCCCAAAATTAATTTTTAACCCGGACTACAATTTAAAACATGCATGGACGCTCCCCGGACACCAATAAAATAGGACAAATCCTGGAGAACCCATGCAGCATGGGAACCTAGACAGTCCTCAAACAGAAATTGCTAAGCAAAAAGTATTCTACTACTCATGACTAACTAAACCCATTTAAATTTGGGTTTGTCACTTGAAATTATTTTTAATACATGCATAAAACCACTTACCACAGCATCTTATCACAAGTAAAGACTGTGAACTAGTTATATTATTTTTGCCATTTAATTCATCAAAGACCTCATCAATGTCTCGTTTTGTGATCCTTCCAAACCGCTTAACTTCCATATCCAGCCTTTGAAGCAATGGCTCAAGACTCTCTGCTTTCTTAGCAGTAGCATAGTCGCGCATAAGGACACTAGAAAAAATGCATGACATTAATAATAATCTAACAGCTACATTAAATTGTACTGGGGCTGGCCACTACTAGGCTCATCATTTTTTTTGCAATAGCTCTTGATTCTCTCAGATTGATAGTGATACCTCTCAACAAACCTACTAATATTATAATGTGAAATCTTGTGAGTATAGATGTTTATTTCTCTTTCACACAAAAACTATGGAATGGATTTGAATGAAATTTTGCCCACATATAGAATATGATCTGGATTAACATATAGGATACTTTTTCTCCCAGTTAAATGTTCCTGTGGGATATTGTACAAACGAATGACCATGCTGCATGCATGCAAAGTCAAGGATAACAGCTAATAGTTTATAAAATTAAAGTTTAGGATTTTTCTTATTTTTTTACAACAAGATTTAGCTTAGCGCTATTTACCTATAATGTGTATCCTCTACCCCCCCCCCCCCACCCCTCCTAAGGGACAATTAAAGAGGGGGGCAGTAGAATTCATCCTTCACCATGTCATAACCCTAATTTGTGAGTAGCTGCATTAGGTACATATTTTAGGAAGGATTTTTGTGTTAATTGAGACATACTATCAAACATAAACTAAAACATTTTAAAATAATAAGAGTATGGTTGTACTTTATCTTATATTCTTAATTTATTCCTTATAATTTAATATGTTTAGTAAACAGGGTACTTTCCCATAATGAGCAGATATTTTGTTTTAGCTTAAATTATTATGTATTAGTTATAACTCGGCAATACTTACTTATTGACAGATGATAATGCTTTGGGATTTATAAGTGTTGAAACTTCTGTGGTCTTTGCGGTATTCAATATCAACGTCCTAGCCGCACCAGTAAAATAACGCACAAACTTTGTAGACCTGAGTAGCGACGACATTATGACAGTACAATAATCTAATGCATTTAACTTTTAGAGTAAAAACTGGGCTAATTCACCAGTTTATTGATCTATTTCACACACACAGCATTATTTCCAAGAGATTTGAGCAAAAAGAATTCTTGAGGTTATCTTGTTATGTCACTTCACTCAGTGCAGTAGGTGTTTTTTTTTCTCTATGAGAAAGTCAATGGTATACAACTATACAGCCAATTCAGCCAGTGCAAGTGCCACAAAATAATTGGCTTTTATTTTTGTACACCCACCCACCACCTACCAACACAGTACAAATAGCTACATACATACAATACATTGATCGTTGGGAATAGGGATAGGTAGGGAAGAATAGGGGAAAGTAGCACTTAATCCCAAATAAATAAATAAAAAAAATGGTTTCCTATCAAAGATTAAATTTCATAAAATACCGAATGAGAAAACCAATGAATTTTATTTCTTTCTCCATCAAATATACATGAATTTGTGTACGTAAAAGATATAATTTCCTTGTGCATTTTGTATCATCTCCCTTTTCCGTTCTATTCAGTTTCTGGAGAAATCATCATTCATTCCATTACATAACCTAAAAATCTGCCAGTGAGTGACGTACTCACTACTCATAAATAAAAAAAACGCAAGCCGACAAGCAAATAGTTGTGCAGATAGGGCGAGGAAGGAATAAATCGCTTTTATCTCATATTTTATGACCGATTAGTCGCGAATTTTACACATAGTTTATTCAAAACTTGTGCTCGTCGCTTGTGAAATCAAATAAATACTCAAAAATGGTAAGTTATTGCATCTTTTCGTGATGATTATCATTCGACATTGAATTGACCTTTGCTGTTTGCAAAAACATCCGTTTTGCAAGTTTTACGTCCCCTATTTGAGTTCTGTAAATATTAAAAACATTAGGTACCTCATCAATATGTCTATAATCGTAAGTCATTTGCTTTTATTACTTTTGTTTTTGCCATCACGGAATTGGTCATGAATTGCCTAATTATTAAAAATTATTGGATAATATTTTTTTTATCGATTACCTAGATAAGCGTTTATCGTTTTTCTTCGCGTGATTATAATTGAATATGTAGGTATGCATTCTTAAAATCGGCTCAGTCAAAATGTCATGTTGTTGCTTGGGCGCCTCAAGTCCTACTCCTGATATTGTTCCTGTAGTAAAAATAACTGTTAAAAACGAACCAGCTACTATGGTAACAATTTGTTTTTTAAATTTATTGCCAACAATTTTAAGCTGTTATTAGCATTCTTTTGTTATTTTAAAATCTTATATTAATAAGATTTGTCTTATTTTTTCAGGCGGAACCTATCAGAGTAGTTGTTACCGGAGCAGCAGGACAGATCGCCTACTCGCTGCTGTACCAGATTGCTTCTGGGGCTGTGTTTGGTCCGGAACAGACGGTGTACCTTCACTTACTAGATATTGCACCAATGATGGGTGTATTAGAGGGTGTTGTAATGGAATTGGCTGACTGTGCACTGCCACTTCTAGCTGGAGTTCTTCCCACCGCTAATCCTGAGGAAGCTTTTAATGGTGTTGCTGCCGCTTTTCTAGTTGGCGCTATGCCCAGGAGAGAGGGAATGGAAAGGAAAGACTTGTTATCTGCCAATGTCCGCATTTTCAAGGAGCAAGGGCAAGCCCTTGACAAAGTTGCCCGTAAAGATGTAAAAGTTCTTGTTGTTGGTAACCCTGCCAACACAAATGCACTAATCTGCTCTAAATATGCTCCTTCCATCCCTAAGGAGAACTTCACTGCCATGACTCGTTTAGACCAAAACCGCGCTCAGTCCCAATTGGCAGCTAAATTGGGGATCCCAGTCCGTGATGTTAAGAATGTCGTAATTTGGGGTAATCACTCCTCTACACAGTTCCCTGATGCTTCTAATGCACTGGCTGTCGTTGGAGGAGTTGAAAAATCTGTGCCTGCTGCCATTAATGATGATGAATTTTTGAAAACAACATTTGTGAGCACTGTACAAAAACGTGGTGCTGCAGTTATTGCCGCGAGAAAGATGTCGTCTGCCCTATCTGCTGCCAAGGCTGCTTCAGATCATATGAGGGATTGGTTCCTGGGTTCTGGGGACCGATGGGTGAGCATGGGTGTTGTCTCTGATGGATCCTATGGTACTCCTAGAGACGTCGTATTCTCATTCCCAGTTACAGTAAACAATGGAAAGTGGAAGATTGTTCAGGGTCTCACTATTTCTGATTTTGCTCGTAAAATGCTTGATGCAACGGGCAAGGAGTTAGCAGAGGAGAAGCAAGATGCTCTGGATGTTTGCAAAGATTGACTGTGTAGCCTATAAAAATAATGTAAATTAATAATAGATTATGGAAAATTACATCTAGGTTCAAAATTGCAGCCTAATGTTCAGCAATAAACAGATACTGCTTTATTTTATAATCATGTTATAGAATACATTATCAAAACACGTAAGCATGTCATAGGTTAACGGATCACATTTATCTAAGTTGTAGAACAACTTTTATTTTTATTTAATTTTATGAAACTGGCGTTTACTATTGTAATAAGTACATTTGTTATTTTTGTTATGTAATAAAGAAATTATTTCAGCTTAAAGCAGTTGATTTTATAATTTCTGATTTATCATCTATCGCGATTGAATCACGTTTCTTATCAGTTCCACGTCAATTGTCTGTTCGCATTCCTTCCTTATCAAATGTAACTTACGCAATATCTGACTTATAGATTACTAGCTGTACCCACAACTTCGTTTAAGTGAACTACAGGATGTTTGGTATATCACATATATCCCACAGAAACATTGAACTGAGATAAAAAGTATCCTATATGTTAATCCAGATCTTATTCTACTTATAATGTGTACAAAATTTCATCCATGATTGAGTCACAAACATTACATCCAAACATCCTCACAAACTTATCAATTTATAATATTAGTGGGATGTTGTCTATAACTAACTTTTTGCAGTTGTTTGTATACAAACAACTATCAGGTCAACTTATGAATCGCGTTTTTGTTTTGTTTCTCTCTAATAAAATAAATAAATAAATATTAGACAACATCAAATACATTGCTCTGATCTGAAGTTAAGTACCTAAAGCACTTGTGTTATAGAAATCAGTAACAACGACGGTACCACAACACCCAGACCCGAGACAATATAGAAAAGTTCGTTCTCTACATTGACCCGACCGGGGATCGAACCCGAAACCTCAGAGCTGGCGACGCCAAATAAAGTCCGGCGTGCTCGCCTCTCGACTACAGAGGTCGGAGGTCGTCATCAATGATGATGTATAAGAAGAGCAGCAAAAATGATTTTGGTGAAGAAGTTGTGTGTAATGAGGAAAACATTAAGTTAAGCCTCTGTTAAAATTTTAACCTTTTAGCTTTTACAGGATTATCTATGCCGAATTGGACGTACCTAAGTATTTGTATAGAGAAAAAATTATACGTATTTGTGATAAGGTAGGTTAACCATTGAGGTACTAGTACACTAAACCTCAATGAGGTTAACGTAAGTAACGAAGGAAATAAATGACCCTAAGTCAATTTAAAAAAGAACAAATGTATTTTACGCAAAACTTAAACTTTGAACGCAAGACTAGCAGACTTGCGTTGCTAACGGTATTTTTAAACGACTTCCAAAATGATTTGAGTCCTAACACTAAAAATGGTCAAATAAAAAAAAGTTTTAGATAACTAAGAACCGACTTCAAAAATAAACTATTAACTTCACTTTTTAGTTTATTTTTAAAGTCGTTTCTTAGTTTTTTTAAACCTTTTTTTACAGATTTGACTCAATTAAAAGGGTGATTCGCCAAAATGGTGTTTTTCTTATGTCCGGACCGGCGAACTTACAATTTCTTAATATATTTAGGTAGTAAACGATTTAATTGAAATAATTATCTTAATTTTGATTTGTTTTTGATTTTTAAACATAATAAATTACAATTTTGATCTATAAAAATGTAACTGAAACTAAGTATTCTAATTTCCTTGGTGTGTCCATTAATGATTTTTTTCACAATGACGGCATATAGCATCCAATCGTATTGTTATTTTATTTCAAAAAGACAAATTATATAATTTTAGTATAAAATCCTAATAAAAAAATATATCTTCTCATATCACATGGCTAAAACCAATATTGGAAACGTAATTTGGTTATTGTCCGGGTCAAAAATATAATTTCCTTGGGTCGACATTTCTAGCAGCGTAGATCGAAACGCACAAATATTTGAATTTAACGGTCTACACCGCTTCACGGCAGCCAGTTTGCCGCGATCAGCTATAAAGGCAGGACCTGCGCACCTTTCATCGGTTTCGCGTCCGTTGGGTAAGTAACTCCCTCCTTGGGCTTTTGTTTATAAATGAGTCAATTTCCCTGAATGCTTTTTTGTGGATTTAAAATGGACGTCGTTTAAGTGTTTGTTAATACAACAATAGTATTTGTAGGGCTGAACCCACATTTCGAATACTAAATATTAATATTGTATATTTTCTAGGTTATAGTGGTTTTTAGGCATAAATCTAATTTCCTTGGCACTAATTTCCGTGTGTTCCGTGGCTCAAAACTGGCCAAGGAAATTATGAAGTACCATGGAAATTACATTACAATAAAACAGCATTTTTTTATTGAGTCAATATTAATCTAATACGCGTTTTTTTCCTAACCGAAATATAAAAAGTTACTACGTTTCGTTTATTAATCTAAGATTATAAAAAAAAATACAAACAATGGAAATTACACTCTTATTTTAATATTAATTTGTTTCTTCAGCCATAATGTCCTTTAATATTAGAATATCCTGAATATTTAAATATTATATTGACAGGGTTTTTATGGTGTAGGTAGCATAAAAATGGGTCGAACGAAGAAAAAGCAAACAAGGAAAAAAAATAGAGAAAAAAAGGTTGGCAGAAAAAACACACTATACCGAAGATATCCCGGACATCAGCCTATATGAGATTAGGATGGCTCTCAAACAGCTCAGGAACAACAAGGCGCCGGGTGATGGACGGAATCACCTCAGAGATTCTGAAAGCGGGTGGAACACCGATACTGAAGGTCCTTCAGAAACTCTTTAACTCCGTCTTGCTCGAGGGAATAACACCGGAGGCATGTAACAGAGGTGTGGTGGTGATCTTCTTCAAGAATGGAGATAACACCGTGCTGAAGAACTACAGACCCATCTCGCTTCTGAGCCATGTCTACAAGTTGTTTTTGAGGGTCATCATGAATCGTCTCGCACGTAGGTTCGATGACTTCCAGCCTCCCGAACAAGCTTTAGTTTTAGGTTTCCGAAAAGGCTTTAGTACCATAGACCATATCCATACGCTGCGACAAGTTATACAGAAGACCGAAGAGTATAACTTACCACTATGCTTAGCGTTTGTGGACTATGAGAAGGCCTTCGATTCGATCGAGACATGGGCAGTGCTACAGTCTCTCCAGCGGTGCCATATTGATTATCGGTACATCGAGGTGCTGAATTGGTTATATAAAAACGCCACCATGACGGTCCGAGTACAGGAGCAGAGCACGAAAGCTATTCCTCTGCAGAGAGGCGTAAGGCAGGGAGACGTTATTTCTCCGAAACTGTTCACCGCCGCATTAGAAGATGATTTAAAACTACTGGAATGGGAAGGATTCGGCATCAACATTAATGGCGAATACATTACTCACCTTCGGTTTGCCGACGATATTGTGGTCATGGCAGAGTCGCTGGAAGACCTCGGTACAATGCTCGATGGCCTTAATAGGGTTTCCCAACAGGTAGGTCTTCAGATGAACATGGACAAAACAAAGATTATGTCGAATGGCCATGTTGTGCCCTACCCAGTACCAGTTGGGAGCTCTATCCTCGAAATTGTTGACAAATATTTTTACCTGGGACAAGTGATCCAGTTGGGTAGGTCCAATTTTGAGAAAGAGGTCAATCGACGAATTCAACTCGGATGGGCAGCGTTCGGCAAACTACGCAACATCTTCTCGTCCAAAATACCTCAGTGCCTAAAGACGAAAGTCTACTACCACTGTGTGTTACCAGTGATGACATACGGAACAGAAACGTGGCCTCTTTCTATGGGCCTTATAAGAAAGCTTAAAGTTGCACAGCGCGCTATGGAAAGGGCTATGCTCGGTGTTTCTTTGCGAGATCAAATTAGAAATGAGGAGATCCGCAAACGAACCAAAGTCGCTGACATAGCCCGACGGATAAGCCGGCTGAAGTGGCAGTGGGCGGGGCACATAACACGTAGAACTGACGGCCGATGGGACAGAAAGGTTCTGGAATGGAGGCCACGTACCGGCAAGCGCAGCTTAGGACGCCCACCTACAAGGTGGGCAGACGACCTGGTAAAGGTTGCAGGACGACGCTGGATGCAGGCCGCTACCAATCGGCCGATCTGGAAGTCACTGGTGGAGGCCTATGCTCAGCAGTGGACGTCCTGTGGCTGAGATGATGATGATGAGAAAAAAGAAAGAAAGAAGAACATTTCAAATGGATGCCAAGATCATGTTTCTAATTTAATATTTGTTACTTTTAATTATAATTAAAAAGTTTTGATCCCATTAAGTGCCAATTTATGTTAAGAAGTTATGAGAATTTTTTGTTAACTATGATTATTATGTGTGTAGCAGACACTTGAATACCAATCATGTAAAGTTTTTTATTTTATTTTTCAATATATATTTTGTGCTAAGTTTTGAACTGATTATACTAACTAATTATTAAAAAATGCATTTGAAAGAGATTTTTTCTAATTTCCATGATAGCTCATAATTTCCTTGGAGTGGTTTTATAATTTCATTGGCCTCTTTCTAATTTCCTTGGATACCAAAATTTCATAACCCTATAACTTTTGTTCTTAAACTTTTTGTGACACCCCTTTTAGAAAATTCAGTACAGTTTTCCCTTTTCTTTCATAAATAAAACAGAAATATACGAAAAAAAATGTTTTATACATTCCAGGGAAATTAGGCAAAATTTTATATTTTGGGTGAATTACCCAAAACGGTGAAGAGGTCTCTTGAACAGTAACGTACGGACAACAGCACGTCGACCTACCACAAAATGTCAAATTTTCTCATTTGAAAATGAACTCTATATGTCAGGCTTAAAGTTGAAAATCTATTGGAGAATTTTTGACTTTTGGGGTAGGTCGACGTGCTGTTGACTGTACATCACTCCAACTTGTAGAGCGTTTAGTTACAGCGCTTGTCTACCTTTTTTTTACATCAGGGAAATGCCATTACACGTACCACGTCAGCCACGGTAACCGGCGGTTATGTGGGACTCCGAACCCCAGAGTGGGGCCTTCTACCCACTAAAAACCTGACTGTGTCCTTCGGTGCCATTGAGTGAGTTAGAACTACGGGTTATCGCCCTGGGGAAGCCCTCGGGCATTCTTTCGCAGTTACCTAGCATTTATCTACCTAAATCAACAGACATCGAAAAAGAGACGATTTCGGCGATCTACCGTATGCCGTAGGGGGGCGTCCATAAATTACGTGAGGTGTTTTTTTTTAATTTTCTGTAAATCCCTCCCCCCCTGGTGAGATTTCGTGAGATTTTATTCAACCCCCTCCCCCATCCCCCAATCTCACGTGAGATTTTTCGAAATGTGGGTTTCTTACGTAAACGCGTTGGATTTACGTAAGAAAAATACATAATACATATATATTTTCTATAGAAAAACCACTCAAATAAAGGTTTAAAACTTAGTAATCCTAAAAATCTAGATTTTCTAGGAAACTTGAAACGCGAGCGGGGGTCGGGGGTGGGGCCATGTTGATCATGACACGGGTTAAGCATGTACAATCTGGATTAAATGGACCAAAATAGTATAATTTTTTTTTGTTTCAATCAGAAAAAAAATTGCGTGATATTTGCCGAGACCCCCCTCTCTCCAACGTAAGATTAGATGAGATTTGACTCGACCCCCTCCCCCCCTTAAATATCTCACGTAATTTATGGACGCCCCCTAGTGGGTAGTATGTCTAGTAGCCCGGCGGCCGGCACCGGCACCGGTATTTCTGGCGATGATGTTATCGGCAGTGTTACTGTATCCATAATGCGAGTGCTTGTTTCTGCCATCCACAAGCAAACACTCGATTCCTATGAAAATACCGATGCGACAATCCGAATGCAGTCAGTAGACGCATGATATTGGCATCTATGTCTCTTGTAGGTATGTTGTTAGGGTGTACACACCCTAACAACATACCTAACGTTACATAACGCTCTGATTCCGAAACTCACGAAGCGTAAGAAACCTGTCTATAACGGAAAGCGTTTATATGATCTATGATGTTGAAATAATAACAAAAACGGAAACCCAGTTTTCT